>JAWWML010000052.1:17543190-17714705 GCA_035047165.1 Ormyrus rosae | reverse complement strand
CCCTCCTTTGTAAAGTAAAAGTTTGGAGAGAGCCGAGAGACGAGTGTCGGGGGCCGATAAAAGTGTTTTTCTTGCACTACAGCTTTTCGCCACCCCAATAACCCAATCGGCAAGCAGTAAGAAACTCTATTGCTACTTTGCCGCCCTTTTCTCTAGGATCGCTCGCGCGCTTTAAATCGTTTTTCCGCCTCTCTCCTCCTCCGCTCCCCCGTTTTTTCGCCTCTTTATTCAGATTTTTCGAGCGCGCGAGAGAGCGAGGAAAAGAGTTTTTCAGCGGACGAAGAGTATATAACTTTGCTTTTCCCTCATGTTTCTATTGTGCCGCATATACATCGTGATGTTTGTCAACTTTTAGATTTATGTGAAAATGCAAAAATTATGCGAACGCTGACCGGGAAAAGTATTTTCCTTGGGAAAATACGAGGTTCTTTCGAAACGCCCGAGCTCTTGGTGTATTATTCTTTTCTGGAAATAATCAGCGGATCTTTCGCGATAACTGTTTTCGACGGGGTGGTGTTTGCTATATTAATGGAAAATCCGAATGAGAGCTCTCGAAAAGAGTGAATGTACCAAGTGCTCTTCTTCTTCGTGCATATAAGCAGAAGATTGCGCGTGAGAACAGTAAATTAACCATGAGCCCCGCGATCGTGCGCTCTCTCTCTCTCTCTCACCCTCTCTCTCGACTCGAGACTTTATAATCCGGAAATTAAAGGTGTATTATATCCGGGCTGGTGTCGGGGGCGGCTGCAGGGGATGCCTGAGAAGGAGGTCAATCCTGAAAGGCTCGCGCCGCGCCGCTCTTATTAGCTACCCCGAGCGATCGAGCCGCGATCGAAAAGAGCGAAAGGAACGAAAGGAACGAGCCTCGCTCTAAAGCTTTACGCCAGCTTTTCACCTTTCTTTACTGCTAATTCGCAATCAGCGACCAACTTTTCAGCCTGTTCCATCTAATCGTTTTTATTATTTTCCACGCAACAGCGGACTTTGAAATTTTTACGACCCTTTAGCCAAGTAAAGAGCAGGCAAGCAACGAAACGGAAAATTTAATTGCGGGCGAATCTGCTTCGTAATGGAAATGGTGACGTAACGGTTTGCATGCAATTTCATGCAATCATTACCGAATAATGTAACTCTATTTCTGAAAAAGCGTTTCAAAGAAGAGAAATTAACACTGGTAATAAAGAGCGAGTTTCATGGGAATTTCTCGGCTGGAAAAGTTATTGCATTGCTGCTCTTTATCTAAGCAGAAGTTTGCTTGTCGGAAAATTCGCGGTCTAACAAGTGTGAATAATTTCTTTTCCGTTGTACATTGTAAGATAAGCGCGCCGCTAAAGTTTTCAATAAAATCGAGTCGAGCCGAGTGAAAAGTTGCGGCTAAAGGCAGTTGTGAAATTTCCTTTGAAGGTGGTCAGCGCTCTAAAAACTAAACGATAAAGGGAAACAACTAAAAGGTACAAGACGTATCAGTGAGCGGAGCAAAAGTATCTTTGGAAAGTATAGAAGGCAGAAATCCGACCCCAGCCAGCTTCTTCTTGAACCGCTCGGATGTATAAGTGGCTCCGGGATCGAGCGAGTTAACTTTTCTTATAAGACCTCAAGTTTTCGCGTGCGAATAAGGGCTTCGCATTCGGCAAGTCTGCGGCGCCGGGAAATATTAGAGCTTTTAAAGGTCGTTATTAGTTTGCACTGCGAATCGAATAACTTTGCGCTGCTCGGAAAGAGGGAGAGGCTGCCTTCCTATCCGTTTCTCACTTCGAGGAGAAATCGCGCGTAACAAAGCAAGTTATTTTCGAATATACATGTATACAGATGGAAAATTTATTCGCTCTATTCAGCGATTTAATTTCGCTAAATAAAGAGGTAAATTAATAGATCGAGGTTGAGTAAAAATATCTTGCACAAAGTGCAGGAGGGTCGGATCAATATCTAGCAATAGCTGAATTTATCATTCTTGGAATTGTTTTTCCGCCGTTGGTTTTGACTATTAGCCAAAGAGGCTATGGCTTAAGCAGGGACGCGCCGAATGCTTATTATCGGTCGGAAACGAGGCGGAAAACGAGGCGAATCGGAGGGAGTCGAAGGACCGGCCGAAGGAGGAAATAACGGTTCTCGAGTGAAGAGTGCATATAGATAAGCATGCTTAGTCCCGGGGGTTAAGGAGAGGAGAGGAGAGGAGAAGAGAGAGCGCTCGTTAGAGCCATCGTGGCTAAGCCCTCCGCGAATTTATGCCGCGTCCGGTCAGCGCGTTAGACCCCCTCTTATCGGGCCCCCGGAAAGCCGAGAGGGAGCCCAGATAGCGGCGACCAAAGGGCCGCCGTTTAGAGGCAGGACTGATTGGGGGGAGTCTTGCAGCCTGCATTCATAATAAAATGGGCAAAAAGTAAACGATATAGGAGTGTATAAAGGTAAAGCTCGACTATTTCCCAAGCGAGAGGCCGATTCCTCACGTGCGCCTCTAATTGCGGCGTCATTTCGTTATCGAAGACGCAGCCGCGACTCTGCAGAAAACAAGGGGGGGAAACGTGCGTACGCGTTTCGCGCATACATTCCAAGTGGGTAAGTAAGGGCGCACATATTACGCTTAAGAGCCGAGGCAAGCCAGAATCCGATTGCGCGAGAGCAGGCGAGGCGCTAGTCTGCATCGGGATTCGTGCGGCTTAATGAGCGAGATAATGTGACTCGACGGAATGTCCAAGATTACCAAGCGCCTGCGCTCCCTATTATGAGCCACGAATGAACAGACTTTGGACGCCCGCGACGTGACTCGCCTAAAATCCCAAAATAATTAAGCAACTTTTTCAATATTTCAGCTCGGGACTAAAATCGCTAAAAGGTATAAAGTAATGCCCGTCCCAGACCCGTTAATGAATCAAATAAAAAATCGATGGCTCGCGAATTGGTCGCGGCTAAAAGTAGAAGCTAACGGTAAAAGCTCGGCAATTATTAACGAGTCCCAGTCTAGGAGAATATTATCTAGCTAATCAGCTTCTTACAGCGAGGCTGCAACGTCTTTATGCATTGCCCTTTAATATTCAACGCGATAGATTGGTGCGTTCGGATGTACTGCTGCTGCTGCTGCTGCTGCTGCTGCTCCTCTTGGGGTCGTTCACCTTTTCGTGCGATTCTTTTCATTCGCGTCCATTAACGAATTCATTAAGCCCACAGTCGCCGGTAATAATAACAAAAGAGGACCAAATCAAATTGTCCGAGAATAATGTCTTTATAAAAATAGTCAAAAATAGATGCATCTCCGAATGATGGCCCGCAATATCTTGGGGCCAGGGATAGAGAGAGAGAGAGAGAGAGAGAGGGAGATTTTATTCCTTTCATGCTCGAGTCAGCGAAGGAAGCGAGGAAGCGAGAATGGAGGATGAGGGAGCGGTTATCGCATCCACTTGACAAAGTCGAGCTCTACTCTACGCACCTTCTATTTAGGGAGAAAGCAATTACGAGACAGCATAATTGCGAGATAATTTGCCTCGTATCGCTGCTTACATCCATAACTGCAAAATCACTTTTCAAAACTCTTGATTGGTATGACATCACAAGTTGGTTAATTAATGTAACGTTATATACACTTTAAATGGTTCAATAACGATACCTGTCGTTAAGACTAAAGTGAACTCTTTTTCAAATCAGCATGATGGTAGAATATTACTGGGAGTACGAATTGTGGTATCACTTTATCTATATTGATATTTCAAGTAGAAATTGATTTTCTATTTATACTTGGGGGTTATTAACTCACAATAGCGCAAGTGGAATTATAGAATTATAGAATTGCGAATTTCTTTCGAAAGATTAAAGGGGCTTGAAATTGGGCGCGAGCCAGGAAACGCAAGCTAAACAGCATTACATCCGATTTTGTCAATAAAAATAAAAAAAAAACTCTGCCTCAAAGTAGCGTATATTGGCACAGGGAGTTTTCTCATTCGGCCGATGATTCATCGGCATTCCTCGTTGTCGCGCCCTTATTGACTTTAAGCAAGTTACGCCGGCAAGTCCTCTGGCCTTCTTAAATTCCTGGCGCGCTCGGTTAAGCGTCTTTTTTCTTCCCCCCCCTGACATTTTTCTCGTCCGCCGCGCGCTTTAATTTGTTGACTCGGAGAGAAAGGTGCAGGAGAAAGCCAGGAATGATGTACTAGTTTTGCTAAGCTAAAAGTTGAAACGATTGGCCGGGGAGAGTGTGAAGCGCGGCGCTGGCCCGCGTGCGCCGGTGTGCGTGGCCCGCACGTACGTGTCCAGGGGATATATGGACAGGAGAGTGCTCCCCCGAGGAGGGGCAGAGGTAAATATATCCCCCAGCGGACTAAATAGACCGTGTGTGCAGGCTACGTCACCCCTCCGGCTTATTGGATTCGGACTTTTGCTCAAAGACGTACCCGGAAAATCCTCAAAATTTCACTTAGTTCGCTTGACAATCATTCCGGCAGCTGATTACAGTGCCAGCCGAACGTTGAAAAAGTCACCGAGATCGCGTAGTATATAAGGCAAGCTTTTGGAAAAATCCGATTCCCGGAGGTGCGATACTCAGCTTGTCAGTTCTATAGGACGTAATTGACGCGTCGCTGCGCTGAAAGAGCAGAGGAGCAGGGAAAGAGAGACACGGGGAGCGAAATTTCCTTTAGGAAATAAAAATCGCACGCGCTCGAAGAAGGGAGGAAGGGAAGAAGTAGCCTTGTCGTGCGTCAAAGAAGAGGAAAAGTCAATAGGCGAGGTGGCTTCGTCACTCTCTCTCTCTCTCTCTCTCTCCCTTCTTCTCTGCGCCTTTTCCGAGACTTGAGCGCGCTAGTTGCACTCTCTTTTCCCAGGATTCCTCTTACTCTTCGACTATTGAATTTTAATGTTCGTGTCTCGGGAGAAAAGCTGCACACTTATATTCGCCTTCGGATATATATAAGTAGCTGCGTACTCTAAAGGGGAGCAAAGAGGGAAAGGATGCATTAACTGAATAGTGCCAGCGAGAGGGCCAAGAAACTCGAATGAAATTCGCTAAAGCATTGACCGGATCCGAACTAACCTAAGGACTATTTAAATTGAAATTCAAGCCTTCTTCCTTTCCTCCCTCCTTTATTCTTCCTCCTCCCTTCTTTCAATACTCCTCTGCCTGCCATTTTACTTTTCTATCTACTTTCCGCCTAATACTCACCCCCGTCTCGATCGCAGATCGCACCTTTTTCCTACCTCTCTAGGTGCGACTTCTTCTTTCCACGCCCGGCGCATCGCCTCTTAAGTACGAGCAGAACCTTCCACTTTGGAAATTAGTTTCTAAATCGCTTCTTTCGCTTCGATAATAACCTCGATCCATTCATTTACGTCATCTCGAATGAAATCACTTTCAAAAAACTCTCGTTGACACTACGACAGATTTCGACGAGCTTCAGCTCACGGAACTTCCTATCCCTCATTTCATTAATTTATTCTTTATTTTCGACGACAAAGCCTATTTGAAATTAAATTGTTGCAAATTTCTATAAATCACATTAATTCTGATGTTGATATTCAGTTTTGTGATAGTAATTTTTGGACTTGTTCTAAAAACTGTTATAATTTAATTATAAGGTGTCAGAAGCAAGAATAAATGGTTTTTGAAAAATGTCTGGATAAAATTCTTTTTTTATTTAGCTTATTCGTTTTCGTTTTACTGCCAATTTTGGGTAAATTTAATTTTACCTTTTTTTAATGATAGGATTGAGATGATGTTTTATAACGTTTTTAAATTATATATGGTATTGCAATTATATACTCGTATATGTAACACAGTACAGTCATATTTTTATTATTATTATGATTTTATTATGATTGTTTACGTTAGTTTCAGAATATAGTTCAAATAAAATAAAATTACTTTTCCTCGGCTAATAATTACTAGAGAAAATTTAATTTACTTGAAATGTTTATTTAATTTTCTTCAAAATGAAGGTAGTATTAAAAGGTAACACCAGGTTAAAATTATCTTTTTGCTCTTCTATTGAACATAATTTTTTGATACGTCTTGTACAAAGCTTTATGTATAGCGCATGCATTATTATTCATTTTTGTTCTGTTTTTTAGAACTTTAAATATTCCAATATTATTAATAATTAATTATCGAATATATTTTGAAATTACGTTGTTTTATTCAATCAATTGTTGAATCTCGGAGATAATATTGGAACGATAAATTAGTTACGAGAAAGCTACGTGCCAATGAATTGGCAGCGGATATTTTTCTTGGAAATCAAGAGCTTTTCGAAATACAAGCGCGCGTCCAAATTCTACATGTCTATAAAAATTTATGCTTTCTATTCACTTAGCTAATAAAATGATACAAAAGTGGGAGCAAAAAGCAGTAGCCGGGTAACGATTCGAGCCCTGAACTTTTGAACTGGAAGTTAATAATAGAGGATTAATTATTCAAGCGCAGGTGATCTACGCCATTCGCCGAGAACGAGAGAAGTACCTTTCGAGGTTATATTAATAGAAAGTTATACAGGACGGCATTCACAAGCAGAATTTGCATGTGGTCATTGTGGCCTTAATTAAAAATCCAAGTTGGACGCTCATCAGACAATCGAGAATAATTTTTAATCTGGATAATCAGATGAGGTGGCATTAAAGAACGAGGCGAAAGAGGATTTTAAGAAAATTCTTGGCTCGCAATTACTCACTGGAGGACGTCAAGTACGTCTCGGGAGGGGTCAGCGGGGTCAGCAATGTGCAACAGCTGAACATTCACACCGAGTCATCACTCATCAGTTGCTCTCAGTTGCTCGTTTCATCGTTCCTGGAACAGCCGGAATTCCGCAAGGCGATGCTCGAGTTTGACGCCTCCCTCCGAGCCTCTAACCTCTTAAACGTTGCGTCATCCTCGTAAACTTGATCAGCAATTCAGCATCATTCGGCTGTGAAGCGGGAACTATTTTTAAAAGGTGCCTGGGAAAGCAGATGTGAATTTTTGTTTCTGAAACGTGGAAGGCACGTTTGCAATAGAGAGAAAGGCGTCTTGCATGGAGTTTTGGAAGTAGTAATAAGCGTCGACGATTTTCCATCTACTAGTGGAGTAGATGGATAGCTATGGGAAAATAAAGTATACAGTAAAGGGAATTCGTACACACGGCACGTATGCCGAAGCAGCCTCGTGAGCGCTGTCCACTGAGACTAGGGAGCACAAGTCCAAGCCCGACATGACAAGTTGAAAAAAATGCAGTATAACTATAATAAATATCTGTCGAAAAATACATGAGGCATAAAGGCGTGCGATGCATGCCAATGAGGCAAAGAAAAACTCTTCATTTTTTTCCTTATTATACATACATATGTATATTATATAAACTTTGTACCTAATTTCCGATTGAAAATGAAAACTTTATGTGTATAGGTTCGTAGACGCTTTCACTCGAAGGAAGTCATAATAAATGAATGGAAAAGTTTTTAATTGCTCGTCGTATTGTACTTAATCTTATATCCAAAGTTTCATTAAAGCAGAGGTGAAAAATAGATGAAGCAAGAGATTTTAGACGACGGTGTCTTAAAATTCATTTACTAAATTTATGATGTCATTTTTAACAAGATATCCCGTATCTCCTTTCAGGGAAGATAAAATAATTTAGCGGAAAGGGGCATGGTAATTAAAAGGAGTTGGTTATTTAGTTCCGGTAGGCGTAGCAAAGGTATAGGTAGCGTCGTTGAAATTTAATCACGGCGGCCCTCGTAGTCCTTTTCCTCGTCCATACGCGCGATCTGACAGGGTGAAAAGCGAGCCTCGATTTCCTCATTCATCCATCCGGAAGGGTCCCACCTTGGCCTCCCTTCTCCTCTTCCCTCGATTTATAAACGTCAGTGTATGTGCGCGAGGACTGATGATATTTCCCCGCTCTATTCTTGCGCCTAACCGCGAACAGGCTTCTCGCGATTTTTATCTTGACAGATTTTGAATGACTTTCGGGAGGGATTATTTTTTCTCTTTTTTCCCTTTCGAGCCACGCCCCCGCCGCCGTGTACATTGCACCACTTATAGCCCCTTTTTTCCTGCATCGGGTCATTTATAATGGGGCAAAGCCTATGATTTATCGAGAATATTCGAGCGATGCAAAATTTGATAAACTGCAGGGGCTCAGTATCAGGTTTCCCCGCTGAGAATTAAGAAGTTCCACGTGATTGATTTCCGAGCTGCAGTTTCTCGGATCCCGAGCGTTTGCGCCTCGTCACGAGCCAAAATTCAAACCGATTGAAATTATTAAGCGTCACTGTCGCCGGCAGAGCTCGCTCGCTCTTCTTTCGGAGCCCGCTTTTAGCGGCAAAGAGTTAATTAATCGCAATTAGGGCCGATTCCACTATCTGGATTCTAATTGAGAGTTTCACAAAGGCGCCTCTTGGCCGGATGTAGTTCATGCGGTTCAACTCTCCGGTCCGCCGGGCCAGCCAACTTTAGCGATTCTCCCTCGGGATAATCGAGACAAGCAAGTAACAGACTGCCAGAGAACTCGAAAGAGAAAAGTCCTGATGGACGATGTACTACGCCGACAAGCAGCTCCTTGCTCTTTAAAAGCTACTCTCTGCTCTCCGCTTTCTGCTCTCTGCTTTCCGCTTTTTGCTTTTTACGATTATTTTCCCTAATGCTGGCCCATATTTTGGTTTTTCGCTTTACCGCAGAGCCTGCAATCAGCCGTCAAACGAGGGACGCGCAGTCGCGCAGTCGCGCACCGCACCGCAAACGCAAACGTAATTTCATGCGCGACATGGGAAAACACTTTTGATGTTTAAATTATGTATCATTAAAGCGCCGGGGATTACAGAGGGAAAGCATTTTCGAGAATGATTTCTGCTCCAATTTTTGCCGCTGCAGCGTGTGCGTGTGTGTGCGTGCGAATGCGAGCCGATATAGTTGAGGCTAGTTGTGTGCAACGAGACCAAGCAGTAAACACGCGGGAGAGGCTTTTAAAAAAGCATTTCAGCAGATAAATTACAGCGAAAAAATGGCCCTGATGGTCCAGGCACTTTCCTTCTTTTTCCACCTCCGCCCCTTCCCGATTCCTTTTCGCCGCCTTCGAGCGACTCCTTCAGACTCTGCATGAACCGCGAACCTTTTTTTTTTTTTCATACCATCAACATAAAATCACCATTATTCAGCTTTTTTTTCAATTTCGCAAGAAACAAGCATTTTTGACGCCTACAACTGCATTCATTCGTTCTCGTTTTGTAATAATTAATTAACCTTGTTAAATCGAAAAATAACGTTGTCAAGTGTCAAACGCAGGCTACATTTTCACGTTACCGTAAATTTTCACGTTAAAAAATATAAAGTATTTTTTTTCAATATTATTCAGCAATATTATCTAGAATAAATATAAAGCAGAATCTCGAATTATGCAAAGTTAATAATTTGCGAAATGATTAATTTCCATGCCATTAATAAAGGAATAAATCGGAGAAAATCTTGTCGCGTTTCACGTGCAATCCTTTTATAATCCGATATTTAAAATTTAGCGAATTTAATGTAATTTTGAGCTTGTAACTCGCCGCGAGATTAATTATAAAATAATTTTTTCTCCGCGCGTACGCATACGCAGAGAAATACTGGAGAGAAGTACGCGGGTATAGGCTGTTTTTTTTAATAACGTTTATTTCGTGTCGTTTCTTTTTTGTTATTTCATTCTGGCTTAATTTTCCGTCTCCCTCTCTTTGGATTTCTCGAGCAGCGCGGCAACCGGGGAGCAGAGCGCGGCGGCCTCGCAAAAACAGGCTAGAGATTTAACGCGCTAAAAATGCAAGGCGAATTGCGTTATTTGCAGATGCGTTTTCACAGCCGGCCGTTGCGGGTAGCTGCCGCTGCTATTATTTTCTCTCCTCATTTCGCAAAGTTTAAAGAAAACAAAGCGCCAAGTGGGAGAAAAAAGGATGGATAGAAAGGAGCGGAGAGATTTCGCTTCCGATACGTACAACTGCCGCAAATGCATGTTTTTCTAAAAATACTTGCTATCCTCCCCGTGAGAAAGCTTTTATTGGAGCGTTGAGCTTAAAGAGCCAAGCTAGCGAACGTGAGGAGTTAGATGCTATCAACGTTTTCCGCAAACTCTCTTCCCCTCCTTTATTTCTCCTCCTCCGCAACTCTTTTTCTCGCCCCTCCTGTCCATTTCTCCAATTTTTTTCCATTCCCCTTCTTGCCTCCTTACATTTTTTCCCCTAAACTTTATTCACTCTTTCTTCCTCTCTCTCTCTCTCTCCCTCTTTCCCTCCTACACACTTTCACTATGCGGAAGACTAAGCTTCCATGAGGGAGCTTACGCGAATTTATTGCTCTCCGCTGAAATACGCAAAAAGAGGGCGGAGCACACACTTATATATGTGTGTATATGCTCGCGTATCACGTGCAAGAAAAGAGAAAAAGATAGAAGCCCTGCATAATTCTATTTCTGCATCTTCTTTTCGCTTTTATACTTTATCTCCTCGCCACCTATTATCTGTCTATCTTTTCTTCTCGAGCTCGCAAAACACCAAATTATGGCCGCAAGAAAACAAAAATCAACGCTTGCATATATTTATCAAACCCTTTAATATTTTCTGGAATTTTCTTGTTAGCAAATTATTTTTCACGTTTACAATCATCTGAACTGACAATTTTGCAAAAATAAAGCTCGGAGGAAATGGCAGATTTCGAGCTTCGTTTTTCACGAAGGAAATGCAGGACGTAAAAAAATCAGAAAACTAAAATGCCGTAAAAAGCCGTCACGCTGCTTTTTATCGAGACTTTTTTACATACTCGGAGAAAAATAGTACTTTTGAAAGCGCAACCAGTTGAAAGAGACAGAGAGAGAGAGAAAGTAGTCCTCCGTTTTTAAATACGGAGGAATTAAGTTCTCGTCGTAAACGACACTCACATCGCCATCGCCGCGTAGGCAAAAAACAAAAGGCCTGAGAAATAGCATATACTACAGGCATTTAACTTACTCGTAAAAACTTGTGTCTCGCGCTCGGTAATATGAATTTTGCTTCTCTTTTTTCTGAGGCTAGAAATATTCTTTATTGACATTTGCAAAACTCTAAACGGAACCAAATTTCTCATTAAAAACTGTTATAATTTTATTTGATCTAGAGATAGACGATTTACAATAGATTTAAATAAGTATTGGAAATTATTGCAACTTTGTTTTTAGAGAGTTAGCCAAAGCAAAATTCTGAATAAAATTCAAATTCCTCGTGACTCGCGATTTAAGCTGTAACTTTCCAGCTCTACATTTTCCTTCATTTCATTTATGAATAAATAATATAAATTTATACGAAAAATATCCTTATTAAGGGTATTAATTCGGCAAACTTAAAGTTTTTCTAAAGCATTTTGAGTAATGATTTCGCTGATAGTAAAAAGTGGTATATTCGACTTTTTTGTCCAATTTATTTTAAAAATCACTGCCAATTCATTGGCACTTAGCTTCCTCCTAACTAATTTATCGTTCTAATATTATCTCTGAGATTCATTAAAAACAATCGATTTTTTTTTCATCAAAACCATAATTTCAAACTATTCTTTATTTAATTAATTATTTATTTTTGTATTATTATGTTATTTTTCTATCTCCATTTTAAAATTTAATGAGCAGCAAACAAATTTGGTTTGAACTATATTGCTGAACCAAATGTAAACAATTATAATATAATAATAATAAAAATATGATTGTACTATGTTATATGTATAATCGCGATACCATATATAATTTAAAATTATTATAAAACAAAAACTAGTGGATAAACTTCAAAAATTCTTTTTAATTTTGAAAGTTTATTTAAAAACGAAAAAAATAAGTGGTCGATCATTAAAAAATGCCGATTATTCTAAGATACAGCTATTCAAAAAATTGAAAGAAAATAAATAAAACCTATTAATATCTTTTGAACTAATAAATTTCATAAGCAGAAAAACTATACAGCTCTGAGCATACAAAAGATCTACCTTTTCCCAAAATTTCAAGTAATTTAAAGCCTTTTTATTCCCGTAAACGATATAGAAAACTCATTTTTTTCAGTTTTCAGCTTTTTATTCAAAAACTAATTGACAAAATGACTTAAAATTTTTGCAGATTATAAGCTCTACGTATTCTTAATTACCAAAAATTCTTTCAGAGCAGTTGATAATTTAAATTAAGAATTATAAGATTCTTAAAAAAAAAACACGTTTTTGTTAAAAACAAAAAAAAACCATAAAAGCCAGAGTAACTTTTTTTCTCCAAAATTCAAAAAAGATTTTTTTTGCCGCCACCACAAAAAGAAACAAAAAAAATGAGCCGTCAACAATAAAAATCCGTTCAATAGAAGCTGAGATACGGCGTATACACTCGCACACACACACATACATCCATACAGACGTTTTTCAAAAACCATTTATTTTTTTTCCTTACACCTTAAAATACAATTATAACAGGTTTTTCGAACAACTCCAAAAATTACTATCACAAAGCTTCCTCTAGGAGGAAGCAATACTAATTCGAATCACACACAAAAGTTAGCATTTAGATTCTAATTTATAACCCGGCGTAAGCAAGTTTGCTCTTATCAAGCGATATAGAACGATTGTAAATGAAACATAATCTAAGCTAAATTTGAATGTTTTTCTAAAATTACCTTTTAGGCCATAATTTTCTAAATTATTCCATTATCAAATATAATCTAGAAATTATGAAAATTATCATTTCATTATTTTATAAATATTGTTGAATTTTAATTTTCAAGAATAAAATTCTGAATAAAATTTACAATATTCAATATTAAGAAGGAAACTAAAAGTAGCAGCTACTAAAATTGGATTACGTATCTTGCAATAACGCGTAGCTGTATCTCGAAAAATATTTACTTACAACTAAGCTAAATTTGTAGTATACCGTATTATACTTGTAATTTTTAATCAAATTCAAGTCTGCTTCTTAATTTTGTTTTAGATACAAATAGTAGAGGGAGTTTTAGCATAGTTGCGTTTGAAAGAGGTTTATTTTTTAGCTTGCAGCACCTAACCACATTCCAACTGTCTGAAGAACTTGCTACTTTTCGGTCAAATACGCATTGTTATTTGGATAATGTCCGTCGATGATGAACTTTTGTATCCTCTTAGTGTAACTGTCGATCGCATCAAAGTTAAAAGTGAGTTTTTGCATAGCTTAGCAAAGAGAGAAACAGAAAGGGAGAGGAAAAGAGAGAGAGAGAGAGAGAGAGAGAGAGAGAGAGAGAGTAACTTTGCAATCTTGGAAAATTTCGAAGTCACGCGGAAGAGGACGAGGGCAATTCGCTTTCGTACAATTTTCTCCAAGCACAAACAAGGAGAGCTCAGCTCGTCGAGAGTTTTTTCCAACTTCTGGACAAAGAAAAATTCAAAGTAATTCCGCGATTTCTCGACTCCTTACCGCTCTTTTCTTTCTTCTCCCTTCTTCTTCCTCTTGTTCTCTCCTTCTTTTTTTCAATTAGATCGTTTTCGTTCAAAGAAAGTTGCCGCTCCTCGCCAACTGTAGATAAACTGAACGGGACGTTCTGTTAAGACTGACGTCACTATCCATGCGGCATTACTTATGACAACCGGCTACTTAAAAGTTTAAATGATTTTTTCGAAATTGTTGCGTGCTCTTAGCCAGGGCAGATTTCCGGCAGATTACAGGTTGTCATCGATCGCAAGTGTCGGCTCGGCTAAAAAATGTTGCTGGGCGCGCCGAAAAATTACACACCAGCAGTCGCGCGTCTATGTGCTTAGTGCTCGCTTCCTCTCTTATTTTTGACACGCGATCGGCTGAGAAATTAAATGCGTGAAAGTTATTTTCTTTTGTTCGTTCGGGAGGAGCAAAACATCCGGGATAATTATAGCCTAGGCGGTGCCGAATACTCGACGAGGCGGTAAACCCTAGCGGTATCCCATTAACGATTTAGCTAATTAAGATTTATTTTAAGTAACTCCGATGCACACAACAAACTGGTGGAGAGAGGAGCTGTTTATGCCTGCTTACGTAACAGTCGGAAGTAAATAAAAAAGCGGTCAGTCTCCGCTGGATTTAGTTAACAATGTTGAATGAGAATTTCGTGACTTGCATGGGGGATGGTATATACATAGAAAAAAGTGGTGGGTAAGAGAGCGCGGCGAAAAAAAGCGAAAAAAAAGCGGCTATAACGCTAACGACATGTGACCGCGGTGATTAAATATAAACCGCAGCGTGTAGTTTATCGGGAATTCTGAAACGCATAGTTCGAATCGTGAATTTCGGAGCGGCGGCGCTCATTCACCAATACACAGGCACGATCTTATCGGAGCAGATGCGGCCACCAGCTGTGTGACCGCTCGATTCTGCCAAGTTCCGCCGCAATATAAAACTCGCTCTGGCTTTTGCTTTCCCCTCCTAGAATTCGGCCACATGATTATTTGACGCTTTGCGTAGTGGAGTAGTGGAGGGGGGGGGGCCGAGCGGATGTCTCATAAATTCTTGATCTAGTTTCGATCTAGTTGCTTTATGCAGAGCGGTGGCCAATCCGTGGCTACTGATCGTCACTGGGAAAAGGGATAAAAGAATTAAAAGCGAGCGGTGTGTCTGACGCACCGCTTTGATGAATTTAACGAGACCCGAGCGACGATTACGCACCGCGCGCTCCGAGCTCTCGGTAAATACTTGCATGACCGAGCGCATGAGTCACCAAGAAAGCGGAGCAATAAAAACCCGATCGGCCCTTAACTCTTCTTGATTTTTTCGGCGACTCGGGGGAGAGGATGGAAATTGGAAAGCGAAGAGACGCGGGGAAGTGAATTTAGCTGTCTGGCTCCCTCTCTGATTTCTCGCGCGTTGCCCACAATTACGCCTTGATTTAACGCGGCCGCGGCTCTTGCTCCTTTTTTGCAAGACCTAGTTTTAAAGCTCTCGCTCCGTGTGTACGCGGCTGCTTATGTGGCTGTGCTCTCTCGTCACGCCTCGTCGCAGACGTAAGCGCGGGTAGCTCTCCTACCTCCGTAGAATCCGCTCGCTGATTGCGCCGCGATAAAAAGGGATGAGGGGGCAACCCCTTGCACCCCTTCATTTCGAATTGCGTTTCGCCGAACGGGGAAATTCAGTGTTTGATCGGCCGGCTCCCGAGCAAGTCCCTCGATAATCATCTCAACTCTCTGCTTTGATCGACAAAAGCGCCGGCTCGTTATTTTTTATTTAATCGATTAATTAACTCTGTTCCTTGATTAAAACCTGCAAAATAGAAACGAGGAGTATGACTACTTAATTATCGCATTACGAGTAGACGCACTTGCTCGCACTTGCTCCATATTCCCGTAGGAAGTTGGCTAGAAAAAGCGCGGCTCTAGTATTTGACCTTATTTCGAGGGAGGTTTAAAAGTTGAAAAAAGTTTAAAAAAAGAAAAGCAATCGCTCGCTGGAAGCTCGCAAGGTCTTTAGCGTCGTCGTCGAAGAAACAGGTGGGCAATGAAAGCTAGTTAGCTTCGTCTCGGATGGATCGGTGATTATCGACTGGGGCTAATGAACGCGGTACTGTACATTCCGCTGCTAATTCCGCTGGCGGGCCTCGAGTTAAAATTGCAGATTTGAATTTGGCAGTGATTAAAGCCTGCGTAAAGATTAGGGCTGCGCCGAAGCAGTCGTTATCGGGGCGAGGAAGCTCGTCGCTCGAGGAAGTAGTAAACGGAAATCGATCGGCGCGCCGGCCGGGGGGCTTTAATTGATTTTTCCGCCTTAATTAAGGTTATGTTCATTGCATATTCATCGGCTGCGGTGGCCTTAGATCTCGGAATCGGCGGCCGGATTTAGCCGAGTTATACGGGGGGGCCGGCTTAGCTTAGCTGCGCGTCGGCCGCGCGGCGCGCTAAGCCTCGCGCGTCAAATTCACTAGGCTCCGATTCGATCGGGAGCGTCAAGATCCGGGAGGCTCAGGTTCCCTCTATCTGCCCATCTATATATCCGCAAGGCGGCGGAGTCGAGTCGGGAGCGCGCCGCGGGGAATCGTAGCACGCGACTGTCGTAACCTGTCCGACGCATTAACGTCGTCTGGCCGTGCCTGCCCTGCCCTGCCCCCTCCCGGTCCGCGGCTGCAGGTAGATTTCTCGCTGGCTTTACGGCCGGTACTTACATCCTAGCCTAGTACTACGCCTACGACGTGTACACAGATATTTCGCGCTTAACGTCGACGAGACGCAGATTCGTCATTGCAGCTGAGAAAACAAGGAGCGAGCGAGTTGTCGGTAAATAACGGCCCCTCCTAAATTGAATATTATACCGACGATCGAAGCGGGGAGGCGCGGGCGGGAGAAAAAAAAAAGTGAAAAAGGTGAAAAACGCAGAGAGAGCAGAGAGCAGAGAGCAGAGAGCAGAGAGCAGAGAGCAGGGAGCAGAGGGAGCAGGGAGCAGCAGCGAGCGCGGCACCGTACACAATGTCCCTCGGGAATCTCGGAGGGGAAAGCAGAGCAGGATATTATTGTATGCGGTGGCGGCTGAGTCACACACAAGCCAGACGCAGAAGCGTACACGCGGCGGGCACAGCTAGCTCATTAAGAGACACACGCTATCGCTCGCTCGGGCCGCACTGCTGCAGATCGTCGTCGCCCCCGTAACGTCATAAATATCCAATGTACATATGCGTGCTGCGCGTCAGGCGTCTGCTGAGCCGAAGCCGACCCTCGGCCGGCCCACTTCTCTACACTTGGGCGCGCGAGAGCTTTTGTCTCTCAAAATTTCATTTCTCCCCCTCTCTTACTTACTTTTACGGCCCTTAAGACCAGGCCCTTCTTTAATTATTAATGGGCCCGGGCGGCTGTCTTTCTTCAAGGGCTTCAATCGATGCTTTTTATTTTAACCGACTGCTTTTATACGTTTAAATGCTTTTATTAATATTTCAAGTCTACTAATTACCTAGTCTAATATAATTTTTCTCTCTGAATAAGACTGCTGGAGAGTGCTCAGGGAGCTCGTCTGATTCCGGAATGAGAATTGAGAGAGCGCGCCGATCTCGGTTAACTTAACTCTGCGTAAAATAAAAATCAAGAGTTCCTCTTCTCTTCGTGACTTAAAATTTTAATTATAAATAGGACTGAAACGGAGAGGAGAAAAAAATTGTAGATTCGAAGCCTTCCTGTCTCATGAGGGTGTAACGAGCGAGTAATTACATTACGTGTTATTGCGCCGCTGACTTATGCCATATGATTCTTACTTTTGTCTCGAGACGAGATATTTCCGAGGTCTTAATAAATTATCCCCTTTCTTTCTCCTTCACGCTTGTACTTGAGACTTTTTCTACCGGCGGCTTTTACCGGTGGGTACCGGCTCTCTTCTTCATTCTTTTCGCTTTGATATTTTTTCTTTACATTATGCACCCCTTTTGTGTCTTTTTTAACCTTTTCTACTTATCATTTCGAAAGGCATTTCACAAACGAAAACGCATTTCATATTTTGAGAAGTATGAGTAAAAATTTTCATGGCATTGCCGTTATGTTTAAGAAAAATTTGGGTCATGTAAAAAAGTGCTCGAATCAATTAAATTCAAATTTATACAAATTTTTTCAACACAAACCACAATAATTTCTCAAAGTTTGAGAGCAGTATTACATTGACCTGAAAAGTATAATCAATACAGAAAAGTTTAAACATCTCTACTCTTGCACAATAAAAGTATTTTAGTATGAAAAGTTAAAACTGACACATATATACATAGAGGTCTTAATCCGCTATATAGAGTTTACAGCTTATTTACAGAATTGTAAATAAGAAAAATAAGGCGTTCCCTTTTACATCCGTTTAGTTGGATCGAGTTGATTTGACTGGCATTATACGTTATATTAGGCGAGCGCGGTCTACGCCAGAGATTTCTCATCGAGTTTTTTTCATTTCTGCTTGTCTGCTTATCAGTCGGGCTGTGAATAGGAGCCGCGCGCGCGAGCGGAAATAAGGCTCGAGGCCGTTCAATGCCGGGTTAATTTGCGGCGTTAAATTGATACGATCCTGCGCCACGCAAAGTCGCGCAGCCACTCGGCGCTCCCTCTTATAACGCTTTATGAGGCGCGACTGCTGCCTGCTGCCGCGAGGGGGCAAAAAGCTCTTCAACTGCAAGCCCGATAACTTTTGGAGAAAATCTTGATAGGACTCGATTTATTCGCAATAACCTCGACGATATGCCCTAACTGAAAGTGATGGGGTGTAAGAAGCTCCCTTGTTTCCTCGGCACGGAATTGCCGATGCGTAATCGTCTGGGGTGCGTCACCGTTTCGCCAATCCATTGCCCGCTCCATTATATTTACTCAATTTATGAGCCGCGAATCGCGTAATTATCGAGCAACACCAGCTAATTTTCGACACTGTTACCAAGCAACCAAAGGAATAAAAATCTATATCTAAATTGCCTAAATTGACGATGATTAACTTGTAATTACACGAGCCTCAAAGTCCATGTATAAACCGAGTAAACATTTTTTCTACGGGACTAAAACATCAATATTTTGCTGAAAGCAAGCGCCTCGGTCGCATTACTCCCGTATACTAAAATTTTTACTCGGGCAGCTTATTATTATACGCCATCAAAAATATGGTCGGTAATTTTAGAATGATTCATAATAATCAGATATTATTAGTGTCGTCGAAAGCCATAAGCAGGCAATAAAAATGTTTTGTATTTTAGGTAACAAAAGCTATAAATAAGCTATAGCCTTTATTATAACGAAATTGAAAATTTATCTAGAGCAATAGATTATTGTTTTTTTACAAAGATTTTAATATATAATATATAATATTGTCGTGTTCCAAATTTTGCGGATCGATATTATTGATTGTAAAATAAATAATGTAATCTGGCATACTTGATTTAATAAGAGCGCAGTGCATTTTCTTTTATTTGCGAAAAATTGCAGTTTTATGAAAAAGTAGTATTTTTCCATGCATTGGTCAGTTTAAAGGGTTAAAATTGCAGAAAATGGAGAAAGTCGGGAAGATTTTAAAAATCAGCGTTAATTCCTTTGAAATTGCGCGCGTTAGTAAAGTGGTCCTTCGGGTTTGCAGGCTGGTGTAATTAAAAATAAAATAAAAGAAAAGCAGGCAGGGAGGAGAGAAAAGGAAGTACAAATTAAACGATAAAAAGGGCTTTCCCCAACTCTAGCCGAGGCGAGGACGCGACGTGACGGAGGGTGGAGAAAGAGGAACGCCGCGCGGCGCGTCGATTGCGAATTTCGCGCGCAATTCTCCGAAGAGCTTCGCGCTCGGCTTCGCGGCAGCCAGACGCGGCCCGCGCCGGCTTCTCATTTGGTCGGTTTTCTCGTATTAAAGAAAAGAAGCGGAGGAAAAAAGCAAAAGGAGAGAGAGCGAGAGAGAGAGAGAAAGCTCAGACAAAGAGGAATGCAATTTCCTGCGGCTTTCCGCAACGTCCTCGCTTCCGGTTTGCTTCACAGCTGCTATTCGCCGCGTTCATTCGTCTGGCTCTCGAGAGGAGGCTTGCGGAGGGTGGCGAAACCCCGGCATTTCCCTCGCTCCCGCTTCTTTCCCTCCTTCCGAGAGAGCTGGGGGGACATTACTTTCGCGCTCAAACGCTGCTGATCTTCGAACTGAAACCTTGCTTAATTTGCGAGCTGCCAGGAGCCGCCGCGAGCTCGAAATGCAGGCTTTATTTCAATAACCTAAAACAGAACGCCCCTAATAAAGCAGCCTGTAGATAATCGAATAGCCGACGCGTAACAAGCCCGGAGCAACTCGCATTGCTGTACATTGATGCAGCGGTAATTCGACTAAGTATCGCTGGTTTGGTCAATAGCCAATTCCTATTTGGCCTGGCTCCAAAAGGGACAGAACCGCCGGCTCCGCGAGAGAAAGAGTTATAGGAAAGAGGGGAGAGGGGAGGAAAAGAAAAGGAAGAGCGGCTCGTGCACGCACCGACAGCCTCTTGCTATTTGCAATTACCTTCCACCTGTACGGGCAAACTATTAAAAATATTTTATCCGAATGAGGCGGCGACTATTCAGCGATTGAGCCCGGAGCCAAGATTCCATTTGCGAATCATTCAAATTACAAAGCTCACCTGTGGCTGAGAGCGTTTTCCAAGCCGAGTTTCATTAAAATTAAAATTCGACGTTGAAAGAATCGATAATCCGCGTGTTATATTAAGACAGCCCCTATAGTTTTGTAATAAATGGCGGCTAAAGGAATATTTGATTTTTCCATCCTGGCTCGCAGTAAATCAATTTTTATTTGTAATTGCAGCTGGTGTGCTTGGAATTTTATTTTGAATTTTACAGGTGATTTACTCGACGGGCACGATATTCTTAGATTAAAAAGTTTTTAAATTGATTTAACGCTTTGCGAGATTGACAGCATTGTCGATAATTCAGGGCAGGAGTGGGGCAGAGGAGAGAGTCGTTAAGCGCGTCTTGTCTCGTCCGGCGCAACCGGGCGCAGCCTCCCGAGGGTCTCTCCTGCTTGAGGCTAATTTTTTAAAAAGGACGCCTACTCCCCGGGCTTGGACGCGCGCGTGCACACGGCCACGGCTACGGGAGAGACAAAGCGAGAGCTCCTGAGTATGCTACTATTTACCTCGTTAAAAAATTTAAGGCAAACGCCGCTCTCTTCTTCCGCTCGCTTATTCTTCTGCTTCTTTTTCGCCGGGGCCTCGCCCGCGTGCGTTGAGCGCTCGGAGAACAAGATGGAGCGAGAGGACCGCCATCGCTCTTTCCCTCTTTCTCCGACTCTCCTCATTCTTTTTTTTTTTGCTTTTTCTCCCTTTGCCGTGCCTTCCTTTTGCGCAGGGGATAAAGCAAAAAAGGAGGAGCACTGTTTAAATAGCCCAGGGCCCATCGCACCTCCTCATTTTTTCTCTTTTGTAATCCATCTTTTGCCTTTCCTTTTGCCTCTTTTTTCGTTTTCTTCCGAGGCGAACCTGCAGCGTTTTTTATATACTTACATATAACTGGCTAAGGGGGCATCTGTTTTTTCGCCAAATTTCTCAACGCCCTCGTCAAAACGAGCGACTTTTTTTCACGCCGAACACGTTGGGTAAATTATGCTAATTACTTCTGCCTCTGTGTTGAAATTCCATTACACTCGGCGCGAGAAGTAGTCTGCGCTGCCTGTTAAAACATATTTTCCCAAGTTAAATAACATTTTTAAGCAAACTTGGTTAATCAAGTGAATTTTGCGCCAACTGCAAAATAATTAAATAATTTAATTTTAGCGAAAAGGAGAAGGAAATGGGAAGGGAATGGCCTGTTTAGGTGCGAGGAGCGTTTAAGGCTGTCGAGGACGCTGATGGATATGTATCGAACGCTCTGCGGTAATGTTGTACTAAAACAGATCTTTAATTTAGTGATCAGCAAGTCTCTAATACAGCCTTTCAAAACTGTCGGGGAAACGATAATGATGGATCTTTATGTGGATGTTTGGATAAGTGATTCGAGAGAGATTTCGTGAATCAAGTCAAAGATCGATTACGTATTTGGTAATCCGAGGGTGCTATGAAACTACAAGAGAGTAAACATGATGAATTGAGCGGGAACATTAGATCGATCTTTGGTAAACAATAACAGCTGGTAATGAAGAAGCCATCAGCCAAATTGAAAACTTGTTAATAATCAATTGAAGTTATCAAGTTCCGTTACTTATATCTAAATAAGCGAATCAGCATTGTTTAACAAACTAAAAATTTTACCAAACTAAAAGTCCCATAATTTTCTATATAAAGGAAGGAACCTCTCTAGAATCTGAAAGCATCGAATCGGAAAGTGATGCTCGCAGTAAAAAAGAGGCGGGCTAGAAACGGTTGTTAATAAAAGGTGGGCGAGGAAATTCATATGGATCGGAGTTGGCGATTGATTCACAGCTGAAGGGCTTCTGGCCCCCGACCGGCGAGCTGAGACGGAAGGAACTCGTCGAGGCGAAATTCGCGCGGATCGAGAGGCGATAGCAGCAGCGGCAGCTGCCTTGCATGTGCTCTTGTATGTGCTCTCGGAAGCGAGCGAGTGGCTCAAGACGGGAAGTATCCGCGCAAAACTCGGAGCGTAGACGCGAAGGATCCCCCCCCCCCTAATCCTTGAAGCGGTACACGTGATACTGCGGCCACCTAACGAGTCGAGCAACAGATGTCGATGGACTATTTCAAGCCGGATCACTCGATTATGCAAAGTCCAGCGGCAGGACTCGGAGGCAGGACCCAGCCACGCATTAAATATTGCTTCTCCCTTCACTTTATTTATTGCTTGTATTTACCTTGATTTTATTCCCTCCCCTGGCACTGTTTTAGTCCGCGCCCGTATTGAAGTTTACGGCCGGCTCACACTCAATTTATTTTCAAAGCCCACGTAAATCGTAGCTGGAAATGGATGCCTGGGAAATAAAGGATCTCCTCTCTCAAGCCCCTCCCCCCAGCCTTCCCCCCCCCCCCATTCCCCGCTGTAAGTGACTTTTTTAATCAACCTGTGTCGCGAGCTTTTATCTTCTCGCAGCTCTATCTGCGAGTTAGCATCCTGCCGATTTTCCATCAAGGCGTATCCAACCAGATCCAGCCGCAGTATGCAATTCAATTCCAGCTCCGCTGATTATCAAGGGATCGCCTATAGTGGCTAGATATTAATTAAAGTAATAGCGACTAGTCGACTAAAAAAGTATAATGTTTCGAAAAGTTATTTGCAGGTGAAAAATATCCGGCATCGTGTGTCTCGACGTCGGGCTGAAATTTTAACGGCCACAAGATAGGAAAAGGAGCAGCGGCGAAGCGACGAAAGTTGAGCAAGAAACAGAAGGTAAAAGAGAGCACGCTGATTTTTTAATGTCTCAGGACGTGCATTAATATTCCGTAGCCCCGGCAAAATGTAAATCAGAAGGGCTTCTGGCTCTCGTTCTATAACGGGCTTCGCCGAAATCACTCTCCGACGAGTCGCCAACGACGGCATCCTAGAGCTAGAACGAGATAGAAAACTTGACTTTCATCTCGTTTCGTCTTTTTTTTTTTTTTTTGAGTTGCCGGTTCTTCACCCGTTTTAAAGGACCACTTGTCGTCTTTCACTATTCTCCGGCCTTTCTCTTTTTCTCCTCTTTTCTCTATGTGCTTATTATTTTGCCCGGTGAGGCGAATTTTTTCTTTCGAATCAGGCGCCCCACTCGTCACTCCAGGTAAATACTCGGCGCTAAGAATTTTTCACTTGCTATTTATTTAAGGCGGCGAATCGGAGGCTCGACGTTTCGAAAAATTTCGAAATTCCAGCCGGGCAGCCAGTTAATTCGTTGTTAAAAAGGATTTGACAGGCTGGGAAATGGAGTTTAATAGGCTTTGCAAGCAATATCCTGCGAGCTTAATCTCTCTTTCGTCTGCAGCATAGAGAAGCACGAATTGCTCCTCTTTCGCTGGGCGGCTCGTTTCCGTAGAATGCGTGACCGCGCCGCTATACGGCAGAGGCGGCCGTACACGCGCTGTACACGCGCGGTCTACACACGCTCACGCGTATTTACGCAGGCCGCCGGAGAAGAAGACATTAAAGCTCGTGTTTTTACGGGCTCGTAAAAAAGCTCCTGGCACTCGAGGGGCGGCAAGGGGGGCGGGGGGAAGAGAAACGAGCGACCTTGCATACAATTTTTAGAAAATGGACCGAGCGCCCGGCCGTCCTCTTGAAAAACTCATAGCCTGCCCGACCGAAAATCTTGCCCTTGTAAATCACGGCGATATCCGCGCGAAATTAGCAAAAACGATCATTACTTAATTCACCTATCTGAAACCTGTCGGAAACGACTGTATTTACTTGTAAAATTGATGATAAATGGCTGCACGTACAAAAGAGAAAGCCGCCATCATTTTCTCGAGCTATCGTATAAACATGTTGGAAAGATAATGAGAAAATCCAGACCTTTTTACTGTTTAATTACATCGTTTAGATTTTATTATCCATCAGCAGCTAGTTGCTTTATTATATTAAGGCAAAAGAGTGTAATATTTTTAAGGGTTTAGTTTTTTGCGCCGCGAACTTTCGAGTAACGAGCAAAATTAGCATTTGCTTTTAATCGCGGCCATTACACGGAAAATAAATGGAAATTTGACGATCTCGCCAGTGCACGGAAGTTGAAAAGTTGTCGAAGAAGCGGGGGGGCTCGATGCTAGATAAGTATTATTCGGTTTTCAATCGCAATGGAAATGAAGGCGGCACTTGAGCTCGAAATTTATGTGCGAGCAATGCAGTGTGCGAGCGGCGCAGCAGCCTTGGCAGGCAGCACTGCATGGAACGCTCGTCGCTCGCAATGGCTCTCGGCGTGTTTTGTCAATCCGCTGTTCCGCAAAAGCGATCATCGATCAGCGGCCGCGGCTCTCTGTATTATACTCGGGCGCAAATCCTGACCTACACGGACACATCGAATCAGATCGTGCCGGCGATAATAATCGATGACGCTCCCCGCGCAAACATACGCGCCGCGGTCCAGTCAAGTGAGCAATTACGATGGGACAGCCCGATAACGACGATAACACACGGCAAGCCTCCTTTATTCCCCGAATAAAATGCCCGGCTAATTAGAGCCGCTTGCTTAGCTCGCTCGAGCATCAAGGCCGCGCGGTTATACTCTCCTCGCGAGAGGATGACAGCCGCTGACGTCGATGGCGTCGCTAACGAGAGAGATTGCCGGGACCGATGCCAACGCGAGAGTGCCAACGCCTACTTTTTACTAATTCTCTTTCCAAAAATCGAGCTCTCGCGCGCGACGCAGAACCAGTTGCTCCTAATTATACAACTTTATTTCTCATTATGTCGCTCCGACTAACTGCACTTTATGAATAAATCTAGTACTTGTTCAACTACTCCAATTGGCTAAATTCTCATCTGAATTCTAGTTCTAGTTTATTATTAACGAGAGCGAAATTGCAGGACTAACTAAATCTCTTACTTAAATAAATGTCAACTTATTCATCCAAGTATGTAAAAGATTAAAAGCCAAGCTTCAATATTCTCCTGCCGCGCACATATTAATATCGTAAAAATGCATTAGTGATTAAGCCGACGCCCGTCTAGATGGATATTAAATTAAAATCTTGCCTCGCGTATAAATAGTAAAAAGATTGGCAATCCCATATCCTGTTTATCAGTTGCATTAAGAAAAAAAAAAGCGTCGAGTCTTGGCAGGTGCCCGACACCCGGGGAGGAAGCCCGGTAAGGAAGTCGATTTAAAAGCGGAGCGGAGCGGCTACGGGGAGAGGAGGTCCTTGCTATAAAATCGTTTGTAGTCGCTCCGGCGCTATATTGCTTTAAT
This sequence comes from Ormyrus rosae, assembly GCA_035047165.1. NCBI lineage: Eukaryota > Metazoa > Arthropoda > Insecta > Hymenoptera > Ormyridae > Ormyrus > Ormyrus rosae. Next base: position 17,689,506 of record JAWWML010000052.1, on the reverse strand, counting down.
CAAGCGCAAACTCGCGCGCTCGTGGAGCCGCGCGGCCACGCAGCCGCACACATGCAGCGCAGAGAGGGGAGAAGCCGCGCCCGCGCTGAAATTTCTCGGAGCCGCGAGCCCCCGAGTATACAGCGCGGGGGACAAAAAGCAAAACTGCCGAGGCGCTCGCAACTTGCACGATCCGCCAATGGCCGATTAAGAGATTCGCGGACCAAGGGCTGTACCGAGGGCTCTACCGAGGGCTACGAATTTCTCTCGATTTTCAGGCGGATCGTAAAAAGAGGAGTGCTCGGAGCAGTGTCCAGTAAAAGTACCCTCAAGGAGCTGCCGGTTTCGATCTCGCTGCTCGGCCCCTTCGCGGCGGCGGCGGCTTGCACGCGAAGGGGCCGCCGCAAGTGGATGAAAAATGCCCGAATTCGAAATGAATTTCTCTTTTTCCGTTAATAGCGAGGCTCGAAAGGAGCACTCGTCGCCTCGACTCGGTCCGGCAGAGAGACTTTAGCCGGCGAAAGCTTTAACCGCGAGGGTTCGCGCGCGGGTTATCGAGTTATCGCGCGGCGGATTCCGAGTCTCGTAGATTTCATCGGTGCAGAAATGTCGAACGGGGCGTTGTACTCGTCTTTCTCACTCCGGACGGGGCGGGAAGGGCAGGGGCCGGAGGTGGGGGAGGGGTGCGCGCAGCAGCAGCGATCCACCGGGGGTAGAGCAGAGAGAGAAGGGCGTCGCGACGCTGCTCCGCGGGAGCGCCGGGAACTAAAAGTTCGGGAGAGCGAGGCGCGTCAGTGTCGAGTCCGTGAGCAAAGCGAGCGTACGCGTAGCTGCTGCCTCTCCAGCCGAGCGCTCTCCAGGCGCGTGTCATGTTTACTCAGCCGGACCTCCTGCTAAAACCGTCTGAATTCGAAAGCCGGAGCAGTGACTCGGGCCTGGGCCAAGAGCTCAACTTTTCCACTGACAGCTTGCCCGTCGACTCGTGCAGTGCACCAAAGACCCGTCCGAGGGGAAGATTGCTGCCAAGGTATCGTTAAATTATCTCAGTCTTTCGCCGCTCGCGACCCCCGTCTTGCACTCTTCGAACTCGAGCTTTCCGCGAAACAAGTGTGCTACTCCGAGCCGCGTCTTGAACGCTCGAATCATTCGGAATCATCAGCTTTATCTGCCGAGGAGGGGAGCCCGGATGTTTCAAGCTCCGTTGAGAGACGCGCGGCCCGATTTCGACGATCGGTTCGAGCTTTCGCGCTCCCGGGGAAAATAAATAGATCGGAAAGAAAGCAGATACCAAGAATCCAGGCGGTCTTCACAAATCTAAATTTTCTATTTTTCTTTCGTTCTTCTTGAAACAATTTTCATTCGCCCACGCCAACGAAAAACTCTCTAATCTGCATTCTTAAAATAAAAGTTCATTGCAGGTTAAGTAAAACAGTTGCTTGCAAAAAACTTAAAAGTCTTTCAAAGTTCCGGACAAAGTTGAAAAATTGCGAATAAACTTTGAGAACTAGAATTATCGGTGTATTAAAGTAGCAGTAAAGTCGTTTCTTCGCTAAAGTGCTGGCAATTTAGCCTGATATTGAAAAAATGCATTACTCGTGCAATTAATTGTCGAGAAATAAGTAACGGCATGAAATATTGTTGATAAAGTTTTAATGAAAATGCTTTAATTTAATTGGTATTGTGAACGACGAGTTAAAAAGGCAGTTGGAAACTCGTTGGAAGGGCAGAGCTGAATTGCTTGAAATTCAAATGCCAGTAGACTTTGAACAAAGTGTGGGCGCTCCGCAAAGCGTAAGATAATGTAAAAAGTTTCGGCGAAAAAATCCTGGGCTTCAAAGCGAAAAATGGGTGGGAGAATAAACATCCGGCGCTCGGGCTTGCATTCGAACGGGCCTCAATAGTTGCTTTACGATTTGCTGTAAAGCATGTAAAGAGCGGGAGGCCGTAGCAAGAGGGAGAGAGGGGCTTTGATGTCGTTGGTCGGAGAGTCGAGGTTGCACCCAGTACAATGGGAATGGGCGCACATACTGCGGGACCACTACCGCAAATAAACCGAATTCGACAAATGTCGAAAGCACGTTGATCGCCAGCACGGCACCGATAGTTTTGCCGCTCCCCTTTTTTCGCAAAGACCTGTGGAAATCGGCGCATCTGCGGTTAGCCGAACGGCCGAACATTTCCGCGACTCGTTTCGCCTCGTTTCACGGGCTCGCGCCCAAGCGATGCCATTTTCCTTCCGGCGCTCTCGCATCTTCCTTCGATTCTCCCGCAAAACGTTGAGTTAAATGAGCCGGCTTGAAAGGCCGTCGAGCAGTCGAAATCCCCCGATAATAATAAGCCGGAGGAGCGATCGATCGATCACTCGGTGCTTTCATTTAATTATGCCTGGGCTGGGAAAAAAAGGAGCAACATTCGCCGCTCTATTAGAGGGAAAGAAGGAAAACGATGCAGCGCTAAACTGCTAAAGTTTCCAAGACAGAGCGGAAGAGGAGGTCAGGGGCTACGTGCCCAGACTTCATCAATCATCGCCGATAAAGCCTATCGAAAGAGTAGATTCACCTTTTCAGCGCGGGATCAAACCGCTCGCCAAGTGACGTCCTCTCACTCCTCGGCAAAGTGTCAAAGTGAGACAGCTGAAAGCCTCTTTACGGGGAGCAACTTTTTCCCTACTTTGCCTGATTTATAAAACGCCCTGCAATTCTCCTTTCAATTTTGACTATTTCTCAAATCAATTATTATTGATATACTACGTATCGACGTACGTAACCGTTTTCAACGAGAGCGCGCACTTCAATTGTTTCATCGATATTTATTTTGATATCTTTACTAGCTGCATCTATTCTTAACCTTTACAAGCGTTTTACGTATATTAGTCGACCCAAAGAGGAAAAGCGTGTTTTTTTAACGAAGCAGCAGATCGATCACCCGCCTCTCAAGTAGTTTTTCCTGCGGAATGACTTTGATCGGATCTTTGATTATGGCGCCGTTGATTTGACGTGGAGCAAGGTTAGGCAAAACTCTGCGAAACTACCTTGTGCGCGTCAGTATTTATCTCTCCCGTGGAACAATGAACAAGTTTAGTAGCATCAAGCTTGCGCAAATCCTATTCCAATAACAATAATAGCTTTTGTCGGTGCACTAATTACAGCAATTAATATGAAGTTTTGATCAGTGTTTGAATAGGTGGGAGGGGAGGGGAGGGAAAACTATCGAGGCAAAAGTTGTGGGGTCGTATTTTTGAAACATCGGCATCAGGTAGCGCGCGCGTTCGAAAAAGTTGGGCGAGTTTTTGCCGAGCCTGAAACTTTCGCTCTCTCTGGTCAACTTGTTTCTCCATGCAGGCATCACGAAGGACGCTGGGCTCTCTTTGAAAAAGAAAAGGAAACTTAGCGGCGGGATAGACCGCCGGGAAAAATGCGAAGAAGACCATCATTAGAGGCGTATCCCCTCGCGTGGATGCTCTAAACTTGTACGTGGCTCGACCTTTCGCCTCCTCGCTCTCCGCGCGGATGCTCGCCGAGAGCACGTATAAACGCAGGCAGTAGCGCGCTTGTTGGCCAACCGCAAGCGAAGGAACTTTTGCTACCCTATACGTGCTGTATACCTGCAGCCTCTCGCTCTTGTTATTTAAATTTAACTATTCAGCAGGAACGCGGACTTTTTTTTTCTTTTTTTTCTCTTCTGGAAAGGTGCTGTTTTCCCTCCATTGACGGCTTTACACCCCCACTTGCTAGCTAGCCGGTGATGCCTTTTTAATAGTGATCGAATATTGATTGATTTCTTTCTCGGCAGGTATGAACGCCGAGGCCGGACTCTTAAGCAGCAGCAGTAGCAGCTCCGTTGAAAGGACCGTAAAGGAATAAAGTCATAAGGCTTCTGGACTAAGAACAAGTAGGTGGGAAGGCAGGTGCTGTGTGTTTTGTGATGGGCGAACGTTTGATATCAGCGGGCTGATATGGGCTGGTGGACGGCCATCGAGTGAGCGAGAAAGAGAACCGAATTTAGTGATAAAATAGTGACTTGGCGTAGCTCTCGCGCGCGTCAGCAGTGCTCAGGAAGGTAGCAATTTGCCCGGCTCCTATCCCTTATCGCCTCGTAGTGCTGCATTTGCGTGCGTAATTGATGTAAGGACGGCACGGGGCGGAGGAGGGAGCGGCAACGAAGCGACGAGCTGGAGCGAAGAGGAGCGAAGAAGAGCAAGAGGAAGCAAGCGCGTCAGGATGATAATGATGATGACGACGATGGGGAAGCACTCGCTCGACGCCGCCGTCGTGCTGCCGCTCGCCTTGAGCATCATCCTCCTCTCGCGGCTCGACTTCGTCATCGCACAAGGTAAGTCCCGAATTATTTCTCTTTTCCCTCTCCTCTCTCTCTATCTCTCTCTCTCTCTCTCTTTCTCTCTCTACTTACTGTGTATACACACCTACTCGATATTGTGCGCGCTCTTTTTTATACCTATGCTGCTGAGGCTTCATTGGCGATTCGTTAACTTGCACACAATAATTACTTTAATCTTGGAAAACCTTTGCGAGTACTTTTTTTGCTTTTTGCAAGAGTACCTTATATATTTTTCAAGTAATATCATTCTTATTATAACTTTTGATGATGGTCTTTTTATTTTTGCTCTTTCATCGACATTTTGTTCATGTTGGTAAATGCAAATTACTGGAATGCTCCTGCAAGTAATTAAAATATCTAGATTTTATGTCCAGATTCCGACAATGGAATGATTTTGAAAACGAAATTTTTTACATATACATATATATATATATATATATATTTGCGACTTTATTTTAGTTCTGCATATGAGATACCACACCGTTTTCGTTGAAAAATAATTAAAACATAGGGTTTTCAATTACTAATGCACGCGTAATACATATAAATTCGTAGTAAACATTTATTTAAACAATGCATATCATGAAAAAAATTATTTTGAACAAATTTTGAAAGTAATTTTACATTAGTCTTTTAGAAACATTCACTTTATTTTTTTACTGGAAACAAATGAACAGCATAAGCAAACGTTATTATATCATCAAGTATACATTAAGTTGTTATATTAATTTCATTTGTCATTTATATCTTATTTAATTATACTGAAGCAATAATATAATTGATCGGTTGCTTATGATTCGCAATTTTCTAATCCTGAATTCCTCGTTCTACATTGTTCATTTATTAATTTCATCGGATCATATTATCAAACTTTTATTTATTAAATTGTCTTTTAATACATTCATATAAGCTATTTTTGTTAACGTATTTTTAAAAAACCCATTTTTTTTTTTTTGTTTTCAAAAATTGGTCTGACCCATTCATTAAACTAACTATATTCCTGCGTATTTTGGGATTTTGAGATATCTTGCTAAAAAATATTTTTTAATTGCCGTTTGAATTCTATCAATATAATTTTTTTCTTCCTAGATAATTTAACATTAAGTTGAAAAAATGCTTAAGTCACTTCACTTTCGGACGTTTGCGTAATCATTAATTGTATTGATAAAATTGAAAACGCAAAAATTTTTAAATTTAAAGTTCACAACGAGTACTATACAATATCACGGACCAAATCACTAAAAATTATTTTCGTTCTTGAAAATAAATACTTCTTCAAATTCTTTGAATTCAAGATATCTCAATGATGGCGATGAACCAAAACTCGGGCCATATTGGTATTTAACAGATCAAAATTCATACAGATACAGAAGTTTTTACTTTTGTGTGCCTGTCTATTTTTTTAAAAGAATTATTTGAAAAGTAAATAAAAATTTTAAAGCAAAAATAATGCAATTTTTATCATTGAACTGATCGTTACTCAAAAACTTTGGATTATCAACAGTGGTGTATTATATATACATATATATAACGGCATCGATTTAGTAAAATTATTATCCCAATGGAATAACTTAATATATTTGAATACCAATGCAATATAAATACATTTATAAATTGTATTGTAAAAATATTACAGAAGCACAATCGCTTAAAAATAACTTTTACAAAATTATTCTATGGAATCAAGTTATTGTTTTAAAAATTCTTTGCATAGTATTATTTAAAGTGGGAAAAATGATTGCGAAACAGAGAGCGAGAATGAAACGATCAGTAAACGTATATACAGTTTATTTAGTTTAAGCGAGTAAAAGGGAAATAGCATAATGTTTGGCACAATTTAGATTTAGAGAGGCTTTTGGAAATCTGTGACGCAGTCTATAATATGACATCCATACCCAAGCGAGAACGATAAAAAATCTATAAGCCCCGACAGTGCGGATTAGCGGTCGATCGTTGGCTTCACTAAATCGACAATTTGTCGATTAACAGAGCACTGCTTAAGCACAACATGACGAGCCGACACTCGCGCTAATCGCAATAATCTATGAAATCTGACGACTTTATAAAATGAAATGATTAAAAATAAGTTAACGATCGATGATGAGGCGGCTCGCTTTGATCGGCGATAATTGAAATGTGCGAATGAAAAGAGCTCGATTTGAAAGGTTTCAAGAGAAAAGTGATTTGTGAGAAGTAAGTCAAATGTCGGTACACACGCAAGCAATGGAGCTTGGCGTGACGTCGACGCAGAGATTAGCGCGTTTGTGCGGCAGCTGACGATGGAACGCTGGGGTGATTTACCTGTACTCGGTCATTCCCGGCTCTTTTTCGCTCGCATCCCTTTTGTCGCTCTATCGACTCGCTGTGCTCCGTGTGTACGCGGTTCGCTGAAATTTAGCCGACGCCGAGCGATGGACCGTGCGATCGGCTTTTTTTCGGGATTTTAAGCCCGTTAAATTTTACGCGATTTTCGGATGATCCATTCCCAAAAATCCCCCGGCAAGATTCAGACTCATTTTCGCGGTTAAACGCTTTGTTTAACTCGCTCGCACCGTTACGGCTCGGCTCGGTACGGTGAGAAAGAAAGATTTTAATAAATAACGGGGCTCTCGCTATTGTCGAAAAGGAAAATGCGGGCCGAGCGCCGCTTGGTGGCCCATTTGGACTAGAATGATTTTTCACCGCAGGCTGGCTTCCAGCTGTGCGAGCGGGAGACTAAGCCTGTTATGGCAGTGGCGCGTGCCACGAGATCCAGCACCAGCTGGCTGTCCCCCCCCCCCCTCTCCGCCGTCTTTCTTCCTGCGCTTCGCCACTCGCCTTTTCCCCATCATTCAAAGTGAAGATCCTCCTCATATTCCGGCATTGAGAGCTTTAATTAAGCGCCGACCGCTAGTTTGTTGCAAAGCTCGAGCGAGCCAGAGACCGGAGCGAGATCCGATTTTGTTTAATCAGAGAGTCTGCAAGTTGCTCGACTGTGCCTGGCTGCCGAGTTTATGACCGACGAAATTTACTGCTTCTCTGATGAATGACAAAATCAAAGTTTCCCTTCAATCTTGCTCGTTAACAAATCATTGAAAGCTCCTATTTAATTCGAGGATCGCGAATGACTTTACGAGAGCGCTTGCACGAAGAGCAAGTATCGCATAATCGAAAAAGATTTCCCCTTTCCTCCAAAGGCACGCTGTCGCCTGGAATTGATGGCTCTTTTATTGTGGCATAAAAATCATTTCCCCATAATACGAAATGCATAATAAATCGGAAACACGCGCTCTTTTCATTTCATTCTATTCAATTCGAGTTTGGCTTGCATGTTATATAAAGCAGTTTTTCCTGAAAAAGGAAAACAAGTCGGCTGGACGTCCGTCACCTCTTTACTTAAAAAAATACACGTCAACTCAGAGTTTCAGCAGCCCCTAATTTGCTAAGTAAAACGATATATACTTTAAAGCTTAAAGCTTAATTATAATGTAAAACTCGTCGAAATTTTCATTATATGAGCTTACTTGTATACTTTCGACAGGAATAAAATAATGCGAGGCTTGGTAATTTGACATCGTTACGCAGTGGTTCGATGCGCGCAGGATGCCGGAGGATGCAGAGCCATCGAACAAAATGCGCAAAAGTGCGCGCACTCTTTTGTTTCCTGCAGCCACATGCCTATTACTCTTGTTTAGTCTGGCGGGCTCTTGTCCGCCGCGCAACCCCCTTTTTCGCATATAAATAATGCATTGACTTGACGCGGCCCACTGACAGGCCGCGAGCGCTGGATAAAAGCATTTCTCTCCCTCTCTCGTAAACACGCATTATATGGAAGCCGGAGCGACTGAAATGTAGAGCCGTCGTGCGTTTGCGCAACGTCAAATTTCTGCCTTCGATTTTCACTGATTTCCACGGAAATTCACTGTTATTTAAACTTTTTAAAACCTATTTAAATTTAACCAACAGAGGCTGTCATTCTTCTAAACTCAGCTGTAGTGACACACTACGAGATCGGCCCTAATTCTTTCAACGAATTTTATACATCTATACACCTTCGATATTCTCTTGATGAAAAACAATTTTTATTCAATACAATCAATTGTTTCATAATTTAGGCATTTTTATTATTAATATACGAATGATTAATTAACGAAAAATTCAATGTTTTAAATTCTTTGGATACTTCATTTAAAATCAAATGTTTTTATTTCAAATTAAAGCTAATGGCTCGTTTCTGAGCTTCTTTATTATATTAAACGGAATTTTGATGCTTAACACTTGCCACACTTTTCAAATTTAATGCAATTGGACAAAATTATACAATTTCTACTTCAATAACTACAAAAAATAAATTCCTTATTTTTTATGTTAGAGGCGGTTCAGGAGTAACGACTAATTCAATAAATAAAAATACCTCGAATCTTTTCGGTTTTATTTATTAAAATATCGTAATTTATTAAAAATGAAGATTTCTTTGCAATTACTACGCGATTACTTTATTTAAAAGAAAAATTCCTTTTTTTTCTATAAGACAATTTTATTAAATCACCTCGTAAACGATGTCTTGTTGCCCTGAAGGTGTTCCTGGACACCTAGACGTCACCTACAGGAACACCTTTCGATTTTCGATACATCGGCGGTGCGCCAGATGGGTCGTTTTGTAGACGATGTATTTTCACCCTGAACGTGTTCCTCGACACCTAGACGTCACCTACAGGAATAACTTTTTATTTTCTGCACATCGACTGTGTAATGCAAATTATTGCACCTACTGAAATTACTTTTTGTTAAAAAAAGTTTAGTATTCCAAATCAAATTTGTAAAATTTTAATTTTTCAAAATGCTACTTGAGATTTCATTTAGTGGCTTGTTTTTTCGTTTTTTGTATGTTGTTTATAATGTAGGTACACAATGACTAATTTCTTTGTTTGTGACAACAAATGTACCTTTTTCTTGAGTATTTCATTTTGTTTAAAAAATGTTTGGTTTTATTAAAGTATAAAATTGGAATCAAAGCTAGTTTTCAAAACTTATGATTTATGAAATATCTGTAAATTCAAATGAAAAATTTACTAACCAAAAAAAGATGCTCGGTAACAAGTTCTATCAAGATTTTCTAAAATTAGACTAAAACTTCGTAAATCTTTGAAAAAAACATCTTTCTAAAAAATCTCGAGTTTGATGTATTCCACATTATCATTGATGGCAATCATAGTAAATATAGTTTAATATATAAAGTTTTTAATATATAAATATTTCATAACAGCAACTACAAAGTATATCTAAAATATTCCAAAATAAATTATTAAAAAGGACTGAAATCTCTATAAAAAAATTAACTTTGAACCAAAGTAAAAAGTTAGGCGAGTTTGATGTATTTTATACTACCAATGATGTCAATCACAACAGTCAAGTTTTCGATTCATAAATATTTTAATAACCAAAATTACAATTTATATCCAAAATGACCTATTTCACACTCATGCATGTCAATCACATACTTTACATAATATTTACACTTCACATACAATGATTTGTTATATTCCTAACAAACTAATTTTTACGAAAGAAATTATGTAGACTTAAGTAATACATTGATCAATTACAAATAAATCTCACAGTACTTACGTATCTTGCCAGGCCCGTTTCATTATGTTAAAAGGTGGACAAATAAATTTTTTTTTATATCTTAGTATCTTAATTATACTAAATACTTATAAAAAGTCTTTATGCAAAATATAATATAGAAATGATGTATAAAGTTATTGTTTTGACATATATTTTCACTTTTAAAATTAATGCAATTTTTCTGACTTGTAATTTCCATATTTATCTAAATATCCATTAACATTTATTCATTTATCAACATTTATTATTTATATGATGTTTTTTTAATTTCTAAGTATGTCCCTGGTAGAATTTCCAATCTATAAAATGGCCATGAAAAATGGCCAGTTTTCAGGTCATTATGTAAACGTTTTTTCAAATGGTGCATGGGCATTTTCAAGTATAAACATAACCTCACATATTTTTATTACACTTCAGTCTCCGTTCTCAGTTATTCAGTAATTAAGTAAAAAGCATCTAAATGTTATGGATAACTTATATACATGTAAAGAAGTAGCTTAAACTAATTAAACGTTTGTAATTGTCCTTCCACGAGAAATTAAGAAAAATATTAATTTCGCTTCGTCGCCATTTTCTTGCTCCAGATCTTAGACCTTTTCTAGGCATCTAAACTGACCAATAAAGCTAGCTTGGAAATACTGAAAAAATAACTATTGCAGAATTCATTCCATTTTTAATGCTTTAAAAAGATTGGAAAAAACGTTTATATTATTATACGGAAAACTCCCCCTTTATAGCCATTAACTACTTTGCCATTAAAAACTGGCCATTAATTACTTCAAAAATGTTTTCAGTTTCCACCAGGGGTATTATTATATTAGAGGCAGTATGTTCCCTGGTGGAAATCGCCCATTTTTCTCCCATTTATGAAACGCTTTTTTCACATGTTTTAACCATTTTATGGCTAATTGACCGAAATCGGTAGTAAATGGTTAAAACATGTGGAAAAAAGCGTTTCATAAATGGGAGAAAAATGGGCGATTTCTACCAGGGTTACATAAGTAAATATACTGCCTCTAAAATATCATCCAATGAAATATCATGTCTCATAATATATGCATAAGATGTTTTTCAATAAAAAGATTTTTGATAAATGTAACCCCACATTTGTAAAAAGCAAAGAAGCATCAATATCAAGTAAAATTATCTGTTTATTATTTTCATCTTCGCTTCCTTATTATTTAGATAAATTTAATAACTTCTAAGAATCGCAAAATATCCATTAAACATCTTAATATTTTGACATTTAATATAATAAAGTGACTCGTTAATGAACCGATTGCCTTAATTTTAAATACCTGTGCTACGAGTGCTTCGAATATGGAAATGCTTTTATGATATAGCAATGTGACTGTTGAGAGACACCTAATGAAGCTATTGATTTTTTAATTAGATTTCATAAAAATGAGAGATATCGGAGCGGAGAGATTTTTGGAGATTTGTGAACGGTAATACGTTTGTACTCTGGAATTCATTTCTGCGATATTATAACTTAATATTATGCATATTGGTTTTTGGCAATGCATTCATATGCACGTTGATCATGCATTGACATGGATACTTTATCACGCAGCTGCTGCTTTGTGCGGTTTTACTTTTTTATTAATTGCACGTCACAGTCTAAATCATTAATTAACCTACGACGGGACGTGTAGTAATAAATAGCTTGAATAAAAAATAAGTAATGGCATTCCAATGCAGTGCTGTCGAATAATGTCGAGTGCCTTAATTCGATCAATTTTGAATTTTTAATAATGAGCTGGCATTCGATACTAAAAGGATAATAATAGATGGTTAAATAAGGTTCGGCTAGATCGATGTCGCTCAGAAGAAGGTCGTAGAGGTAGATCTGCGTGCGCCTGCAAATACATACAGCTCAGCGCTTTACGAGTCAAACAAACCGCAACGACGGCAGTGGAGAGAAGCGAATCGGCAATAAAGCAGTCTCTTTTCGCACCTCCGCGAGCACGCTTGACGTTGAAGGAAATGCGTTCCGAAGCAGCGGGTAACTCGATTTTGCTCCCTGCAAACGCGAGCGAAAAGCGAACGCATCAATTCAATTATTTTTCATCTCTTAACTATTTTCTTCGGCCTGCTCAAGGTCTTAATAAGCCGAGCTTCTCCTTTACGTCCGAGAAATTGTACAGTTCGCGTAGACACTTTTCACTTGCTTGCAGAATGAATTACACCTACATTATTTATTTAGTAGCTAGATTTTATAGATTAGCCTAACAGAGCCTCTCTAAATCAACAGTACTAAAGTATCAAGCCAACTAGCTATAATAAGCGTTAGATTTTTCCCGAGAACTGCCACTTGCCATTCTCGTTAATATTTAATGTTCAGACGCTTCCGACTTTACCGCCCTGTATTACTGTTAGACAGACATGTGGGATAAGAACGCTATTCCTCTAGCATATTTACCCTCTCTTGCATTGCTCGTCGTACAAATGTCAGTTGTCATCCATCAGTTGTCATTTTCGAAAGTGAACTTTATTCCTTTGAGCTGTGCTTTGCACTCGGAAAAATGAAACCGTTTCGAAATAGCTCTTTATGAAAATAAAGTCAAGATAACAAAATATAACAAATGTTGATGCTTAAGCGGCTTCGGAATGTCTAAATTTTGAAATTTATTTTTATAAAAATAAGTAATCCTGTTCAAGTTGTAGAGAAAAGGCAAAGGCGGAGAGTGAAAAGGGGGCATTAATTCAGTGTGGCACATTAACTGAAAGTTTGTTAAATTAGCTGCAAAATAAGAAGGGGAAAAGCAGAAGAGGACGCGCTTGTACTAGTTAACAAGTAAAAGCTCTTTTCGAGCCGTGGCCGCGAAAGCCGCCACTACGCTGACGAACTTTCCCAAGCCACAGGTATTTCCTTAACTTTTGGAAATTCTGGGCTACTTGTGAAAATCGATTCGCCGCGGTCAGCCTCAATTTTTCAGCAAAAGGCTTCGGCAAAGGGCTCAGAATTTTTCATACATACCGCAGCCAAGTTAACAAACAGCGTTAGAGCGTCCGTTAGAGCGAATGCAGAGAGAGAGAGAGAGAGAGAGAGAGCGCCGCAACAAGGAGCTAGAGCGTTCAATGCTCGAGATCCTAAATACGATTATCGTATTGCAGGCCAATTAGGAGAGGAATTCTGGCCGAACGAGCGAACGACCGACAGAGGAGCTAATTCTCCCTCTCTCTCTCCCAGCTGGCTTGTTTTGCCATGTCCAACTCACGACCTGACACAGTATTACCGACAGTGCGAGGGAGACAGAGGGAGAGAGAGAGAGAGAGAGAGACTAGGATTACCGAGACGATCGCATCCTGCAAATGTATGCAGAGAGAGATCGAAATATAGATCGGCCATGCGATGTTTTTGAATAATTCGCCGAGCGCGTATTTGAGATCCGGCTAATACGTGTTTACTCTGCTTGTAAATTAGCCCGCAGGTCGGGAAAAGTTGTTGAATTAGCTGTCCGTAATGGCTCGATATTATAAACGGAGTTTTCGCCGCTGCTGCTGCTAAAACGCAGGAAAACAGCTCTCTTGAGAAACGGCCCGTTAATAACGGGCTAATGATATTTGAAGGAAACTCGTATTTGTTCGTACGAAGAGGCTTTTACCCTTCGCTCTTCATCATCGATATCGTAATCAAAGGAGCTCCTTTGATTCGAATACAAAACTAGCTCACCGCAAAGTTTCCAGCGGATTAAGGGAATGAATTTATTCCGGCTTTTTGAGAGTGCGTATAAACAGACTTGGCGGAACTATCCGTGTAATGAAATTCCTCCATCGTAGGTGGCCAGGAGCGTCCGTGTATACGCCTCGGCTCTATAAATTATTACCGTCGTTACGCAGACCCGCGTGGCATTAAACGATTCGCGATATTAGCCGAGTTATGCGCGAAAAAGAGAGGACTGCTGGCTGCATAGGCGCTAATTCGACATTGGCTCCAAGTAAATCCGAAAGTTTTTTCGCTTTCTCAATTTAAAAAAGTTGCTCTTGCTCTTTGCTCAAAATCGTACATCTCATTAAAAAGTTTCCCTCCAACAATAATAATGGTGAACCTCTTGGAAAGTGAGCTCAACTAATGCAGTTAATAGTGTCGGTAAATCCGTGCTCCAAAAACTTGAATCATTAAAAGAAGATGTAGTCCTGCACTGCTGTTCAATCAAGATTTAAATGTCTTCGTTACCGACAAAGTGTCCAATTTCTTATGTATTTATCCTCGCGTAAAAAAGCGTCCCCCAAGCTTGGAATGACTCGTAGCGCTCTGCGCTCGGCGAAACGAGAAACCAATCGATTCGCTAAAAAAACACAAGAAAACTCGCGCAGACAGACTTTAACACGAATAATTTGCCTTAAAGTGTCTCGTTTCTCCATCACTTGGACAAGATTAACGGCCATTAATTTTCTCCGTCTATTTTCTTACCTTCTCCTCCAACACCCGAGCCCCTTCCATCTTCTTTGGCTCCGATGCTTTCGTACTTTCGCCCAACTTGCCCAAGAATTCAGCTCTCATTCGTTTTGTTCGCGCACCCAGGATTAATATGCACTTTGCGCAGCAAATTCTTTTCCAGCTCGACTTGACGAGACAACTTAGCGGATCTGCAAATTCGGCCGAAATTGAATAAGAAAACGTTTGGCTCAACTTCAACATCCCTTTTCAAAATATTTCTCGAGCTCCGATCGAAAAGAGTCTCCTAGTTCTCTGCCGTATTTTTTAATGCACATTTAATGTAAAAGTTCCTTCTTCCAAACGAGCGAGGATTATGCTTAGCTAGTTTCTTCCTTGAAATAATCTTTGGCTATGAAACAGAATCAGTTTACGGGAAAATAGATTTGAATAACTTCCGAGCAGCTTGGAATTTCATTAAAATTTATGAATAGCTGCTTGTATTTTCCTGTGCTCGTTTTACTACTTTGTTTCTCTCTCTCTCTCTCTTTCTTACTTTTAGTAAGCTCGAAGGTAGATTGGCCTTGTCTTCAATTATTTACTTACTGCAATAAAACTCGTAAAAAACATCCGCAATGGTCTTGTATATTTTGCAAATTAAGATGAGGAAAAATTTCGACAATTACGTTAAAACATGGATTTTAATGGCTATTTCAACGTGTAAAGAAATGAAGATCAACGGATCTGGTTATTTACCGGCAGCTGGATTTATAAAAGATTTGGAGCATGGCCGCAGCGGAGGTTTTATTGATTTGAATACATGTAATTAAGAGTTTTGGGTTTTTTTTGGAAAAAGTGGCTCGATGAATATAAATGACGGAGGATGCAGTAATTAATAAGAAGGAAAAAAGGCAGAAGACGGTAAGCGCGGGAAAGGGCTCGGGTTCGCTTACGATCCCCACTATTCTTAAGCGAATTGATATCCACTTTAGACTGATAGAGTCGATTCGATTAATCATCCTTCCAGCTCCCTGCTGCCTTCTAGCGCAGCCTCTAGAGCGAAGCTCGTTCGATCTATCTATCCATCCATCCCAATTATTCCGGGCTGCGGCTAATCTCGAGCGACGCGCGATGCATCGATGCCGAAGAGGCGCCGCACCTACTGCGCAACGACGCTAACTTGTATCGTCACAAACGCGAAAAATCGCCTCCCGTCCTTCTTCATTATTTGGCCTCCTCTCGTCGAAATACCAGTAATGCAAGGCATGAAAAACAATGGCGAAAGTGAACGACTGCAGTCGCGCGCAAAGATATCTTTGCCGTTGCCAACGTGGGAGAGGAAGACAACAACGCGCGCATCGCTCTTTCGCGGCAAAAGGAAAGAATAAAGCCGTATTTAAGGCCGAGCCGATACTCGCATCTCAAAGCATCCATCCCGCAGCTTATCATCGCGATTATTTCCATGAGATCGAGGCTTACGTTACATTTTCACCAAACTTTCGGTATTCTTTAGCTTTAAAACCGAGTCTGTCAATGATTAGCTCGCTTTTTACGATCGGCCTTCTTACGACACGCCAAAGAGGAGGGCCACTTTCTTCTTTCTATTTCTTTCTTTATTTCTCGCTTCCAGTAGCTTCTTTCAGCGGCACACTTAAAGTCTCAGGCGATCCCGAGCACCGCTTTAATCATTGAGATTGTCCGTACATATTCCGTGCGCGAATTTCTCCGAGTATACATCACGGGAGTGCTTCAAGTCTATATAACGTATACACCGAGGAGGCTCTCGCGTGTGAACATGGCACAGATAGCTCGTGGATCGCTTGCCTCTTGCTGTTTCGTTCCCGTGAAATCTTCAATTATATATACAAGACATCATGAGCGCCTCGTGCCTGTCATCCGCCAAAGATCGATCGCAAGAGCCCGGCAAAAAGCTTTACAATCCCCCGCGATATAGCCGCATGAATTTACATCGACCCTTTTTCTCCCTACTACCTAATTCTTAGTTTTTATCAGCTTTCAGTTACAGTCGCTTTTCCAAAGCCCGACTATTTTTAAATAATATACATCCATCCCGAGGGGG
The DNA here is from genome assembly GCA_035047165.1 of Ormyrus rosae. Classification (NCBI taxonomy): domain Eukaryota; kingdom Metazoa; phylum Arthropoda; class Insecta; order Hymenoptera; family Ormyridae; genus Ormyrus; species Ormyrus rosae. The sequence continues at coordinate 17,673,121 of JAWWML010000052.1, read as the reverse complement.
ATTACTTTAAAACAAAACTTTCACAAACCTATGAAATATGTATTCGTTTTCAAGTAAAAATTTTTGATATTTTTGACATTTTTATTTGACATTTACATTTTTCTCGGTAATTAAATAGCCGGCTTTATTGTAAAACCATTTAGTGTGAGGTTCATTTATTGAAGCATGACTTCAGCAAATTTGGAATCGCATGATTATTCTTTACGTAAATAAGCGTTAAATGAAGGCATAAAGGACGGCATAGATACGGTAAAAGGAAATAATAGAAAATTGATCAGAATGTTGAAAATAAATTTTTCCCCTCATCGCTTCGCCCCTCAATCCCATACATTTTTCAATGAGAATTCACACTCGAGAGGCATTTTTTCATTTTCTGAATAAAAGCAAAAGATACAGAGAGGAGGGGGAAACATGTGTCCAAGTATCTTAACGTTACTTGCTCGATCGATGAGCGGAGTACTTGGGAGGTGGAAGGAAATGAAGGGGTGGATGCGAGGAGGTTAAAACCGAAAGGAGGGTTGAGAAAAAAATGAACGATGGACGAATAGATAAAAAGCTAGAGAAATGCAGCGGTGACCTCGCGACCTTTTTGCGAGAAATAAAGCATTTTGAGAACATTTTCAAACATTTTGAGAAAGCTGTCAATATTTACTCTTTCGAATAATAGCACAAATTACCTTCTGCCTAAACAAAATTTTTGTTCTTCATTATGATTAAGAAGACCCAAGGACTTGTTGATTCTTTTATCGTGGATATTGAATTTCACTTGGATGAAACTATCAATCACTACTATTAATAACAATACACGTGCACGTTTCTGAACTTTTAATGAATCTTGCTGGAAGGCATAAAATAAGTGCGAATGAAAAGCTTGATTTAGTTTTAGGATCGGCAGACTAGTTTTGTAATCCTTTTGCATCAAGGGAAGCTTAGACCTTCAAAAGTCTTCTCTTAAAATGATCCGTAAAAAATGTAAAAATAAAAATCGGTGAAACGGTTAAAAGTTTAAGTCTCCGTTAAAGAGGCTAAATGGACGTGTACATCATAGGGAGATGTATGCGAGTTTTCTGTAGGCGACTGCGGAGTGCGGGCTCCTGCGCTCGAGGCAAAGTCGATTTACGGAGTATAATACGTGTATATAGTTAACATATTATATAATGCAAGAGAAAACTCGTGACGTGCGGCAGTTTGGGAATGTATGGGTTTGTGCGCGGAGGAAAAATGAATTTTTCGGGCAGTGGCGCATAGAACGAGGGGACCTGTACATATCTCTCTATATATACATTTTATATAAATGCGAAGAAAAGGAGCAAGGAGAAGGAAAGGTGGACTGAAAAATCTGGAGAATTCGAGAATCGAGAGAAAAAGTGGATCAATACGTGCGTGGATTGTCAAGATTTAGCGGGACGACGACTCGAAGAAAGCAATTCAGCAGAGACCTTCTGAATATAGGTAATTCAGGCCTTTAAGCTATCGATCTGCTCTTCTTCAGATTTTTTTCCTCGGCTAGGACCATTTGAATTTTTTAAAAGGCCTTGTTTCAGCCGCAGAGGATAAATTCGACGCGGATCCGAGCCTTCTTCGGCACCGTGCAATTAAGCTATTCGCTCTTTCGAGAGGAGAAGGAAATAAAAAAAAGGCCTTCTTCTGGCGCCTGACTCCGCTGAGCGCCCAACAATATACATTATACTCATCCGTGCTGCCGCCGTGCCGCCGAGAGAGAGCAAATAACGAGTTAACGTTCCCTGCCAACACCTCGTCTAATTCCTATTAAATCGTCCGTTGCCTTCTTTCTCCGCCCGCCTCCTTCCAGCCGCCTCGCCTCTTCTTTTAAACATTCGTGCCCGCGGCGTAGTTTCTTTCTTGAGTCTGCATAGCCCCGGGGAGGGCCTTCGACAAATTACGCCGAAGCAGAAGCGCCGGGATTCCACGAAGTGTCGAAATTACTTCGAAATTCGCATTTTTTCTCCTGCATCGATCGCTTTACAGTTCCCTCTTCCCTGTTTTCCCACCGAGAGAGCGAATATTCATTATTAGACATTCTTTCTTCGATGGCAATCATCTTTACGAGGCTAGAAATTTTGAGCGGCGCGAATTTGACGGCAATTTGACACGGTGCCTAAGCCTCGCACCGTCTTCGAAATTAGCCGAAATTATACGAGCCATTAAAATTTCAGCAGATCGACACGATTTTAATTTTCAAGTAAAATCCAAGTAAAATCCGATCGTTACCGTCTGAAAATTATTTGAAAAACCTTTAAATTCGAAATTCGAAATTCAAAGTAACTTTCTAACTTTTCCGAATAATGCAACTAACCTCAAAGGGTCGCAATGAAATTTTAACATGACAATTTCTATATTATTCATTAATTAAAAGCATCTGAGTAACGAAATTAATTGCATATAAATGTGTTCCCATTACTGGAAATTGCAAATGTCCACGTCGCATAATTAATGATCGCCGCGCGTATTTTCGAGCAAAACTCGCTTAATCGACCGCGTAATTTCGAATTAATTGTGACCTGCTCGTTGAAGAATTTCTTTGTCGTCCGGCTTCGTAGTCCCATCATAACGAAGTTAACAAGGGTCCACGAGAGCAATGAATATGACAGACAAGCAGCGGCCCTCCCCGTCTTCCAATAATTCATCTCCCACGCATGAGAAAGCGAAATTCATTCCAATTAAGTAAATATTCCTCGAAATTCCGAAAGTGTAAAAAGTGTAGTCGAGCTGTAAAACGTATTCTCAGTATATTTGCGGGATTCAGCTCGGCTTGCTTTTGAATTCCTGCCGAGGCGAGATTTACGCTGGAAATGGTTTTCGTTCGCGCGATTGCTTTCAACTTTCGAATGAATATCAGAGGCACACGCACGTCTTCCCGCTCGCTCTTTCTCCTCCAGGTTATTTTCCTTCCATCAGACCAGCTGTCTGATATGAGCAGAGAGCCGCCCAAGCAAGAAAGCACTTAAAAAATAAATTCCCGCCTAAATATTCAAAGATCCTTTCCTTCTCTAAACAACTATTTCATCAACTGTCAATTCCTTCGGACGGACCCAATTCTTTATTCTTTGTGTAATAAAAGCCTCACGCTTTGCATGCGAGTCGCGACGTATCGTGCAAACTACTTCGTGTCAAATCATTTTTTTTTTCTTTACATTATTATTATTATTCTCTTTTCTGCAACTTTATCATTTATCTTTTTAATAATACAACAATTATACTTGCGCATATCACTACCTGTGAGGTAAGTGACAAAATTTTATTAAACCTTTGCCCTTTCTCGACAATACATCATTGACAACTCATTATCGTTGCATGCAAGAAAAAGTCCTTTAAAAGTTTTTAACAACAAGCTCGCCTAATCGCGCGGGCTGAATCTGAATAAATTAAAGTCGTTAAAAGAATTGTTTGTAAATCAGAAGCGGTCATTGAAAGAAGTGAAGCCTGGACTCTCGCGTCGTTCGCGGCGCAATTTGTCAACCATTGTAATACCTCGGCCGGAATTTCCAACCCCTGGCGGAGAGACGAAGAGAAACTCGAGTTCCTCGTTGAGACGCCACTTACTTTTTCTCTCTTTCGAAAAATTGCTTTCTTACCTCTTGCACGTGTGACGGAAAGCGACGATTACACGGGCGCCCTTTGTCGACTTGCTCGTGAAAATCGGAACGAGGCAGATCCCTGCTAACCCTTACTTACCCTTGACTCTTTGCTGCAATTGCAAACGGCTCGCGTAATTATGCGACTAAATCGATTTTGTCTAAAAACAACGGAATAAAAGATTTTCTTTTTAATTTCTGGCTCTGATTTGTATGGCTCTTTCTTCGGTCAAGTTTAAATAAAGGAAAAGGGGAAAAATAATATCGAGCGGCGATCGATCAGGAGTGCAACAAGGGGAAAAACGAGGCGAATGCAGCATCACGGAGCTAGAAAATGAATCTCTTACTTCTTTTTCTTGTTGCTTTTTCTCCTCCTCTTCTTTGTCGTCGGCGCAAAAGTGCCGGTTGGCTGTACGCTGATTCCAGTCTTTTATCGAATTTGCACTTTCGGTCGCCGTCCTGATTTTGCATACCTGATTTTCATATCCCCGTGCTGCATGAGAGCGCAATTCGCTTATTCGGTTATAGTTTATACATGTTTTAAGCATTTTAATTTTGTGTATACAATCTGCATCGCGCGCTGCCCCCGCAAGATCGCAACTGGAAAGAAAGGAAGAGAGGAAAATTCTATTTGCGTTAAAAATCACTTTCTCAGCTCATTTGTAATAGGAATAGGGGATCCTCTAGTTTTTGAGCAAAGAAACTTTGATGAAATTCGTTCATTTTCCCGATGTCGTAATCTTCGGTAATTCTTGAAAAATCTTTAATGAATATTCAATGCGTTATTCGGCTCATTGATTAATTTCTTTCTTCCTTGGGCGCGTAAAAGTTGATTTTAATTAAAATTCAATTTCCCGAGAAATCCTCGGTCCCGCACATACCTCCAATCTATAAATCCCCAGTACTTTAAAACAATTTTCGCAGGCCCCAAGTCGAGACGAGCAAAAAATTCAATCTCCCAAAATGATGGGCAAAGTAGAGAGAGGGCAGAAATGAATGATCGACGCGCAAGACGGCGAAAATAAGAGGTGCGTGCGCTTCTTCGCTCCGTTTTAGCCCTCGGTAGGCCTGTTATTTACGATACAATAAATTGATAATTAACATCTTTGCCGAAATTGATTGAATTTAGCGAAGCCTTTTCCGCAGGAGCACTCGATGCCCGGTCGGGAGAGGGGCAGACAGGTGGACGCCAAGCGCGGATCAATGCCGATTTAATTAAAGATTACGCTTCGGCGAAAATTAAGATTAATCACGCGAGAGAGCGCCTAAGGCCGTTCCTCTCACACAAAAGCCTTTTTCACTCTTCGACGTATGTGCGCGGCTCTATACCATTATTCTGCACGGAGGTGTGTGCGAATATATAGGAAGGAAGAGAGAGAAAAGAGTTGAGGAAAGATCGCCGCGGGGGTAGTGCTCGTAATTATTCCGGGGCCGTCACGAGCCGCGACTGCTCCGGCCTCGTCGTCGTCGTCGTCGTCGTCGTCGTCGTCTTCGTCGTCGTCGTCTTCGTCGTCGTTGGCGTCGCGACGCGCGGCGCCCTCATTGTCCCTTGCCTGTCTGCCTGTACACACACCTGTACGTGTATAAGTGCGCCAGGCAGAGGAGAGAATTTAGAGAGCGAAAAAGGAGGTCGAGGAGTTGGAGGTCAGCAAGAAGGACCTTACTCGCAGTCGAGACTCGCGAAAAAAATAACCGGATACCTGCGTTCTCTTCGAGCTAAATTTATTCCCAAGTCGAACCTGTTTATTTAACACTTTAAACAGAAAAGATCATAAATGCCGCCGGCGTCTACCGTAATAATTCCTCCGTCTTTAGCACTGCGACGTCTTTATTGCCCTCCTTTTTTATGTCACTCTTTCTCTACGTCTGTACCCAAAAGATGATTTATAAATTCAGCGTGCTCGGTTGTCTTGCTCCGCCTACAATGGCTCTCTCCCTCTTGTTTCCTATAATTGAATGACCGCCGGGATAGATTTACAGCATACCGGAGTCTCGCTTGTTTTCATATGCTGTAACCGTTGAAGGTGTTTTTATTACTTCCCAACTACGGGATTGCGGGGAATTTCATCGAAATAAATAACGATTAAGTTGTTGAAACTTTCATAGCTGCGGAAATTCGAAGAAAGGTTTGTTTGCTCGTGGTTTTCATGGAGGCGTTTGCTTTTTCTGTTTATTATTCCGATCGAACACTGGCATTTTAGACGGTAAATCATTTTTAGGTCTGCAAAAAGAATTTCCAATAGAAATGTTTATCAACTGATTTATGTGGGTCTTATTAGAAAACCAGTTTCAATTCGCATTTATATTCTGTCGCAAGTCTTGTAAATGGGAGTAAATCTTCAAAAAGATATATAATAAGCAAATGAATGAATGGAAGCATTGCACCAAAACTCGATGCAATTCGTTCTCTCATTTTCGCTTAAGGTTCAACTTTCAAGTTTTATAATGTTGTTATACTAAATAATATTAATAATCAATATTCACATTTTATTGACTACATCTTTAATTATAAAATGAAAGTAAAAAGTCCATTCTAAAAGGTCTAGCTGAATAAAGGGGATAGAAGTGCCGCAAGCGAGGTTTAATTCAGCATAAAAAAAAATCGCGAATCTGTCCATTTCCAGTGCACAAACTCAACTGGGTTTATCTATTTTTTTTTTCTTTGATTTTAATTCACTTTTAGCAAACTTAACGACATTTATAATTAACGAATAATTTAAAAACAAAATTTTTTCTACTACCTAGCTATAAATATAGAAATTGAACTAACTTTTTGCTCTCCCGACCAAATTACTCGTTTGGCAAATTAAATTCCTATATTTAAGAATAAATTTTTTATTATGTCACGTGACGTTTTGCCACGCACAAGAAATTCTTAAATTTTAAATCAAAATTCTAAGTCCGCAAGACGAAAGGTATAGCCAAGGCTCGCACACTAAGGAGTAAGAGTATGTATGCGTACAATTAATTTTCGGAAGGTCAGAGCGCGAAGCGAACGACAAGAGAGGGGAACGCGAGAAATATGACATTTTGCTTTTAAATCTAAGAATCATTATTTGCATGCACATCACTTCCTTTCCAATAAACGATCAAAATAAGAACTCGGCGTAAGTCTATGTGTGACGTCGAGGAGGACCCACGCGCCACCAAGTTGTGTGCACAACACAGGCATAGCACACAGAGGTAAGAACTAGCCCGACACGCAGACAAACAACGACACAATGCGGGAAATGTCTTCATTTAGTTATTACTAACTAAATTCCCATACAAGTTAAATATCGATGTCGCAATGGCATCCGATACGTTAAATGCTCGCGTTGCAATTAAAATATGTATTTTAAAATACATATATTTTTTAGAGCAATATTTGGCTCAGGCGGAAAGGTTCTTACCTTTTAAAACAAACATTGCAGAGGGCGAGAGTATGGACCTCTGTCAGTCCGGCATTTTATAAGCATTTCAGTCAACTTTATTAAGTATACCGTCATTGAGCTGACCAAGAGAGTCTCACTTGTTTGGATCACGGATTTTGTTCGAACTTTGGGATACGTTTTCTAATGTTAAAACATGAAAGAAGCCGCGTGTGTTCGGCCTAACGCTAAATTTTTCAAAAGTTAGGAGCTCTTTTACCGAAAAGCTAAGAAAAATCGATTTTTGTTCTATCACATGTAACTTTTCAACTGTTAACTGTAGAGTATTTTAACTCCCGGCATTTGAAAGGTGAGATCAAATTCTTTCGCCTAAAAAAAAGACATCCAAAAATCTTCATTTGTTCAAAAGTTATGGCTCAAAAAAAAAATGACCATTAAAGTAGCATAAAAAAGTCCAAAAAAATTCATTGACGTAATTTTAGCTTCTATTATTACAAATTTTTATTTAGGTATAACTTTTGAACAAATAAAGATTTTTGGATCTTTTTAATTGAAAGGATTTGATCTCATCTTTCAAACGCCGGGAGTTAAAATACTTTATAATTAACAGTTGAAAAGTTATATATGATTGTGATAGTTTTTCTCTAAAAGAGCTCATAATTTTTGAAAAATCGGGCGTTAGGCTGAACGCACGCAGCTTCCTTCATTTTTTTAAGATTAGAAAACATCCCAAAGCTTGAACAAAATCCGTGACCCAAACAAGTGATACTCTCCTGGTAACTTGTAAAAAAGTGTCTTGCAGCATTGTCTATAAAATGTTTTGGTATGACAAATTATTCGATGCATATCGAAAATGTCATGGCAACGTTCGATCTAAGAAAATAGTGCATGATAATATGAATTTGATTTGGCATTCTTTGAAATGTTGAGAAGAAAGTACAAGAACTTCTGCAAGTGAAAACAAAGAAATATGCTACTTATCTCAACTATTGCACACAGCTAGTAAGTTGTATGATTCAGTTTCGAAAAAAAAATTGTAAAGGCTACGCTAGGGGGGGGGGGGCGGTCACTGGAAAACCCACGTTAGACGACATGGAGGAGGGGGGGGGGAGATCAAAATAAGATAAAAACTGGGCTACGTGGTTACGTTTATGGACGATCCCTTTTGAAGAACGTCTTTTATAACACGCTAACCTAAAAATAGCAACATTGACATGATTTTTAAGTTATCGTGATATAAAAAACTGTGACACTGGTGTGTAAGGTAATTTTTACCGCATGCGACTTTTCTCATTCGCTTCGCTCGGGCGAAAAACGTCTCATCCGGTAAATAATTACCTTCCACACCCGTACCATAATGTACTATAAAAATAGCTTGCAATATCGTTGAAAATGTTTAATATTTTGGTCCTTAATTGAGTAAAATCGAAAATTGAAGGATTGAACGCGTTCAGTTCTATTTTCTCGTTAAAAAGCAGAGAAAAAAAGAAAAGCGTAAGCATTAACTTTAGCCTCTCCACTATCCATAAAAAAGCTTGCTTCCTTCTCGACCACTGTGTAAAAAAGAGCGACGGTAGGAGCTAAGAGCTCGGAGCTTGCGCTCGTATATCTATTTACGATTCCACCACGAAGACAGAAAGAGATAGATCCCGGATTACGTGCCATTTTATAGTGTCAACTTGCGTAGCTGTATGGTGGAAAGTGTCGAGTATTATCCCGATTACACTCTCGGAACTTGCCAAGCAAAGTAAGTGCTGCTGTCGATCGTCGTTACGCAAATACTTTAAAAGAAAGAAAAAGGTTTTTTCCTAGGCTTAATAGGCAATTTGGCGTCTGGGTTACCTGTTAATCATGAGTTTAACAGTAAACAGCAAGAGGAAAGTTACAATGGGACGGCTGAGGCATTTACCGGCGCAATATATAACGAATGCGCTGCCGGCAATTGAGTTCAAGAGTTCTCGCGTAGTCTGCGCGGCTCCGACAATAAGAAAACCGTGTGTTCGAGCGCCACCTGCTCCCAACTGTTATAAGACCCCTATGTCGAAGCGTTTCACACTCATTTGGCTCTCTCTCTCTCTTTCTCTCTCTCTCTCTCTCTCTCTCTCTCTCTCTCTCTCTCGCTTCTTTGACACCCCCACCCTTGATTTTATTCTCATAGCTGCAGATGTCTACAAAAATCAGTTTAAAAAGAAAAAGTTGCCTTTCGTTTTTTCAATATTGTCAAATTAATTCAAAAGCACTGCATTGAAGAAGGTTTTTCTCCGGAGCAGTCGTGTACTCACGTCTACCACGTCTCTTTGCTTCTCTTCGTTTTTGTCCCTTCGCTTTTTCGCTCTTTCTTTTCCGCCCTTTTCTTCCTCGTTATTCGCATTGCGGCAAAGCAGAATCACAAGTGGAAGATCTCATTCCCTGCGCGAACCGACGAAGCACCGCCGTTTTTTCACGCTCGCACGGTAACGAAGGAAGTGGGACATGTATTTTCAAGTCGTGGCCTGTGAGCATAATTGAATTTCTTTTACATACATATGAACTCTTGGTTTGCTAAAGCCATGTCAGGAAAATTATCTGCTTTCATCTTTTCATGCACCTCCTGACTTTCGGATAATACCCTACTGCTTCATTTCTCTGCTGATACTGCTGACAAAGTCGTTCAAATTCAGGGTAAACTTTCCTATTACATTTATTATTACGTTTTAATTATTTTCATCATCAAAAGTAAGAGATTTTAATTAGGCTGAAATTGCGGCTGTTTGTAAAATGATTTTTAAAAAGCAAAATATAATTAGGAAACAAGTAATTAAGTTAATGGAGTACCTTTGCGCATACATATTCTGATTACATTTTGCATCTAGACGTAGAATTACTATGCAGCGGAATAGCTAATGCGAGAAAATTAATTAAATCAAAAGTTTGATCTATTAGTAGGCGCTAATTCCCAAACAATTTACCACAGAAAAAAGCAGTACGTCAGTTTGAAATACTGCCATCGCAAATACAATCGTGATATCAATAATCGATGGCAGGCACTTTTCACTACAGCCGCGGTTATAATAAACTTTCCGTGCTACTGCGTCGCTCCAAATACGTACACCTAAAGATTCTATCTCGAAAAATACAATATTTCTGAGTAACGATCGTAGTCTGTGCGGTGAGTAGATCAACAAAACAAACAAATGAAAGATTTTTAGCACGAAATTTATTTTTATTTCTTTAATATTAATATTTTCAAAAACATAAAAAGTTGAATATTTTTTTAGAGTTAAATAAAACCCATTGATGAGTGAATAAATTAAATGTGTAAAAAGCATAGAAATTATCATTTCATTAATCTTCAAGTTACACCCTGGTGAAACTAAAAAGAATTCATATCATCTTGCAAGCTACTTCATTACCAAAAGTCTCAAAAATAGTAATTTTTCTTACCTAGTTTTGAAATCAAATTGTAAGACTTTTTTAATCATCTTCAAAGATTTCTACTAGATGCAGAAAAGTAAAATATTGGTATGGTAGTTATTAAATATCGTGAAATATTTTGCTTGAAAAGAAGAAGAAAGAATCAGACAGATAAAGGAACGTGATGCCTTGAAAAAAATCACATATAAAGCTTTATAAATGAGACTTGCTGCAATTCTCTCCTTTCCTAATCACTGTTGTTTTTCAAAAAGTTACTCTTTCAATCTGAACTAGTAATTTTAGTTTTAAATTATTATTAAAATTATACACCTAAATAAATATCGCAGATGCGACGTTGTCTTGGTACTATATTAAGTATTTAATTATCGTAATTATCAAATTAGCACAATTTTTCGACATCCACAAAATTTCTCCACTAGGGAGTGTATACGTTTATTATACTTTTATTAAAATACCTTTTACAGTTCTTTTATTTTACATCCAAGTGCTTTAAATGAATATTGATTCATCTACATTTCGTATTCCAATAATTACAACATGGTTTTGTTTTCCAGGTAATTGAATTTTAAAAAACTTTTTCGATCGTTCCAGCATTCAAAAATAATTGTTCAGTTAACTTACTTTTTTTAACATCATTGTGAAATATCAATATTGTTCCATGAAAAATTGTTCTTTCGTTCAATTTTGCAATAATTTTAACAAAATTATTTAAAATTTTATATACTTATGGAATGCAAGCAGTTATGTAATTGTATGTAAGCAGCAGGAGGTCTGTGAATTAATACTTATTAATTCGTAATTAAAGGACCGCTTTATAAGATATCCATAAAATTGCTTACAATCTAATGACACGCATTAGAACCCGTTCTGTCAAATTTACCTGTATTACTTAATTTATCTATTATTACACTGTGTAATAATGAATTCACTTAAAGTATAGATCCGTAATAAACTACAATAAAGCTCTAAAACACTCAAAATATGTGTTTTTATTCATGAAAATAAAAGAAAAAAGTAATGAACTTATGAATATCTCCAAGTAACACCAGAAAATAAGAAAACTTTGGATAATCACTTTGGAATTTGTAGGTTAGTTTTAAATCTCCGAAGGTGGCAGCCATGCGTGCCGTGTGCGCGTTTTAAACTTTCATTTTGAAAGCAGAATAAAAAATAAAAATAAAAACAGAATATTAAAGATAAAAACAATTTAATTTTATTACTTTATCTACGCATATTCTTCAGTCTTCATTTTCAGTCTGTACAGCTTTTTCAGAACTTTTTAAAATATAAGAACCAGTTGTATAAGTTATAGTTACATTACAATTATAAAATATAAATGACAGATTCGCATTTTGATTTTTAAACTAAGATCCGGATGATGAAATACTAGAAATGTTGGTTCCTGTCGCTGAATTAAACTAAAATCGAACAGGAATTTCAAATATAATTAATTTGACTTTTGAAAATAGAATTAGTACTTTTCGTATTTTATTCACCGAGAAAAAAACGCTGCTAATTAATTGGCAATTAGCTTCCTCCAAATAAATTTATCGTTCCTATATTTATAATGATATTTCAAATTTGAAACATATTAATGAATTATTTAAAAAATTTAACTAACTCCTACAAATATGTATACAAAAAATGTACCTTTTCCAAAAAATCACGATAACATGTATAATTTAAAATCGTTATAAAACAAAAACTAGTACATGTATTTTAAAAATTCTTTTTAATTGTAAAAATTAAGTAAAAGAGGAAAAAAATAAGCGGTCGATCATCAAAAAAGACTGATTATTCAATACGATACAGCTATTCAAAAAATTACAAAACAAAAATAAATAAAACCTTAATATCTTCTGAACTAATAAGTTTCATAAGTTGAAAAATTATACAGCTCTAAACATACAAAAGATCTACGTTTTTCCAAAATTTCAAGTCAATTAAAGCATTTTTACTCCAGTAATCATTGGACATAGAAAACTCTTTTTTTTTCAATTTTCAACTATGTACTCAAAAACTACTTAATAGAATGGCTTAAAATTTTTGCAGATTTTAGATCTATATAGTCTTAATTCCCACAATTTTTTCAGAGCAATTTATAATTTAATTAAAGAATTCTAATGATTTAAAAAAAAAACATGTTTTTGTTAAAAACAAAAGCACTGGAATAGTTAGAATAATTTTTTTTGTTTCAAATTATAGATATTTTTATGATCTTCAGAATGGTTTTTGTCCAATTCAAATATCTCAATCCTATCATTAAAAAAAAATAAAATTCAATTTTTCAAAAATTGAAAATTGGCGATAAAATGAAAACGAATAAACTAAACAAAAAAGGAATTGTTTTGCCGCCATCACAAAAGGAAAACAAAATTCACGCTGTAACACAACTCGTGACTTGTGTAACTCTTTACTTTACTTTAAATGTATTTTTATTGGCTAGAATGATTACATGTACCGCCACAGTGCTATTGTACTTGTGTAACTCATTACTGCACGGCGTTTAGCGCCCTCGCTCTGCTCGGGCACTAACCTCACGCCGTGCAATAATAAGTTGCTTAAGTCACGTGTATCGTAATATACTATTAATTTTTATCCGAGGTACAAAATAAAGCAGATTTGAGTGCTTTAATTAATAGTCAAACTTGTATAGAATTATTTTCAAATAATACAATTTACTTATTAAAGGCAAAGATGTATAGCGATGCAGTTTATACATAATTTGTTGGCCAAGTTTTCAGCAAGCGAAACTATGCTAATGGTATAATCAAATGATTGCATAGTTTGTAATTAAATTAAACTTTGTTACGTTTGTTTTTCTTTAAAATTTTTATTTAATTTTGAAAATTATTGATTAATTATTTTCTTAATAGCAGAATGAATGTTTGATTGACGTTTTAATTTGAAAGTTGTTTGAGTTGTTGATTCTTCGATAACCATAAACCAAAAAAGTTTGGTATTTAATGAGTTTCAGAACGAGCGCAAACGCGAGTATGAGCAACTCTGTACCAGTCATTAGGAACCGCGCACAAAAAGCCAAATAGCGATGAAAAGCGCTTCCATTAATAGTTTATTTGATTATTTTATGTTGTCCTATGATTTCTTATGATTTATATATGTTTTTGTTACAGGGGTCCCGCGAACATTTTCGACTAGGCCTTTCCGAGGAGGTTGGTTCGTTTGTTTGGTTTGCAAAAATTAGGATTAGTCTGTAGCTTTTTTTCTCTTCGTCCGTATATATTCTCTCCTTAAGCTTTTTTCTTATTCTTTCCACAATAATATTTTTTATTATACATACATATGTCTAATACAGATTATCATTATCTGCTAGTTGTCTTTCATGCGTATGCGTACATATATGTGCATTGAGCATATATGCATCCATACGTCTCTTATGTATATTATCTATATTATAAACAAAAACTAACCTCACTTACGTGTTATATTCAAACCTAACAAGTAAACCTCACAAACTAATTAATGAAAATGCCTAGTATCGCTCGACTGTATACCACTAGCCCAACAAATATATGCCTGCAACGATATACTTTTACTAATTGTCTACTATACTAATACTGTTTGGACTCTGTAACTAATTACTGCTGTATTATAATTATATCAATACAATTTTATTACTATTCCTATTAATTTAAGATTTATTATATTAAACATACTATATGACAAGTTTTACCTTTTCATTTATTTGTTTTGTTACATCATGTTTATTTACTTGTCATTTCATTACTTTGTTTCTGACATTATCAGCACCACTTGTTTCACTACTTGAATAACTTCACCATAATCATTCACTATCAATTTCGCATCACCAGACCATTACTGAAATGAATTTCCAACAAGCAATAATCTAAGTATACTGTAATATATGATATTTCTGACATATATATTATTACATGCAAAAAACGACTTGCTACAACCTATACGATATAAACTACCTGATATGCCGAACATTCTATGTGTACGCCAATATATATATTTATATATATATATATAATAAATGTAGCCCCTTCTATTATCCAAAATGTGTTAAATATACTGCAACCGATTTTTTATATTATATAAATATTTACACATATATATACACTTAGCAGCAGTATGAGCAGCAATTTTCGTTTTCCAGCGATTAGATAGTTCCCTGTTGCTTATTCCGATGTTTTCCCGTTCTTTAAATCCCCTTTTGTTTTCTTGTCTCTTGTTTGTCGACGATCGCGCGTTCGCTGATACGTAAATTGCTGCGTATATATCCTGCCCCGTACGCTCGACCCATTAGACGCGCCGACACGATCTCGTATCTTTGTGCATCGGCGAGAGCCGTTATATGTATATATACATACACATGTATATCTATGATATATGATGATACACATACTTGTACAGCTTAATAGTCGATTGATGTTTAGATGTGTGAACTTTTTGTCGTGTGCTCTGCTGATCCTTGTACACACCTGCATACCTGTATGCACCTAATAGTCAATTTTATCCAGTAAATAAAAAGACAAAGCTAATCATTTCGACTGACCAGGAGAATGTCACGCCTCTGAATAAATAATTTGGATGAAATTTTGAAAGTTGTTTCCTAGTATTGAATAATAATGAAACACGCTACCTTTAGTTTAATCTCATGAGCTTTCATTCAACCGGTACACCCATCATATAGGCAATGCTAAAAAATATCATAGATCAAACTAAAGATGGTTGTGTTTTTAGAAAACAATTTCCAAAGTCACTCAAATCGGTGATCCGAAGGTGTGACAATTAAGCTTTCGAGCTTCCTTTATTAAATTCGATAAATTTATAAAATACTTTGCTGCTAAATTTTTCTGAAAAGGCTCGAAAGGAAAGAGAGCATTCTGCTACTATTGCTCTTGCAAGTCCAAAGTTCCAAAGGCAAAGTCTGTCAAGAGTATACTACTCGGTTTGTAAAGCTGTTTGAGGTCCACATACATACATAATACAGGTTTAAAAAGTGATGAATTAAAAGCGCAACAAGTACATCGTACGAACACTGCTGTATGTCTGTACGCTCGCGCAGGTATATAATATTTTCTGTTTTTTTTTTTTTTTTTTCTTTTTCATTCAGACCGGGCCGAAAGAGCTCGCATCGAGGGATTGAAAGAGAGCGTCTGGTTCGTTGCCGCACTAGTCAGCCTTGGAGGTGCAAAAATATATAAAGAGAGAAAGGAAAGTGTCATACAAAATCGAACTTTGACTTTACGACGTCAAATTTTACGACTCCGAGTGTTAATAAAACGTTACGCCTTTTTCAGCCTTTTTTAAAGGGCCGCGGTATTATAACAAGCGTACGCGCAAAAGAGAGAAAAATATTATTGCCGTAAAGTTTTACAGCTCTGTCGAAACTTTATATTTTCAAGGTATGCGGATATAGGCTTTATTGCGACGTGTGTAAAAAAAATAGAGGGATACAGAGGCAGAGCATCATTTTACTTTCCAATTTTTTTCCCCTACACTCGGACGCTTTCATTATGAACGCTCGTGCTTACCTCTTTGGCAGCAAAAAACGGCGCGCAGAGTTTCACCTGGCGCGAATTGAAAGTCAGGCCTCTCTCTCTCTCTCTCTCTCTCTGTCCCGCTGTCGCAGGCGGTGGCCTCGTGAGGGACCCGGAGAGAAAAAGAGTTTTCCGGACGTCACCGAACAATTGAAATATGTATGCGCGCGGGAGTTTTTCGCGTCCCGCGAGGAATCCCTCGGAACATGAGCAAAAGCTTGAAGGAGTTACCGAGCGAAAAAGTAGCGCAGGGCGAGAACAATGGGGTGAGAAGAGAGGAAACAAACCCGAAGCCCAAGGTATATGCGATAACGAAGCTTGACCGAGCCGTCCTAGCACATTAAAAAGCCGTTTAATCTGCTCGCGGATTCGGCGGATTTAGCCGAGATTCCGAGAGCCGTTTTAAGTATTCGACAATTTTCCACCGGGCACTTTTTCTACCGCGAACGAATAAAAACGAATAAACGCGAACAAGCCCTCGCGCCATTTTGCAACCCTGTTTGATTTCAAATTGCATTGCTCGAGAGCTTTCGAGCAAAGAAAACATTTGGACATTTCGTAAATTTTAAGATTTTTCGTGGCTTCGCGCTTTGAAAAGTTTGTAATGACAGGGCTGCCTGAATGATTGATAATAATTGCCGGGCAATTTGGTCGGAGTCGGTTTACTCGCTTAGCTTGCCGCGAGAAAAGCTTTCGCCCGGCCAGTTGGAAAGTAATCTGCGAGCCGAACATTAAAGCGCGGCCGCAGAGATAAAGCGCATGAAAATATATTAGGTGCATCGAATCCAACAGCTCTTTCGCACTCTCGGCGTTTGCAGGAGCAAGTTGGTGCGCGCAGGTAGGCAAACTTGGCCCGGATTAAAAACTCGAGGCGCGAGCTAGGGGAGCTAAAAAATTGCCATACACCGTAGGCGGGCAGGGCAAACAAGAGAGAGCATGCAGATATAGACGGATTTGCCGAGGGAAAAGTTTAGCGAGCGAGTCGAGAGAGCTCGAAAAGTCCGGACTAATGCGCTTCTCTATCGTTCTCTCTTTTCTACCTATTGTGTTGGCTATTTGTCGAGGCTTGCTTCTGTCAACGCCTTCTCTCCTCCTCCTCCTCCTCCTGAAAGCTATTTTGCCTTACGCGAAAAGAGAGATATTACCCTGGGCTACGGAGCCGGAAAATGGACGCACGGACGCGTTTACCTAAGGGAAACAGCGGGAGAAAGGCTAGGAGCGCTTGTTTGCATATATACATAAATTTCCCGTCAAGCCCGCAGCCGGAGTTTTGTAATTATTTCGCGTATGCGCGCCTCTCCGGGCTGGCTCCGAGATCATAAAGCCTCCATTCGACATCAAGTGCTCGCCCTTTTTAAACTATTCCTTCGCGCTGCCAAATCTCGTTCGTCTTTCCCTCCTGAAAACTGATCATTAGCCGAGAAAAGGCAAATTCCCTGCGAATCTCCACAATTAGAGGAAGCTTGTTCTCTACGGTGGCTTTCACTTTATTCATCCAGCCAGATCCGAAATTCCGCAGCTGCGACTCTCCACATCTAAGCTGTTACGTATACAAGGTAGAGAGACGGGGCTTATGCAACTGGTAAGTACACCTTGACAATTTTACAGCTACCTGCATAGAACTGAGATGCCTTGAGAGAAGCTTGTCGCCTCGAGTAAGCCAATCTGTAGGCATCTTTTGGTCGAAAATACACTCTGGAAAAATAAACCTTCTACCAAAGGAATTCATACTGATGCTTCCGTTGCGGGAAAATATTGTTTTAAGCAGTATTCAGCGGCATGATTATGTTGACTCGCGGTATTTTCTCTTTCCATTAACATCATCGAGACGAGCACTCAAATTTCTATAAACTATATTATTAAAAATTTCATAATAATAAGTTTGTTCTGCCTGGTCTGCTTATAGCCAACAGAGTTTCATCTTGCTTTAATTAAACCTTTTAGAAGCAGCTATTTATTATTATGCCTGTAGAGAGCAACTAATTTTGTATTGCCCTTTTAGGGATTAGTGCTCTAATTAGAAGATTACACTTGGAGTGAATAAAACGTTCAAGTAAAATCAGCTAGAATCTACGGTTGCTTAAAAAAATACAATTAACTTTAGAAATGAATGACTTGCATGCGTAATAACGTTTGCATAAGTAGTAAAACTTGGGCTTTGGTCAGCCGAGGGAAATTAGCTTTTTCTGTAGAAATAAAGTAAATAGTTGTATTTTTTTCGATATAATCATTGGTAGAAAAGCGGACTGGCTGCAGGAAGGACGCCGGAGAAAATCAGGTTCTCTCCTTAAGGCGCAATTTTCTTTAAAAAGAGCAGCGTTAAGAGTGTTGGTTTAGCGGTTCTTTCCTTTCTTGGGGAGAGTAGATGTAGAGCGGGGGAAGGGGAGGCGAGGCAAGAGGGAAGAGTAAGGTTCCGCAGCTCTCAACTTTGTCGATGAAAACTGCGTTACGGAGTTTCGAAGCCCGGCAGCAGTAGTATAGCCCGCACCTGTGCCGCCGCCGACGCCGCCGCCGCCGCCGCTAAGCTAAAGTACGATTGACAAAATCCTTCCCTCTCTTTTCATTCGTTTTCTAATTTGGAACCCTTCATTTTTAGCAAAATCAGATCTGCATTTCCCAATTGAATAGCTTTAGCACTTGAGACTATAATAGTGGGAGAGGAAACTTTTTCAAATCAATAACTCTCGAGAGTAATGTTCTCTCTGCGAAGAGGTTAAAACTCGATTAGAGCAGCGTAACTTTTCTTTCAACTGTTAGTTACGTCATCGGCAGCGTGTCCTTAAACTGCCTTTGACAAAATGTCTGGCTGCGCGGCGGAATTCCGTTCATCACGACTGCTGAAAATGAGAGGAAAGAACGAAGGCGGCGAGGCTAACGTGCATGCACGTGGAACGTTAAAACGTTATTGAACTGTCGTCAAAATTGAACGAGTGCTCCTGACTTTTTCCTTAAAACTTTTTGGCTATTAAGCAGCAAGGCAACCGTCAACTTTTTCCGACATGCAGCTATTCTTACTGTCTACTTATTTCTTACTCTCTCCTTGAATTCATAAACATTTTCATAAATATTTCCGAAATCGAGAAAAGTCGTAGATTTCGTTTACGTCGCAAGAAGCAGAAATAGCGGTATCGATTGTCTGGCAGCTTCCAGGACAACGGAAACCAGAGATTCGTAGGAAGCTCATTAAATCTCATCGACTTGTTTTCTCTCTCTTTCTCTCTCTCTCTCTCTTCGATTATTTAAGCCTTTTTGGCCCCGTATACATTCTTTTTGTTTTGCCATTTCTTATTTAATAGCAAGTTCCCTTTTAATAGCAAGTTTCCTCGATGTTCCGGGAACGATTTGATTTGTACGACGGACTTGATTGCAATTGATTTTAGCTTCAGCGAACTAGTCGCTCAATTTCTTTTGTTTTACCTCGCTTCTTTCATTTACCACTGGAACAATATCGAGCTTTTTCGTTTCTCGTTGCTCCGTTGTAATTTAATCGGAGCAAGTTTAAGTGACATTTTTTTGCAAACAAGCGTAAAAATATGAGCAAAGCAAATATTAGTATTGGTAAAGGGCATCGACTTTGAAAAAAGTAAGTAGCGTTTGGATCTTGCGCAGTGTATAATGCAACCTGCGTTGCAAAGGCGAACGAGCATTGACCGTCGGACGCTTGGAGTGAGTAGAGGAGAGAGGGAACTGGTAACGCTGACTGGCTTCCATGTTCCACAAGCGAATACGTGATTTCATTTACGATACGAGCTCGCACTCGCGCTAGCAATCGTACTCTCTCTCTCTCTCCCTCTCTCTCTGTGGCATCGCGTCCACTTGCAAATATGCGGCGAATCCCCGCGTCTGTGTGTGCAGCAGCATTTCGTCGATGGTATGCCGTAGAATTGCCAAAGCATCCCGACAGTAAATACCTCGACTTTCCAGCTCTGGCGATATGCGCAAAAATGATTTGTGTTTCCCCATCCTCTTTCTATTTCTCTTTTCAGTACGATAACGCCTGCTCCGCTCGCGGCCTTTGCACGCATATTCTCTCTCATTTTTTATGCTCTTTTCTATTATTGAAGGGAGTTTTTGCCCCGCCCTAATACGCCGCTGCATTATTTCTCCCTCAAAGTACCTGCAGAAAAATTTGCGACTCGGGAGTTTTTGACTCTTTTTTTTTCGCCAACCCGAACAATATGCTCCGCGTTACGCTTTGTTAAAAAATACTTGTCTGTTATTCCCTTCTAGTTCACTTTGCCCTCTGACTTTGAACAATGGGCTCGAAACTTTTATTTTATACAACAACTATATATTTCAGTGTTTCGAAAAAAAACTGATTCGAATTAGTTTAATGAATTCTTCGGAGGGGAATATTAATCAAGATTATACAAGAAGCCGAAAGAAGCTGATCTTTTTTCGGCTCGACTTACTCTGCCTCTTAACTGTATTATCGTAATTAGCGAAGGAATTTGATTCTCTCGGGAGAGCAGTTGTCGCGCAGCTCGCGAACAAAGTTATGCAAGAAACGTCTTGGTCCGGAGGAATCTGTAGCACTCGTCTCGGGCGGCAATTCCCCAGCGCCTTGTAGCTCTCCTAAATTCATGTTTTTTCCGACACGGATTTTCATTCCACGAATGAGAGAGTGCGGATTGCGAGAATACGGAAAAACAAACGAAATTTCACTTGGAACTTTTAATTAACATCTCTCGAAGCATTTCTGTGCTCGGGCCGACTCGGGGTATCATCATCGCGCCCCTCCCTATCAAATATTGAGACGCTTAACAGTCACATGCATTTTCGCTCCCGCCACCAGCAGTTTCTCTGATGTTTAATCGAAATGATTTATTGTTTAGTTCTCCCTTCTTGACGACCTTCCGTTTTCCAGACAATTTTTCATTAAATCCGAAGAAAATTTTCCTTTCAAGCGATATTTTCAGCTGCTTTTGAGAAAAGTTAATTAAAAACCTTTTAGTTGTCTGCAAAGGGAAAGCGAAGAATTGGCAAGGCAACGTGTTCTTTATCGGATTTTTAAAGTGAAAATTTTGAAAGAGAGTGCTTCATTCTTCTTTAAAAACGCTCAATGCCCTCCGCCTTTTAATACTCGGAAGCGACACGTAGCACACAACTGCATTGAAAACTAGCCTCGTCTTTCTCGGGTGGTTTTGGAGAAAAAGCTGCTTTTCAAATTGAGAGCGCGCATAATGGAAAAAAAAATCGGTGATAAAGGAGCTCGCAAGTTCGGAGACGTTCCCTAAGCTGGTCGCTCGCAAAGCAGCAGGCAAAGCGTTAAAACCATCTCCCCCGCTCGCACGCCGAGTTTGGCTTAAGGCTTACGGCTTTCCCGTCTCGGCGGTGCTCGCTGCCAGATAGCTTACTCTTTATTAGGATAACGAACTCGCGGTTTATATCGGTTTATATCGGTTTACGTCCTTATCCTTGCACTTGAGAAAATAGTCGATCTTTGGCTTTTCGTTTATTCGCAGGTGCCAAGTGAATCGCTGAGTAATCGCCGAGCTCCGAATAAAAACAAAAAAAAAAAAAAAAAAAAAAAAACAAGTGAAAACGGGCCAAAAAAGTTGATGGAGCGCGACAGTCGAAGAGGAGAGCTACGAAATGATGGTTGATAACCCGCATCTGCGAACGAGGGCAGCTACACGCACAGGCCGCTATAGAATTTGGGCCGGCCGTCGGTCTCGTCGCGATAGTAAATCAATTAGCTCGCTTTGTAAATAAATCACCGTTTTACAACTCTCTGCCGCGCCGCTCCGATACGACATTCGTATGAAATTTATCGTCCATTTTCGTCCGCTTCGGCCCGCCGACTGAAAGCGAGTATAGACGGAAAAAAGGGGGCCGATCTATAGAGAATGACTTCTTCCGCGCCTGCGATATTTATACCTGAATCCGTTTTCGAAATTCCGGCTCGCCTAAAGGCGCGCCAGTAGAGAAAAAGAGACTGGCAATATCGAGCCTGCGGGAAAAAGGATTCGTTTATTTCGATTCGCCCGTTATGATAGCCTCCATCCCTGCGAATAAATCTTTCAGACTGCGCTCCTTCATAGAATAACTACCTCCCTCTCTTTCGGACTCGCGCCCCGTCTTTCATGCTTTTGTTTGCTCGAGTATCGAACTCGAAGCGCCGCCGCCGCCGCTGCCGCCGCTCGCCGCCCGCCGCCCGCCGCCGCGATAATTTAGTATCGCCGCTCTCCTATACTCACACATCCAGCATGAATATGTTCGCGTAAACGTACAATGGGAATTAATGAGACTGGATTTTGCGGTATCTTAATTAAAATTTCGGAATTTATAACAAGAGCCTGCTGTTTCTATCATTCCATGATATCTAAATGATGCCTCAAAATTTCGTAATTTACTGGAGCCGGAACAACTGATTTATTGGTACGGAGTAATGAAAAAAAAACACGCTGTGTACAGAGTGACGTTAATTAGAGGGAACGACTATAAGCTCTCTAACCTTTAGGGACTCGACGACATTCTTTTACTTACTACGGACTTTATCGATGATAAATCATTTTCCAATAGACGTATTCTTTGCTAAAAAGCAAAATAATGACGGAAAAAGCGATTGATTGAAAATAGCTTGCAAACTCTTGTTTCTCCCGTCCAGAGTTCTGGCAGCCAGCGTAACCATGAAAAAAAAAAACGCTCTATTAATTATGCCTAGCGAATAAAAACTCACCCTACTCGATCGATAGGCTCGAGTATTTAGCCAACTTTCAAACGGTAATCCATCTCAATTATTCACCAATCGACAAACGAACGCTAAGCCACCGACGTCGAGACGCTAATGAACTGAAAAAGAAAAATCCATCGCTCTCCCGGCTCTGAAAACAAACCGCAAAAACGGCCGGCAGCAGAAAGCGGCTTGTCGCTCCAAACAAGAATTATTGCTTGACTTTTAGCGTACGAGCTGGCATGACAAATATTAAGAGGCTACTTAATGAGTGTAAATAAAACAAAGGCTCAGACGGTATTGTAAAGTTTATCAATCGTTGACTCGCAGTTCGACTGACTTGTGCGATGCTAATGTTAAAAGCAATCTCTCTCGATCATTTAATATTTAAAAAAAACTCAGAAAAACTTTTAACACCAATATACTTTCTTTTATGGACGACTTTTAAACTAAAAAATATTTCGCTTAAAAGCAGCTTTTATTCTGAATTATTTCCGAACAAATTCAAAATATACCGTTATATATAAATCTTGCGTTATACATTGCCGCCGAGAATAGAAAAGCGAAAAATATATTTTTTCGTGTTTTATTTTACTCGTGCTTTTTTCTCTACTCTTCCTCTACTCTTCTCCCTTATTCTCGTATAAAATATAGCATTTGGTATTGTCTTTTCGACAAAATAATCGTCCGGGCGCAGCATCTTTTCCTTGGTTTCGCGTCGACGAAAACAAAATAATCTATTCGCTACTGCTCCATTCGCGTATAATTAACGTCACCTGTTATAAACAAATGGAAGAAAACTTTCCAACGAGTACTTTTTAAATATTTGGATTATCTTTTTAATGAATAATTATTAGAGAAAGTAAAGAAAGTTGTGCAGGTCTTGGTAGAATGATTCTTGAATAAAGATTGCGATGACCGATAAAAGGTAACGGTATAAATGAAAAGTAGAATGTGACATTATGGTTCTATTTGTAAATAGATAATTAGGGATTTCAATCTCGGGAACTATTAGGGCGAGGTAGATTTAAGCGAATTTGCAGCAGGCGAAGAGTAGGCTGAGCGTGTCGAGCAGAACGATGCGGTCGATCTGCCGCTGGACAGAGCGGTGACCACACCAGAGATGCAGAGCGGGCCAAAGAGAAAGAAAGAAGGCGAGCAAGCGCTTCCCTTGCCAGAACGCTTCTGCGCATTAATGAGCCCGAGCGGCTAAAGCTGATGGTGCTGTAAAAACGGCGGGCCCGGAATTTTGAGCGAGCAGATTTCTTTCGCTTTTTAAGCCCCGAGAAATTGAGGCGGCTCGAGCCGGCCGCTTTCAATGGCGACATTGCCCGCGAGAGCGCGCTAAAGCTAATGCCGCCACTGTCGGCTTTAATGCTAATGCTAATGTCGTTGCTAATGGCGATGCCTGGCACAAGCGGTTTCGAGCTCGAGGCGATAGGTGCGACTGCAACGCTCCGACACTAATTCATTCCCGCCGCCGCCGCCGCCGCCGCCTTCTGCACTGATAAGCCTAGTTTTCAGAAACTAATTCCGGAGGGCCCTCGAGTGCGCGATGCGGTTACCACCTGCCCCCGACTTTCGTTCGAGCCTGAAACGGAAAAATCGCCCGAAACTCGCGGCCTTAATGACTTTTCATGTAAATGATCAAGGACTTGTTTTCGAGTCAAATCAAAGTCTCCGGCCGCGACTCTCCATGCTAATCTCCATGCTAATAGGCTCGTTTCCCGGACTCGGGCTCGGGCTCTTCCCGCTCTTTGTCCGCATTTAAGAATCCGATGGGCTTTAATTAATAATCGCGGGAGCACCGCGAGCAGGGCGGGCGTTGGGGCGGGCATCGGAAGCTCGGCTCCGAGCCGATAGATATTTCGCCGTGATTATGCATTCAAAGCCGGCGACACTCGCATATTTCCCGCACTATCTGCCCCCGATAACCGATACGGCCAAGTTTTCCTCGCGCTCCAGCTTTTATGCAAATGAGCTGCGGCACGTGTGACGCGTCGCGAAAATCGAATGAGAGAAAGTACTGGGGAGCGGCTGTACTTATAGGTAGGATTAGGCCTTAATGCGCCCCGTCCGGCTCGGGGCCGTTATATACTTACGGCTTTAGCCCTGGCTTTTATTATTTTACCGCGCTAACTTTCCGATTGCCGAGTAAACTTTTCCGATATAGCCGAGTAAAGTTTAAATCTGAATTATATACTATACTAATTATTGAATTATTGAAAATGCCCGTGTATCCATTTCCAATCGCCGTCGTTAATTATAGTTTTTTGCTTTTCTACATCTTGTATCTTGTATCTTGTATCTCGTATCTTGTATAAATTATTGGCTGAAAGCGAAGAATAGCGCCCGGCTGCAGGAAGCGGCTCCGATGGAAGAAGGAGGATGGAAACTCGTAAAGGAAGAAATCTAATTAAGGAACGGTTCGATATTTTTCCCCTCGAAGGCCTTTTTCCCCCGTTCGCGGTACGTCGAAGAGCAATAACTCGATTTCCGGCACTTGCCTGGGCCAAGATCCGACAAGCGGACTGATTGCAGGCCGCGAGAACCCGCGTACATTGCACGGAGGCCCGCTAATCCCCTTTCGCCGCGGACAAACTTGCTCCCGAAGCTGTTTCGGCATCGCTAACTTATCCCCGACACAATCCTCGGCCTTTTCAAGCCGAGCTCTGCTCCTTTTCACTTCAACGTCTCTATTGTATATTTTTAAAAATGGCGCTTCTTACGCGTAATACCTTGGAGGAGACTTTAATTTCTTTAATTGAATTTTCAGAAAAAAAATCTGCATTTATCTGCATTTATCTGTATTTGGCGGCAAAGTACAGGATGCGAAAAGAATGTTAAATGGGACAGGATATTGCTTTACCGTCAAAGGCAATTTACAGGGAAAAATGAGTTAGGGGCATCGGAAAAATAGTTTCAATATTTGTTGAAGGCGGCCGTATTGAGCCGCGCGAGCGAGGTATAATCAGAGAGGGAATCGATCGACAGCCGTACTCGTCTCTCGTCTCTCGTCTCTCGTCAAGTGGCAGAAACAAAGCCTGCGTAGCAGTAGACGCGGCGAGAGAGCGAGCACCTTTTTGTAAATCCATTTATTGGCGCTCCCTGCGAGCGCAGCCGGAAAGAGGAAAGAGCAGCCCCCGATAATCCGAGCCGCGGGACTAATACATAGCGGGACGTCGCTCATTACGCGACAAACTTTTCTCATTGCGTCGCGCCAGCCGTAATTCGAACGCAAGCGCCAACTCGAGAGAAAATGCTGGGAAAAGAATGAGGCGAAATTAAAGAGGGCAATGTATTTAACGGCATTCAAACGATCATTCAGACGTCTTAAATTGTTGTTTGTTACCGAGCAGAATATTCTTATTTTCAGCCGATTACCCGATCGATAAAGGAGGCTGCTTAGTATATCAGGACTAGTAACAACTTTGTATTAAAAAGTAAAAAGCTAATTCTCCATACTTTATTTGGCTGTCTCAAAATGAAGCTTAGTCAGTTGTTGGAAACTTTGCCGCGCTTCATATCTTTCAAGTTAGATAATTAAGAGAGGAAGAGAGAGGAAAAGTTATTTTCGGAGAAACATTGTAAAATAATAGTGCTTAATTATCCGGTGGGCTTTAAAGAGGTATCTCGTCTAATTTGCGACGCACCGACCGCTGGCAGATGAAGTAATCAATTAGCCGGGCGACTTAATAAAGTACGACAAGTAATTGGATAGTGCCTAGCTGCTAGACGACGTCGTGCTAGGCGACGAAGCTAGTAAGTAGTTAGAGTCTTAACGGGGTCAGCCGCAAAACTTTACGGATTATTCGGTGCGCAGCCGCCGGCTCGACTTTCGCGGCTATCTTTATGCACGAGGCAGCGCACTTGTAAGCAGGCAAATAAAAATAAAAGCTAAGAGGGGGGTAACGCATCCGCGAATCTCGAAGGGTTTCAATCAAGATGAAGAACTCGTTGGGAATTCGATTAGACTTGAATATTGAAAAATATCGCTCGGCGGATGCGCCCGGAATTATGCGCGAGACAAACGGCCGCTCGTGAAAAGTCAAGTTTGCTTAAACGCAATTCTCGCTCCCCTCTCGCTTTAATCCTCGGCTGACGCTGGGAGCAACCGCGCACTTCCTCCTTCGGAGTTGCAGGTAATGTGTACATACAGAGAGGACAGAGCGGCACAGGGTTCTTGCCTCTTTGTGTTTGTTTCTGCAGGTCGGAAGTTGCGATTAACCGGTTAACTTTCCACGGTTTACTCGCGCTACTCGGCAACTTTCCACACCTGAATTCGCGCTCTGCCTTTTATGTGCGTTCATCATTTTTCTAATAAAGTCGAAAAAACGAGGAGCAGTCCTGGCAACGCCATCAAAACTTTGTTAATTAACTTGCTAAATTAGCGAGTTGAAATTAAACTTGTTGCGAGATCTTATAAGCCTCTTTGGCCTTTTTTCTCGCTCGGGGCAGAATTTCCCAGCCAGGAGGAGGGGAGAGGGGGAGTTGCACTCGATCGAGCGGAAAATGTTCGGCGGGCAGCAAACGGAGGAAGAAAAAAAGGCCAAAGAAAGAGTAGGCTAATAATTGACTGCAGCGGAGAGCTGCGAAGGGAGCGAGGGGAGCGAAAGGGAGTAGGGTTAGATTTACGGCTAGATGCACGGCTAGATGCACGGCGAAGTGCACGGCGAAATGCACGGCGAAACGCGCGGCAATGAATACAAGCGGGCTCTGGCGATAAGTACCGTGTCGCGCGCTCGCCGAGTGTTTTAAGCCGACGTTTTGGCATGGATATCTGCTCGTAAATCGGTCGGCCTCCTCCTCCGTATCCGCACAGCTTATCCCCGCGCGCTCTAGATCGAGCCCCCCAAGCAGTCGGCCTCTACGCGGCAAGCCAAGCAGCAAGTAATCGGCTGCCGGTTTCGGCAGCTACTCTCCGAGGAAATTCATTTGTCACTGTCCCTCCCTCTCGAGTATAGACTTCGCTGCCTGGCTGCGATTACGGCAGACATGCGAGAGCTTGTCCCTTTTCCCTTTCTTCGCATATATAACCCTGGGTCTCTTTCTGCCAGCGCTTGTCCCTCTCGCTTCCGAAGATGGACTTGACGAGAGAGCCGAGGAAATGCATTCGGGAGGAAATCATCCCGCGAACGCCTACCCTCTCAAATTAAAACTCGACTAAAATTTTCAATCTCCGTTTGACGTCGAACCTTTCAAGCCAGATTAAACACTCCTGACCTGAATAATCGCGCATCAACTCACTTTTCTCGCGCTCGGATCATCCTCAAAGATATTATTGACATTCTTTCCTTCATTCTCAGACTTTTCATTCTTTCTTCCCCGGGCGCCGTCACGCTCTTTCCATTCCTTTTTTCCCTCGAAAATTCTCATTAAGCCATATTGCTGGCGCCACGAAAATCTCTTGAAGGTGCGTAAACAATTAAAAAAGCAAAAAAAAAAAAAAAAAAGATGAAGGTACGAAACAAAGTAAACGCAAGGAAGTAATTCTTTTTCCAATTAGCCCAGCGAAACAGGTTGCTCTACACTTGCGCAACCGCTCCCGGCCGCCGGCTATATATATCTATAGACGCGCATACGCATAAAAATAATGCCGGGAGGGAAGTAATAAAAATAATGCGCCTTACGTCTTGGTCGCCCGGTTTATCGACCGATTACCGGCCCTCTGATGAGTAATGCTATCGTGCCCTGCCTCTTTTTTTTTTTTTTCATTTTTCATAAAGAAGAAGAGCAGCCGTTCAGCGAATGCGTCACTTGATAATATCATCGCGCCCTATACGCTTACTTAATGGATTTTTGTTTAACCTACCTACTTGTACTTGTCGCGCCCCAATGAAAATATAAGATTATGCTTTTTATCAGCTTCGTGAGACTCGGTCAGAGCGGCGAATTTTTCATTTTTCATTTTTCATTTTTCATTTTTCATTTTTCATCTTTACGCTCATTTCATTGCGCATCAAAACTCTTGCTGCCCTTCATAAACTCCCTTCCTCGATCTTCCTCTTGATCGGCGCGCTTAAATGAAATCGAGGTATGCGCAAAATTCATTGCTCGAATTTTCGCTTTAATATTATTGTTAATTTTCGGGCGCATCAGTGAAATTCGGGATTATATCCGAAGCGCCCGGCGCATTACAGCTTAATTTTTATTCATCCCAACGAAATAAGGTATTTGCGTATAAAATTCGCGATAAAAAAAAGAAAAAGAAAGCGAGAAAGCGCATTAGCGCATTCCAAATATTCGGGAGAAGGAATTTAAGGGCAGAATATAATGAAATAAATGCAGAGAGAGAGAGAGAGTGGAAAAAGAGGTTGAAAAACTGAGCAATTGGCGGCAAAAAGAGGATCCGGGGATTCGATTCGGGCCGGCACAAAGCAGCATGGCACGCCAGCTAGCTCGCTCGCTCGCTATGCGCGTCAGTAGAAATGCATAATTGCAATGCACTCAAATTTGTCAGTAATTTCGAGGAGAATTTTCCCGGCACGATCTCGCGAGTTTCCACACGTGAATTAGGGAATCGCGGCAATTTCGGTATTCGTCGCCGCCGCCGCCGCCGCCGCCGCCGCCTGACGATGCTTCGCGTCAAGTGGCGCGTCAGCCGCTAAAATTTCTCCTGCTGCAGAGAGCCGCCTTTCTCTCTCGCTTCCGCGCGCGCGCCTCGAATCTCCAATGCGAGGCATTGGGGCTGGGTGTGCGAACGTCCGTGTGCGCGCACTCGACGGAGTTTGAAGGCCGAATTGAGCGGATTTGCATCGTAGAGAGGATTTTAATCGGAGTATATTTACCGTCGCGCATACGTACACGGATTCAGCTCCTTTTCAATTATCTCCTATACTATATTTAGTCAGAGCTGTGTATTTACGCGTCGATGGGAGCGCCTATACATACTATATATATATATATATATATATATATGCGCGCCTGTCAACCAAATAGTTTTACTCTAGCCTCGTGCGCCATAGCCAAAGCCATTTTCTGATTTAATATCAAAATTATTTACCATTCGGCAAACGATGACGTTATTTAATTATCGAGCTTCTCACAACAACTACATCAATATTTTCTGCCTTTATATTCCATTCGATTCAATGA
Source organism: Ormyrus rosae (assembly GCA_035047165.1). Lineage (NCBI taxonomy): Eukaryota > Metazoa > Arthropoda > Insecta > Hymenoptera > Ormyridae > Ormyrus > Ormyrus rosae. The sequence continues at coordinate 17,643,441 of JAWWML010000052.1, read as the reverse complement.
CATTGCGTCGCGAGAGCTGCACTCGAGCAGCTATTAGAGAGCTATACGGAGGATTAATAGAGCGATTGAAACGAAATCGCATTTGACTCTGAACGGATAAAAACGAAAGAGTGCCAAAGAGTAACGAAGAAAACTGTTCGAAAGACGAAAAACTCATAGAAACAAAGTTTCTCCTTCCAATTTTCGTTACTCTGAGAATAAAACATTTATTTTATTCTCCACGATGTATTCGTTGAATTTCTCGTCAATTTATCGGCGCTAGAAAAACTGAAATCTTTTTCTTGTCAGTTGTTTACAGCTCTTTGGTACTTTACTTATTAACGGGCTTTGTGTCGGTGATGATTTAATAGGCGCATAAACTGTCAATTTTTACAGATCCATAAAGCCTATCATTTAAATTGCAAAAGCGGAGGGATCGATTGTTCCTGCAGCGAGCTCAAAAAAAAAAGAAAAAAAAAGAAAAAAAAAATTCTACCGAAAAGATGTTTCGTTAGTGCTATAATAAATGCGTTATAAAAAAAAAAAGTTCCTAAATTTTCATCCAACATGCGAACGCGAATGAAAATGGAGCTGGTTCTCAATCGAATCATGAAAGCATGAAATACGTATTTGCTTCCTGTTTGAGTAAACATTTAGCATTGAGTAAACGTTCGTTTTTAACTCGACGCGACTTAATGGACGAATGTTTGCTAGTCGATTCCTAAATAATGCTACTCTATTGGAAGCTGCTTTATAAACTTGTTGAAAAGTTTTAAGAGCTTTTTAAATGCAGATAGGAAAGGCGAGGATTTCATTTAGTTTCGAGGGTTTTTATTTTGAATTTTAGCACGCAACGTGCAGTGCGCATATATATCTAAACCGGTGTGTTCCTGACGTGAAACAATCTGTAAAGGGAATTGTTCCGTGTGATGCGGTACTTATCGTCGCGAATGTACAGGCCCGGCAGAAGTGCGTCAGATTATGTTATATCCGAGTTTGAAATGTACTACTTGGCGCGTGATGGATACAACGCTCGTGGATGAGCGAGCTGGCTGCGGTATCAATGCTGCGGTATCCGCGCTTTCAATGATTTTTCCCCTGGCTTTTACAAGATCGAGCACTGTTAACCGTTAACTGTTAACGGAGTCTGCCGATGGACGTTTGATCGATTCGCGCGCGGTAATTTATGTGCTACTCGAAACCGCAGCAGTCCCCACTAGGCTTTGTGCTCGAGTGCAAAGTAGGCCAGGCCCAAATCTAGAGCAATTATTCGCTGAGCATCTCGTCGTCTTGCTTCTAGCCCTTTTCCCGATGAATTCAGTGGAGCGTGTTTTGCCGCTCGCCGAACGGGGGGGCTTTCGTGCTTTATGGAAGAGTCGAAAACATCCTGCGGCCGGCCTCCCTCGCCAGCAACAAAAGCGAGGAGCGAGCCTGGGCAAAAAAGCAGCAAGAGAGATTGACCGGCACCGCCTCCCTCCCCTCGAAAAAAGGACGAGTCGCCCCGCACAAAGAAGCAGCTCGAGCCAGACGCACGATCGCCGTCCATGACGATATTTCTCCTTGCGAGGAGAAAGGGGAATTGTTTGGGCAAGCATACCGCGTGAATCTGACACGCCGCAATTTTTACGATTGCTTCGAGCAGAGACCTGCTGGATTCGTGCTGTACGCGAGGAATACGCGAGGAATACGCCAGGAATACGGCAGGAATACGCCAGGTACAAGTCCCAAAGGAAAAAGCGGAAAAAGCGAGAGCGCTCAGTATCGTTGTCGTTGTCGCCGTCGTAGTGCCGCTAACAAACTGCGGACCTTTTTCCACCCAATTTTTCCGCTCGGATTTGCCCCTTTATTTTCTTTCTATATGCCGCTTGTTCCGAAACAAGGCAAACCGGACAGCGAAAAAGAGAGGAGGAGAAAGAAAGCTTTCTTTTCGGACCTTCATTGAGTTATTGGCCAGTTTGGACCGCGACTTTCAGAGACCCGCTGATTGATACACACGACTCGAAACTACATTTTCTTTCCGCTCTAACCAACACTATTCTATTCTACTTATTAATTTTATTTCCCGTAAGCGGAACCAATCGATGCCGGCTCATTAAAGTTGTTGCAATAATACGCTGCGCGCGCTGTGCTTTTTTCCCCGACAGGCTAATAAGCTTCATTAGCTAATGCTTTTGAATGCCCTTTTCCTGCACTTAGGCGCGCATACTTGTTTGTTTGGAAAGGAGCCTCGCGATTATGCGCAACGTTTCTATTGAGAATAATTACGACAGAGATTATATTAAGCATCAGGCGATTACCGCCCATATGCTCGTTCGTTATAACGACGTTAAAACCAATAATAACCTCATTAAAAAAAGTAGTGCAATTAAGGCGCAGGGAAATAGGGGGCAAAGGCAATTCAAAAGCGAAACTAATAATCTAGCCAAGCCAACTAAATTTCATTAAAAAAAACAAGCGGCTTGCCTTGCCGACATTTTTTTTTTTTTTTGCCAACGAATATTTCAACGTTTCAAGTCTTTTTTTAACCCGCTTCTCTCGATTAAGTGGCAAAACTAAAGCTTCAACCTAATTAAGTAAATTTTACAGCTTAAAAACTTTCTTGTCTCGAACCGGAAACTTTTATTATTTAAAGCTTTAAACAGAAATAGCAGCAAGCTGTCAATATATCCCGAGCTGCAGGAAAACCGGGGAGAGATTTCGCGAATGTTCAAGATAATTTTGAAGCTTTTCGAAAAGCTGCATTTTAGGTCGACAGACCTGACTGATGGGTTACACAGCTGTCCTCTTTCTCTCGGGTTCGGCTCGCGTCCATTGCCGCCACTCTTCATTTCGGTAAAGACAGTGTCCCCGATAGCTCGCTACAAAACATTTCGATCTTTTGAAACTTTGAATCTCGCCACTCGTACGCGTGCACGAGCTTTTTTGTCCATCGATTCGGCGCGCCTGTGTCCTCTCTTTTCTCTCAATTAGCTCGAGTAACCTCTTCGCAAGCGGGTGTAAAGTGCCTGTTTTTTCGCGAAAAGCTTTCGCGTACGCCAGTCTGCGATAAATATGTTATTTCCCCTGGGTGAGTAGTCTGGCGCTGCTTTTTGCGGACGCGCGCAATCAAAGACCGAGAAAGCACGAGTCCTTACAGCACTATCGCTCAATCGCTCCTCAAAGATAAAATCTCCAATTTAGGCGATAGGTCGAAAATGAGCGACCTGGCTGTGAAAAGAGTTGCGGGGAGTCGAGGGAGAAGAGGAGAGAGCAAAAAGTTGGGAGAAAGCCGAGGCGAGGAGTTTACTGCACGCCCCGTATCTCGCCGGTAGGAAGACAAACGGTGATTGCGACAAACTTCCGAATTCCCCAGCCGGTAAACGTCCGGGCGCCGCGCGTTTGCTTTGTCGCGGTGCACATTCGAGGGAAAAAATTTGATAACCCCTATCCTCTCTCTCTCCCTCTCACTTGCCACAAAATCGATGTAGCTCGCAGGCTTTTTATTTTTATTTCTTCGGCTCTGCCAGAACCAATCTGATGGAAGAAAAATATCAATATTCTGAATTGTGAGGAGCGACTCAGCGGCAACTCGAACTATTTGCCATTCCGAACGGGCCGGCTTATTAAAAATAAATTAGTTTCCCCGGCTCCTCGACTTTCGTCATTTTTCCCGGGCAAGTTGCTATTTAATTAAGTGCTTGTGGCTGGTGCGCGCTCGAGCCAACTATCTGGGCCACGAAAGCGGAGAGCATCATATTTAATTCAAAAGTTTTAACGCAATATACATAGTAGTCACTCTTCCAGAGCCGAAATTCGTCTGTCTCCAGGCCCCCGCTGCTTTCTCACGCAAGCACGCAAAATAGCTTAGTCCGCGCCTCGCCGCAAAGTAGCTTAGTTAGCCTCTTTATGCGTGAGCTTTCCATCCCGCCGACTCTTCATTCTTAACTATCAACTTTTCTACTTTTTAAACCAAACAGCTCCCGCCTTTCTCCTACTTTCTAATCAATCTCTTATCGAAATTTACCTTCTCACTTTTTCTTCTTTTATTATATCGATGTGATTTTTTTCCTTTTCAGGTGAGTTTATTCCCGTTCTGTTATTGTCTTCTGTAACTATCTCGACGACTTTTTGCTCATTAAATTCGGTAAGAATAACGACCTTTCATATGCATACATTTTTTTTAACAATATTTAAGTGGCACTATTTTTGAAGGAATATAATGTAAAAAATTCCGGTGGAAAGCAAATATGTGATAGAAAAAAACATGTCATACTTTTAGCACAGCTGTCAAAATGTCAGTACACCAAAAACAAAATAAAAATTATTTGCTGTCCAACTGTGAATTATTGAAAGAAAATAAAAACGTTCTTCGCGTATTTCAAACTCTATATTTCTAAGTCAAATTAATACGTAATCGCGTTGTAAACAGTCTGTAATCTGTCTGCAATTGTTGCGCAAGTAATGAAATTATTCATACTGTATTTATTCTCTTTCGCACCGTGAAAAACGGAAAGATTCGATAATCGTTTTTTTCCGGCCTTTTAAATTTTGATTAATCCTAGAATAAATCTGAGGCAAATAAATATTACAACTCGGGAATTATTCGTTTTGAAAGTGTGGAATTCAATCACCCAGGGCGATATCGCACTCTCCAGCAGAAAAAAGGAATTCAGAGAAAGAGTAGAAAAACTGAAAAGGCGAATAAAATTTAAAGAGCAAGATATGCGTAAAATAACCATAATCCCCTCTCTCTCTCTCTCTCTCTCTCTCTTTCTCTCTGCATTCGTCTCGTAAATTCGGCCGGAAATAAAAGTGCCCGCGGAAGCAACGGCTTGAGCGCTTTAGAAAAATCCATGGGAAAGGGTGGGAGACGTAAAACGATTCGCGGCCGGTTTTTACGAGCCCGAGCATGCATTATCCAAGCTCTTGATTCAGCTGCGAAGGGAATGATCGCAAGTATGTCCCTTTGATCAGAAATGAAATTCAAAATTGATGAGGATTTGTGAAAAAAGGAGAAGGGGAGGAGAGGCTGCGATCTTGGCGCTCCTTTATATACGGTTGCCCGCTTTTATGCCGCCACCCGGTGCGTTTTAATGCCGTACACGCAAGGGCCGGAATTATATGCGCCGTTATACGCGAGATTCCGTCTGCGAATCACGACTCGCTCTCTCGTAAAAACGATAGCGACGTCTCGCGTCTGTTTGGACTTTGGCCACCGAGCCTCTCCCCATTTTGTTCGACGAATTTTCCGCTTTTTAATTAAACAAAACTAATTATTTACTACAACGTGCAATCCTGAAAAAAACTCGTCTGCGGGCTTCAGAATTTATATTTTCTAATTAATAAACATACTCTCAATTCGCAAAGCACTACTCGTCTGCTTTTTACTTTCTTTGTCGCGGCAATTTGCGCATTTAGAGCAGATAAGTTTTGTGGCAGAAGAAAGATAAGTTAGACTTGGATGAGAGGTACAGATAAAAATATTCTCCCCGGCACTGTGTGCCGAGGTTTTCTGCGCCTCTGCGTGCGTCTGTGCGCGTGCATAGCTAGACATTAGAGTCGACAACAAAGCCAGACCGGCGAGACCTTTTATTAGCATAGAACCCCGGAGGCATCGACTCGAGACGAGGCCTCTTCTTCTCTTCGCTTACCTCTTCCAATTGCATCTTTCCTTTCTCTTGCCTTTCATCTCTTCTAAAGCAATACTCACGATTGCCGTAACCACCCTTGCTTAGCTTCCAATGGAGATTGCAAATAGCAAGTTGCAAAAAGAAATAAAAGTCATGTTTTTATTTTTTTTTGCAATTTCGTGCAAAAGACGATGATGCTCGGGATGAAAAATTTGATTCAAATCTAGTAAGATCGGGCGCAAAAATTGTAATTAGTGAATGTAATTAATGAGGTGATCCAATTAAGTTTTTTTTTTGAGAGTGGAATGGAAAAAAAGCGCCGAGTTTGGGGCGATGGAAGGAGGAAGGGCAGGCAGCAGCAGACGTCCCCGATGAAGCTTTTTTCCTCTTTGCGTCCCTTTATTCTTTCTCGTTGAGATCCTTACTGACGAGTCACTCGCGCGTTCATTCACGAGGCTAACGACAATATTTGCACGAGCCGACGTCGTCAGAGAAGCAACAGCAGCCGTGGCAGCAGCAGCGGCAGCAACAGCAACGAAAGTATCCCTTGTCCCTTTCTTCTCGCACGCGCGTTCAACCCTCTTGTTCGCCGTCTCGCGACGACTCTCGCGACACCCTCTTTAACCCACCTCGTTCTTTCTCTCTGTTTGTGAAATTGTCTGCCTGCTCCAAGTATAAGTGCACGCGGAGAAGGGGGGGGGGAGGGGGACTGTTCAGCCAGAGTCAAGAGACTGGGGTGAACGCCTGAACGCATTGCTCTCCCTCCCCCCGCTCTTACATTGTAGAAATTCAATTCGAGCAAGGACATTCACCTTGAATTTTTTCTTTCCTCGCATTTTAACTGACTCGATTCGGCAAACAATGCGCTAATTAATTAAGTCTCCGCCGACAAATAGGTAGCTGGCTGGAGCTGCCTTCATAGGAAATTATGCCTGATTTATTAAAGCAAGGAAATAAATAATGGGAGATGTTAACTAAAGTGAGAGAAGTTTCATTACTCGAATGCTGATGAAACTGCTAGAGTCTAAGAGAAGAGGCGGGAAGAGAGGAGAAGAGAAGAGAAGAGCCTTCAGAACTATACCCCCTTAGGGCAGCAAAGAGTGAGAGGGAGCTGGCGGGAGAGGTACGAGTATCTAGGGAGAATCTCAAGAGAAACTATAACTTGTCTAGATCCAGTGCAGCGTTACACAATGCGTAGTGACGCGATGCCAAGGGACATTACGGCACTCTCGGGAGTCCAGTTAATATGTCTCGCGCTAATGTCACCCGAGTCGGGGAGCTTTTCCTCCCCGCGCCCGCCCTATCTTTCCCGCTGGCCGACTATAACTCTGTATAACAGCTCTGGGCACGAGGGCATCTGGCTCGTCGAGCTGCATATTTTCCCTAATAAGTAATCGGACGTCCAATTAAAGCTCGGGCCGAATTCGAGCTTTGATTTAGTTCTCTCGTCTCCCCGGCCCGATCTTTCAGAGGCCTGACGAATGATTAAAGATGCTATGCGCGGCCGCGGGCTGCATTGTCTTTGGGGAGGGGGGCAGATGCCTCGGACAGCATAGCTGGATCTCCCTGCGTGCTTGTCTTGCGAGAATGGGCCGCTCGCCGCGGAATGCGCCGACTTCCCTATGTCCAGTGTGCTCGTAGCTTACCGGTGCCGGTGCACCGCAGCGGCATTAATTCGCCCGTTTGATACAAGTTCGCCACCGCCGCCGCCACCGCCGCCACCGCCACCACACGTCTCCCGCTCGAATAAATACGCGCAAGCCGCCGAGCCAATGGAATATCAGAGAGAGGCCCAGGGCTTCGACCATTCATTCTTGTCGCAGCGGTTAATTGTTGCTGAAAATTGGCTCCCGCTAAACTGCATTGTTTCCACGCCGACTGTTCGCCCAGGTACTGTACTCTATAGTCGCCTAATGCCCTACTTTATTACGAGTGCGCTCGCTATTTTCGCCCGGCAAATATTTAAAAGCCCTGCAAATTCGAATTACAAATTCAAACGAATAAAATAAAAAAACTAGATTTATTCCCGATCGAAAATTCAAGCGCTAAATGCTCCGAAATTCTCAGTTTCCCTCGCTTTTCTTCACTCTGGCTAATTGACCTCGGGCGTCCATGCGCATAATTCCGTTATTCGCGCGCCGCTCGGACTCGGCAAGTTTCGGCGCAAACGCCCGTTCCGCTCTCGAGTTTCTCGCTCTCGAATCGACGCCAATTAGCGGCCCGAAACTCGATTCTTTTCGTAAAATTTACGCGGCGGGGGATTAAAAAGCGATTACGATCGCCATCGCGGTGTGGCAACGCGGTGATCGAGGGAGGCGCGCGCGACGACGGGCCAACACTTGCCAAGGACTTGCGGCACAAAAGGCGTAGCTGCAGCGGCGCGAGCTTAGGCAAACACCAAGTCGCAATTCAATCTAAATAGACGGCAAAGTGCTATATGTGGGGCGTTCGAAACTCGTCGCTCCCTGCTTGGCCCAGGCAAAGCGCGCAGCCAAGAAGGCCTTAATTGAAGCCCGAAATGCCGCGTGCAAGCCCCGAGCCAGCCCTCGAAACTTACTCCCACTGAAAATTTACTCTCTGTCTCTGCGCGAGGACCAGAAATTGGATCGTCCGTTACCGCGTACCCTCATTCAATTAAGCTCTATTAAAGTAAAACCGAACAGCTGACTCTCGCGTTAAGGACTATCGCGGCTTATCCGAAGACTTCTTTGTCCATAAATTATTTATCGAATATTTTTTTTATTTATTTTTTTATTTTTTTTATAATACTAAAAAGCTCGGCGATTTATCAGAGGCGGGGCGAGGGCCGCGCGCGCGTATGAATAACAGCTGCAATAATCGCCGCTCGCGCAATTTGGTCCCTCCGGGAGCGCGGAAAAGCTGGCCGATCAATTAATTTCTTTGCCGAGTAAATTATTCACGGGACGAATTGCAGCGCGTATACATCACTCGTAGAGCTCGCGTGCTTATTATATTAGCAAAGTTGGGAGCTTCCCTCTCTCTCTATTGTTCGCCCGGCGGAATTTGCTTTATGCATGTGTGCGCCAGCCGGGCTGGCTGGTAGCAGCCGGCCTGACTATTATGCAGCACGTCGTCACTCGATAAGTCACACGTACGCGTCATTTAATAATCTAAAGCGCGCGGGACCGAGAGAATGTTGACGAACGGTATTAGCTGTCGAGCGAGCAGCGAAACTTGACATTAATCCGCAGGAACGGGCGATTCAGATTTTTGGCTCTATATTTAGAGGAACGAATAAAGATTTCTCTACCGTGGGAAGCAGTCGATCGCGGCTCGTCGTCGCGGATTTGACTTTGAGCTGCAGCCTCTCTCTCTCTCTCTCTCGGCCCGACCGCAGCCACTAATCGCGCAATTGCGGCGGGGAGAGAGCCCGAATGCGCGGAAATCCCCGGTAATTCCGGAAAATTATCGCGTGCGTTGTTGCGCAAGTAAATTGACTGTGGGCTAACTCGACTTCTTCGCCGGCTGGGCTCCCCCGAGCCCTCTCTATACTGTCGCGCTGAGTCATTTACACCGAGTCCCCGGTGATTTAGCCGCCGCACTCGTCCGACGCTATTTGCTTTCTCTCCTACCTTTTGCTTCCGTTTTTTTCCAGGAGAGGAAAAACAGAGTCGACGCACCGAAACAAGGTTATTCAATTTTTCAACGCATATATTCCCCGGGACGTCCTGGCTGAGCAGCTTCTTTGAATTCGGAATCTCGCCGCTTGCCCGATGTATCTTCCCCCCGTGGAGATTGTAAAAGTCGCATCTCGTTTCTTCTTGTCCGCTTGGCTAAGTAAGGCTGGCTTCGGGAGGAGCGTAATCGACTTTGTCCTCCCCCTTTCCCGAGACTCGAGAGACAGAGAGAGAGAGAGACTCGTATGATTTATTTAACATAATCATGTTTAGGGCGAATAATAAAAGATTTGGAGCTCGAGAGCGGGACTGGTTGGTATAAATGGATGAGGTCCGAGAGAGAGCCGCCTGCGCAATGCGTCGGCCGCGGCGCTGCTCGCAGAAAATAAAGTTTTAATTTGCCGTAAATAATCTGGGAGGAGAGCAGTGTGTTTTGGCAGTGCTTGGGAGGCAAGCAGGCGAAAGCAAAACAAGTTTACATCTCCTCTCGCGGGTGTTATTTCAGGGCCGTATCGCCGGCGCGCACGAGGGATGGCAGCGACAGCCGCGAACGCGCCGAGAGATTTCATTCAATTTCAGCTTCGACTCCTGGGAGAGGCCGGGCCGAGCCGAGAGAGAGAGAGAGATCAACTCGGCTGCATACGCTCGTTTTCGCGCGCGAAAAATAGCAGCTCGCAACCAAGGAGAATTCCTGCCCTGACGTCTTGCCGAAACGGGGTCGCTTTAGAGCCCTGGGGCTTTCCTTTCTCTCCCTTTCTTTCCCTTTCTTTCCCTTTCTTTCCCTTTCTTCCCCGGCTTTCCCCTCCCCTTCCGACCCCTTATCAAAAGCATTGTCTTTCTCTGGTCATCTCGGCTTGAAAGCCAACTAAGAGGCGCCGTGTAAAAAAGGAAAAGAAGCTAAAAAGCCGGGAGGTACAGTCGCGCCCGAGGCCCAATCTTGATAAATATTTATGACTTTAGCGCACATCTCCGAGAGTCTGCGTAGATCGAGCCTAAAGGTCTCTCTTGTCTGCCGCTATGCTCCCAGCTCTCCCCCAAAGGAGAATCTCGTCTCGGACGACGCGCCCCAGCTTCCCTGATTCCAGCTTCAGATGCGGTACAACGAGTCAATTTCTCCCAGGACAAATAACATCTCCTATCCCGGCGTTCGATCGCTTCATCGGGGTGTCGCCGCCCGAAACTAATTTCTCGTCGAGGCCCTTTTATCGCTATAGTTTTATCGGCGAATCCATCGTAAAGTAACAAAAATGACGCGTCAGGCATTTCGAAATTGAATAAACTCCTTTTTACATCTAGCGACAAGAGCAGGTGACTCGCCGGCCATAAGTGCAGCCCGATCTAATTAGGCGATAAGGAGTTTTACGGCATTTCTGCAGCGCGACCTCGAATCCTCGTTTTTGCCCGGCGAGCGAGTATAAAAAAGGGAAATTTTTCAGCCATTACAAGGAGCCGTTAACGCTCGCTAAACTACGTTATTTAATAATCTATGCAGGACGACGGGCGACACGGTTAGAGCCGAGGACGCCGGAGAAAAAGAGAGCGAGAGGGACTTGGGGAGGTCAGTGGCTTTGCCGGCCAGTACACGCAAACAGCTGCACGTTGGGGCTGACCAGATATTAAAAGCCGCTCGTTTATGCACGTCAAAAGAGATTCCCGATTTCCACGTTTTTTTTTTAAGCCCTCCTCAAATTTTACTCATCCCCGCTTCGAGCGCCAACATCTTTTTCTAGACTTTTTCAACTCTTTAAAAGTAAATCGAATCTGACTTGACGAAATCTGTTTTAATATATAGCTATTATGCACTGCGAAAGCAAGTTTTCGTTGTAAAGGATGCATGCCTTTCCAATAAATGATGCGTGCGTCAAGTTACCGAGCGCGGCCAAGTTAATGCTCATATCGGATAAGGCTTACTCTTTGGCCAGTTAATCCTTTAGGAGCGCAGACCGCCGCGGTGCAGTATATGCAGAAAGGAGATATTGCTCGAAACCGTTAGATTACTACATTACACGCTCGCGGGAGATTCGAGCACTTGGCTTTCTCTCTCCGCCTCTGTACCGAGCGCGATTACACGCGCACTTACGCCTCTTTTTCAATTCAATTAGCAATTTGATGCGCAAGCAATTGCCCTACCGCCTCGAGACCGTTGTCCGCAATTTCCGCGGTATTTTGCGTCGAAGCCACCGACTGATTCGAGCCTTTGATCACGACAACATTTTTCGCTCTTCAAGGAAGACCGATATGAACTTTATAATGTTGCCCTTCGCATTAAATTAATTTATCTTTCCGAGTCCACTGGAAATTGTTAATTCGCATAAAATTTAACGAAATTGCAATAAAGATGTAGTATCTTTATTAGATTAATGCGCAGAAGATAATTTTGAACAGGTGGAAGCATCATCGAGTGTAGGAGTCGGAACAAAGCTTTGTCAACCATTGCATTTTGCTTGTTCTTTCTAATTGAACATCATCCCAACTGCTTTCATGTGATTATATGAATCGTGTGCTGTTCCTTACAGGTCAATGGATTTGAAACCAGGCCGGCTATGCGCTTGTGCGTAATTATATACGTGACATTCAGAAACGTCAACGTCTCTTGAACTTAATTCTTTATTACCAGAGACTTTGTTTCGCTGCTAATTTTCCTTAATTAATTACACAAATATCGAGCACTTGGCTTATTCAATTGTTTCGATTGAAACAATCGATTCAGCGATATTTGACCAAGTAACAGATTGCGGTATTACGACGGAAGAGCAAGTCGAGTGCAAAAGCAACTCTGAGAATCGGCTCAGGGAAAAAATAATGCGAGCGGCGAAATATTTATCTATATATCGAGCCGAACGCGCGGCGCTTGCGGAAGTTGCGCGTCAATCGATCGATGCACCCATATGGAAGTAAAGCACGTACACCAGCAGAGAGGAAGAAAAGGTACGAGTTGGCGCAACGAAGCATAATCGCGGCGCAGGAGCCGATCCGGGTGAAAAAAAGCGCGAAATAACAAAGTCGGAAAAGCTGCGGATTTTTCGGCTACTCCTCGCTATCGGGCATGAATTTTTTTCGGGGCCGGGCGACGGAGGACAATGGGCGAGACCCGTCCATTTCCATTAGGAGTCGTCGCGCCGTAACCACAAGGGGCACATATTTTAATACGTCGCCTGGGACCGAGAAAAAGATCGAAGCCCGCGCGCGCGCAAAAAAAAAAGCAGCAGCGAGAGAAAGAGGGAGCGTGTAATTCGCTCCCGCGTGGCCGACGCCCTCGACGACACAATGGACGACACAATGGCTAATAATTGTCAGCTAGACAGAGGGCAGAATGAAGTTTACGAAAGGGGCCAGGCAGACAGCATCTCGCGCGAGAGCACCGGAGTACGAGTCCCGCGGGTATTGTTATCGGCCTGTCCGTCCAATGTTCTATGTACTATACACTTTCTTATACTCGCCAGCAGACAACATAACGCACTTATTCTTAGTCAACAATATTATGTTGGCCCCCATATTTTTCCTGAAAAAGGAGCTTCTCCGAGTACACTTTCGAAAGCTAATGCATTATGGAGGCGAGGCGAGAGTTTTTTTTCTGGCCCAAGTAAGATTAAGGGCATCTGATATAGGGAATAGCTAATAACTATCGCTTCGCGTAAGCTCTTCTATAAGGCGAGTTTCGGAAAGCTTGACCACATTCTGCACCGGCGGGCAAAACTTTTCCCCCTGCACCGCATACTGATGTCGCAGCTTATGCAACAGAGAGAGAGAGAGAGAGAGAGAGAGCGAGCAAGAGAGTTTTCAGGAAAAATGATTAGTTTTCTAAATAATAAAAATGACATTTATAGCGACAATTGCAGAGTTTGAGGTGCAGATGTCGCGGCAGTGTCAAAGTCAACGGACAAAGGGGGGAAGGGAGTTTTTGCCGGCGAGCACAGTGAAAAAGTTAAGCGACTGGTAAGCCGCTTATTCGCCGGCCTTTTAAAATCCGTTAAGCTAATATTTCTATTTCGAGGGAAAATGTATGCGAACTGTATTTACGCGGGTATAAATAAGCACCGGCTGATATTTATAGAAGCTTACGAAGCATTAAAATGGCAAAATAATATATCGACGATCTGTTCGAATTTGCCTGGAGGGAGGTAAAGCGCGACAGTTTAACTTTTCGTGGTTTTCCTTGTGTGCACACCGCGTATCGGGCGAACCGTGACCACGCGGCAACACTATTTCATTCGAGGGGGGCTTCGAAAATCGTCTTGCGGTAGAGCAATGCTTTTTCGATGGACTATAGGCAGAGAGTCTCTCTTTTTCGCTATCGAAAAACTAATTGAAAATAGAAGGCTCCGCGGAGAATTATGCATTCCTTGGGAAACTCGACACCAGACTCGTGTGGGGGGCGAGAACGGGAGCTCGTGCGCACCAGAGCCTCGAGCCCGTAAAATGACACTGTAATAGACAGGTTCGCCGCCGCTGACTCCTCTGCAGGCCACTGCGTAAAGGCAAACTGTCATTAACCGAGTTTCTCAAGTTTTATTAAAGCTCTGCCGCCAGGCCTTTATCAACAGCTCATCTGGTTCCCCTCTCCCTGCTCTCCCCTACTCTCTCGTTTCGATCATTCGATAGCTCTCCAACGTCAAGGATGTGCAAAGATAAATATTTATTTAAAGACCTATTAGCTATCGGAACTAGGTCCATTTGTCGAAGAATCTTTCATTTCGAACCGGTAGCCGAGCCGGCAGATGAGATTAGAAGCTGGCTGCAAATTAACGTCGAGCGCACTACATTCGGACTCGCTCGAGGGCCGAGTCGAACAATTGATGGGAACAGAAGGACTGGAAACATGGCTAATAAATGTAACAACTGATTACGTTTGACGTTCAAAAGGATTAGGTGCCTCCTTCTCTGTTCCAGGTATGAGTAATGCATCGCGGGAAAGGCAATATCTGTTTTATCGAATAAAAGAATAAGAAGAGTACAGTCGCGATAATCCTTGAATAAATAGAATTTTTTTGAACTCGTAGCAACGAAAATAATCTCGTTAATTCCAACATTGGATGCAGTCGTAAAAGAAGATTAATACTTTTTTGCTTATGATCATAAAAAGGCAAATGAAAGACGAATACATCGCGTACATCGGTAAATCAGGATAAAATATCAATGAGTCGTTAGTTTTGTCGCAGCATCGAGAAATTAAACGCTTCAGCTCCGGATGAAAATGCAATCGTTATAAAAGGATGGAGCCTCGAGCTCTACCTCTTTTTATTTTTAATCAATTTTTCTCCGTGTGCACGCGTGAATAAATCGCAGTTGTTGCGAGCGCTTTATAATCGTTCGAAAGAAAAGAAAGATGTCTTGCCGATAGATAGCTATCGCAAGGCCGAGCACGAAGCAAACGCCCTGCGGATGCCGAGAGGGAGAGTCGCGAGGGTCCTTTTTTCCCGCTTGCCCGGAGATCGAACGAGATAATTGTTTGCTCGGCCATAATTCACGAGGACGTTTCAATTATGCATTGTAAATTTAGCCGGGTAACATTAAAAACGTAGCCATGAATAATTAGAGGTTCGTTATTGCTTCTCTATAAGAATAAAAGTAAACGGGCTTTACGCATAGATAATGTGTAGCAAGTTTTATATATCGAGCCGATATAGGTCTCGAAAAAGGAAGTGAGGAGAGGAGAGGAGAGGAGAGGAGCAAGAGAACAAGCACTTTCGATCATTTTTCACAGAGGCCCGCAGTCGGATGAAACGCGATTCCATCATCCCCCGAGCATGAAAAGCGTTTCGTGATCGCTTTAAAATAAGCTATTCTTTGAGGTTTACGTATGGAACGCGCCTCCCGCTCTCTTCTTTATTTCACGCTCGGGCTGCCTCCTTTTCCTCGCTTTTCCGTATCTCGAGGAAATGCGTGTATCTACATAAAACAGTCTTTATTTCGGGAAAAATATATCCTTAACGAGTTGGCCTGTGCTCTGCCCGCTCGTGAGGCCCCGATGAAAAGGAAAAAAGTTTCCAAGTGCTTTCTCTCCTCGGTTAGATACTCGATATTAAAAAAACAATTTGGTCCTGGAAGTGAGAGCACATGTGCGGGAGGCCATTTTCCGGAGGGACCACCTGCTACTATTGCTCCACTTTGGCTCTCATTCGTGAAATAAATCACGAGAGGCTCCTTGCGGACTTTTCCCAAAGACGGGAGAGCTCGTTCTTTTTTTTTAGCAGTCTCACGCGCCCGGACACTGCTCTCGACATTGTCCTTCGCTTGAAATTAAAAACCGATGAATAGGCCCTTTTGCCACACTCGTTTTCCCTTCCGCACTCGTTTTCCTTTGACTTTCCAGCTGATTTTTCAATTCGAGTTTCATATTAGTCGATGATTGAGTAAAAAGATTAAATTAATCTGAAAGCTGGCGTATGTGTGTATTGTTTGAGCTTTCAGTCGGCAAAATATCATTGCGCTGGAAAATATCATTTTTCCGAGGGAAAGCAGCGCAAACGCAAAAGCAAACGCAAACGCAAAGTCAAACGCATTCAGAATCAAATATTTTATTACCCTTTTCATTTGCACGAGCGAGCAAATCTTGCAGAGAGGCGCGCGCAAAGTTGAAAATGCAATGCGCTAATTATTTTGAATAATTTTAAAGGACAAGCTCGGTTTATCAGAGGCGGAGAGAGCTCTCTCGGCTCCGATAGAAAATGGCAATATCAATTGAAGCGGAGAAGGAATGGCACTAGAGATATGAAAAATTTGAGGATTGCGCGAGCTAGTTAAAAACTGTAAAAGCCGGGGTAGGATGAAGAGAAAAATGCAGTCCTGAAAAATGGAGCCCCTGAGCAGGGAAAAAATGGAGAGAGGAGAGAAAAAGAGCAGCAGATATAACTCAAATCCGGAAAAATATTTGTCAGCCCGAGGAATTATAGTTTGAGCGTAAATATTGCGCTTTATCCGCATGAGCTGGTGTGCGTTTTGGCCTGGACATTAATTGAGGAATGTCGATGACGCGCATATACGTATGTATATACGTATGTATATACCTATGTATATAGGTATCATCACACTTGTTTTATCGATCAACTGCGACTCGTTAAAGCTGCGCGCTCGGTCCAGGAAATTCCAGGAAATTCCAGGAAATTCCGGGAAATCCCTAGCCAAAGGGAGAATTAATTTTCCGCGGCCGCGCGCGCGCGCGCGCATTATCTTGTTGCATTGCTCTGTCATTTGCCGAATTGACGACTCTGCCGCTTCGGATCCTCCCGCAGTGCATATTTACGGGGCCGAACGGGAAAATTACGCTATTTTATCGATACACATGCGGCCCGACGCGCGCGCCTCTATCTCCCGGCGGACGATAAGCCCCCGGCGGAATTAGTGTCCTTGGCCGTGTATATACAGCCCCGGCTCGGGCTCGGGCATTACGGCACGGCGTAAAATCTCGCGCCGTTACGCTGCTCCTTTTATCCCTGCATGACCGGCGCTTATCCTTA
This sequence comes from Ormyrus rosae, assembly GCA_035047165.1. Taxonomy (NCBI): domain Eukaryota; kingdom Metazoa; phylum Arthropoda; class Insecta; order Hymenoptera; family Ormyridae; genus Ormyrus; species Ormyrus rosae. The sequence goes on along the minus strand of JAWWML010000052.1, from coordinate 17,626,758 downwards.
TCTGCTTTTAGTGAGGCTAGGCTCCTTGGCAAATGGACCGCTCGACGAGAGCTGGACGCACTTTCTTGATAAATTTAGCAGCCGGCCAGGAGCAGTTAACACGCCGCCCGGCAAGACGCGGGCCCCAGTGTGCATCGGCACGGAAAATTGCAAATCCACCGATAGCTGGCTTTACTTAACTTTATTATTTAGATTAATATTTTAGATTGAGAAATTGTTTCGAGTGCCGCGGTGCTTTTGAAGAAACCTGAAGCTCCCAAGCTTGCCAAGCGCTTTTACAAAAATAATAAAAGCCCGAAGTAATCCGAACGGCTCCGTTGTCGTAGCTCCTAGCAACCGAAGCATTTTCTAAGCGGCTTCTTTTTTAAAGAGTATCGAGAACTGCTGGCAAAGGCAAAAATTGATTAAATTTCACGCTCTGAGCAACTTTTCTCTCTGCCTCTTCATTGCTTTGCTATCGAGGCGGAAAAACAATTTTCTAATACCGAGCTGCATTAAATGCTGGCATTTTTCCGGAAATTCAATACGACAGGAGGAAAAGCAGCAGCAGCAGCAGCAGCACAGTCCGAGCAGAGGGAATGTTGAATTCGAGGCAAGGCCTATTCTTAACTTGTCGATAATACGGCGGCGGCGGCGGCGTTATTTCTTTGTGATTTATTGAAAATTGCTGCGCGCTACTTGCGTAAATCCGATTTTTCGCCTCCGCCGTTGTTGTGTTCGACACCGCTCCTTCCTCGAGGAAAAGGAGGCGTCGCATGAATATCGAGTGAAAAATCTAACGTGCGATCGAACGCTCGCTGACGGCGCGAGAAAATGGAACTTTGCAGCGGAGAGATTGAATGAGCTCGGCGCGAACGCCTTTTCAAACTAAATGAGAACGAGCGAACGATCTACGCAAACTTCCAGGGACGTAAACATCCGGCAATTCAGTGCGCGATGAAATAAGCCTCGAATTCTTTCGGAATCGAGCGCTCTGATTCGCCGATATTACGTAGGAGGGCAATAAACAAATAAATACGAGCGCATCCGCGAGGCAACATTGAGCGGGCAAGTTTTCTTTTTTTTTTTTTTTTTTTTTTGAAAAAGCACTCGAATCCAAGGCTCAAGCGAACGCTGTCGTAGTAAAATTAACGCGCTCCGCCGCTTACCGTTTACCCCCGTCCGAAGCGAGATGAAGCGTTTAAGGGCCGCAAGTACATCCACATTGAGCGCGGCAGTATCTCGGGAATCCCCGCGTTTCCTTTCCCCATATAAACTGCTCGTAATGGCTGGGAGCTACGTGTAGCTCAGCGTTTATATTGCGGATTCGGAAAGTGCATTCCTGACTTTGCTGCGCCGCCGCCGCCGCCGCCGCCGCCGCCGCCCCCGCTGTCGCCGCTTTCACTCGTTATTCCAGCTAACTGCGCGTACAGACGTTTCGCTGCAGCCAAGAGCCCTCGTCGCAGTATCGGGATGTTGAGTTCGCGACTCGCGTTAGAGCGAGTCAAGCCAGCTTCGAATTCCGAAAGCCTTTGATACGGGAGACGCCTTGCCGCACACCGCAATCCAAAGCCTTCTTCTTTTTTTCACCCTCAAACGCCGGGCATTTCGAAATATTTCTCTGCCGTCCTAAAATTTCAATATAAAATCGTTTGAAAGCTAGCGGGGAAAAAATTTGCACTTTTATAGAATAAAGAAAGGTTCACACCTGGACGATTCCGGCGAGAGAGTGGGACTCTCGACAACAATAGAGCCGGTGGCCAGTGCGTGAGCCAGTATTCGCTGCCCCATCTCAAATTCAAAAGAACGTGCGGGATCCGATGAATGCGGTGGAGGGGCCATAATAGAAACGCCCGGGAAAAGATGCTCCTTTGTCAGCGGCCGCCGCACGCAGGCGTTCGCGGGGATGGATAAAGATATCGAAATCTTCGGCGGTCCCCCCCCCCTCTATTTTTATATATTTCTCTCTATATTTATTAGAAAGAACACGCCTCACGAGCTCGTCTTCCGAAATCGTTTCGATATCAAATACGATTCGTATGGAGAGAGAGAAGTTTTCAGTCACTGCAGGCTCTGACTGCGGACTCAAACGATAATAATATAATTAACGATCGGGGCGAAGAAAGGAAAGATTATTTACGCTTTCGAGATAATCCGGTAAACAGACGGCAGCTGCCCGGCTCCGCAATCAAAGGCTGGAGACAGGGATCCTTTGTCATGTGAATCCCGCATCCCGCGGCGGCGGCGGCGGCGGCGGCGGCACATTTCGAGCGGCCTCAATGGCGGCAAATTTTCAGCGTGAAATTTCAATTCGGCTTTAATAGAATTGTTGGATGCTCAAGTCGCAGGATAATGCAGTCTAATGGAATTTTCGGCTCGTTCAAAAGCAAAATTGGCTCGGGCCGTCGGGCGAGAGCGTCATTGCAACGGTAACCCCTTGCAAATAATTTTATATACCGTTTAGCGCGAAATGAAATGAAGGCGAGAGCGGCGGTCGTTTAATTGGACCGGCAGCCGGCAGCCGGCAGCGGGCAGAATAGGTTATAAAAGCCGAGAGAGAGAGAGAGAGGTGCGCGCGCTTGATGATAAATCATTTCAAGCCGAGTGCAAACTCGATGAAATAATGCGAGGGCAAAAAACGCCTCCGGTGCATAACCGAGCGGCGTTTGAGGGCCGCGGCCGGATCGGAGAGGGCATAAACATCGCCGGAAACGAAGCAGCTGGCATTCAGTAGCCGAGAGCTAATTCAAAGCCAATAAAATTCGATTCGGCCCGTATGCCCGCTCGCTGAGCACACGAGATAAGAAAACAAGTATGTAGCGGGAAAATTGCTCGCTCGAGAGTTGCCGGCAAAGTATTATACAAATAGCCGTAGAGGGAGTAGTAGGTAGATCTCACTTTAACCTATCGACAAAGTCCTCGGTTTCGAACGCCGCTTGAACGCTGCCCGGCTCTTTTTGCACTAGCCTTACCCCCTTTCTTTGCGCCTTCTATTATTCGGGGCTGCCTGCACCCTTCGTCTTGTGCGCGCGCGCGCGCGCGCTCCTTTATATCGCGGGCTAGCAGCGGTGAGAAAAAAAAAGAAAATAAACACATGGGCCTTTGGGCCTTGGCGAGCAGAGAGCGATAAGCCTCGAGCCATTCTACCCCGCGTATCGAGCGCGCGCATTGTAAAGAGCGCGCGCTCAATGACTCTTTGTGGGGCCCCGGTAATCAAAGTAATGAAATTCGAGGAGGAATGAATATTCGGAAAGTGGCGAAAAATCAAGTTAAAATTGCTTTTCGGCCGGGGCCGAAAGCACACACAGAGCTCTGGGCGCAGGCCGCTTGCTTGCTCTCTATGGGTATAATAAAGAGGGATGGGTATTGAACACTTTATCTGGCGACTCGCCGCGGGGAAGCTAACAGTTGGCCGGTTACACGCGAAAGGTGTATATGTCGGGTATATATGTCGGTGTCGCTCGGCTCTTTCTCTACCCTGCGCGAAATTACCGCTGGACTTTTCGGCTCGCCTATTTTTGTTCGTTACCTACTGTTCGTCACGCGTAAGCCGCCTTTGTGCCCCGTGAAATAATAGCCGATCGAGCGGCTCCCGACGAATGCCGTGCACTCGTTAAGCTACGGAAAAATAGCTGCGATTCAATTGCCCCCGCTGCTTTCGATTTCGACAATAACGGCTCGACTCTTGCGCCCCTCTGTTACTGCCGCTGCTAATCAAATAATTGCTCCTCAATTACTGGCAAATTATTTCGCGCTGGGTCATTATTGATGCTGCCATAATAAATTCTTGATTATAGGCAGGCGGCTGTAGGCAGACGCTCATTTTTCTCCCATTCATTCGACGAGCGTTTCATTTTAATTCTAATTTTAATTCTAGCCACGGTGATTACCATCAAATGTAAACAAATCCTTTCCCACGAAAAACAGTCTCTTTCGTATTTCAGATTTTCGCGATGCTTCAAAATAAAAAGAATGCCGGCCGCGCTTTAATTCGGCCCCGCTAATTTACAAGAGTTTTAGCCCCCTGGCGCGTGCTGGATCTGCTCGTGTATGGAGAGGAGAGAGAAGCCCGGATTCATTATCTTTGTCTGACCAGCAGTTATAAAGCCGTTAGAGCCTCTATAAACACGCACGAATCCAGGTCAAGCGTTTCTCTATACTCGTGACTGTTTGCACATCTCTGTGAATTGTCCGCTGTTTTTTAGGTATTCTCTCGTTTTCCTCTCCCGTCTCCCGCTCTCGCGGCGCGCCCTGGCAATGAGCGCGCCGCGGAAAGAAACCTCCGTTCCCAAGTACACGTACATGTTTAGCATCGTCAGAGGATGAATGCGTTAAACCGCAGAAAAAATCCTTTTTCCCGCTGCGAAAAAAAACGCCGAGTCCTGTAAAAGCGAATTTCATTTGCTGAAATTAAATTGACTCTTTCTTTCCAGGAACATGTGTATAAAATGAATGGAAGCAACTTTTAGCTTAACGAGATTATGCAACTTTTGCCTAATCTAACGAGAGTCTGCGACACAGTTTAATCATTCGTTTGTAATGTTTCTCTGTTAAAGGATACTAGAAAAAAGCAAAAGAAACGAAAATGAGAAACTAGTGCGTAGTCTTTATTTCGTATATTATTTACACGTACGGCCAAAGGCTCACGCGATTTTAAGGTAATTAAGTCCATGCGCACGTAATTGCCCGCGTTGAAATTGCTAGCTTGGCATTTTCTAGGGCAAGCCTATTTAGCGAGTAGAAAATTTAGTCATTTATGATTTTGCATGATAAAGCTGGGCTGGCTAGCGGTAATTTAAGGGAAAGATCCACGAGGGACGAATGAAAGCAAGGACACAAAAATGATCGGGCCATGGCTTTCTAAAAGCTTTCGGCAGCGTTCATTTTCGAGGCAGATTCGAGCTCTGTCCATTCGCAATTCATGCAGCAGCACTATCGTACGGCGTGCAAAATGGCCCGGACGCTTTGCTCTGTATATACACTGTAGGGGCTGTGATGGCTAGTGAGCAAGATGCGCGCAAAGCCCTATTATAGCGAAGCGCCCGAGTGGGACATTAATTTCCGATACTATCTTTGAGAGAGGGAAGCAGTCCCCGGACTGTTGATTCGTTACGGCAGAATCAATCTTACCTTTGCCGGCTCCGAATATTCAACCCAATTCCCCGATGTAGCCCCAAATATAAAGGGCCCCTAAATGAGGCTCTTGGCAGCGGTAATTAAATTTACAGGATTGTACGGCCTTGGCAGTCGACGCAAAATCAGTTTTAGCAGCTTGCTAGTAATAATTTGCAAAAAAGTTTTGTTTTTCTCCTACAGCATTGGCTAATTTGATTAAATAAAGCGTTTCTCAAGCGTCCGTCAAGAGCCCCAAGCTCCCGAGGTCCGGAAGAAGAAGAGACGGGCATATCCATTACTGTAGATGAATGATTTTTCTCTCGAGATACACGGACTATAAATCGAGAGGAGAGCCGAAAAAATGGGTATAAATAATCAGTCGCAGTCTGTTGAAGAAGAAGAAGAAGAAGGAGGAGGAGGAGGAGGAGGAGGGAGAGGGTAGAGGAAAATCTATATCGTTGACGGGGAACGTGCGCCGACGGTAACTTGGGGAATTTCCTACGGAATCGAAGGCCATTCGCATTCAAATGTGGGACGAATTTCAAAGGCACTCCCTCGGGTATAGAAGGAGAGGCTACAGGCTGCGCAAGAGTCTCGACGCGTGCATCTGTAAACCTGTTCATCCGTGCATGCCTGAGAGAAGCTCGATGCAACACAGAGAGAATGAGGGAGGGAGAGAGAGAGAGAGAGAGAGAAATACACTGGTTTCGCGGCTATTTCCGCTTCCTTACCCTCGCGAACCCGGTCCAGAGATTGCGGCTGCGGAATCCCAAGAACTCCTGCTCCGCTGGAGAAGAGAGCTGCAGAGAGCGCCCCGAGAAAAGAAGTGAAATATGATGATGTACCGAGGGCAAAGTAAAAAGCTGCTCCTTCGCAATATGCGGCATTAAGAATAAAGAAAAAAAAAAAAAAAAATACCTAAAGGAATTCCGTGCCGCGAGATCAAAGTACTAAAGTTTAACCTCAGAATTGCTCATTCGAGGAATTTCATTTTCGAGGAAAACGTCAGGCTAGTTGCTCCGATTGTCCGGCGCGCGGCGGCTCCCCGTGAATACTGCGACAGCTGCGAAGCAGCCTAAAAAATCCAATCCGCTCCTCTCTCTCTCTCTCTCTCCTGGCATATGAAAACCCGATCCGGAAAGCCCAAGAGATTCCGGACGATTTATCATAGATATTAAAACTTGCGCGAATATCGAGGCATCAATCTCCGTGGGGCGGCGCGTGCAGCTCATTTAGAATTTGCATTATACATGCCGGGCGTATTAGAGGCCAAAGGTGACAAGTTGCCGCGACAGACAGAGGCTCTATTTATCAAGAGACCTCCAGGGCTCTCAATAGTCCAAGAGTTATTTATAACGGCCAGTTTACCGCTCTTTCTGTCGAATGCATTAATTTTAGTTGGCTACCGACCGTCAGCGGTAAATGAAGCTTTTGAAGCTCTTTGAGTAGCAAGGTCAGTCTCGGATATCCGTCCTAATTGCAGCCGGGCGTCGATAAATTAAGGCTGGATCAGTTGAGCCGGACGTCGCGTCGGATTGATTAGGACTTGAGCCCCCCCATCCCCATCTCGCGTGGGCGAGCTGGCGGCCGGTTATCTATATGCCGGCTGTAATATAATAGGCAGGTGTGTGCGCTACGATATTAGGGCGCAGATTCAACCTAAAGCCTTCTATCCGTCTGGAATGGATCTGGAATAGCCGGCCGATTGACCGGCGGGGGCGGCTTAGTTTCCGGCGAGTCAAAGATCCCGCGGTAGCTATGGAAAAGCTGCGGAAGAGTGGAGAAAGGGAATTATTTGCGAGTTTGCAGCGAGTTTCGCGCGGAGCTGCGGGAATAAACAGTCTACTCTTCCGGCTTACGCGTGTCAGAGAGCGAGTCGAGGGCGGCAGTGCTCGAGCGTATGAATATGCATCGATAACTGAAAACTGCGCCGGCGGAAAACTAATTCCCCTAGTTGATCCGGCTCGGGCTAGGGGAAAATAAGTTGTAGGCAGGGAGCCAGGATTCGCCGATCGAATTAACAAGTTTTAATCGGGCTCGGGGTTATTTTAATTAAAATAAAACAGCGCAACGAGCTCGCTCGCGCTATCAGTAATGAAAAAGTACTTAAGCGCCGGGGGGAAAAAAGCAAGCAGCAGGTTCGCGTGCTAGTCGTCACTCACTGGCGGCGCACTCTCGACCCGGGGAGGGAGGGAGAGAGAAAGAGAGAGAGAGGGTGGGAGACACGCATGCACGCGGCGACGCCGTAAATTTATCGAGTTTCCCGCCTGCTTCTCTCTTATCTGATATACGCCGGGACACGGAAAGCGCCGAAATGTCGATGATATCGGGCACGAGGAAAAAAAGGGAACTCTCGCACTCGTGCGGCCTCGTTCGCTCGCCGACATCCACCCACACAGAGGCCCCCCGCCCGCCCGCAGCAGCAGCCTATCGACGTGTACGCGCGGCTACACTTTTCTTTTCTCTCTCTTTCTCTCTCTCTCTCTCTCCCTCTCTCTTTCTTTCACGCTTTTCCTCCTCCGCCCCTCCGTTCGTTATACTTTTCATTAACTCGCCTCTGCGAAACGTCAATGCGGAAAAAAACGGAAGCGAAAGCTCTTTACTTTTCCCTCTCGTAAATAATCGGCCGAAAATTATCGCCTCCTCTCCCGTTTCTCCTCTCCTATATAAACAAATAGTCCAACTACTTTATTTTAATTATTACTCGATTTCGATGGAAAATGGCTTTTTTCATATTCCGACCGAGCGAGTGATAACATTTTCAGTTAAATAATTGATATAACGCTTTATCTTTCCCGTGAAGTAACGACTGTACATAAAATAATAATGCGACCTTGGACTCCCATCTACGTTAAGTGACTCTCATTGATCGTAAATATTTAACGATGGAAAGCTCTTTATTTTAGAAATTACCGAGAAAATGGAGATTAGACGGAAATCAGATGTGCCCTCGATAGCGCTCTCGAAATTGACTCGGGGGCCAAACTTTTCGTTCAATTAATAGTGCAGCCGCTAATGTTTACGGTCTACAATGCCGCATTATGCTCAATATACAAAGGGTCCGTTTCTGCATTGTATGTGAAGGCATAGAAATGTTACTTGCAACTATTGCCCAAGTTTTGATTATTGTTTACGCGAAATTCGTAAGCACGGCGCTAATTCGTCTTTTGTCGCGTTACGTGGGTGGGTACAGAAGAAAAATCTTTCCTGCTATTTCGGCGAAAAGAGAAAAAGCTTGTTAAGATAATAGCGAGTAAAATATTAGCAAGAGAAGCGGTTCGGGTCTCGGAATAAAAGTCGAGGAAGGAATAACGTCGGTAGCGTTGGGAGCGCCGGGCGCTCCGGAATCCAATTTATCGTAAGATTTTACGATCCTGTCGAATCCCATCGAGCTCCGGGGACAGCGGCAGCCGCAGCCGCGCTCGAAATTCGACTCGGGCCGGGGGCCGCAGTGTAACAAACGCCGGCAATGCCAGCGCCGGCGTGCTAAATGGCCGCGAATATGAGCGCCAGTCGGAAAGGTTATGTCCCAGCCGGTAAACGAGCAAGATGCGCTGCGCCGCGATGCCAAAGTAATCTCCGAGGAAAGCTGTCGCAAGCGCGGCCAGTTTCCCAAAGCTCGCCTAAAGCTCGCCTAAAGCTCGCCTAAAGCTCGCCGCTCGGAGAATCAAATACACATTTGCCCGGAGGGAGAGGAGGAGAATTCTCCGCGCCCCCAATTTTTGTTTCTCATTTTTTTCCCTCGGTTATTGGATTATCGGAGAGCTATTGGAGACCGACGGCTCTTGATATTGGAATCCGAGGCATTCCAAACTAGGATTCAACTAATAAGCTCCCACTCGAATCATTCGATTTTCCCAACTTTAACGCAGCTCATTGTCAAAATTTCGTTCTTTAATAACAACTTTTACCGTATACTTGAACTATTATTTTATTTATTAAACATGCTTTTTCTTCTATGTTTCAGGTGAGTTAAGCATGTAATATGCACGTTTTCTCGAATTCTCGGCAGAGCGCTCGTGCACTTGGGTAAGGATTCAAAACTTATTAGCTCTGGCTTAAACTCGTGCTTTTAAATGCTTCTAGATAAATAATAAACAAGCTCATCTCAGCTGATAATCAGGTAAACTGTGAGTCACTTGCAAGCTGCATGTCTTTGTATTAAATCGCTTATCAATGTTGTCGATGTTTCTTCGCCGAGGTATACTGAATTTGCCCTGGTTAGGAAGGCTGGATGTATAAAATAAAGCTCCGAGTAAGAATAAAGTGCTGCTGCAGGCTTTTCTTTGTTTATGATGGAATAATCCTTAACAGCCACATCTAATCCGCCGCGCCGATATCGTTTTCATTGCTCTCGGCAAAAAGGCTTTCCACCTTATACTTTCTCGCACTTGTATCCTGCGCTTATGAGAGAATAAAGTGTAAAACTCCTCATAAAATCAGTGTTTCCTTCTCTTTATTCTCTCGGAGATATCAACGTAATAAAGGACGAGGGGAATCCATGATTTCTATACAGAAGGGATCAATATTATAAAGATAAAAGGTATTGCTACTTGCTGACGTAGCCTCGGGCGGGCAAAGCCCGATTTTAGTTTTTTTATCCAGCCGAAATCGGAACATTCGTCTGTTTGTTTGTGCAACGCGCCTTTTACCAAACGCACGTACAAATATTTGCCCCGGTTGCTGCTGCTGCTACTGCTGCTGCTGCTGCTGCTGCGCCGCGAATTTGACTTTCAAAAGAGGCTCATTGATGCGACCATTTTAGAAATTCCGTCGTCACCCAATTAGCGAGTGTATTTGCGCTTTTCGACGACTGACGGTTGACGGCCGAGTTGTGTGCACAGAGAGAAACGCGCGTACCCAAGAAAGCGCTCGGCCTGCACGAGAGTCGAGAGCCTGAAAAATTGGAATAATATCGGCGAATTAGTCGAAGCGTCGCGGCTCGAACGATCGGCGGGTGCAGCCAGTGCATTTTGGCGGCCGGCTGGACAAAGGCCCGTCAAAGGACGAGGAACCGAGGCGACAAGCGAGAGCGCAAGCCGAGCTGGGAAACTAAATTCTTAATTAGCTTGAAAATGAGTTTAAAATGGGGTTTGCATCGTCCACGAGAGGCTCCGGGATGAAAGAGGAATTTTCATACGGACCTCATCCGTCATTCCGCTTTTCGCTTTCCCCTCTCGCTCGGTGCCCGTGGAGGCGCTCTTGCACTCTTGTTGCAGAGGCAAGCAAAATATAAGGCGACCTTTGCGCGCAGGCAGCGCGCGGCAGCCCGGCAGCCCAGGGGCTTTAGCGTGAAAATTCAACATTTTAATTTCCAGCCGGAAAATTAAATTCCCCAGCTTTTTCATCTCGGGTCTTCTTTTCCGCAGCCCGGGACTCTGTCGGCAAATATCATTAGGCTTTCGAAAAATCGCGCTTTATTTCTCCGCCGGCTCGTCCGCCGTAATGACTGGCTCCCTCGAATTGCAGATTCAAGGCGCATCTTCGGAACTGATAGTCTTTTAGAGCGAGAAAGTTCGTTTGCACGCTTGTGAAAGCTCCTCGTGAAATCCGCGTAATTAGGGGACCGGGCTGCTGCTGCTGCTGCTGCTGCCGCTACTGCTGCCGCTGCTGGGTGAGAGAACTTGGCTGGCCCTACGTGTGTTGCAAGAGAACCGAGCCGGGGAGCGACCGCAGACGGAGAGCGAGGAGCGAACTGCGAGCAAACTGCGAGCTATGTAAAAGAAACGAGGAGTGGGGATCGTTACCGGAGCGACGAGTCAAAGATCGTGCCGGAGACTAACCCAAAGCTACGTGGCCGCTTCGAGGATCACCGAGAGATCGTGCCCCGAGTATCGCGACAATGGCATGCTTCTTAATAACCCTTCTTCAACGCTCTTGCTCTTAAATTTCACCCTCGAAATCGGGCCGGCCGCTTTTATTTAAATAAAACTAAAATAAACTCGGCCGATAATCACAACGCTTACCAGCCAGGCAGTGTGTAAGCGGCCGGGAAAAAAGCTCGCTCTTTTAACGCCTAAGTATTCGCAGCCACGCTAAAGGCGGTTTAAGCTCGAGCTGTAATCAGCCAAATGAATTCTCCCTTTCTCTCTATGAATCACCACTCGGTAAATCTAATATAATTTCCGGATCATTTCCGCAGCCGAAGCTTTTCTGCTCCTGTCCAAGAATATTGACTGCCTTTCCTCTTTGCTTTTCCAACTGACCGTTAACGAGATTGACTTAATTTTCAACTTTTCGCGAAAGCACTATTTTCCTCGACTCGCCGGACTTGGAACAAGCCAGTTGACTTTTTTCCTACATCATTGCTGGAAAATAAATGAACTTTTTTACTTTGCAAGTTTAATTAAAACTTTTTTCGCAGAATGTAATTTTGCCTAAACGGCGAAAGGAGAAGCCGATAGTCCCGGCCTGGGGTCTATTCTATGTGTTTTCGCTGTTTTCAGCTTTTCATTTAATTAAATTATTCATCCTGCTTTTGCAACCTGACGTAAGAGTGAAAAGGGCTCGAAATCCAGAGATTCGGATTAAAATCCGAAATTCAAATTTGAAATTTTGCGGCGGCAGGCAACAGCCTCCGCTCCGCTCCGCTCTCTCTCCCGTGTGCTTTAGCTTTAGCTAGTAGCTCGGCAGAACAAGCAAAGAGGGGGGTAGAACCGGAAGCTCTAAGCCCGAAGCACGGGAGACTACGGCGTTGACTTTATACCGCGTGCTCCGGCGTGCTCTCTCTCTCTCTCTCTCTCCCCTACTTTGCCCAAGTGCACAGCACAGGAACCTACTTTACCCAAAGCAGTGCATATATAAGCGCGCAACACGAACAGAACAAGACGTTCTGTGTAACTACGAGCTCCGTCTTTCTCCACGCTTTCTCCACGAGATTACTCGCATACTCGCGCGCTAGCGTGCGTTCGCTATTTATTTTATCGCTCTTTAGCCCGCATTCTTTCATATCCCCAATTTATCGCAAAGGATAACACAAAGGATAACATTCCTCCTCCCTTTTTCTCTCCCCCCTCTGTTTTAGATTCGTATTCGATTGAGCGCATGACTCGCCCTGGTATTATGGCTCTTGAAACCTTACCTTACCTTACCTGCCCACCCCCGAAACGCTAGTCGCGTTGCGCTCGGTGCTTTGCTTGCGAACAAGGAAAATAATCACGTATAAATATTGATGTTTAATTATCATCGCAAGCACACTGCGCAACTTGGCCCTGCTGGCGCGGAGCCCCGCGACTTGCTCGCTGAATAATCGCCCTGGCAGAGTTCCACGCGGCCAACTTTTCATCTAAACTTGTTTTATTGCCGTAAAAAGCGGATTGCTAATTTTCTTTGCTAATTTGAGCAAGCTGCTCGAACAACTTGCTCTTATCGGCTTGCATAGGTTGCTTCGAGGCTTAGGGGGTGGGGGGTGGGGGGTGCAGAGTACGCAAGTGCGCGCTCAAAGTCAATTACCTCGAATTGGACTTGCAGTTTGCTCGCGAGCTCGAGTTCGCTCTCAAGTTCGGGGCGAACAGTAGTAGCGGCGGGAAGAGGCAGAATGACTGCGGCTCGTGGCAAGCCAACCGATACAGTGGTGTTAACGGTTAACAGCTAACTTGCTGCTCGCTCCCGAGGAGGAATTTATCTCGCCCCAAAGCCCCGCTCCTCTTAGATCTGAATTAAATAAATTCTTAGTCAGATTGACGAAATAGTTGCCGAAATCGATTAGGAAACTTTGCTCGGACTTGCTTCGCGACAGGTCAATGGGAGTTGTTGGACTGTTAAGTAAATTGATGAGCAGAGACGGGCACTTTCCCGATCGAATTCCTGTGCCTCGCCCCCCGTTCCCGGCCCCTCAAAAAACTCGCTGCAATTTCACAACTATTGAGGGCTCGGCGTCCTCCTTTCGCGGCGTCGTTTAATGGAAAGCGAGAGAGCTTTTTTTTTCGCAGAAAGGTTCGCGCGCAGAGCCTTGACCGTGAAAAAGCGTTTTAACGGCTAGCAAGCGCCAACTCTTTCGCTTTGTTCCCGAGATTCTTGCGGAGAGGAGCGTTTTGTCCCGCGACTTTGCCGTGACGAATCGCGTCCGACCCAGTTTTCCGCTCTTTACTACTTGGCTCGCTCTCGTTTTCGCCGGGCTTCTTCCAAATCTATTCGAAATTCTTTTTTTTTTTTTTTTTTTCGAAGTCCATACGCCTCGGAGTCTTGACCAGCATCAGCAGTAGCAGCAGCGGCAGCGGCAGCGGCAGCAGCAGCAGGAGTAGGGGGCAAATCTAGTGGAGCATAAAACTTTTAAAGTTCCGGATGCTATCGCTACTTGACGAGGCAATAGAATTTTTTTACGGCCGCCGATAAGGTCCATTAAGTTGATTATGGGGGCCGAGCTCTCCCGCTCTGGAAGCTCGATTACAGGCGAAAGAGAGCAGAGACAGGGGGATACTTACTGCTAGCGGTCCGAATTCAGCATTAGCGGGCAAGCGCTAATTATCATGAAAGAGTAATGCCGTTCACGCATGGAATTTCATTAGCAAAGAGGAGAGCCGAGCAAATTGAATAATTTTACTGATTAAATAGATTCTGCGTACGTGTAAACTTTGGCATTTTTAGCCGTTTGATTAATCGCATTGACGCTCTAGCTAAAATCTGAGCGCGCTATTCAGGAGGCTTTCATTATTTTACGGCTTAATACCCAGAGCCTCTCCATTCTAATAAATATTGCAGAGATCGGAATCGGTGTAATAGACTGAAAACGTTTGCCTGCAAAATTTAAATCTACATATTTGTCCTCCTGGTAATTAATCCGGGGGGTTATAAAATTCCCTATCGATCCCCGGCAACGAAAAGAACTAAATTAAAATGTTTTCTTTTTTCCGCGTTGACGCCTCAGGGGACAAAGCCACCCTCTTCAGAACTTTTTAATCAAGAACGCCGCTGCTTCGCCACAGATCACGTACTTTTTTTCTCATTTCTCATACGCGGCCAAAAATAAAACACATTTCTTGCTTTTTTTTTTTTTTCACCGACTCGCATGTAACACGCAAGCATTCGAGCCAATTTCAAATATTAAAAAAGCTGAAAATTATTTATTTCCTCAAAATTTTTAGCGAAACCAGCAGCGGCAGCGAGTAGTGCCGAAAATGTATATAACACTTGGATAGGCAGCGCAGAGGCTTTTCCCTCGGCGGGAAAGATATTAAAGCGGAAAAACTCGCTCGCTTACTAACGATATGATGCGCGGCCGGGTGCGGGAAAAAATTTAGCGACAAACATTTGAAAGGTCCGATGCTCCCTCGTTAAAAAGTCTCTCCTCTCGAATAATTGAATCAGCGGGCCACACCGCAGCGTCGGTCATCCAATATCCGCGGCCTCGAAATGGAAACGGCGCGAAAAAGAGAAAAGTGCCGGTAGTTTCCGAATGCGACGAATTCTATCTATCTATCGGATGAAAATCGATGAACGCCGTCAGACAATGGGCCAAAGTGCCACTCGTTCCGTCGCGAGAGCTTCTCTCGTTACGCGCGAGCCTTTTTCCACTAATTTTTCTGAAACACAATCTCTCGTCAATTTGTCCTCGCGTCGAGCCTGGCGAGATCATCATTAGACGCCTGCCCCCCCCCCCCCTGCCTTCCTTCCTCCTTTTGTACGAGTTACGCGCCGCGGGACAACGGCGAAACAAAACGGCTCACCTTACCTTACAAAGGCGATACAGCCTTCTGAAACGGCCATTTGAAAACGCCCGAGTGATTTTCTAATTGTGGAAGAATCAGTTTCCTAATTCATTCGTTCGTCGATCGAGATTACATTTAAGCTGGCTCTGCTTCAAAGAAAATCAAGTTAAAGTATAAGGATTACCGTATGAAGCTTAGGAGTTGAAAGGAATCGACCCGAAGGGCAAAAAGAAAAAACGAACGAGACCTTATTTGCATATGCGTGCGCAGTGTAATTTAAAAGAGCTGACATTTTCCCGAGCAATCGATGCATTTAATTATAATTCAGCAATCAGCTTTGCGAATCTTTGCAAAGAGCCAGCCGGCGAGAGGACTGCTTCCTTCCCCGAAAGGCAAACATTTTAAGAAGACACCTTTCTTTTAGCAGAAAAAGCGCAAGCTTCAAACACAATAATCGTGCTTAAAATGAAATCTTTTAAAGCGGCCTCCTCCTCCTCCTCCTCCTCCTCCCTTTGTACACGGCTTTTATCCTCTCTCCCGTCCCTGCCGGGCATTTTGCGCGGGCTAAGAGGTAGGTAGATAAGATTCAACAGAGATTTATAGGTATTAATAATAATTATTCCGGATAAAAGTGCTGGCAGTGGTCGCGCGGCCGTATTAATCCGCGCTCGGGAGAGAGATAAATTGTAAAAAGCATTACCGTTCGCGAGCAATAGTGCGCAAACGCCGTTAAATAAGCGGCAGCCGAGCGGCAGCCGAGCGCGCCGCGGTAATCATTACAAGAGTTTTCCATACTTCATCGTAATGACGTCGATTTCCGCGGGGCAGAGCGACTGTTGTGCGCTGACAAATATACACCGGCTCGCCGTGCACATTGAACGTGCTCGGGCGCGCTCTTGTGCGCCGAAAAATTATTTGCTTTACATTTCTCCCGCGCGCCGTGCTCCGAGCTTCGATTAGTCGAATGTGCACGGTAACCGATAGCGAAAGCCCATTTATCCTCCCCTTCTTTTGAATTTCGATTTAAAAACGAGCGAAATACCCCCAGCGAAATATCAGCGAAATATGGCCGCGCGCCGCTTTTGCAAATTATTTTTCCCCGTTCTCCCATTGCTGCGGGCAGTATTTAATCCTGCGCTGCTTTTTCTTTGCGCCGAAGCTCAAGTGCCGCTTTACTCCAATGAAAAGGAAGTACCGAAATGGAACAGATACTTTTTCCGAACTGATTTTAATTTTCGCGAAAAACGACGACGAGCTATTAACTTATGCATTCACCGGATGCTGCACTTTCGGCGGAAATAAATTCGATTTTTCTTCATCCTTCGAAATTTTATTTATTCAGAAGATATAGACGAGTCTACTAAATGAAAACTTTCATTCGCGATAATGCGGTTAATGCTGTTAAAAAAAAATTCACTAATACTTTATACGCTTTTATATTTTTATTTTTTGCGAGAATCTTTTTCAATTGTTGCCCCAGTAAAATCGTTTTCCTCGACTGCTTAATATTAATGACTCTGACTAAAGTCGGCAGGAAAATTTCGATTTTAAAGCTAGAATGTAAGTTCTAATAGTCGGAAATATTTCCTAAAAGTACTTTTAGCGTAGGAAATAGCTTTCTAATGAAAGGATTAATTTCCGACTCTTTGTCCGAGTACCTATTGAGAATGGTCAACTCTAGGAAAAGAAGAATTTTCCACCCTCTTTCAGGAATGAGTGCGAGATTTCTCAAGAAAAGAAAAAGGAATGAAAAGGAAAATCCAATCCTGGACTGCTAACCAGGATCTAAATTTCTTTTAAAACATCTTCCCAACGAAAGAAAGTCTAAAATTCGAAAAAGGCCGGAATCGAGATCTAAGACGATAAGGATTACAATTTTTTATATTTATTTATATTATATTTTCTAGAGAGAGAAAAATTTAAATTTTATATCCTTTTCCAATGTTGACCAAGTTTGTTTTTTATTTTTAAAACGAGTTCAAAAGATGATATGCAGTGTTAAAAGTTCGTTTTTAGTCAGATTCAGTAGCGAGTATAATTAGGTAGACAAATGGATGAAAATTATCGTTGTAAGTTGCCGTCTAGATATAAATCAGACGTCTGAAGCTCAACAGAGTAATGCGCTGTTGCTGAACTGGAAAATTCACTGATATAGAGGAAACTTGCTGCAAGTGGAGGAAAAAGCAGCAGACCTGCAAAAAAGGACCTAGTTTGAGTAGAGGCATAAATTTCGGCGCGTTTATGAGATTATCAAGATACTATTTTCTTTTAAATATTATCTTTGATTCGAATTCACTTGGAAATAGACGTAATCGAGCCTCCGATTGATAAATGTTTTCCGAAATTTCTGAAAAAGACTGCATTTTTTTTCGAAGAGAAGCAGACTGCTAGATAGCAAGTGACTAATAAAATAAGGATTCTTAATGAGAGCTTGGAATCCTGTCTCCTTCCGCTCTCATAACTCTCGAGACGCGTGGCTTTTTCAAGTCTCTCGGGATTTTCAAAGAAACGAAAGCGAAAGAGAGGCTGAGTTAGTTTGCACTTGAAAAAAGCCCGGTGGCGCGCAATGCACCTACCTAAATTGTTTAACAGCGCTTGTTGCTTTTGGTTTAGAGGGAGAAAATAGGAAAAGATGGAGGGATGACGACGTCGAAGGAGGACAAATGTCATTGAGAATAACCAGTTCGCGACAAGCCCCAGCTTCTTTATCTGTTTTCTCTTTCAGAGCGAGCTGGCGATGCTGGCTTCCCTTTCCGCGGCTTTTTTTCTTCACTTATCTCTCACATTGACTCGTTTCTCGCTCTCGCCGAGTTATATAGCCCGCTGCGGCGGTGCTTCAGTTCCTTCTTCTTCTTTACTATCCTTTACGACGCCGGCTTCTAATCCTCTCCGCTCGAGCAAAGCAGGACAGAGAGGAGAAATTCAAGTACGTGTACAGAGGCCGTATCATAATTCTGCCTGAAGACTCGCGAAGACGAGGCTAAAGCTCGCCCTACTCACTCTTACTATTAACCCGGCCAGAGCAAGTTATTACTCCTTTCTCCCTTTCGGCCGAGCTCCGGAGAGTCGGAGAAGGCCTCGGCTCCACTCCTCCTCCTCCTCCTCCTCCTTCGAGGCCTTTAAGCACCTGAAACTCCTTAATACATTGAGTAGATAACTCGCCGACGAGACACATATACCTGCGCGCGAGCCGGCAACTGTGTCAGACAGAAAGCAAACTTCCAACATAGTTTTCCAGGAAATACTGGCTACAAGAGATTTCCATTACCTCCTTCCTTCCTCTCGAAAATTTCCGCTAAACGCAAAAGCGGCCTGATTCCCCTGCCCAAATTGGACCGATTACAAATTAGTAGCATCGATGGCCAGCGATCATATCAGCCCCTCGGGCGTCCAGCCCGGCTCCCAAATCAGCCTTGGTGGGGGCTTCCAACTTGCCGGTCTCCTTTTCGAGAGAAACAGACCAATTCGATATCTGCATTGACTTGGTCAATCTTGACAAAGAAAAGCTAATTTCTACTCAAGACTTGACTCCCAGAAGAAGAGCTAGCTGCAGTTCTTTTCCACTTGTGGTTTGGCTCTTCTCTCTCTCTCTCTTTTCGACAAAGTTGACCGCAAAGGAAAACGCAAGAGGAGCGGAAAAGAGAAAGAGAAAGAGAAAGATAAAATGACTCATCTTTTTTCGAGGCACAAATTAGGCAGAGCTTTCTCGTTGAATTTTCACTCGAGACTCCAGACTCCGGCTTAAGCCTTGATTCAATTACATTTCTGAGCTTAAAAAATGACTCAACATTTGCAGAGCTCTCAGATACGTGATTCCGAGTGATGTATAAGAGGTCTTATTTTCGGCTGGCTCATATAATAAGCAATTTAGAGGTTCGTACAGGAATCACGTAATTCGTCTTGGAGTCGCGGTAATAGAAGGCTCGTTACTCGAAGAGAACGTAAAACACTCGAGCATTAAAGATGTAGGAGCGGCGATGATCCTAAATCTTCCTTAAATTCCACGGGACTTGAAGCAAGTCAAGTTTCTCTTTCTCTCTTTCTCTCTTCCTCTCTCGGCTGTGGATTCTCTGGTTTGGCTCCTGGCCGACCGCCGCTCAACGACTTTCTCAAGGCGCGAGCCGTCGATTGGCAAGCCTCGTGTTTTCCTGACCCTTTTCTCCAGCACCTTATTTTCCTCTGAATCCGGAAAGTTTTCCCCTTTTCTCGCGTGTGTGGCTCTCTGGGCTTACGAGCTATATATACCCCCGCCTTGAGATTTACGGACAGCAAAGTTATCTTCATTTCGTTGTCCCTGCCGAGGGAAAAGATTTGATTAGACAGGCCTCAAGCCTCTTATCTCGCGTTTGACTTGATTGGCTGCATGCTTATACCAATAGGAGGGGGAGACCGAGCGGCTAATGCGTGATTAGACGGCCCGAGATGCTGACTCGTGCTAATTGATGCTAATTCGGCATTGATTTATTCGCCGGTATATAACTGAGGGCAGCCAGCCGAGAAAAATGCAATTAAATTATCTATAAATTGTTTGATAGTTGCGGGGGTAAATTAGCTTGCTATATACTCGGAGTTTTTGAAATGTACCGTAAGACAAAGTTTCCTAACGAAGTTTGTAAAATGCAAGGGAAAAAATTCAATTAACCGTGTAAAAAAGTTGGCGGAGACCTTTCACGGCGCGCGGTGGAGTAAGAAAAAAGCGAGCGGAAAACGGGCTTCTATGATAAAGACGGTAGAGGGAACGGGCGGAAAGTAAAGGAAAGGGAGGGAAAGGAAAGGAAAGGCGAGGAAAGGAAAAAACAAAGGCAGCGCGAAGGAAAGAGTAGTTGCGCATAGAAAAGGCAAGATAAAGGCTCTAGCCGGCGATCGCTTTCGAAAGGGAGGCTCGCGTACGTTCCATTAATAAACGTCAAGGGGTGTTTGAAACGGCCTCGCCTCCTCTCGATGGATTGGCCATCGAGAACGGCGCGCGCGCCGCCTATACGTATACTGCAGGAGAAACTTGCCGCGAGTATTTCGCTCTGATGAAAACGGCCGCGCCGGGAGGGGGGGGGGCAGAGCTTAAACAGCCGCGAGTTCGCCCCCTGTAATTACTTTAGAGATACGGCGCCGAGCTGCTTTTGGCCCGTTCGAGGGGTTATAAACTGTGCGACGCGGCGTCCATCAATCTTGGCATTTTAAGCGCTTTTACAACTGTTTATCGCGGAAGCGCGAAATCGCACACTTTAACGATCTCCCGGGCAAATTTTCTCCCCGTTTTTTAGGCCGTTTTTTTAGCCAAAGGAAAGCGGCTGAAACAAGAAAATTTACTCAAACTCGGATTGGCTAATCAAGCTCCGGGTGAAAATCCTTCAAAAATCCTTCCTCTAATTAAAGCATTAAATTACACGTATATAAGGAATAATAAGGAATTACTTCCAGGCAACATTCTCTCTTTCCACTCCAAGATAAGAAGCAGCCCGTATATGTGGCTACGGACAGCAAAGTACGTCGAGCTCTTCTCCTTTGGCTTTTCCGGAGCTTCATATCTTAAGTTTCAGCTCGTAATTTCGAATTTACGAGCGCGACTGGCGCGATGCCCAAAACGTCAAATAATCTTTATGGGAGTCAGTCGGATGAATGACATTGTTTCCCGTTCTCATGAGCAAGATGAGCAGGGACGATAATCAAGGTGATGTCGCAGCTTCGAACTAGCCCTCCTCTCGCGGAAAAACTCGCGGACAAAACCGCGCGGCTGGACGCAAAATAGAGAGCACTTTAGATAATGAGGAGGACATCGGAAGTCGATGGCTCGCGGACTCGCCGCCCAACAAAAGAGATCGATGACGAATATCAAGGCGACAACTAATTGCAAGTAGAACCGGGTTCTGGAAAAGGTCAGTTAATGGCTTAATTTTAAAATAAAAGCCAGAAGATTAAACGCGCGATAAGATCTTGTTCTGCAAGGAAAGGGAAAAGGAGAGAGAGCTGGAAAATGGAAATGCTACTAGTAGTAGGTTCGAGTCCACTCAGTCTGTAACCAAGGAACAGGAAGTACCCGAGATCTGCTCGCCGAGAGTGGTAATCTAAAAGAGTTAAGGACAAGGAAGCTTGCTTTTAAAGGAAATGGAGAGAAGGAGAGGCACAAGTGGATGGAAACATATGGAAGGGTCGGCGGCCAGAACCAGAGGAGTGGATAAGAGTCTATTTGTACGGGTAGTTCGGTCAGTAGGTGCCACTCGGACACTTCTTTCTTTCCTCTTCTTTTTTTCATCCGCGTTTAACAAGCTTGCTCCCCTTAATTCTCTCCTTCTCTCTCTCTCTCTCTTTCGATAACGTTTCATTAGAAAAATGGAATAAAAGCATCTTTCTACCCGTTTTCACCGGAGCGATCCGTCTGGTCGTCTCGCCTTAGATTTTAATAAAGAATGAATTGAAACTCGAGGATTCTGGCTCGCCTGGTCAAAGATCTCTCGTGCCCGCATCCTCGGGGACAAACCGAACGGCCCTCGGCTTCGGCTCCCCCCTTTGCCCTCGAATCTCCCTAATACCGGACGATCCGAAGCAGCGATCCAGATTTTATGGCTGACCTCGTCTCTCCTCTCTTCTTCTTTTTTCTGATATCGAAGCTCCGAAAGCGAGTGTATGAAAGCTGCCGCCCAGCATATATATATAGATCGGCATTTATATATATATATGTATATATATATAAAGCGGGGAAACATTATCGCTCCGAAATATTATCGCTCTCTGCACGGATATCCTTCCGGGCGGAAGAAATGATTTCTCCTGGGCCAGAGGAGAAGGAGAGAAGGAGAGCGGAAAAAAGCAGTGTAAAGAAAGAAGGGAAAAGAAAACGAATCAGATATTTATTATATAAGCAGGCTTTCTTCCTCCTCTTGGAAAGAGCATCACGTAGCGAGAGGCTTATTGTTTCCAGCGGGTCAGCCTTTAGCCGCGTGACAAGAATTCCCCGGCAGCATCTCACTCTCGGCCGCCGCTCGATACCGCCCCAGATAGCCCCGGCGGGAAGCGGCAGTTTTTTTTCCAAATTCATAATCGCCGCCCCGAACAATACGGGAATCAAGGCGCTTCGCACTTGACGAGGGGGGCGTAATAAATGAATAGAGGCGAAAACTGTAGGGCTCGAGGAGTGGCCTCGCTTCCGCTGAAACTTGGATGAGGGCGACGTGCTCCCCGCGCTCTCTCTCTCTCTCTCTCTCGCTCCTGCTCACTCGCGTGAAAGCGGAGAAGCGTCGGCGGCGGCGGCGGCGGCGGCGGCGGTAGCGGCGTCTTGCGGTTAGTTTCGAAGCGATTCGCGCGCTCCCTGGAAATCCCAATTCCGGCAGCCCCGCGAAAGACCCCTATGATGGAAAGGAAGCACGCTATTCACCCTCGAGTTTTCAACGAGCCCCGAGCTTCAGCGGGGCTACGAAAGCGAAACTTGAGCCGCTTTAATGCTGTTGCCCGGTAATGGAGCGCGAGCTTAATACGAGTGATGAAATTTTCCGAAAATTCCGTCAATGAGCTTTTTTTTTTGTTGTTTGCTTTTCGAAAAGTCTGCGAAGCGAACGGCGAAGCGAGCTGCGAGAGCGCTAATTAACGGCAAAAGGTGTGTCGAGTGCAGCTGCCAGGAAAAGACGTGAGAATATTCGAGATTTTGGCAAGCGCCGGCTCTCTCTCTCTCTCTCTCCCTCGAGGAGGCACGTATCTCCGAAACTGGCCGTCGATGGGCTTCGGGCATACGTCGGGCATACGTGGCTCTCTCCCGGCAGAAATGGAATTCCTCTGGACCGCGCTAGGCCGGCTCGTATCTTTACGAGAGCGAGGGGGCCGCGGCGCTTCTTATCGGGCCGGCGTATCGGGCATGA
This sequence comes from Ormyrus rosae, assembly GCA_035047165.1. NCBI lineage: Eukaryota > Metazoa > Arthropoda > Insecta > Hymenoptera > Ormyridae > Ormyrus > Ormyrus rosae. The sequence continues at coordinate 17,604,170 of JAWWML010000052.1, read as the reverse complement.
ATCTCCCGTAAAGCTCGAACGAGAGTCCTCGCGAGAGAGAGAGACAAAAATGCCATTACGGAGATCGAGTGCTCGTCCTCGCTAATCCAATATCGAATCCTCGAGATTCGAGATTTCATCGGCTCATTCGGCAGCGAGACTCTCGCGCGTTTCCATTTTCAAAATGTATGTGGGGGAGCTCGAATTAATAGATTTAATTTTAATCTCTTAGCGAGTCGGGATCGTGCTCCAAATTGGCACGCACTCTAAATGATGGATCGCGCGCTGCTTAGCCAAGTCGCTGCTCCCCGGGGGAGTCTCGGTCTCTCTCTCTCGCGCGATTAGCGGAGCTGGAAAAGGTTGCTTTTCCCTTCGATAAAAAGTAGCCGTACGAGGAGCTATCGGTTTCAGGCTTCGAAAGGGCTCGGAGCGGGCGCACTTATGCAGAGAGAGAGAGAGAAGGGCTCGTCGCTCGTCGAGTTGTGCGGCTTCCGGGGCAGCGTCTGACACGCGGATTATCGGCTTACCACCGCCGCCAGCGAAGCTGCCCGGCGGCTAAGCTAAGCGCGCGGCTCTCCCGACTGCTAACCCTGATTTCCGCTTTTCTTTGTCTTATAACGGCACTCTCGGCTGTCCGCACCTGCGCCCCGCCTCGACGACGCAACAGCGGCGGCAAAAGCCTAAATGGCCGGCCGTTTCGGTGTTTCATTTTCCGCGGCGTAATGAAAAATTCACTTGAAAACTCGGCGCTCGCATTAGCATTTACGTCCTGTCCTTTCGTAAAACTTTCAAGATAAGGGAGGCGACATTTTTGAATTTCTGCCGCAAGCCGCAGCGGCGGCGCGCTCTCTCTCTCGCATGTAGGCCGGATTAATTTTTCATGCGATACACATCGTCTGCGCGCTCCTGCGAAATTGCGGCCCGTTTTGACAGTAATAAGCGCGGCTCGCCAGGATTACGCGCCGGATAAAATAGCGGATATAAAAGGAACGAGGCTCGAGATAGTTGTTTACTTGCTTTACGGTATAACGCCTCCTCTCCCCGTCGTATCGAGGAGTACGAGGACGCGCGCGACCCAAGACAATTTCCGCTCGAGATCCGAAGCTCGCAGTAAAATTGAGCCGGCAGCTGCCTGCCGAGCAAGACTCATTCGACAAGTCGGCAGTCAAAAAATTACAGCGCCGATAATTGGAGAGCGGAAAGTTTCCAAAGTCTCGGCAGGTCAAAGGCGGGAAAAAATAAGAGCTAATAAGAAAGTGCAGAGAGTCTTGGCCGGCAAACTGCAAGTGGCAATTCTAATAGTTGGCGTTTTCCCACTCGAAAACTCGTGGTGATAGAAAAAAGGCTGATGGAAAAGGGAGGAAAGGGGTCAATCGTAAGAATCCTTTGCTCTATCTGGCCTTTGTCGATTCATCCTAGTACAGAGCTTGCGTTTATTACGCTGCAGATTACATTAAAACAGACTCTGCGTATTCGAGCCCGCGGAAAACGGTGCCGGGCTCGCTGAATTTCATAAATCCAAACTCGTTATTTTGCCCGCTGCCTGCTTCGAACCGGAGCTTCCTTAACCGCTTGCTATTCCTGCCCGCACTATGAATTGCAGCGCACGCTAGATTTGATAAGAATTAGATAATTGGGAGATTTGCAAAAGGGCGGGACGGGGTTCGTAAAAGGAAAAAAAGAGTTGGGGGGTGGGGGGGCGAAAAAATGTGCGGTTCACTAGGGCCAAGAAAATACGAGAACCGGAGCAGCTCTGAAAGCGCTCGGGAATCTCTTCGTAAATTTCGGACCTTAGCAGTTTTAGTCGAGTCGTACAGCCGACATATTCGCTTCCGGTTCCGCTTCCGCTCTCCTTGTGTTGCCTCGCTATCAACTTCCCTCTGCCTTTCTGGCTTTTCTAGAACCTCTCTTTTGCCGTTTTCAAGACGAAAATTAAGGGAGACAGGGAAAATGATTGTCCGATATCCTCTGCACCTTTCATTCATTTCGTTTAACGAAATTCCTCGGATGCTTGAGATATTTCGCAGCAGTAGATTTCGATGAAAAATATATATTATGTATATGTTATATTATGAAATGTTGAAATAATAATTGCACGTTTATATAAAGGTAATAGAGCGTAGTTTGGTAGCAAGCAGTAGCGCTGTGTTGCGTTGGGTTCAGGTGGCGACTATCCGATCAGTATTTCCTGTTGCAGGACCGCCGCAATTCGCCACGGCAGTTCTCGAGGGCAGCGCCGCTCTACCCTGCGACATCCAGCCGCCGGGTCCCAACGACTCGTACATTCTCGTCGTCTGGTACAAGCAAGACGTCAACCCGATTTACAGGTAAGTCGCAAGATTCCCCGACTCGTGTACTATTAACAGCGGACGACGCTCCTGATATCCGTTAGATAACGGCCGTCGAACGAGCCGATAAGTCTTGGCGGCGCGCTATAAATGGGGGGGGGGGGGTCAACTGCGTAGTAAGGGGCTCGTGTCAACAGGTAATAACGAAAAGCATCTCTCCGGCGAACTGGCCCGCCGCTGCTAATAAGCGCGCCATCTCGCGTGAGAAGCTTCGATCCAAGTCTCCCTGGACGAGGCTCCCTCGACAGGATCAATTTTTCTTGCCCCGGCTCCTCTTCTTCTTTAGAATTTATTTTTCATCTCGCGGCCAATCTGCGGCCCAGATTCGCCGCGATGGCGTGACTCGGCCGAATCAATTGCGGGCCAACTTTCGTTAAACAAACAATACGGGCCGTTCCGTTGTGCGCGAAACGGCGCGGAAAGACTCTCGCGCGAAGGAGAAAGAGTCGCGCGTGCGACTTGATCTACTTACGGCGGGTAATTCGATGATTCGCGAAACAATTGGCAGCGAGGCCGCGAGGGGAATAGAGAGAGAGAGAGAGAGAGAGCGGCGGAGAGGCAGGGGGAAAAACGCTTCGCCGAGGTGAATTTTCGTGCCTGCCGGGGTTGGGTATCGGCGCAATTCTTATGCTAAACACGGGGTCTATATAATTTTTGCCGGATAAACACGAAGCGGAGGACTCGAGAGGAGGGAATTTTCGCGGAACGGCGCGTCGGATCGAGTACAAGTAAAAAGAAGAGGCTTTCGACAGGGGATGTTGTTTTACCGATAAAGCGCATAACCGTATCACATATAAATAAATGTATGTGGCATATACGTAAGTAGCTTATTCGCCAGTTTTCTCCGTCTCGGGAACGCCTGCGCAGCATGCATATTTATGAAGAAACGGTAAGGCTCAGCGGGCGAAATTTCATTCCTTTCACCGAAGCAATAAAAACTCGAGCCGAAATAAATAATCGCTCCTGGCGTTAAACGTTTAATTGTCTTTAATCCGATTATCAGGCTCGCTTAACGTAAGGCTCGCTTCTCGTCCGTTTTTTCGTCTATATGTTTCGCAATAAAGTGCTCTCAAACTATGAAAATTAGTATGAAAAAGCAAGTGGAAAGAAAGGTTTTCGGCCGGTCAAAAACCTAGTAGCCGCTGCTGCTACAAATTAAAAGCAAATATGCCTGCTACGGAAATAAAAAAAATCGCTCTCGGGCTTCATTTAACGAGTGGCGCAGGGCAGCGCAGCGCGCTTAATAGAAGGCGCCCCATTCTTTCCGTGAATGTAAAATGAAAATTCATAGCTTTGCGGGGGCCCATTGTTCGGTAAAAGTGTTTTGAATAATGTTGCGGCGGGTCAGCCGCGAAATTGAGTTATTAAATCGCGCGAAATCCCGGCGTCGCCGCTCGAAGCTCTCGCAAGCTTCTCCCGCAAGCTCGCGAAAGGCCGAGGAAACGTATGCCGAGGAAAATAATAGGGGCGCAGATGTTAAATTGCCGTAATAGTGAGATTAATAAGGCAATGCATGCGATTGTCGCGCATTACAGCTCACTATCAATTGACGAAACGAAGCTCTATTCAGCCGGCCGAGCGAATTGCCGCGGGCGTCGTCGCCGCAAATCAGCTCGCTCATTGTCGACTCGCAATGTCCCGTTTAATTGAGGAGCAACTCACTTTCCGCTTTCAATCATCTCTTCCTACCTTTTCTTTACCGGCGTACCGCCGGCGCGCCGCGTAAACTCGCTGCAATATTCTCAAGATTCTCGCGGTGATGTAGAGAAATTTTTCAGCCGACACAGCTGCGGCGGCTCTCTTCACGCGGAACAAGATAAATGCCCGGCGCGCGGCTTCTGTATTTTTGCGCTCCTCTCTCGGGCTTTTTTCAAGCCGGCCGCCGCCTCTTTTTTGGCTTTCTCCTCGCGGGCTTTAATAAATCGCTTCTACGCGCATCGCTTCGCCCGGAATCTAGAAATTCATGGGAAAATCTGCATATTGAGTGTGCGCCTGCGCAACAATATCGCTTTAATTTCGAAGCCGCCGTGGAAGAAGTGACGCGGCAAAGTCGCAAGAGCGCGAACGAGGCGGAGGTCGGTCGCCAGGTAGCTCATAATGAAAGCGATGTATCTTCATTTGGTCGCTTGTTTCCTGCACTCGGAGAGAGGCCGAGCTGTACACTCATAATGGAGAAGATAGTACAAGCGGGCGAACGAGGCAGAGTCGGAGGGAGAGAGAGAAGGAGAAGGTGCCGAGTTATCCGACCAGTCTATATTATACCTGCAGGTTAAGGCCTCGCCCCTCGCCTCTCTCCCTCCTCCTCCTACCGGACAAACAATTCCTCTTCGTTATCGGGGTTCTTCTTGTCGTTGGCTCGTCGCGGTTGAAAAATATTCCTGCAGCTCGTTTGTTGAAATGCGTTATTAGAGTTACTTTAATCGAATGAGCAAACTACCGGCAAACGTTCAGTTTTTGAAGGCTGCTAATGCAAATTAGTGTATGCTTCCCTCGGTCTGATCTGGCGGGAACGTCATGTCTTATGCGAGGACCGTCGTTGTTAGCGTCAGCCCTTAGCTCTGCGCTCTGTGTACACGAGACATTAAAGCCGACTTGGCAGCTAACTACTGCCTAGCGCCTCGGAATTGGATTTGGCCGCCCTGCCCTGCAAATTACGGCGCTTCGTCTTGCGCGAAGAATTATTGTTTCTTCGTCTTAAGCGACCGCTGAGCGAATCAGCGAGCTTCGTCCGAACCTTCCTCTAATTAACAATACAATGCATATGCGATCTGGTTGCGCGCTATTTTTAACATTTGCCCTGGAAATTTAATATTCCATTATCCCGGGCCGCGCTAACCTATTTAGAACCTGTTTATAATTCCTCATCCATAAGGAAAAAGCTGCCTCTGCTCTTGTCTGAATGATCAATTAGGTGGCGCTGATGGCAATTTGAGAAATTTTGAAAACTTGTGGAAAACCCGGCCTCTCGCCATATACACACTTATACATACGCTTTTACAATGGGACACAGTCACTCTCGTTGTCCGACTTTCCGAGTTAATTTTCAAAGTCTCGACTCTTCCTCGATTCAGCTCCGATGGAGATTAAAGGACCCGAGTAAAGTTGCTTCGATCGAGTTTGAACACGCCATCAATCTAATTGTCTTTCCCAACTGAAGTGAATCGTCGACATTCCAGAAATAAGACGTTGCTAACTTGGTCCATGGCCTTGTAACGCCGCCGTCGCGATGCGGCCCTTCGGAGGCGTGAAAGGGAGGCCCTCCTCGGGATTTACGCGGCAAAAAACTGGAGCACCGGAGAAGAAGAGAAGAGCGCTGTTAAATCACGTCAAAGTCGTGCTGCTCAAAGACCGGGGTGGAGCTCGATTTTACGAGCGGCTCTCATAATTACTGCCCGATAAGCTCGTCAAAGGTCAATCTCTCTCGCTCTCTCTCTCCCTCTCCGAAACTGTTGCTTTGCCGAAGGAATCGCGAATTTCGGGCCATAAATTGCGGCGTAATGTCCGCACGTATGAATTAAGGCGACGTTTATCGGTTTTCGGTTAAGGCCATTCATTAAGGAAAGGCGCTACTACAGAGTCTCTGCAATCAAAAACTGGCTCGAACGATAAATTTCGCGATTATTAAGTGCACGAGAGAATGAAAGAGTGTATATATATATACGTATATAGGGAGGTGCGAGGTTGAAAGCTTCAGCCTCCGACGCCTGCGTTAATTGCAATAACCTTTTGTATAGGTATAGAGGGTAAAGGCGGGCTGGCCCTTCGAGCTCTATATCAGGAGTGAATTCTTAATTGTTGAATCGATCTAGCCCGACTGCTTCGTGAGAGTCCCGACGTCGTCAACATGCTCTCTTTGTCTGGCTTCCTCCTCGATTAATTAAGTCCGCTCGCGCGTAATTAAAACTTGAACTCGATTTTCATTAAACTCTCGCGCGGAGAAAATTCATAATGCAAAAATAAGCAGCAGCAGCAGCAGCAGCCCGAGAGCGTGATAAAAGCAAGCGCCGCTGGCCCCCCGGACACGCGTGCGCCGTGTACGAGCAGAGTAGCCGAATAACATAATTGCAGGCTTCGTTTATCGAACGCAATGGTTTGATGAAGCATCGGGAGGCCTACGATAAATTTCTCGGCGTTATCAAATGCTTGTTTACCGCGCTGGCTGCGAGCCTGCTCTCCGCTAATCGCCAGCTACTAAAATATTCCTTTGCGATGCGAGGAGGCAGGCAGGCAGGCAGGCAGGCAGGCAGGCAGGCATGATCTCCTGGAATAACATTTGCGCGCGGAAACTGTAGAACCGCAGCCCGGCCGCCCTTGGAAAAGCAATTCACAGTTTCGGGCTCGCTTTCAGTGAATCCACGCTTCGTATAATATCTGAAAAATGTGCGCCGGAGCCGCGATGAAAGGGGGCGCCGATGAATAATGGAAAAAGAAGCGCGAGAGAAGGCGAAACGGCTTACTTAAAGGGATATAATATGTGAGGAATAGGGAATGAGCGCGGCTGCAAATGAGTGGCTATAGGGCTCGGGCCGATCGAGAATAAACTGCCGCCGCTCGCTCCATCGTTAAGCTCCTTATTATCTTATGCTGCAGAGCAGGTGCGCATCTCTCTCTCTGGCTTTTCTCCGGCTAAGTATATCCATACTTAATCGTCCGACCTTAAGAGAAACTTGCCGAAGAGGCGAAATAATGAAAGGCGCCGAGAAAAGTGCAAGTGGAAGCAGGAGGCCCGTACGGCCGAGCCTCGACGGTGCATTATCACGCCACACGACGCAAACCTGCATCATAAATAATAAATATGCATAGACTCGCCTGCTCCTTGCAACAATTCTATAGGACTTGTCGCAGAAGAGCGGTCCACTAAATATTAACAAAGTAATAAGAAGCAGGGGGGGAGATAAAGAAGGAAAGAAGAGCGAGAGAGTCAAGAGAGCGGGAGATGGAGGATAACATAGAGAGAAAGTGGCCCTCGTGCACGGACGGACCTAGTTTACAAACTATTACGGGGGGCATTAATATTCAGTCGGATCTTATCTGGTGGTGTGACAAGAAAATGCATAATTTCGAGCGGTGGCTGTATCTCTCCGCAGGCCGGCCTGCGGTCGAATGCATGTGCTCGCGCACGATTTACATTGCCCATTCGAGGGCGAACAGAAACAAATCTTGTCCGCGCAGAGTTTCTTCTTCTCGCGGGCGGCGAGCTGTGCTGTGCTCGCCCCATTGCTTCTTCGTGCGGCGGAGCCTCGAATTAATTAGAGAAACTAGCGCAAGTCCAGAAGCGTGCTCGCGCGATACAGATGGGGAAAAGCTCGCGGCGGCGGCGGCTCCTCGCGTTTTTGCGGCCGCGAATCGAGTCGTTATCGCGCGCGCAAAGAACGCTCAAAATGCAAATCCCTATTAAATTTCGGTCGTTAACGACAGACGCTTTTCTTAGAGCCAGCCTCTGCGCTGCCTCTGAATTAGAGCGGGAGCCGCTGCACACACGGCCTTCCCTTCGATGCTTACAGCTGCAGGTACGTGCGGCTTAGCTTAGCACAAAGAGGCGCACGAGAGAGAGAGAGAGAGAGAGAGAGGCAAGGCGTTTAATGAATATGCAACGCCGCCCGCAACTCAGCCCAGCCTGCTGGCCGGGGAGTCGAGGGAGTCGAGGGAGCAGTCTCTCTCTCTCTCTCTCCCTCTCCCTCTCCCTCTCTCTTTCTTACTACTCTAGGTAGAAAAGTAGCGAGCTGCTGAAATTCTTGGCACAAGGACAGACTCGGAAATTGCTACCCCCTGCAGAGAGTAGCAGGGAATTTCTATCTCGCGGAGCGCTCCTTGCTCTTCTGTCGTTGACGCTTCTCTCCTTCTACACGTTCAAGTTGGCGCTGCCGATTTCCCAGAATCGATAGCTAGACGACAGGTTCGCGCGACCGAGTGATCCAGCGCGGCTATATAAGAAGAGTGGGGAAGCTCGAGAGGAGAGCTGCCAAGAGTGCCAGCGGTTAATTGAAAACCAAGCTGGATGCCGAGGAGAGGAGCGTATCGTCGCATTGCTTTAATTTGTCATTTCATTTTTTGACGCCCGGATATTTTCGAAATTCTTCCGGCTGCGGACGAATCGCATTCTAATTCAGCGCACGATTGCCAATAACGACTTCCGTCTCAATATTCATTTAGTTTCAAAGTGCCGCTCCCTCCGTCCCTCTCTTTCTTACGCTTGGAATTCGATTCGATAAGCATACATACTGGGTGAAAGCGTAGCCTATCAACGGGCAGCAATAACTATTGAACTTGCGGCTAAAGTGCTACAATGGGAAATCCATCAAAGTCCGAAGAGAGAGAGGAGGAAAGGGAGGAGGGGGGAGGTTATAGTACATAGAGCAGAGCAGGCAGGGCCATACCTCTCGTGTCGAATTATCCTTCGATAACGAGATCCTCCAAGACATTCTGACAGCTCGGCTCTATATATAGACGAGTTAATCTAGTATTTTCGAAACGTCATTGTTTTTTGTTTGGACTTGCGAGCTAGACGTGTTTGGTTTCGGTGTGACATAAATTTTATCAGGCAAGTAATGAAACGTCAAGTAGTCCCTTGAAGCTGTATCTGAAGTGTCTCCGGATAGCTTGTCTTCCAATATGGATCTGCGTATGCATTCGGTAGCCGGGGGTTTGATTTGCATTTGATATCGATCGTAACTATTACGCGTATGCTCTACTTTAAGCTGCAATAACTCGTGCATGAAGAGCACTGAAACTACTTGAACAATATAGCTTCGGAATGATCAAAAAGTTTTAACGGCGTAAGAGTAAAGTTTAACGTACAATTTACGCGTGGCAACATTCCGCTTTTGAAAAGGCGCTAAAAATTGAGGGAAACTTTGGCCGCATAGTTGCTTTGGCCGCTAGGAATCGTGCGGCTTCGCTAGTTTTCAATTAGAAACTAAATAATTCGGAAGCAGTTGATCGTCGGACTCGGACTCGGACTCGGCTTTGGCTTTCTTACTCCCTTGAATACTTGCCAAGTTGTAGATTTCGGTTATTTAGGATTGGCTAAAAAGGGATTGGCTGTTCGATGGAGGTTGTAATGCCGCGGTGCAGTCGGCCGGGCCTCGGGTGCATCGGTGAACGCACACACAGACACACACACACGTTCCCCCGCGTGTGCAAATTCGGCCGTGCGCACTGGCTGAACTCTGTTCATAAAACAAGCGTCGCGCTGCAGACGGCAGCAGCGGCCGGAACAATGTAACGCGAGAGTCGCCGCTCGCCGCCGCTCACCGTGCCGACCAACACCGACACATCGAGAGACGGCTCGCTCGCGGCTCGCCGTACCCCGAACGTCACCCCTGTGTACACACCTAACGAAGCGCAAACGATTCGCGTGCGGCTTCGATGACACACCGAATCAAGCAATTTATCTTCTAACCTCACCCCCCTCCGAGCCCTCTTTTTTTTCTCGCGCACGCACACGCACAACTTGATGTTTTCCCGAAAAAGTAAAAGCCCCTTTTCTCTTTAATGTTGCAGCTACGACATAAGGGCGAAGCAGAGCCAAAAGACACCCGAGTGGATGAGCGACTACCTGAAGAACCGAGCGACTTTTCGAAAGACGACAAAGCCCGCCTTGATCATCAACCGGGTGGAAAAAGGAGACGAGGGGGAGTACAGGTGTCGCGTCGATTTCATGAAGAATCCGACGAGGAACTCGCGGGTCCAACTGAACGTCATAAGTGAGTAATAATAAAAGTGTAAAAAAAATGAGAAATTTCTTTGAGCCGAGCGAGCTAAATGTTCTCTCGGTGCAGTTCCACCCGAGAAGCCAAGGATCCTGAACGAGTACGACAAGCCGGTCGACTTGGTGGCAGGGCCCTACAGGGAGGACGGGGAGCTGCGACTCAAGTGCCTCGTATCCGGAGGTAATTCATTTCGGTTCGAATCGATCGCGCCGCCGCCAGGCGATGATAAATTCAGTTTTATCGCCTCGAGTGGACCGCAATTGCCCGGCCGGCGGCGTAAATTTTCATTTTTCCATCTTCCAGGTCAACCCGCGCCGACGGTGCGATGGTATCGCGGAGGAATGCTCCTCGACGACAAGGACGAACCGGGCAGCTCCCCGAACGTCAGGCAGAATACCCTGCACCTCAGGAAGCTCGACAGACTGGATTTAAACGCCAAGTTCACCTGCCAGGCGTCCAACACGAACCTCAGCTTGCCCGTATCTGCCTCCGTGGCCATTGAAATGCACCGTGAGTAGAGCTCAGCGTTTTGGCCAGCATTTATTTCGATAAATAATCCGCGATAAACCGTTGGCTCGCATCGGAAAAGGAGGAGCTACTGAAAGGCTGCTTCGGAAAAATGACAGAAAACGGGGCGTGCATTCATTACATAAAGCTCGCGTTCGTTCCTTGCCGTAAATTACCGTGTAAAAGGCGAAATGAGCACGGAAACGAAATCTCCAGCCTGATCGCATTAAAAATAAAGCCAGCATCATCGAGAAAATGGAGCCTTAAAGCATTGTTCCGCTCTCTTTCATTTCTCTTTGATTTCTTCGCTATATATAATAAAAAGGAGGCCGAAGCCCATTACGGGTCGCGCTCTTTAATTTCTCGGAAATTATTGCAGCTTCTCGCGGGGTAAAAATTTTAAAGTTGGATAAAAAAAAAAGTGGAAGGATCGGGAGCTATTATTTAGTCTATTCGCGTGATTGATCAAATATTTTTCCACGTCGGCTAAACGCGCTGTGCGCGGCCGTTTCGAGCTCTATATAGAGGTTCTCTGTCGGGGCGATAGCCATCACGTGAGCGAGCGGAAAAGCCCTCGCTCTGCATTGTTTCAACTTTAATATTCTTCCGTTGAAATAGAAGGAGAGAGAAAGAGAGAGCGCGCGGTGGGCGCACAATAAATCCCCGTATCATTTTGGCCTGAAAGCTTTTTTCCTCGACAGCAGCGCGTGCAGGCCAGTCCGCTGCCTTCTCTATCTCGGCGATCTCGCCAAAGAGAAAATGTTCGCGCGCGCTCGCGCTTCTCGAAAGCGAAGCAAGTATATCGCGCGTCGGAGCAAAAAATTGATCGACCCTTTTGGAGGATCGGTGAATTTCCACAGGCAGAACAATCGATGCCCGAATAAACGGCGCTGCAGCGCGCGCGCGAGTGGCGCGCGAGAGGAAAGAGCACGACGAGCGGAAAGGGAGTGTGCGCTTGCGTTGCTGGCCCGGAACGTAATCGATGCCTTCTCGGGCTCTCGGTCTTGCCCCGAGAGCTGCCGCGGACGCTCGCCGGACTCTCTCTCTCTCTCTCTCTCTCTCTCTCTTTTCTTATCCCAGGCCCTCGAGCGACGGATTAGCTAAAAACGCAAGCAGACCGGTAATCGCTGACCTATTCAGGAGGAGCTTATTAAGCAGCGCTGGAAGGGGTTGGGGGGAGAAGGCAGAAATGCCGCGGATTGAATCGAGCCTCTCCGGGGATGGAGGCGGCCGGCCGGAGCCACCGGCACTCCCACTCCTCCCCTAATCGAGCCTGACTAATTAGAGGGCAGTTTCCCGGTAATGGAGTCATTCGGGGAAATTGGCTAATGCGCCGGACTTGATTTACAGTGTACGCGCGGAAATCGTACCGGCAACTTACTGCACCCGGCAGGCAAAACAAAGTAAACATCGTCTTAACGACAGGTTCCGTCTCGGACAACTTTGCACTGCTCACTCGACCATTTCCCATGCAAATAAAGCCCGCTTTACTTTTTTCTTTTTGGTCCAAAGCCTCGCTTCTTTACCAAACCGAAATCCAACAAAGGGATGTACAAACTCGTTAAACTTTCAATTGAATCAAGCATTTTTCAATTCCTTTCCAACAGCTGATTACGAACTTTTTAAATGTTACGGGCTACGTATTATCTTTGCCGCTTCCCTTTCTCTCCTTTTCCTTTCTTTCCCGTTGAACCGCAAGTTGCGCCTTATTTTTAGGTACAGATACAGGTTTTTATCGGTTTTTATCCTTTTTCCAGCAGCTCTCTTATAGACGGATTGATACGCGCACGAGTCGGGAGTTATCACTGGGTTTTCGCTAGGAAAAGAAACAGATAATGGCCGGATAAAATAATAGTAAACGTTTCCTTAACGGCTAGAAGAAAAAAGGCTCGGATAAATAATGTCGAAAAAAAAAAGCGAAGAAAAGGGCAAGAAAGGTAAATCGATAGGAGAGAAAAGGAGAAGGAAAGAACGAGTTCCTCATAGCTGCAAAGAAGAAAAGTTCTCTCGGACAATAAACAGGCCGGCTGCTTCCGCCAGGCTACATTGTACTCTGTCCTTTTTCCATTGGTTTATTTTTCCGGCACGGAGGAGCAGAGACCGGGCAGAGGCCGTTCCGCGGGAGCGAGAGCGGGAACGAAAAGAACCGCGGAGACAAAAGAATTCACACTTGGCGGAATTGAAAAGTCTGGGGAGCGGCGGCTCGGAGGGGCTTGGAGGGGGGGGGGGCGATAATGATCGCGGCGAAAGCGGGCAAAAGTGCGTATCAAAAGCGAGCGGTGCAATGAATCGCGTAGGCAGTGATTGTCGAGGGCGGCCAGCGGGGTTATTGTGGGGCGAGGACGCTCCGAAGCCGGAGAATCTGAAGGGCCCTCGGACAAGAGGGAGTCGAGTGAGTGTCGGGTGAGCCTGAGCCCGCACGCGATGACGCGCCAAAGATATTTCGCACTTTATTTTTCCGTTTTTCCGCTCGCCTCCTCTTCCTCCTCCTCCTCTTTTCGAGAGGGCACTCGAATCCAGTCCCTTATACTTTTACTTATCTACGGCCAATTTATTTAGCCAGCCGCTTCTCTTCTCGCATTCATAAGCAACTTTTTTTATTATCTCCAGTCGTAACGGCGTTTTATTTATCCCGAGCGCAATTGTCGCTCTCGCCGCTTGCCGGAAGTGCCAAACCCTGCTGGCCGATCGAGAAAACGAGAAGACGGGAAAACAGCTAGCGGAAAGTTGTTGCATTGTTTTCTCCAAGAGGAGTAAGAACCTTTCTCCGGATCCTTTTAGTTTTCCGAGCTACGATTCCGCGTTTTGCTGGCTTTTTTCCTTTTTTTCCCCCCTTTTTTTTCAGCTTCGGCTCGGGGCTTGCTCTTTTTATCACTAGAATGTTTCGGTGGTTTTTCCGACTCTTCCAAAAGGAGACAGACTTTCTAGCACTTTCGGGAAATCTATTCTCCTCCTAAATCCTAGCAGTAAAAAATGGGCCGCGCAAACTTATTCTTTAAGTAAATATCGCGAGTAAAAGAGGCACCTCGAGGGGCACACAGCTTTGGCTGGAATGAAGCCAGTATTCTTAATAAGTGAAATTTAGCTGGAAAAACTGCATCTCCCTTTCATCGCAGTCATTCGCGCATTAATGAATAGCCTTCGTTTCATTCGACTAGAGAGAAAAAACGGTTATGCTTAAAAGTTTGAAAAGAAGCGCGGCAAAGGGTGAAAGAGCTTTTCACGCGGGCTGCCCTTATGATCGTCAAGGGTTCGCTCGGCTGGGGGGAAAATTGTTTTAGCACTCGCATTTTTATTATCCCGCTGCCAAGTCGAAATCGAGCGGGAGACAGTAAGCAAGCCTCCGGCTCAACAGTTTACCCCGGGCGACACACTGGGATCACCCTAATTCAAATTGGGGAGGGAAATTTTTCATTGGCATTTTCATGGAAAAGTTTCAAGTCCGGAAAGTTTAATAACGAGCTTAGTTGGAAGTGAGCGGCGCTCGTCCTCTTTTCTGGTGGATGAAATTTTTGTGCCGAGTCCGGCTCTGCTCGGTTCTCGGCGGGGCTTTCCGCCGGAGGAAGGGAGAGCGAAGGGGGAAGTTGGCCAGGCCGGACGATTTGTCGTCCCCGCGCCGCTTAGATTTCCGCTGAGCGTACTCGTTCAAAACGCATTAGGGTTAGCGGGAGGCCTGCAGGAGGCCTGCAGGAGCCGGGAGGACAAGTAATCGGCCGAAGCCGCCGCAGGAATTTCTTGTTTCGTTCGCGCGATACTAGGAACTAGAAGGGGCAGGAATTTTCCGTAAAATAATTTCAGCCGGACGAGGATGCAGCAGCCCTATCTCGGCCCGGGAGGGGCCACTTTCTATGCATAGGATCGTAATTTTGTTGGAAAAAGTGAAAAGGAAGACGAGGCAGAATCGATAAAAACATTTAGTTTATAGAAATTGTTTTGCTTCCAGTGCGGCCCCTAAACGTGTCGATCCTGTCGAGCGGAGATGCGCCGCTGAGCGCCGGGCGCAAGTACGAAATCAACTGCATGACCGTGGGATCGAGGCCGCCGGCCAATATCACCTGGTTCCGAGACAGGGAGCGTCTCGTCAACTACACAAACAAGGTGAGCAAGGAGCTTTTTTGCCCATTAAGCGACAAAGCAGGCCCGAGTGCTCTTCTGTACCGAGCGGATAAATCAAGTCCTCGCTCTCTTATCAAAAAGAGAACTCGGGGCACGAAACAAAAGCGGGTCAAGGGGGAGGCGGAGGAGAGAAACTGCGCGCCGGCCGCGAACAAAAATTCGACCTTTCAAGTTATGTAAGCTGAGGCTTTGGCTCGGGGAATAGCCGAGGAGAAAAAGACCGCCGACACGGAGATTATTAAGATTCGAGTATAGAATTAACGCTAAGTAATGAGGAAAGGGGGAGGAAACTGCAAGGGGGACGTTGCGGAGCATTTAATTAATAGAAAAATTAATTAAGGCAGCGGCGCCGAGTCTAAATAAAGCGGGCCTCGGGACATTAGTCGGCTGGAAACTCGACTCGTGAAAAGCTTGAGAAATGATTTCTTTCGGCCCGAAAAAGCGAGCTCGGGCTGCTCGGCAATTATTAGCCGGTCGAAATCTGGCTCGATATCGGTATTTGCATCGTGCCGGTCATTAGCGTGCCAAAGTCGAGCGCTCGCACGCCATATCGCAATTACCGCTACTTCGTGATCTGTGGCTCTCGTTCTGGCCTTCCGCCGGCCCGGCCGCCTGCATCGATACATCGATAACCGCGTTTGTCGAGCATTTTTAACTGATTGCGAGGTAGCTCGTGTGTACGTACGGAAAGCAGCCCATTTATTAAGAGTCGGAGAAAGTAGCTTTCGGTTCGGGAGTCGCGCAAATGGAGCAATCTCCTTTGCTCGTCGATAAAGATTAACGATCATTGAGAGAGAGAGAGAAGATAGGAGAAATAACTCGAGCGAAGTGCATACACAGCCCGGGTTATAGGCCGGACGCGGCCCGCTGCAAATAGCGGAAGCGCATATACGGGAGCGAGAAAGATAGAGAGGGGCTGTAGCAGCGCGCGGAGAGCCGTCATGTCGGGATTCGACATTCGTCTGGCAGTACATCACACCGCGACCGCAGATCAAGTTCGTACACACGCGTCCGAGAGGGCTTTTGCTGCGGGTTTCGATTCCTGACCGTTCGCAAATTATACACGCCCGCTCGATGTTTCAGCGCCGACGCCTGCCGCTCTGGCTCTCACCCCTGCCTCTCGTCTGTGGCTCTCTCCCCCCTCCCCAAGAAGCCCTTTTAAACACTGCTTTTCCAGATTTCGCCGGACGGAAACATGACGACGTCCGTTTTGACGATCGTGCCCACCGTGCAGGACAACGACAAGGTAATCACCTGTCGGGCGGAAAACAACAAGGTCAAGGGAGGAGCGGTCGAGGACTCGGCGAAGCTCAACGTTTACTGTAAGTTTACCCTTCATTATACGGAGGGAGCGAAATGTCGCTTGCACTATTTAGAAACGGGCTTTTCTTCACACGCAGACGCGCCGACGTTGAATCTGAGCCTCGGGAAACTCAACCCCAATGACATCGAGGAAGGCGACGACGTTTACTTCGACTGCATTGTAGACGCGAATCCAAAGGCGTACAAAGTCGTCTGGAAGCACAATGTAAGTTTTTCTCTCGGAGAATTTATTCGCAAGGCGGCTGCCGCCGCCGCTGCTGCTGCTGCATTCCACCTGCACTTTAATTTCTTCCTCTCCCGGTGCATTCTGCCGTTCCGTTTTACATAAAATGGAGCAGCCCTTTTTTATCGTGCACATTGTCAAGCAATTGACCTCCTTTCCAATTCCTTTGTCGATCCGCGTCGGAATTTTTGTCGAGACGAGGAGAATTCGTTGCGGTTGACGGAGAGCGGTATACGAAGGAGAAAAGTATTCCTCGCTTCCAATGCTCCGCATCGTAAATTTGATTCGTCGTCGTCGTCGTCGGCAGACGAGAGGGCAGGGAAATTAGCGAACGCGCCAGCAAGTTGTTCCTTCTGTCCTCAGGGCAACGTGCTGCAGTACAACCAAAAGCTGGGCATGATCGTGCAGGAGAACAGCCTGGCGCTGCGCCATCTGAACCGGTCCCAGGCCGGCAACTACACCTGCATAGCGAGCAACGTCGAGGGCGACGGCACCAGCAACAGCATCGAGCTCAAGATCATGTGTGAGTATATATATAGGAGAGCTAGAGGCTTGAGCTGCAGCTTCGGGGACCTCGAGATCACCGAGCCGTGCTTTGGCTTTTCGTTTGCAGTCAAGCCGATCTGCGCCGCGGAGCAGAAGCGCGTCTACGGCGTGGCGCTGCACGAGGAGGCGAGCGTCGTCTGCAACGTCGAGGCGTACCCCGCGCCGACGAGCTTCCACTGGGCCTTCAACAACACGGAGAAGATGGTCGAGGTGCCCAAGTCCCTCTACCAGAACTCGAGCGGCCAGTCGCAGAACGTCCTGACGTACAAGCCGGTCACCGACACGGACTACGGAACGGTCCTCTGCTGGGCGAACAACGCGCCGGGCTCCCAGATCACCCCGTGCAGCTTCCACATAATCTCGGCGGGCAAGCCCGAGCCCCCCTACAACTGCACCCTCACCAACCAGACGACCCAGTCGCTCGCGGTCGAGTGCACGGCCGGCTTCGACGGCGGCCAGGCCCAGCACTTCCAGCTCGAGGTCTTCGACCAGCAGACGGGCCAGCTGCGCGCCAACCTCAGCTCGCGCGACGCCGCCAGCTTCAGCGTCCAGGAGCTCGAGCCCGGGCGCGTCCTGCGCATGGCCGTCTACGCGGTGAACGCGCGCGGCCGCAGCGAGGCCACCCTCCTCGAGGGCTTCACGCTCAAGGTCGCCGAGAAGCAGACAGGTAAGTCCAGAGAATTACGTCCGACGACTCCTCGCCCGAGAGAATTGCATGCACGAGAGCAGTGCGCGTCCTATTCACAGGGAGCCCCGTCCCCTTCGAGCTGACGCCGCTCCTCGGCATCCTCCTGGGCCTGGTCGCGGCCCTGCTCCTCTGCGCCGTGACGGTCCTGCTCGCGCTCAAGGTGAGGAGCGAGCGTCGCGCCCCGCGGCCCGGCGACCTGCCCCTCAAGAAGGCCACGCTGCCCAGCGCCGAGGAGCTCTACGACGCCGACGACCGCAACCCCGACGTCGTGCCCAGCAACAAGGACTCGGACTACCAGCTGACGGGCTCGACGGCCGGCACGCCGCTCGCCGTCCAGCCGACGCCGGACGCCCAGCCGAACCACCTCCTCGCGCCGGCCTACTCGCGCCAAGACTACAGCAGCTACCCGACCCTGCCGGTGAGTGCCGCCAATTAGCCTTTTTCCCGAGGCGCCTGCCGGTAATTAGTCGGCGACCTCTCACCTCTCTCGCTCTCGCTTCCGCCCCGCGCCGCGCCGCGACTCACTTGGCTATCGATTTCCGCTTAATGACGGCGAAAAGAGAGATCTCGAGACGAGCGGCACACTTTCGAGAGACGAAATAATCCGCCGGGAAATACGCGCACACGGCTTCTGAATGGGCTCGCGCTCCCGGCTCTTCTCATTAATTAATTCACCTCCGGGGAAAAAGTCGCGCGTAAATAAAAATTCGACCAAAGAGAATATAGAAAATCAAGAGATTTTCCCTTTTCAGCTCGAATTAATTCGAGAAATTCATCTCGTTATTAAGCGCTGATAATAAAGTTCGGGCCAATTCTATCTCCTTTTTCCGGCTCGGCTAAATTTAGCGCGTGCTTTTATTCTTTCTCCTTGGCAGAAGCGATCCGAAAACTTTTTACCGGGAATAGGTCTTTTAGCCGAGCGCGTTCGACAGTAAGTAAGTGGAGAATCACATTTGCGGAAACGCCACGAAAGTTTGCGGGCGCAGCGGCGGCGGCAACGAAGCCGAGCCCGTCAAATCAAATAAGTCTTGTCGCGCGCTGCCTGAATATACATAAGAAATGTTGCTTAGCATTTCAACGTCGCGGCCGAGGAAGGCGAAACTTTTCTATGCATTCGCGAATTTCGTAATATTATTCCCCCCGGTAAACGCGCGAAAGAAAGTCAAGCGTCGGCGAATTTTAAAAGTTCAAGTACTTTTACAGCTGAGCGGCGAGGTGACGTACGCGGAGCTGTGCCTGGCGCGGCCCTCGACGCTGACCACAGCCGCCGGGGGCGCGGACGGCAAGCTCGCCAGCATCGCCGGCCTCGGTAGCCTGGCCGGCTTCTCGAGCGGCGGCGTCGTCAAACCGAGCTACGCCAAGGAGGCGACGGTCTACGCCTGCATCGACCACAACGCCCGGCCGGCCAAGATCGATCCGCCGCCCTCGTCCGGAACGCAGCAGCAGCAGCCGGCCGTCAACGCGAACCCGGCCGTCGGCGCGGTGCAGCAGCACCCGCGCGAGGTCGTCACCGTGCGCACGCCCCTCATCTCCAGCCAGGAGAGCTGCGTATAGGGTCGGGAATCCGACGCGCTCAACGTCAACGAGTACTACGTCTGATTGCCGCCTGAACGCGTCGAAACCGAGGAACGCTTCCCACACTATTTTTTTGTCCCTCTTCCCGCTGCCCTGAACCAGACTAACCAAAGCTCTGCCGCCGACTTGATTCCTTTTGCTGGTCGATACAAGGTCGGAGATCGGCCCGTTTTTTTTTTTTTTTTAAGCCAGAATCAACGTACCACAGACATACTGCAGACATTCCCTCGCGAATCGACTAATAATGCGATAAAATAATCCTTATTTTAATGAATAATTTTAAAGAATAATTTTAAACGATAATGTTATATAGTAATATATTGAGAGGAATATACCATTGATCAATCTCGTGCCAGTAACCTGTGTATAAATTATTCTTCTGTAATTCATTTCGTACTTACGACGTAATACTTTTCTAATCTTTTTATACTAATCGTTTCGCGACGCCAGCAACGTAACGTATACATATAACCGATACTTTTAGTTTTCCTTTTCTAACTCCAAGGCAAGAACGATGATCCGAGTTGCTGCTACTCAGTATTCGTGCCTACTTCCAAGTCTAGCCGTGAACCGGCGAACCGTGAAATGTGAATTGAGCTGAAAGAGCGACTTTGCGCAAGATCGATCGCGGGCCGCATCGTTAGCGGTACTCATTTGAATAGTCGACGTTTAGAAAGGTCAGAAACTCGCATCTGCCTAATAAATCACGGAGTGCGCTCGTGAAAAAAAAAAAAAAAAAAAAAGAGGCCGGTGAAACAGCAAACAACACGTGTCCGCCGTACTTCTCCTTTCGCTCCTGTCCTGCCAGTTTTTTATTTGAACATTAGCGCGTTTAATTAGACTCTGTACAACTGCCTACTCTTTTCTCTCACTTCCCATTTATATAGTTCTTGTCAAGTCGAGTTTGTTACATGTTCAGCTAAAAGAAAGAGAAGGAACAAAACCCGGAGAGAAACGGAAGAAAAAGGTTAAAAGCATATAGGTTTTTTTTTATTGCGCCGCGAGCGTTGTAAATATCTGTAAATACATGAGTAAGTTTTTGGCGAGTTGCGCGCGCGGATAAGGGAAAATAAGAGAGAAAATAAGAGAAAAGCCGCAAAGAGGGAGGACTCTTGACGCGATAATCTTGTAATTATACGGGGAGCGATCGAATATATAAAAATGTATTTATGTATTCGCGAGGAGGGAGAGAAGGCGGCTGAGAATGTACATGTATATGCGGTAGAGACATGTATCATGCAGAAGCGAGCACTTTACTCGCCCTATGACTTTTCTTCTCTCCCTCTGCACTTCTCTCTTTCTCTCTCTCTCTCGTTCTGTGGCTCGCGCGCAGACCTTTTTTCTCTCTATTCCCCTTCGTTCTTCGAGAATGGAGAACTTGCACAAGGAATTCTAGTTTTATACCTTCACACTCTCACGTTTATGTACATACATACACACGTATTAGAAAAACGCGACGTTTCTCTTAATTCCCCGATAAATTCTTCAGACAAAATTAAGAAAACGTCTGTTACTTATACTATATATATACATATATTTCTAATTACTTCCTCATTTCTGTACATATATTTTTATAATTGTTAAAAAAATCGTAAAAATCGTTGGAATTGAAAAGAATGTTTGCGTATAAAAAGGCTGCAACTATATTGGTTCGAATGATTTCTCTGAAAATGCAAGTTTTCCATTTACATGTAAGAAGCGATAATAGAAAAAAAGATGTTACGTCGTTAGCCTATTCACCCAGCGATCTAAAACTCTTTTAAACTATCTTGTAAAATAATTCATTGTACAGTATACATATTTTTCCAAAGTGCGTTAAGTGAATTGACAGCGTTTGCGAGTATGTAGTAGAGAGAAAGAAAAAAAGTTTATCAAGATATAAAAATTATATATGTATATTATATATAAAAAAAGAAGAATGATATTCGCGCGAGAAAATGCATTAAAATAAAGTTATATACAATAATACGTATATTAATTGAGAGAGGATAAAATGATAAAATTGACGAGTGCGTAAATGCGATAAAAATTGAATATAGAATAAAAAATGTCTTTCTTCTGTATGTTTATTCGTGATCATCATTGTATACTTCGAATTAACGGGCAAGAGTTAAGGATATATATATATATATATATATGGAACGAGGCTTGTATAATGAATGTGTATTCGAAACATCGATTTCACTAGAGATTTTTTCCATTTGGCTGCGAGTCCCTTGTTTATTTTAGTATAGTTCTTTTCTGGGCTTAGCTTTGTAGCTATTTTGTCAGGGGGGGGGGAGGGGGGCGGAGGTGTAAGGGGAGCGAGCGTTTTCAGGTATTTTAAGCACGCGCCTCGTTAACGATTTGCGGATTTTGTACGCCACCGCGAAACGACGTCGGTCGAATATTTTCGGCGAGGCGGTGCTCGCGCGAATTCTCGCCGAATGGGCCAATCTCACCCCACTCTGCCGGGTGCCCGAGCTTTTTTCATTGAATTTTTCGCTCTTTCTGGCAGCCCTCGGCCGCCGCCTCTCGCACCTTTTATTTCGAGCGACAAATTTGCGGCTCTCGATTTTTATTTATTGCACTCGGCGCCGTGTGCTCCGCGCGCGGAGGGACCCGCAGCTAAATGCTAAATGTCAAAAAGTGTCAGCCAACGAATGGAACGAATGGGGGGGGGGAAGGTTTCGGGTAATGCAGAGAAATTTTTCCGAAATTTCTAATGTTAAATGAATTCAGCGTTTTATCCATGTTTTTTGGGCGTGTTTTGCCCGACGGCCGAGCCGAAACGCGGACGGTGCCTGCAGGCGCGTCACCCTTGTACAATATTACCAAGCTCAGCCGTCAAAGGCTTCGGAGTGAACAAACAGAATGAACAAATTAACGAACGACTTAAGAATTTTAACAAGAATTTTACGTCCTGAAGAGAAGCGCCAGCCGATGCCGACTCGGCTGCCGTTAATAACGACAGGGCGTGAGACCATATACGTGTATTTACAATAATAATAGATCTCTATAGAGATATATACATACGTCATGGTATTATGAAATAAACGTGTTGCTATGGAAACTGAACTGCGATTCGTTACTTTACTTTACTTACTTTAATCCCCTTGAATTAAATCCTCGAATTTATTCGTCGCAGAGCTGCCGCTGCTGCTTCAGGTGAGTCTAAAGAATTCATTTTTTTTCCAGCGAGAGATCGAGAGATGAGTGTTAATCCGTGAGGCGTTGCATCAGGCGATGAAGCATCCCCAAGGGAGAAGAGCTGGCAGCTCGTAAATAATCGAGCCACTTGTGCTCTCGACGACGAAGCTATTCCGCCGATTCGACGGCGTAACGCGCGCGCAGTCGCCAACGCCGCTCGCGATAAAGAATTGAAAAACTCCGGAGGGTCAGGGATTTTTTGCGCGGCCTCTCTCTCTCTCTTCTTTGCATTAATAGAGAAAGCGAGACGAAATATCCATGCATCTTGGGAGCTCGGAGAAAAATAAGCCGACCGCGCGCGCCCCGCGAAAGGAAGCAGCAGCTCCATGTATATATGTAAATTCTGATCTTTTTCCCAAAGATCTTTCTCCGGGAGCCCGGGAGCGGAGAGCTGGCTGAGCGAGCAGACAGTGCCGTCAGTGCAAGTGCTTTTAGCGCCTCTGAATTCTTCACGAAGATATAACGCTCGTAAGCAATCTAATACGTGAGGGAGTGCGCGGGAAGAGTAAAAAAAACGGAGACAGAGAGCTGAAAGTAGTTGCGCATATAAGTTTGCGAGGAGGAGCCCGAGCAGCCGAGCAGCCGAGAGCAGAGAGGAACAATGCAGATTAAATTTTCAGGGAAACTTTCAAACAACATTATATTCCTCATTCGTCAAAATTGTCAAGTCCCCTTTTCCCGGCGATCATTTCTTAACGGCGAAAAATCACCCGCTGCAAAAACCCTTTCATTTAGAAAACACTCATTTTTATCTCTTTCCGAAACAAGCTTTAAACTGCCGCCTTTTTTTACCTTGCATTCGCGAATCCATAAAGACAAAACATTTCATTTTCCTTCCCGCGGCAAAAATCATAAAAAATTCCTTTCCTTTCACTTTACGTCCGTCGTACTCGTCATTTTGCAGAGGCAGCAAATTGTACAGTAGTTTTTTCGAAATTTTTTAGTTTACATTTGTTTCACAAGTTTAAATGACAAGAGTTGAAAAAAAAAAAGAAGAGCCGAGCCAGAGAGCCGAGCGATCGGAATATTCCCTCCGGATAAGAGAATAAAGGGTCGGGATTAGATTGGGGAAGACGCCTTGAGCTGTGATTTTCGGAACGCGAACTGGCGTGTCGGCCCCCTTACCTCGCACAATTACCGCAGCCCGAAGCTTTTTATTCTTCTTGAAAACGAGGAAACGAACGCGGCATAATTCAGCTGCACTGAAATCACACAGTCGGTCACGTGCGCCAACGCCAACGACCATCTCTTTTACATTTCTGCCTCCGCCCTCTCCGACCACTTTAAAAAGCTGCCTTAACGCATTCGGCCAACACACGGACGGTCTTTTCGCTCCACAAACTCCGCGATCAAAGCTCGGCTGCCGTTGTTGTCTGCGTGTAATTTCACACCTTCCTCTAATTTCCGTTTCGTACTCGCTCTGAAAAAATAGCTACATTTAACGTCTTGATGGGATGAGTTTTAAAACTTGTAAGCAGTTGCGATTTAATTGATATAATTAGACTGAAGAATAAGCCGCAGAGAATGCTTTTCGGATATAAGAGGGCTAATGTAAACGTCACATAAATTTAGACTATATCGGTTTGACACACTTGAACTTTAATGAACTTTAATGGAATTTTTGTCCGTTCGACATTCGTCGGCTTTCCCATTGTTTTGCAATGCGACTTTCAGCCTAAGGAAGCTTGATAGGTGATGGAAAAATATTCGCAGAGAGGCAGGAGAGGCAGGAGGAACTCTACGCAAATTGAATGCGGAAAAAGTTTGGGCGAAAGTTATGAGAAATGCCGGTGGGACAGCGCCGTGAATACGGAATATGCAGGAGAGAGGTCATTTGTAAGACAGCTATCGTTCATTGCTCGGCAGCGTACTCTGCTCGTACTCTTTAATTTGAGCCCCCATCGTTATCTTTCCCATTCTCGCATTCACGCACAAGCTGCCCTCTTTCCTATTCTCGCGGACCCAGCACAGGATTCAGAGTCGCGCAATGCCAAGAAAGAGAACGTGACCTTATTTTTTAAACGACAAGCGGCCAAACAAAATGGAACAAACGCATTCGCGTACGCTCTCTGGACTAGCAACAATTTCATTCATTGCAAGAGAATAGGCCGCCCGCTTTACATACCTTTTATCTTTTTGCCTTTTTGCCGTTTTCACAGTTCTCGCTCGCTCTGATTTCTTCTCAAGATTCTTTTCGTTTTTTTTTTGTTTTTTTTTTACGTTTTTGCTTATGCATTATTTGTTTCGAAGCTCCTTTTAATAAGCTCGAGATAAATTGACATTCCGAGCAGAAAGCTAATTGCGTCGAATCAAATCTGCTTTTTCGCTTAAACTTTTCGGTTAAATTAGAAAGGCCTTTCTAATCCTCGGTGCGCTTTCGGCTATCCGCCCTGCAATCTCCCTTCGTTAATCGATCGTAAACACGATATCTCGTCTATCAATCGATGTGTTTGATGCTCCAAGAGCTGCATAATATGCGCATGGCCACAGGCTCTGATGCCTATACATATATATACTACGGTCCTTTCGTCCTGCAGTGTACTTGATAGTAGTAACCAAGAGAGATAGAGAGCAATGGCCGCTGCCTTATTTCAGTCAACTCAATTTTTGCTTAAATAATCAATCCATAAAGTATCAGAATCAGAAGGGGAGAAAAGTAAAAGAGAACTTTGACGTCGCTGTACTGTTTCAGAATCTAAAATTAAAACTTTTCGCGGATCAGCAATGCAAATGGCTGAAGGGAGTCTTGAAATTTTCATGTCGGCGAATGCGACGAGTTATAGTTTTGAAAGTCGCGTCGCGGATTATCGCAAAGTGAAAAGTATCTTGTAGTAAGCCGGCTAGGACAATTAGTGCGGGGAGAGGATGTCTGAAAAAATGAAGATTTTAGCGGCGAGGTGCGTTCTCGATTAATTAAGCCCATAAATCTGGGCAGGCGAGCCCGCCGCCGCCGCCGCCGCCGCTGAGCTCGCTGGCTTAATAAATCCTCTCTCGCGCTGAAACGTTCCTCCTCTATTGCGTTATACGCCGAGAGAAAAGTAGAGCAGCTGCAAGTATTTTCCAAGGGCTTTTTAATAAGTAGGCCTGCTCGATCAGTGCGGTAGATCGGCTGGTAATCCGCGTATAGCACGTAGCGTATAGTCCCTCGGGGCTTGCGCTTCGAGTAATTGAAAATTACCAGCCAGCCAGCCAGCCAGCCAGCCAGCCATCCATCTGGGGAGCGGTCCTCTAATCACAGACGGAGCGCCTACACCTGCAGGACAGCGTGTGAACTCGCGCATCCCTCTGGCTCTCTCGTTAACTCAATCGAACCGTAATGCACGTGCACCGACTCTTTAATGACTGCCTATATGTGTAGACACAAGAAAAGGCTTTTTCCAGAAAAAATAAAAATCCTCGCCCTGGAGACGCGGGCTAATAAGCGCCGTTGCTTAGTAAACATTTGGCTTTTATGATGGGCGCGCTATGTGTGCCTGATGGCTGTCGCCACAAGCACTTGGGGGCTTTCTCTTTTTTCTCCCGAAGAGAGAGAGTCTCATCTCCCGACGCGCGCGCGCGGAAAGCTCATCCTGGCGAAAGTCGTAAATCGCGGCTGTAGCCAATAAAACGAGATCGAAAAATACCTCGGTGCATAAAGCTTTTTGTCTTGGCGCTCATAAACGCGCGAGGAGGACGCCCCGGCAAAAAAGTGCGCCAACCAGGAGAAACTTATTTTTCAGCTTTACGAAGCGCGAAGAATAAATTCCTTATTCGCGCTTTTCCCCTCGCTAAAACAATTTCGCGCAGTATTTTTTATCTAATATAAATAGAAAATAGCGGAAGCTTTCTTAGATCGATCCTACTCAGTATAGCTCGAGTAATTTATTTGCGGCATTCGGCGGAGATCAAGATAGACAATCAGATGGATTCGGCGCTGTAGCTTTTTACGGCTTTATAGAAAAAAATACGAGCGAAGGAAGGAAGGAAGGCCGAGTTCTTTTCCCGCGTAAATGATATTTGCCCTAGCAAAAGAGTAAATTCAATGAATGTTCCTTGATTATTTTCCCTTGCAAATTGTTGAATGAACGCGCATTGTAGAGTTTGACACAATATAGTTTAACACAATAGGTTTTAACTGGCCGAACACCGTCAAACAATAAGGTATTTTGCCATACATAGATATAACAGTAGGCAATCGCTTGTTTCGCAACAATAGGGCCGCAACAAAAATGTATATTCGGAAAATTCTTCGGTATTCAAGTGGAACTGCAGAACCCCGACAAAAGCTCGCATCAGAAGAGTAAAAAGAATTTCGCTAATCTCGGGGAAAAAATCAGCTTACGGAATATAACGTGCTTTACTAACAATGTACTGCCAAAGAGTGTAATAATGCTAATCCGTTTTTTGGGATTTAAAACGCTTAAAATAAATGATTTCGCGTGGAGCAGATAATGTAGAAAATTATACATGCAATAGCGCAGCCTGGGCTGCATTATATTTGGGCTTTCGTTCGCACTCTGGAAAATTCGCGCCTCGATGGCCGCGCACGCAATTCTGTATAATAATTCGGCTGCCGGGATGTTGGGTGCGATTAGCGCGCGTTGCTCCTGAATTGTTGATCCATATTTCTAGGCCGCGGGAGAGGGAAATGATTTCGGCCTGATTTAGTATAGTTTTATTTAATAAATGAGAAGATGGAGCGCGGGGACGGGGAGGATTTATGCAGCCCTCGAAATTGCAGCGCGAAACTCTTTGCTAATTACGGCCGAGGGAGAGAGGCGAGGCGAGGTGAGGCGAGGTGAGTGTGTCAGCCGCAGAGAGGCCAGAGGGTAGGTGGTAGGTGGTAGGTGCAGAGATCTCGCTAACCAGAAATATAGAGCTAGGTAAGCACACGCCGGCCCGTACAGACACATTTCCTCGGCGATTCTCGCTCTTGGCCTCTCGAGAAGACTCTCGACTCGCAGCGAGGAGAGGGAAAGTGCAATACTCCCCTCGGCTCTCGAAGCCAGAATAGAGCTGCCCCGGCAGCTATCATTGCTTCTGCAGTGCTTCAGCCGCGGCTGAAATTAGTTTTCAGGATGATTTCGCGCCGACTGCCAAGAGAGAGTTTGCTCCCCGACGTTTACCTTGCCAACTCGTCGCCATATTCTTCGAAGCCTTTTTTTTTATATTTTATACAATATAATATCTAAACCCAGCGGTAATCCCGCTCTGCTTTTTTTCAACTTATTTTCGAGCGAGCATTTCGCTTTAAATCGCCTCCTTCGCGATATTGCAACTCGTTCTCATTCTTATTCTTATTCTTATTCTTATTCTTATTCTATTTAACGCAATATTCGCCAATTTCTCTTTGTCAGCATTCAGCAAGTTTCGAAAACTCCCGGCTCGAAACTGCAAACTGCACGAAGAGAGGGCGAATTTAATGTTCCATTGCATGGGCAACCGCGGCTCCTGCAGTCACTCGGCTTTCGAATAAATTTAACGACGAGACACTTATCCAGCTTCCACTGTCTTTGCTGCTCTTGCCGACTGAGCGTTAATACTTTTCGTTAATCTAATCGAGCTTCTACCCTCCCCTCGCCCCGCTTGCCCCTCCTCTCAAAAAGATCATATAACCAGCGAGGAAAGGCGAGATTGAATGAGCGTCGAGCTAACCGAGAGTTGCGTGCAAACGCTAATTCAACTTGCTTTTACGATGAGATTCATTCGCCGAGTTAACGCGCAGCTTCGACAAAGATATCAATTTCGAAAGGAGCTTGCCGGCTCTAAGATGCACTTACAATCCCAAAACTTTACTCAACAAAGCTTACTGCAACTCGGCGCATTTAATTCTTCCAATCTCATTATTTTTCATTCTAATTAATTTTTATTTTAATTGTTTTAATTAAAAGAAAAAAAAGAAGAAAAACTCTTGTTTTCCTATTTGATACGACAGGTGACAGGCTGACAGGTGCTGATGGTTATTCTAAAGTATTAAGGAAGATAAACAAAAGCATAAAACAGCATGATTTTTTTAAGGTTAAGAAATTGCTGATTGCCGCATAAGCATAACGTAACGCTTTTACCTCAAGAGCTGGGAAAGATTTTGAAAAAAAGCAAAGATGAGCGATCTGAGTGAAAAGCTGAGCCCGCAAAATTCCCAATCTCTGAACTTTGTGGTGGACAATTTTGACGAGAAGAATTATTTTGGAGGAGAAGAAGAAGAGAGTTACGAGTGGGAAAAATGGGGAGAAGAGGAGTACGAAAAGGTAGAAAAAGGTAAGGAAAAAGATAAAAAGGAATGATAAGAAGCATTTAATAATAAACGTAGAAAAGAGAGGAGGAGTCTTCGGTATCGAGCAAAAAGGAAGAAGAAGCAGAGGATGAGGGCGAAGAGGACGACCTCCACGAGACAGAGTTCTCGGATATGGTGCGCAGAGCAACCGAGATCGCGACTGAGCATCTCCAGAAGCTAAAGGACAAAAAGAGCCGGCCGTCACTCGTTCGTTATCAATTGCTACCAACCAATTGATTGCTACCAGAAGAGTAATAAATAATTGCGGGGCAAAAGGGGATTTCAGGCGTCGCCCGAATACATCTGTCCCCGCTGACTCAGAAGATCGTCGGCTGCGTGATCGACGAGAACGTGACAACCGAGTTCCCGTGGGTCTACGTGCGCAAGGAGATAATCGAAGACAATCTGGACCTGCACTCGGAGAGCAGCGACTTCCTGCCCTTTCAAGAGGACATTCTCAAGTATCCGAATCCGCGGATGCTCATCGGCTACGCTCCTGCGGGCAACAAGGACGAGGGCCAGTTTTACATCTGCCTGACGGAGGAGGGCCTCGACGGGGTCACGAAGCACATTGAAAAACTGAGGCAGGAGCAACAGGCGAGAGTGTACAAGGCCGTCTACAAGACACCCGGAGACTGGGCTCCCCTGGGCAGTGCCGAGGCCGTCGACGAGGCAACGATCAAGACCTCGAGGCCGCTTTTTCAGATAGAGGTAGCCGAACTCGCCGGTTTTTAGCGCTAGCGGAAAAAGGGCCCCGCCGCTAGCAAATAATCCTCCAACAAAAGCACCAGCCGTCGTCGCTAAAACTTTATTCACATGTAAATTAAGCTTTCCCCCCCCCCCTCCCCCCCCTTTCAGCAAGCAAAGAGCTCGCGACCGAAAGAAGTTTTAATTCAATTTCCGGCCAATGTAATAAATTCCGCGGATGCCTACTTACGACTGGCCGTAAATTTTCGGCTACGACCCGAACGCGATGGTTATGCATCTCGCGGCTACTTTTATTACTGGAAGCTTCTCCCTGCCTCTCTTACAAAGAATTTCCTCCGCGCGACGCCATGCGACCTAATGTAGCGATGTTAAATTAAGCAGCGGCTTACACGAACTCTTTTCTCTTTCTCAACTGATTGCTTTGATCGCTTGGAAGGCATAAAAAGCAGAAATAGCCTGCAGAAATAGTCTGCTCGCAGGTCGAGTCGCAAGTTAGCCAGTTGAAGCTTCCCGTTAACCTCGTCGACAGAACGAGCGAGGATCAAAAGGATGGATACATCGAACTACTTCCGTACCGCGAATCCTTCGAGAACGTCGAAAGGATGCTCGTGGACAAGGCCCTGAAGGTGTCTCCCACCACCGCGGAAGAAGAAGCGCAGACGGCGACGGCCATGCAAGTGAACTCCATGTGTCAGTGCGTGCTGGATCGAAAATCGTCCCACGAATCGGCCACCGTCGACGAGAAGGGCGCGGAGCAGCTGATAAAGCTCAAGGCCGACGAAGTCTGCGAGCAGGTAAGCTCGAGCGAGAGTAAGTAGAAAGCGAAAGTAAAAAAGCAGCTGCTCGCCGCTCGTTCCTCTTGCAGATATTCTCAAACACGACCTGGGACGTGTACGCGAACGATTACGCGAACCTGGCGGCGGAGGCCGCGGAGATAAAAACGAGCGGCGCGCAGGATTACGTCGAGTGGAAGAGCTACTACGACGGGAAGCTGTGCAAGGGCCGCGTGATCAACGACCTCTCCTGGCACCCCCTCTGGACGGGAGTGATGGCTGCGGCCTACACCACCGCCAGCAAGCCGGAGTACCTCGTCGGGCCAAAGCCGCCCCCTCGGGTAGCGTCGTCTGCCACCTCCTCGCCACCTGCTCGAGCCTTGACCGTTCCCTTCCCTCCCCCAGCCCGTCGACGATTCCAGCCAGGTGCTCGTCTGGTCGTTCGACGACTGCCTCAAGCCGAAGCTCATTCTCGAGTCGAAGAGGCAAGTGACGGCCGTCTCGTTCTGTCCCCGAATCGGAAACGTCATCGTCGGCGGCTGCACCAACGGCCAGGTCGCCGTCTGGGACATCAGCGGTAAAATCGAGGATCTCGAGAAAGTCGTCGTTCGGACGGCGGCTCAGACCAAGCACGAGACCCTCATAAAGAACCTGAGCACCTGGATGAAGGAGTGGCGAGCCTCCTCGGTCTTGCGGCCGACCGTCACATCTTCGCTCGAGCACAGCCCGAGAGGCGCCATCACCAAAATCGAATGGCTCCCGCCGTACTATCACATCGACGACAAAGGGGGCATTCACGAGGCGGCCAACGACGCCAAGGAGCTCGATTTGAGCTTGCAATTCGTCACTTCCAGCGAGGACGGCAGCGTCGCTTTCTGGGATTTAAAGTTCTTATCTCCCACCCAAAGAGACAGTCTCGAAACGGCCAAAAATTATTCTGAAAAATGATTTCTCTATTAAAGCTGGCGACCGACCGACGACGCGACGCGGAAGAAACAACCACCCACCACTCTCGCCGAGGCCCTGTCGACGCTAAAGCTTCTCAACAACGTTTTCAAGCCCCTCTACATATTGATCGTCCAGACGCTCAACGAAACTCGAAATGCCGTGGTGACGTCGGTGAACCTCCGCAGTTCAAGATTGATAAAAAAACAGGTGCAGCCGATACCGGAAACTGACGCGG
Source organism: Ormyrus rosae (assembly GCA_035047165.1). Lineage (NCBI taxonomy): Eukaryota > Metazoa > Arthropoda > Insecta > Hymenoptera > Ormyridae > Ormyrus > Ormyrus rosae. The sequence goes on along the minus strand of JAWWML010000052.1, from coordinate 17,573,047 downwards.
CCGACGCGGAGACCCGCAGATACTACGCCGTCGAATTGCAAAAGCAAGAGATGAAGCTCATCCGGAAAAACGAAGATGACGGAACGAACGACAAGGACGAGTTGGTCACTGGTTAGAATATAATGCTATTATATTATATATTTCGAAAATTAATCGGACTTTACCGCTGGGTGCAGCGGAACTTTTCGTGACCACTGCGCGAGGCGAATGCGGCCTGATCACTTGGGAGGGTTTCGAGTTCTCGACCGGTAGCAACATCAATCAAGAAGTATGCAAGTGGACCTGGTGCAGGCAGATACACGATGGGCCCGTGAGTCACGCGGTCAGATCGCCATACTTGGAGGACATTCTCTTGACGGTCGGTGGACGAGTTTTCGCCATTTGGCGGGAAGATTTCGATCAGCCTATACTCTGGAGAAAGTCTCTATTCAGGTAGGAATCGAGCATCATCAACTCTTCCTGCCGCGAGCCAATTTCAACTCGGGGAATTCCAATCCAGATACACCGCCTGCTCGTGGGACAATAACAAACCGACCGTAATAATTCTCGGGCGCAACGACGGCACCGTCGAGATCTGGGATTTTCTCATTAAGAGCCACGAGCCAAATAGAACTAAAAGCCTGTCCGGGCGAATAATCACGGGAATTTATGCACACGAGCTGCCCCTGAATCCGCAGTGCATTGGATTTTGCGATTTTAATGGAGCCCTGAGGGTCTTTCTCGCCCCGAAAACTCGATCGCTCGAGCCGTGCGATCCGATCGAGCGCAACTGGATGCGCCAGCTGGTCGACCGAGAAGTCAAAAGGGTAAGAGCAGCGCGAAGAAAGTCGAGCGCGTGACGAGCGATCTGCTTGCAGATCAAGGACCTGGCCGAGTACCAAGAGCAGCAGCAAGAAGAGGCGAAGAAGCCGGCCGGACCCCCGAAGGCGGCCGAGACGGAGGAAAAGATGCGAGCGGAGGCGCAGCAGCTGCAGCAGCAGGAGATGGAGAGGATAAGGGCGGCGAGGAAGGCTCGGGCGGACGCGCGCAAGAACCTGATCGAGCGGATCCGCGCGCGCTGGGTGACCCGCGAGCTGAACCGCATGCAGCGCATCATCCTCGAGTCGAAGGGGCTGAAGGGCGAGGAGCTGGAGCGCCGTAGGGAGCCCGTGCTGCGCATGAAGCGCGAGGCGCGCGAGAAGGAGGCCAAGCGGCAGCAGGCGGTCGAGCGCGCCGACGACTACTTCCTCGAGGCGGTCACCAGCAACTTCCCCCAGCAGAAGCAGGCGCTGCTCGCGCTGCCCGCGGACGGCCAGCGGGAGCCGAGACCGGAGGAGCTGCCCGCCGACAAGGTGACTGCCCCGGCCGACCGCTCGTTTATACATCGCGTTGTATGCTGTAGCAGCCTCTCTTCCTTCCAGCCGGAGGCCGAGCAGGACCGGCTGCTCGAGCAGTTCGAGGCGCTCGAGCGGGAGGCGCTGGCCAGGCTGCGCTCCGAGAGGCACGTCTCCGAGTTCAACTGGCGGCGCATCCTCAAGGAGGGCATCGAGCTGCGCAGGTCGATGGACATCACGCTGAAGAGCCGCGCGCCAAAGCCCGACCCGGAGGACTCGCTCTCGAACCGGAGCGACCGCACCGGGAGCAGCCTGAGGAGCATCTCGAGCTCCGAGCTGTAACCTTGTATATAGTGAGAAACAAACAGGCGGGGGGGAACGCCCGCCCCGACACTCGGCAATTTTTCACAATTAAAGCGGATTAAAACTCTGCTCGGCGGACGTAAATGAATTTGAAATTTCAAACTAGCACTTGGCCGCCCAACTCTTTATTTTTTATTATTTTCCGCTGTTGCTGCAGCTCGCTTCATTGGTCGGGAGAGGCGGCGACGAGGGAGCGAAGGGGGGGAGGGGGCGAGCGAGCACGTTATCCGGCCAAAGAGCTTGTCTTCCTACCTTTATTTCCCAGGAGCGACATACTCTGTCTCTGCCTCTGTCTCCGTCTCCGTCTCGCTCCCTCTGTTTTTTCTTTGCCCGCCCTCGCGTTCCTCACTTTTTCCCCCCCGGAAAGCCTCCTCTTCCAACCTTTTAAACAACCAGAGATTTTCACTCGGCTCTATTTTTATGTACAAATATTAGCGAGTACATTCTTAATTTCCGCTCGGCGCAAAAGCCACTGCTGCAAACCCGCCGCTCAAGGATTACTAGTAATAAGCTTCCAGCCTCGCAGCCAATAAATATCGCCGAGCGAGTTATTCCACTTATCTCGAAGCCTTTTTCTTTACGCAACGCCAGGCGAAATCTTTCGAGTTATTAGGTCAATGGGGTTAAGGAAGGAGCTGCGAGAAATTTTCCGCTGTTTCAGTATCCTCTTTTCCGGCGACACTTTAGCGAACACATTTATTAACGAGGAAAGCTGAAAGTGTAGTAATGGGGCTCGAGCGCGAAAGGGTGGGGGGGTGGGGGGGATCCTGAAAATGGAAGAAAAGGCCGTCCTTAGTGGCTACGAGGCAGGATATAATTGTGCAAAATGACTGCGCTTTATTTCGAGCCCTCGGGCAGCACCGAGAGATAGTTCCTCCGCCCGGTCATTTTGTCCCTCTCAGCGAGAGACTGTGTGTGTTTTATCTCTAGGCAGGATAAAGTCTGGATTCGCGTCTTGATCGTTAAAGACTGGCACGCGTTTTGTAGATTCTCTCCTACAATAAAAGACTGGACGAGATAAGCGGCAACGGAATTAAGAGGAGGCGATAGATGGAGATAAAAGTCTCGCCGCAGCAGTAGCACGAGCCGCGCTCGTCGATTCCGAACTCGCGCGTCTCGCTCCCTTTTAATCAAATAATTCGCTACTGGAAAAATGCTTAAATTTAAAGCTGATTTTTTTTCGAAAGTCTAAAAAAGGAAAAGCAACGAGTACCGCTGACAAAGGTGGAAAAAGGTGACGTGCAGCTTAGCTGTTTAGTCGTGAGAAATAGGCAGAAGGAGCGCCGAGCATTTCGATGAAAAATTGAGAATGCGAATAGTTTTTAAAAAAAGGAGTAAATACGATTAAAGCCGCGTTTTACGGGGAGGTCTGTCTACGTGCACGTATATGTATAAAGGTGTAGATATAGAAAAGCAAGTGCAGGGAGAGAAGGCGGACGAACGATACGAGTTTGGCGAACTATCCGGGGGCTTCTGGAACTGACTCTGGCATTATTGCCCAAGTTCGAAACATCTTCGCAATGTGGAATTCGCCGCTCGCTCTATACATCGGTGCAGCCGCACACGCAGTATCTTTTTGCTGTATCCCCTTTTTACTAGCGGCAGCAGCAGCGCGCGCTCCCTGAAAATCCCTCTCTCTCTCTCTCTCGACAAGATTTTCCATCGGTCCACGTGCGCCCGATGACCCAACTTTTTTCTGCCCCTTTATATCGGCCGCGGCGCGCCTTATCCGCGATAAATCTCGCAGCATTAGAACTTGGACGAAAACAGAAATTCCCTTATTGCATTTTTTTTTTGGTGGAAAAATTTCCAGGAGCAAACAGTATAACGCAGATAATCGCGGACGTCAGTTTATTTATATATATTATCCCCTTTATCCTCTCCAGCTGTTGCGAGGAAACGAGCCGCGCGCAGTCCTGATTTATCGACGGCCCCGCTTTAACTTGGGACTCTGAAAGGACTTGTAATTTTGAGGGAATTCGATGCTGTTTGCAGTCGGCGCGTAGAGGGTGAAATTTTCCTAGCCCCGTTACGAGATAGCCTTTACGAGTGGTTTCTTGCGAGCGGCCGATACCTGCATCTCCCGGGCCGTGTTTACAGCGTCTGCCTCTGTGTGATCGTGCCAGTTAACGTCCGGCATCGTTGAATTTCAAATCGACCCGGTCGCGCGCACACACGAGTCCTCTCGGAGCAAAGGAAAACTTTTACTGAGCTGAAAAATGATTTCCCTATATTAAAGTAAAGCGAAATTACGCGGGAAAGCCTTGGCTTTAAGTTGTAGCGGGGCCGCAAAATAATTCAGCAGCTTTTATTCAGGCGCTCATTAAAAGCGATCGCTCGGCTCCTTGCGAGCATAAAGCCTTGCTTGCTTGCTTGCGTTAACGCTAAAAGCTTGCCGGGAGTCCGATATAACAGCAGGCAGGATAAAAGCCCCACTAGGAAAAAGCGAAATTTCCATCGGGCTCGGTCTTGGCAGCTTCCTTCCTCGCAGCGTCGCCGTCGCCCGCAAGACAATGAGGCGGCGGCGGCAGCGTTATACCAGGGTGCGACCCCCATTGTTTTCGCCGCGGGCGCCGCCGACGGGAATAAGCGCAGACCTCACCAGGTGAAGCGAGCACCGCCCCGCAATATTGCCTCTGCACGCGCATTTTTCTCTGCATATGCGAGTTCCTTACCTCCTGCGGAGGCTAAAAGGCGTTAAAGAAAGAGAAAGAAACGAGAGCCAGCCAGCCTCCGCAGCAAAAGCACTCTAAACTTTCTCGAGATTCTTCGGCCGGGCCTCGCTGAATTTTACTTTCGAGATCTATTTTTGTCTTTCGAGATTCGAGAACTTGAAAAGCTCGAGAGCTAGTCGAGACAAGTTTATTCCTTAATTAAGCGGGGAAATTCCTGTAAAAGTAAAAAAAAAAAGATCCCCCGTGGATCTTGATAAGTTCAAGTGTACGGCTGCACGTAGCTGGAGCAAGGAGCAGTTCTCGAAGGAGGCAGTCTCGAGCGAGTCTCGGCGACTGTCGGCTGCAAAACGCACTTACACGTGTAAATATGTTCGCGCGCGCGCTATATGCGCCAGTAACGCGAGGAAAATGCTTTTCCTTGGAACTCTGGACAGATGCCGAGTGCAGGGACCCTCTTTTCTCTGCATTTTTCTCTATTTATATTTAAGCGCTTTCCTTACTTCTTTCTTTTCCGCTCATTCCTTCTCTCGCCTTTTTTTCTTATCAACGCCTTTTCATATACAACTAACAGTATGAATTAAGGCGAAAGTCTTAATAATTAATTTGTATAAAGGGCCTTTGCCCCTTTTTCTCCTCGAAATATTAAAAAGAGATTTTTCAACTCATAAATATTAACGAGCCTCGCCTCCCGAGCTACACCTAATATGAATTTTTTAAGCCAAACTTGCTTTTATTTAGCAACTCAAAGAAAGTCTGAATTTCCTCTTTCTTCTCCGCAGAGTTCTACTTTAGAACTTATTATAGCGCTGCAGCCGTGCGGATAAAACGAGGGCTAAAGAGATATCCTAGCCCGAAGGACATCAAGGAATCGTCTTTTATTGGTGATACGTTACCTCTGTATACTACCCTCTGTAACTGTACACATGAGTAGGTGAGATAAAACCTACAAACTTCTTCTGTAATAAAAGTTTTACGCATTTTCAAAAATATTATGCCTTTACGTTAAATTTTAAAATAACATTTCATAAACTCAGCGTGATTAATCTACTCGTTTGTCAGTCGCGCTTATCTCCCGTTCTTTCCTTCTTTTCCTGCTCAGCGTCTCTCTCTCTCTCTCTCTTCTGTGCTGTGTTTTCCCTCTTTTCTCTCTTGCGCAAAAACTGCAACGCTTTCTCTCCCGCGGGTGGGCTTTATTTCGATATTCTATGGATTTCAACCTCCGACTACTACGCTATACATATTTTCAACAAAAATCTTTACTCCAAAGAATTTTCCTCCTCTTTTTTTTTTATTATTTATTTCAACTGTTTTACTGGATTTCTCGCTTTTTTTTTTGCCTTTTCTCTTGGCCGATCGATACTTTCCGGCAGCTAATACTTTCGGCTTGTAATCCGGACAAATTTACGCACGATGCAGTTTCGAATGGTGTCGAGAAATTATTTCCTATAAATTCATTAAGTAACCCAATAGCTGGAATTAGCTGACGAATAAAGATTTTATTTGTTATTTGTGAAAAAAACGTCAAAGGAGAAACTTTTCGCCTGATATTAAAGGATAAAAATGAAGTATCTCACCGCGCCCCCTGTTTCCACGTAATTTTACGTAATTACCTGTACAAGGCGACGTTAATAACCGCCCTCGCTCTTCCTTCGCTGACGAGCTCCTGCCACAGCCGGTCGCCCACATAGTAAGTATATAACATAAAATATTCATTTCATCAATGTGTAATCTGCGTCAGTATCGTAATTTTCAAAATTTTCACGTTCATTAGTCTATTTAAATTCATCATTCTGGAAATTTTTCAGTCCGCGCAATAATTGCAGTCTTTCTCTAACAAGGAGAGTGTACGACATATTTCTAATATTAAAATACGAAGAAAGACGCGTCCGTTCGGCCTAACGCTTGATTTTTCGAAAGTTATGTGCTCTTTTAGCGAAAATTCAAGAAAAATGGATTTTCGCTAATGGATTTTAATCACTTATAACTTTTCGACTATTAACGGTACAGTGTTTTAACTCCCGGCATTTACAAGGTGAGATCAAATTCTATCGATTAAAAAAAAAGAAATCCAAAAATCTTTATTCGTTCAAAAGTTATAGCCATAAGATTATATATAACTTTTGAGGGAGTTAAAATACTGTACCGTTAATAGTTGAGAAGTTATAAGTGATTAAATAAAAAACGATTTTTCATTGATTTTCGCTAAAAGAAGACATAACTTTTGAAAAATCGAGCGTCAGGCCGAACGGCCGCTTTTAACATTAGAAATATCCCAAAGTTGCAGGAAAATCAATCCCCTAAATGTCGTATACTTTGCTTGTAAGTTCTTTACAGAATGAAATTTGTCTAATTATTTTCTAGTTTTTTCATTGACATATGTATATAGTATTATGGAAACGTTACCTTTCTCCGACGTTGAATGCTCGATTGAGTTGTTGAATGAAATACGCATTTGTTGAACAACTAATGATTAGTAAGGCAAGTAATAAGGGAAAGTTACTGCAGGCATACATATAGCGTGCTTTAGATTTCTATATTCAAGAGCATTGTGTCAAAGCAGGTAACTCGTGTATTATAATTAGAATCGTGCAGGATGTGGAAATTAGTTTTGTTGAAATGGTAATGTGGGATTTTCGAAATTTCAATAGTTTTCAGGCCGTGAAAAGCGGGGAATTTTATAATGATAAGATACGCCGCGCGGCCTACGGAAAATGTGCAGCATTAACCGGCAGAGTTGTAATGCAGCTCGGGGTGAACTTTATTTCACGGGCTGGCTGATAATGAAGTTTTAATAGTCGCCACGGCCGATACGAGTGCTGTTAATTGAAATATGCCATTAGCAAGAGTCATCAGCGCGAAATAATAACAGAGGCTTGCAGGGGGGCACATTAGTAAATCTGATGGAAAGGAGAGGATCGGCTAGTTTTCATTTAAAGAGGACGCGTAATGCCGTTGGCGGAAAAATAATGTATTTTATTCGACGCGGCCGGTTGCATTGGCCGGTCGCGTCCCCGCTATCCGCGGAGCAGCTCGTTGTCATTGCTAGCTCGGCCGCGCGGCCGCGGCCATGCCGTACATGAGCAGCTAATGGTAATCGATGGGCTTGAGCCAGTGATTAGCGTGTAATCGAATAAGGACGAACGATCGCCGTCGATTAGCAATAACCGATAGCCATCCCAGATAGATTGCTCCACAAGCTTTGTTTCGCCTAGGAGCAATTTCGCCGCTGGCTTGCTTTTGTTCCCGCCGCCTGGACTCGGCTCGTATAAGCCTGTTATTCCAGTCCGGCCTTGAGTTTTTATTCCCCGTCTTGTGAGCTTCGCGGAGCTAGCCTACTTTCCATTATCGCGACTTTTCCGATATCGCGCGATATTTTTAATATTCGAAAAGCAGCTGGGAGACGAATTTTTTAAGTACTATTAGATGCTTAATTATTAGCGAGCAGGCCCTTTCACCTCGGCCGCGATATGAATCGGGAATTTATCCGAGGCAGAGGTTGCGCGCGAATGCCCAGGAGAAAAGTGCGATCATAGGGGGGGAGCTGGGATATTGGCGTCACCCGGTGGCCTCGCCGGTAACAAGGAAAACTGTACCTCCGGGCCTCGTAAATGCGCCCGTACACATTTCTCAGAAGCTTTTTTAGCCGGTCCCGAGCGTGAGCGCGTTACGGCCATTACGGCCGGCGTCCTATATTCATCCTATATCATGAGCAGCGGCAGCAACGCGTTACGTGCGTCAAAGAGAGATTTCTCGCGCAATTATCTCATTGGCGCGTATAAGCGCTAAAGAAGCCCTCGGCGCAACAACCTGCCATTAGCTGGGGGCAAGAGGTTTTAATTCAGCCGCTTGAGATTCGCTTTGCATCCTTCCATAATCGATCTTGTTTGCAAGTGAATCAGTAGTAGGAGTCGGCGTGCTCTCGGCCTAACCGGCTTTCGAGTTCGCTGGCACTGCGTGATCACGCGCACAGGCTCAAGTTGTTTTGTTTCGCCGACGGAATGAAGGAAATCTGCCTCGTAAATATAGAAATAAGAGAAGGAAAGAGTTCGCAAATCGACGTATATAGAGGTGGACGGAAGAAGAGGGTCGGTAGTCCGAGCACGTCTTGGAAAACGGAAATTCCATTGAAACTGAGTTGGCTCCTCGAAGGAGCTGCGGGAGCGAGAGGGAGATTGTCCGGCACGTTCTCGGAGGAAGACTCATGACGCCCATTAATTGCTCCATTCTTCCGTCCAAGTTGCCGGTCATGAATTTCCAAGCGAGCCCGTAATTCCAGCGAAAGGATTCGACATCCAGCCGAGGTCAAAAGAAGCCGAGACGCAACGCGGATCAGGAGGGCGAACGTCGATATGGAAGGCCAAATCTAATTGCTTGATAATTAATGCACAGTTTTCTTCTATGAAAAGGCCAATTACTTTTCAATGGCACTTTCTCTTTGAGAAATGTCTCGAGAAATTTCCATGCATAGGCAAGAAGGCTCGAGTGAGCTCGAGGGCGAAAACGTGCCAAACTCTGAAAAGCTCGAAAATTTCGGCGGCAAAGACTTCTGGCGAGAAAGGCCAGAAGAAAAGCAGAAAAGCTGCTTTTCTAACTAGCGTAAAAAAAATGAATTTTTCAAACTTGTCAACTCGCGGCTATTTGCTCCGCGGTAGAGCCATTACCGTGCATTAGTAACCCTAGACGCAACTGCAGCGATGGACAGCGACATGCACGCAGGTACGTACGTTGTTGTCAAAGCAGCGCTGGGCTCGAATTGAACCTTTTTAATGGCAAGCCCGAAAAAGAAAGAGAAAGGAAGAAAAAGGCGAAAGCTTAAACATTTAAGCCGCGAAGAGCCGAGGCTTGAAATATACTTCCGGCTCCTCCTCCCTCGGCGAGAGGCAGCAGAAAATTACGGCTTCGAGTCTCCCTTTGGCTTTTTCTTTTTATTCCGTTTTCTCTGTTTTCTCTGTTTTCTCCGTTTTCCGCGCGTGTGTGTGTGTGCGCGCGAGGCAGCGTGGCAGGAAGAGCGCAGGAAACCCGGGCAATTCGTGCGTTCCTCCGGCTTGGCCCTCCATCTTTGTCGCGGGCTTGCTCAACACGCCGCGAATAACCGATCACTTGAGGCGAGAGTCTAGACGTCCCCCGGAATTCCGATGAATGAAGTGAAATAGTTTCTCAGAGGCAGTTTGTCAGCGGCGCGCCGGCAAACGCAGCTAAGAGAGCAGTTTTTTTTTCAAACTAATTATGGAAATGATGCGAGTGCGACGATGCATAAATAATCCCGGAGTTTCGGCTAAATTCGGATAATTCGGAAGCTCTCGCAACTAAAGCGCTTTATACGAGATGAGCGAGATTAGGGCGCCAAGGTCGCTTAGAGCTGCGAGCCAGGTGAAATCAGCGATATTTCGATAAGAGCCAGCCGCTGCGGCCTGCCTTACCCTTATACCCTTACCCTTACTTACTCTAATCCGCCTATATTCGCGCAACCCCCTTCTTTTTCCCCGGGTGCATCCTGCAATCTGGTTTAATTGAAAATCCCCGGAGTGCAGGAGCTTAGGGCTAAAGTACGAGTCGGATGGACAAAAATGCCAACGCATATTTATCAGAGGGAGAGCCGCGAGGGAGCGAGAGAGGAGAGAGAGAAATAGCAAAACCAGACCGCATTCGATCCAAAGAGATCACGAGCACAAACTCCCAGCGTACATAAATCACGATTAAAGTCTCGGCGCCGGCGATATCTCGGTGAGCTGTTGCGCAACGTGCGCCGCCCGGGGTAATTGAATATATCGTGCCGGAGCAAAGTGACTTTTTGCGGGCCGCGGCTTTTTCGTCCGCAAGCGCAGACGCGCTGCAAGAGCAAGAGCAAGAGCAATTCCCCCCCGGGAGAAAGAAGAGCTCTGATTATCTTTCCTCCAAGATTGATCGCTCGAATCAGCGAATCAGCGAACGCAATCAACTATTCTCGGTTCAAGCCGTTGCTTCGAGACCCCCAGCTCAATACACAAATCAGGCAACGTTCCTTCTAATTTCGACGCCTTTTCGCAACTGGAAATAACAGTCGCGGCTCGTTCTTGCAATTTATTCATTCGACCGAAATTTATTCAGGTTCCAGAGCAGAAGGAAAAACCATATACATACTTTCTTTGTCATCGGATACGGTTGACCGAGATTAAATGATTTCTTTTTCATGAAGCGACCCTTCCTTCAAATCTCAGTCCCGAAAACCTCTCTGACATTAAATTGTCCGAATCGTGAATTTCGCATGCAATATGCAATAGTAATACAAAATACGCCTCGCTCATTTTTTCATCAATAATTAAATGAAATTCTTGCAGGAAAAAGCAGTGCAAGAGCAAAACCCGAGAGAGAGAGAGAAAGAGAGAATGAGTAAGACGTCGATCGCTATTCACCACCTGTCGCGATCGCGATCCTCTGAAAAATGATGCCTCATGTTTATCTTATGCGGCTTGGATATCTTAAGCTTCCTTCCTTGTCGTGCAAAAAAGCAGAGTTCTGAAAAATTAATACTTACCTCGGCCCTCGCAACATTCAATAGAATCGATAATCATTAATATAATGTAATAATATTTTCACTGTAGTCCAAAGTGATAACGACGGACGTTAAAAGGCATAATCAGTTTCGGAGAATTTTCCGCTCTTAAATAGTTAGTTTTATGCGACTCGTGCCAGACAGGGATTACTTTTCCATGCAATGTATAGATATATTCTAAACGAAATGAAATTAATCATGGGTATACGCGCGGGGAGTATAAAATCCCAAGGCCTTGAAAGTTCGTTTACAATGAATTAATGAAATGAAAAATTGATTAAAAAATTCTAGTAGTCTAATGAATTTTTTACAGGGCACTTGGCTCACTTTGATAATTAAAGAGTAGGCATATCTAGCGTAAGCGTCATTCGTAAAAGAGAAACTATTTACGTCGCAATGATCATAATGAAGCCAAGCTGTAAAAAAGGAAGCGGGGGGGGGAAGAGAGGAGGAGGAGGTAAAATTATTCCGTGCCTCCGGCTAGGCGCGCTTATAAGCAGCCCGGCCGTTTTATCATCTCGCTAACTCGCTAATGCGGCCTTATATAGCCAAAGGAATAAATATAAAAAATAACGTTTGCGCAGCTCGTCAACTGCCTAATAGGATATTAAAAACTTTAGGAAAAGCTTGGGGAATTAACCGAAAGTGTGCAGGAGGGCCAATTACTTGCAGAAGAAGACGGATCGAGGGCTGAAAGGTAGGCTTGACTAATCGGGCTGCTTAAGGAAATGGAGCAAGCCTCGCAGTTGGCTTTAATTTATGATGGGGAAGCGACTTGTACTCGGGGAAAAAAGAGACAAAGAGGCTTGAAATTTACTTGCTGCCCGATTAAAAACGGCATCCGAAGATATACACATTTCTAACCTGTCGCTCCTCCGCTCTTCCCCTTTCGAATTCTCTACAACTTTTAAAATTATTATCGGAGAGCCATAATGTAAATGAAAAGCCTGCCGCGGAGACTGATGATTGTTGACGATCTAAAGAGAGCTAGGTCGAAATGAAAAAGCATTGTTCAGTACGTGTGATGGCACGAAAGTTGTCATCCCGGTCTGGCTGCCGGTCTGGTATTGTGCGTTTAAATTTGCACAGCCACGCCACAAAACCAAGATTACAGTTGCCTCCGCGATAAAGCTTTACAGATAGCTCGACTCTTCTAGACTTGGTTCTCTCGGGCACTTTAAAAATATGTCTTTCACTTAGTTTAAAAAGAATTCTCCCTCTCTCTCTCTCTCTCTCTCTCGTCTTCTCTATCCGTCTTAAGAATTGTCGAGCCAATCTTGCAAGAATATATTAATTCCAACAAAACAGGAGCAACAGTGCAGTCCCACGGAGGGGAATTTCCCTCGAAATCCGCAAGCATTTAAAAGCTTTTGATAATAAAAACCTGTAGACGCGCAGTTTCAGCTTGGGTTTTAACGATTTCAATTATAAAGTTAAACTAGCCGCGCGTTGCAGGAAAAATTCAGCGTAGGCGGAAGCGCAGCGAAAATTGAATTTACTTGCTTTCTCCCCCACACTTTGTCCCTCTAGTATATTTCATCGCCAAGTTTGAAATTTCTTGGATAAAATCCCCTCCTGTTTTATCGTCAGCTGAGCGCCAAGTATGCAGTAATGTTCTTTTCGTATTACAGCTTAGTTACGTTCCGACGTGAGAATGAGAATGAAAAAAAAAAAAAAAAAAAAAGTGGCCGCGCGGCCGATTTAGTTGCTTCGCTGATTTTCAATGGGAAAATTTGCACTAACGTTAGGAAAGGCGCGGCCGGCTTTAAAGCTGAATTTCTGAAATGAAATGGGGGAAAATAATTAGAGTCAGCCAGCCGAATATCTCATTTCGCGAGTCGTCGCGCAGGCTGCAACGTTTAGCAAGTCTGATGTCTGCGCTAACGATACGTGCCAGCTCGAAATTAGGAAGAATCATTAAAAAGCAAGTGCAGAACCGACCTGGAACTGGAAGAAGCAGAGAGGTGAATTTATGCGCGACGACGAACCGCTCAGCTATGTATGAATAATTGCAGGCCAGTCTGGAATTCTACTCGATTTCAAGAAAACTTTAACGAAACAAAGAAGGGAAGCTCGGAGGAAAGGTTATGCGGCAACGAGCTCGTAACGTGGCCCGGATGAAAGGGGCAAAAATGCGGGCCGCGCGTCTCTTTACGAGAACTTTCTTTACGATTTCGTTAAGCGAGCGGCCCTTAAGCAGCGCTTTCCTCTAATGAAACATTTTACATCGGTGCGTTAACCGCGACATTGCGCGACTTTTATCGGCCGTCGACGAGACAACGACGCCGAGTAATCCGAGAGTCGGAGAATCGCTCGAATTCATCTGGCCGAGCGTAATTTCGATTGCATTAAGACTCGATTTTCGAAGGGAAAAACGTAAAATAGGTTTAGGTGGAAAACAGCCCGATGCTCGTACAATAATAATAACGACAACGGTAATAATAATACAAGGCTGCCGGCCGTCTGGGGATATCTGGCGCGATAGGAAGTTAGATAGGGGGACACGTAGGAGCATACGGATGAATTATCGGCGACACAGTCGAGTCGAGGATGAAAGTTCTCAATTCCCATTAGCCAAGGCAGCCAGCCGGAAACCAATAGATTATGTCGCTGGGGCCAAGCAGCGGCAGCCAGCATCGACGGCGAGCAGCCGAGCATACCATTATTAACGCGTGTCTTTTCCTCAAATAAAGTTTACGCCGAGATTAATGCAATAGAAGAAGCGAAAGCGTGTACGAAGCGGCCGGGACGTGCGAAAGCCCCGACAGCCGCTCAAATCGAAAACTCAAACCGTCCGTCACTCGGCTGCCTGACGGCCAGACACGCGACATCCCAGATCGCAGCCGGCCTAATTATCGAACCAGGCGCTAATTGATTCGATCCCGCCGAGCACGAAGACGCGCCCGAATTTTTAAAGCGAAAATTGCCCTCGTCTACCGTCGCGCGAATCGAGGCGCGAATAGTCCAGCAGTCCTCTATCCGGCTGCACGCATCTATAATGCAAGAGGGACTCTCGGCGAGTGCAATATCATCGATTGGCAGCTGTCTCGGCCAGCGACTCTTTAATTCTTCAGCGTTACGGTTATTGGCCTCGGGGTTATAAGGCCGATTTTTGGCGCTTCTTGATTGCCAATTAGCCCGGGGCATTCCTACTCGATAGTGCCTCGCTCCTCGCTGTCGAGAGAGAATGCAGCTATTTGTTAGAAGGACACATTGTGGCCGCTCGCTCCGCCGCCGCAATGCATTGCTGCACAATAGGCCCGGACTGATCGCGCCACGGCTCTAATTTCATTTGTCAAAGTCGCGAAAGGAAGCTAAGTAAATCCCCGCCGCGATGCATCGTAAATCTGATGACTCGCGCACACTGGCGGAGCTCGAGGAGCCCGAGAAATTTTTTACACATCTATTTAGAATGGGATTTTGTCAGCTTTATTTTCTTCTTTATTGAACGTCTTGTGCGCCGCGTCATTTTTCTCAGAGGCCAGCTGCATATATATTACGGTGGAACGGTGCAAGCTCTGCAGGTCCTCCAGAATAAATCGATTTCCCCAGCGCGGAGAGAGGCGCTGAATTCCTTCGATTTAGCCCGATGTCTCGAGCCCGCGAGCGCAAGAGAGAAGTGAAAAAAGAGCCTCGCGTGTATTAATTGCATTAATACTCCTCGTCAATTAAACGACTGCGCTTATCAAGTTTCTCGAATCACTTTCTCGAAAGATTCATTGTCAGCTCGAAAACTCGAAAGTTCCAAAGTCCATCACCGAGAGGATACAGCCGTCGATCGACTTGGCAGCTACTGCTTATTCGGCGTAATGCGCCGCTGCGTTTCCGTCATTAAAACTTTTTGCCCCTGACTGATCGCTATTGAAATGTCCGTTGAATTTCCATGAGGAGGTCGCGCAAAAATGTTGAATGCTGCTAAGCGACTGGAAGGGTAATAGAAAATGTTTGCGAGAGACAATTGCTTCTTCGAGGAGAAGAAAGGAAGCGAGCTTTGGAAGGAAGGAAGCAAGGAGAGAGCCGATGATATTGCGCCAAGTGATTTATGCGCGACGCGCGAGACCGCATATTGCGGACGACGAGGGAGGAACACTGCCGGCGGCGGCGATACTAATGCTTATGCCAATATTGCTCTCCCAGCTCCCTTTCCCGGCGCCGAGACAACTTTTCCAATCCAACCTCATTACGGCCGAATGTCGCTGTCAGCCCGTTTTCCGCTATCCTAAACCATTCCAACGGGGGGTGCGAAAGAACAAAGCCAAAGCGACGACATTCCTCTGCTAATAATGCGCAACAAGACCAATACAAGTTATTAATCGGATTTTTCTTCTTTCGCTGTTTTTTTTTTTTCTAATTGCGCAACGCTGCATCGCAGCTCCGATACTAATCAATCACCTTGTCGCGCCCTTCGTCGGAAAAACTATAGCTGTAGGCAAAAATGCCCGCCGACAGAGATCCGCGAGTCGATTTATTATCCGTTTAACGCGTTACGACAATCGCGCGCTGCGCCAACACATTCCCGCAATTGGCAAAAGACTGCGCGAGGCGTTCTTTCGTTCGTTCGTTTCGTTCGTTTCGTTCGTCCGTTCGTTTCATTTTGCCCGACGCGAATGTGTGAAAAAGCGCCGTAATGGAAAACGTCGACTTTAATCAACTGGCGCTTTTATTTTTTTCCCGAAAAACTAAATAATTCAGCTGGATTTTTAAACATTTTCAATATTGAAAAAGTAAAATCCACTGCGCAGACGGCTGAGACGGGAATTTCTCATGCCGCTTGTACCTACATATTTCTCCGAGTAACGATCGAGAACGAAAAATTTTCCTCGACATTTATTCCCTGACGTAGCTGAATCACGATAATGTGTATTTTATGAAGATGCACCTTAATGTAATGCTGCTGCGCAAATATTAAAACTTTAAACATCAGCTTACCCCGGCTACATACGGAATTTTTCGAAAATTGAACTAACAAGTTATTAACTTGCCAAAAGATCTAATCTGATTTTAATAAAAATATTGATTTTTCCTTTAGAAAAAAGTAAGAGAACGAGCTAAAGTGCAAATACTTGTCCTTACTGAAAAGCTACTGCAGCCAGCTCTTTTTCCTTTTTTCTCTTACTTGTGTGGCATCTGTAGTACAGCTACTGTGTGTGCTTCTTTCTGTCTACTCTCTCGTAGATGTAAAAGAAGACCGAGGAGACTAAAATTTTGCCATTTTTTTTTCTACCTTATACATTCTCCGCGGTGAAGGCGCACCGAGGGTATATGCAAATTTTCGAATGTGGAACGAAATAATAAAAGCGGTGGGGGACCTTAACGAGGTCGTTATAACGCGCTGGAGGAAATTACGCGGATCCTATTGTTTATATGCTCACGTGAACATTGTAATTATCATTTAGCGGCCGAAGCACATCGTCTTCACCTTTTCAGATTTATGCAAATATAAATACTATGTTATACTCATCTTATTATTTAAAATTAGTTCTTTCAATTATTGAACCTCCAATTATCCTATATACTACTCTTCGCATCTTGGCTTCTAATCTCTATCAAGGTAACCTTATAATTCCTATAATCTAACCAGAATTTAACGAAAATCTCTTTTTTAACACACCTTGTCAATTCAAAGAAATTTCAATGTTCATGACTTTTACATAGCCGCCTTAATTGAGCTATCATAAAAAATTAAAATAATCAAACTCAAAATTATCCAGAGCACTGCAATGAAATCGCGTCGGCAATCTCGAGAATATATTCGGAAAACATGAAGCGCGAAAAGGTTCCTAGGTATGATAATCGTTTAGCCTTTTCCCAAAATTTCAAGTCAATTAAAGCCCTTTTACTCCCGTAATCGATGGACATAGAAAACTAATTTTTTTCAATTTTCAACTATTTACTCAAAAATTAATTGATAAAATGACTTGAAATTTTTACAGATTGTAGCTATTTATATTCTAAATTACCAAAATTATTTTTCAAAGCAGTTGATAAACTAATTAGAGAGTTATAATAGTTTTTTTTAAAAGAAACACGTTTATTTTGTTAAAAACAAAAGAATTATATAATAGCTAGAGTAATTTGGATTTTCGTAAATTATAAGTATTTTAAGGCTCTTTAAAATGCTTTTTGTTTGATTTAAATATCTCAATTTTATCATTAAAAAAAAGTAAAATTAAATTCTTCGAAAATCGAAAATTGACCATGAAAATGAATTTGCGAAAGGAAAAACGTATTTTTGACCCGCCATCACACAAAAAATACAAAAGAATCAACCAGTTTCTACTGAACGGATTTTCGTTCTAGTCGTATAGACATAGACACACACGCACACCCATATCATCCATATAGATTTGTTCGATTACTGACAACTCAAAATACAACTATAAAATGTTTTTATAACAACTCCAAAAATTACTATCACAAAGCTTCCTAAAGGTGAAGCGAAAATAAAATAATTTATAATTTGCGCGCAAATATTGCATTGTACACGCAATGCGCATGCGTTGAAAAGTAAAATACGCCTATGCTACGCGCTACGCAGCTTACCTATACGCTTTTGACATTCACATTATAGAGCATCAAATTTCAATCACACCGACACACCGATAGAGAAACACAGAAATCACAAATCAGTACACAAAAGAATTTAAATAACACTGACAAGTCACAACAAACATAGCGACACAAACCGTAAGCCAAGAGGAAAGGAGACTAGGAGAGAAAAAACAGTGACCGTGCTGTACATATAGATCTTTGCGTTCGGGGGCGTTTCGGTCAGTGCAAGTATAGGTACTGTTGAGAGATCCAAGAAGAAAAATACAAAAAAAAAACACAATCTTTACAAATCAGAATAAATTTCTGCAACAACAGGCACAAACTTAACGCATTCAGAGCTTTCGTTGTTCTTATTTCTTCAGGTTTCCCTCTCTGTGCTGTTGCTCAAACCTTATGCCTGTTAATTACAGATCGAAGCATCACAAATCACAATGATGCCCGGCTCCGATCTCTGTAAATAAATCCAAATAATCGGTTTCGGCTACTAGAGCTCACTTTGAGAAATGGATAATTCTACTGGACAATTACAGATCAAGTACCAGAAGCTTGCTACTGAATACTCTAAGGTAATAACCTACTTTTATCTATTTTCATTTAGGAGAAAAATTAAATTAACTAATTGTACTGTCTATTTTAGATTCGTGCTCAAGCTAATGTCCTGAAAAAAGCTGTCATTGACGAGCAAGCTCGCAATGCAGAAATTAGAGAACAATTAAAGGAAAAAGAAGTTGAACTTAGGAGGGCAGAACAAGAATTGGACAGCCTAACATTTCGTAATCAACAATTAACAAAAAGAGTCACTGTCTTACAAGAGGTAAATTATTTATTTTCACTTCACTTTAAGCCAATTGACATGCTAAAAACAATAATCTTTGTAGGATCTTGATAAGGCCCAAAGTAAAACAAAGAAAGGAAAAGCAAAGACAACTGAAAATAAAGTCCAAGCATCTCTTCCTCCATCTAATCATATCCTCGATGAAGAATTTCAGAAAAAAATTGTTGAAAATGCTCAATTATTATCCCAAATTAGTGAAAAAAATAGTGAAATTGAAGGCTTAATTGACAGAGTACAGCATTTAGAATATAAATTAGAACTTTCAGAGAAAGCAAAAGTGGAACTAGATAACAAATGCCATGAAACGATAGAAAAATTGGAAAGGGAACGAAATGATGCACAGAGAAAGCTTAATGAAAAATTAAAAAAAGAAGAGACAGTTTCTTGGTCTAGTGGTGAAGGTAAAAGAGATGGAAATGATTTAGATTTGAAATCAGGATTTATGAATCATAGACAAGATCCCTCTCCATTTTCATCACCTTCTGCATCACGGCGGTCATCAAAATCAACTGTAGAAATAGGACTGCCAAGAAAAACTTGGTCCACAATTCAAGATGAAAATAGTGAAGATTTTGAATTTACAAAATTATGTGAATTAGAAAAAGAACTAAATCATTGGAAAGCCCAATATAATATTGTAAAAATTAGGTACGATGAATTAAGCCAAAAAGAAAACAATGAAAAAAAAATACTCGAGGCAAATAGTTTAGAGCCGGTTGAAGTAAATAATATGGTAAATGCTTTTATTATCATATATACATACAAATATAATTTTGAAAATTTTTATTTGGTATTCTTAATCACTTTTACAGATTGGCAGATTAACTGAACCTTTTGCTTTACCAGAAGAAATTGAGGCTCGTGAAACGAAAATTAGAGAATACTTTTTACAAGAGATAGATAGGTTAATAACGGAAAAACATATTTGTCATGTCAGAAATTTAGCAATAGCTGCTAACGTAAGCATTTATCTTTTTTTTCATGCTGTATTCAAAAGTCATATTCCATGCCTAGTGATGTTATTTTTAATATTCCAGAATGAAGTAATGAATGTTCACTTAGATGCAAGTGAAGAAAAAAGGGAAAAATGTGAAGTAGCTCTGTTAGAAGCTCTTTCTAAATGGAAAAGTCTTCAGGAAGATAAAGAAGTTCAAGAAGGAAATTATAAATTACAGCTTAGTACCATGAGTGAACATCTTGCCAATATGAATGAAAAACTCATTTGTCAAACTGAAGAAATACAACAATTAAAATTTGAACTTTCCAACAAAGTAATTATTAAAACTGTATTAATATATATTTTTTTTTATTTTATTAAGGAACAGTCAACTTTCATAATTAATTTAACATACTTAAGATTACTTAGAAAATATTTATAATTTTCAGAATGGTAAGAGAGGAAGATAAACTTATTCCAATTACCACTTTTATGTCAACAATTTAACACATTCCATCACGTAATCACGCTCTTCGAGGAACTTTCTTTTCTGTAAATATGATGATAATACAAACTTTTAATGTGCTCCAAACTGCAAAAGTAGCTAAGAGCTTTTTGACTTGGTGTTGTGTTGTTATTTATAAATATATTCTAAATAAAAGAAAATTTTAACGTTTGTTATTAAAACGTTAAAATGTGTACAAATACAATTTTTTGTTCGTCATTGATTTAAACAAAGTTTAAGCAAATTTTTTAAATAACAATGTTTTAAGCAAACTTTCATTAATAAAAATATATTACACATCATATCTTTATGCATTAAACAGAATTCCTAAATTAAATTATCTATGAATCAGTCAACTTTAATAGCAAAACTAGCACCACAGCTGCAGCCCTGTTCTGCCAAAGGATTATTTATTATTCTGAACGCAGAGCGAATTAACTCTGTATGGTATTCTATCGTTGCTCCTTTAATGTATTCCAATGATGTTGAATCTACTACAACTTTAACTCCATCCTTTTGGAAAACCCTGGATATAACAATAATTTTTCTAAAATACTTTTGTATTTGCATAAATATTAATGCAAATCTCATTTAAATAAATTGCTACCAAGATAAAAAAAACTGTGCGTACTTACTTGTCATCTTCATTTATGTTAGAATCTAAATCAAATTTATACTGAAAACCAGAACATCCTCCTCCCTCTACTGTAACTCTAAGACAACCGCCTTCTTGTGTAATTTCCTTCAGACGTTTAGCACAACTGTCACTAATGATTAACTCTTCTTCCACAGTATTCCTTGCTACTTTGGTAGATAAGTTTCGCAATTTCAAATCAGATCCTGTAATCCATGGATTTCTGTAAAATTACCATTAGAAAAGAATTAATCAAAATACATGTTACTAAGTTAGCTTTTTAATTATTACTTATTAAACTGGTATTTTAAAAACAACAATAGTAGAATTTACACTGGGTTTATAAAGATAGGTTGAACATAACCAGCAGTGTCAAGTCATAAAAATCATGTTTCTAGGAAGTAAAGAAACCAAAATTTCATTTGAATTTTAATACTTACACTAAAAGTCGCGAGAAGTACTGATTAGAGGCGAAATTTGAAGAAAGTCCCCAAACTGATCGTGTTAATTTCGCCATGCTGAAGGAAATTGACATTTTTCATCTCTAAAGAACGCAAAGAAACAGTGGTGCAAACGGGTAAGACGGCGATCTGTTGCAAAGTACCAACTGACAATGAGGTAACGCAATTGCATCAATATCCCGACCCGAGTCGAGTCGGGAGCAGACGACACTTTGTTTGATTACTTTAGCTAAAGATGGAGCCACTCGTCAAATTTTTAACCGCTGATGACAGTGATGACAGTATAGATGCTATTAGCCGCGAAACGCGACTGCATATAGTGTACGAGATAGCGTAGATTTAATTTTTATATTATATAAGCCAAAAACCTTTAGATATGTTTAAAAAATCGAGAAGTTCAGAGAAAAGCGTTGCCCATTTAAGGATGATAGGACAGAATGCGTTGCGCCCGCGCAAAAGATCATATGGGATTCGAGTGAAAAAGCTCTCCCTCCCTCTAAAAAGTACGTCAGCGCTTTTGAGGACGAATCGCGCACCCGCGCTCACGAGCGAATAGGCATACATCATATGAGCATTGCGCGCGAGCAGCATCGTACAGATGCAACGATGCGATACCGTGCGCGCGCGCGGACTCTTTTACTACCAAGTCGTTTTGCCAGAGGATGACATCACTATTTCAAAATTCTAGCATTCTTATAAGATGGGAGAGTGGTTTCATCTTTTGCGCTACCAACGTATTTTTAAAACCCGTTATTCGCTTGTGCTTGAGCTCACTAGAATGATTCATTCTTTGCAAATTTCACTTTTTCCTCTAATGCTCTAATACAGTTCGACTATAAACCACAACCCCTTAAAGAAATTATCAACAAAAATTTATATGCAATTTTTGTTTATAAATATAAACCATTATAAAATTATAAACTATTTTATTTTTTTCAAATAAATTAAATCCTTAATCTATTACCACAACATGAATTTATCTTCTACAGACCCTTTTGGCAGACTCCGTTCACGCTGACAGTACACGAATCGTGACTGAAAAAAGGGATCGTCAGAAGTGTTGGGCGTATGTACGTGTGTGTGGGTGTTAAAAAGCAAGCGCGCGCGCAAGAAAAAGGGGTGCAGGCCAGGCAGAGCAGCAGAGGCAGGCGGGTAGGCAGGAGAAGGCAAGCAAGAAGTGAGCTCTCGGTGCTTTTTAGACGGCGGTGTGCGTGCAAGCTCTATTTTTTCTACGAAGGGATCAAGAGAAAGAACTTATCTGTCCTTTCTGGCGATCGGGTAGACACACCTATACATATACAGTTAGTTATTTCCTCTCGTCTTCGGTCCGCCGGACCTAAAAGAGAAAGTTCCACACACATAGAAGGCGAGAGAAGAGAGTAAACGATGGTGACCCTGTACGTGCAGTGTTCTATATATACAGTGTGCGCGCACGAAAACCGATAGGACGAAGACGCTTGTGAAGAGAAGGGAAAAAGAACACGCTTAAAGGGCTGAGAGTGGAAGTTACTAACAGAAACGAAAAAAAAGAGAGAGGTAAAGGAGGAAAAGGAAAAAGACAAGTAAACAAGTAGAGAAAAATTCATCGAGAGCTTTGACGTTCAGTAGTTCAGTTCAGCTTCAGACAGGCAGAAACGGAAGCTTTCTCTCTCTTTCTCTCTCTCTTTGGAGAAGGAGAAGGACCGAGCTCAGAGTCAGAGAAAGCGAGCGAGAGAGAGCGCAAGGATCGCAACAGTGTGAGTGTCTACAGCTTCGCAAGCTCTCTCTTTTCCGGACGTCGTGTAGGTAGAACAGGGAGCGAGCCAGCCTAGGACACACACGCATGTACGAACGCGCAGCGCAGGAGAGGATATAGAACGAAGCAAGACGACAAGAGAGAGAGAGAGAGAGAGAGGGAAAGAGCAGTAGAGGACGTTAAATGGCTATCAGGGCGGATCGAGGCAGCTCGCGAACGACGACGCCTCTGACTTCGAGCAGCAGCTCGGACAGGACGTGGAATCTACGAGTGGTCGCCTCCAGCACCCGTGGTGATGCCTGCTGAGCGAGAGGAGAGGCCGAGCGGATTTCCTCGCCTAGTGCTGATGCTGCTATTGCTGGTGTTGCAGCGTTGACAGGAATCGGACAGAGATAGAACGAGGAAAGAGCTGCTACTGGTTTTTCCCTCTGGCTTTTTATACCTATACGCGGAAGGAAAGAGGAACGAGTCGCACGCTTCTCCCTGCTCCCTCATCTTTTACTTCCAAAAAAGAGAGAGCCAAAATAGTCCTCTCTTGGAATTTCCTTTGAGACTTGCTTACTGGAACCTCTCCAGATAACAGCTCTGTGATACAAGCTCTACCTCTGAGTTTTATTCTTCTTTACGTTACTTCTATTTAATTTTTTGCTCTCTGAATCTTATCGTTTCTTCAGTGTGTGCAAGCTTCTGTTACTTCAGATTGTATTGTTGCTGATTCCTATCTGCAGTTACAATTCAAACAGCATCATGTTTACGGGTACAATAAAGGTAGAAATATGCGAGGCATCTGGATTGCGTGCTACCGACAAGCAGCGAAAATTTTGGCAGGAAGAATCGCCTATCCTGGATCCGTATGTGCAATTAGACATAGATGAGAAATATCTAAATCGTTCCTCCACAAAACCTAAGACCTTTGATCCTGTCTGGAACGAGTGCTTCACCCACGAAGTACAAAATGCCATACTACTCGGCCTCACTGTCTTCCATAATGCAGCTTTACAACCAGATGACTTTGTAGCTAATTGCAGTATACCATTTGAAGAGTTGATTCAGCGAGATGACGAAACTGCAGATTTTTGGGTAAGTTTTAAGTTGTTCAAGTTGAAGCTGTAGCCCTTGTTATTTTCAAATTTATTTAATCTTTATAAGGCCAGGGTGGCTCTTCTGAACTAGTTATTTCCTGCAGAGCTAGTTTAGTCGCTTAAAAGTTACAACTAAGAATAATGTGGCTCTTTCTGATCCTTTGAAGGTCAACAACCATTGGTGAATGTACCTTTCAGGCAAAAATAAAAAATTATTGGTTTTAGTATATTTCTTTGATTATTCAGTTTTAATTTTAATATAAATATTATCTTTATAAACTGTCATTCACTTAGTACAATAGTCATACAGTATTAATTAAACTTATTTATAAACCAACTTTAAATGACAAAGTAAAATATTTAACGAATTAGTTTTAACTAAATAAATTTTAAATTACTAGCATGCAATTTATATTATAAAATTACTGTTTAAATTATTTTAAATCAATAATAACCTTAATTATTAAGGTTAATTAGAGGCTATTTACGATTCAATTTAGTTATAAAATTTCTTAAAACAGTTTTTTCAATTAACATAGTGAAAATAAATTTACACAGTGCATCTTAAACTTGAGAAATTTTATTAATTGTTTAGAATAAAACAATATCAGTACAAATTATACTTACAAAATCAAACAATGAATGAGTAATGAATGAATTAGAAAAATTTCATTTTTTGTATTATTTTTAAAATAAGTTTTAGTAAATATATATGATTAGGAATTATAAAACCAATTATTATATAAATAACTTTTAAGTACTTCAAATTCTCTTTATTTTCAAGTATACCATTACCAGAGATAAGAATCAAATCTTTATCACACTATGTAAACACACTTGATTGTAAAATTTTGGAGAGTATTAAAAAATTGTCATACTTTTTAATTTATAACTCATTTTTAAAGTATAAACTGTGTTATTGGTATGCACCAAAAGTTAATCTTGAATTAAAAATAATAGTTTTTTCCTACAATATTAGCTTACTCAATTTTATGACTTTAAGGAAAAATATAGATAAGATTATAAGAGGTGAGTCTTTTCTTGTTAAAGCAGATGTAATCAGTAGACAGATGAATCTGTAGCTTCAAAGCAGCTTTCAATGCTTTATACTTTAAAGACTTATTTCAAGATTTTTGAGCATTCTTTTAATGTTTATTTAACAATAAGATTCTGAAAAATGTTCTATTCACATCGAAATTATGGCATGATAAAGTGCTGGAAGAGATTATTAGAAATTCAACAAGAAACATTGGATAAAATTAGTATTGTATATCCAAAATATTGGGTGAGAATGAAACTGTCATTATTGGCAGTAAGAGTGCTATAAAATTGAGTTACCATAAGTATTTGTTAATAAAAGTTTACTTGTTTTAATAAAATTAATAAAAAATAAGTAATATTGATAGATGTTTAGATGACACTTTAAGATAAATTGTAAGAAAAACTAAAGTGGGTTATTACCTCATATAACCTTATTGGTCAATTTTTACTTTATTTATGCAGCTTTTTAAAAAGCATGATTTTGTTACATGAAATTTTTTTATAAAAACAAAAATTATTTAGAAGTTTAATTTAAGTAATGAACTATTTTTATAAAATCTTTATGGAAATATAGTAATAATGGTATTTTATTAATTTTATTACCAACAATGATGAAATAAAAAATGATTAAATGTTATTCTAGGTTGACTTAGAGCCTCAGGGAAAGTTAAGAATAAAGATAGAGTTACAACGGAACAATCAAGCACAGCAATCAGGATGTGGTGCAGGAGATGGAGAAAGTATCAACAAAAGCAAGGAGCCCCGACGCGAATTCAAAGAGCGCCAACAAGGTTTCAAAGGTCGTCGGGGTGCTATGCGAAGAAGGGTCCACCAAGTAAATGGACACAAATTCATGGCCACCTTCCTAAGACAACCTACATTTTGCTCACATTGTCGAGAATTCATATGGTCAGTATTAAATAGTAAATAATTGAATTTTTCTCTATCTTTAAAAAGAATTGGATTAGACGTGATCCAACTTTCCCTTTTAAAAAGTGGAATTATTTTACTAGAATTGTCAAATTATGATATTCTTTAGTTTAGTCATCCAGCTAGAATTAAAAATGATTTAAATTCTCTCTACAATTAAATTAACAATAAATTATGCATGTACGAATTGTCTATCACACTTTTCGTAAAATTTAATCTTCGTCACAACTAATGAATTAAGGTGTACCCAAAGAATCAGCACAGAGAAGACATAAGCTATTTTGCATGTACCAGTCTGTATTAATTTTGGGCATAATATTTGAAGGATATGGAAAAATGATATTTTTAAAACAAAAAAAATATATATATAAAGTTTTCTAATCTATGTATTTTTCATTTTGTTAAATTAAATATTATGTTTTACTAATTTTGTTTGGCTGGTTTGGTCTTATTTTCCTGTTTTTTGACTTTCCTTTCTTTTTTATTAAAAATAAATATAATAATAATTCTTTAATAAGGCATCATAAAATAAAATGTAATTAAATTGGACATTTAATCATGATGAAAAATTGCATTTTTATTATCATGGGATTATAATTTCTAAGATTGTTTAAAAAAATTTCTTATGGCGACACAGAGTTTTTTTTTATAAATAATGTATATTTTTTTAGAAAAAATTTATTAAGTGATGCATTACTAATTTTTTGTTTGCTTTAAAAGTTATTTTTTTAATTGATTTTATTAAGTCGAAAATATCAGCTTTTGATATCCTTGATTACAAATTCATTATTGAATAAAATTCGGATTCAGCTTGCATGAATGGGAATTCTGGAAGTAGGTGTCTTTCCAGTGGAATGTAGCTAATTGCAATCTGGTAATTGGGTCTATGTTTAGCTAATAAATAGAACAATAAATTATTATTTAGGGACAATGATGTAGTAAAATATACTAAATGTATAAAAAGTTGCGGTTTATGCCCCGCTCCTCTGTCTGTTTCACTGTCTGAATCTGAAGTCTGATACTTGGACGATTTGTATAGCCTATTCGCCCTATTATTAAAAAGTAAAATTAGAAATTGTCCAAGAAAAGATAAAACTATGTGTTTGAAGACGGGGATTTTGCAGAGGAGATTATGTGACGCGTTTTTTGTCTGTTATATTTCAGGGGCTTGGGCAAGCAGGGCTATCAGTGTCAAGGTGAGAAAGACACAAGTCACGTTATTGAGCGATTATTAATTGTCTTTTACCAGGTCTGGGCAATATCCATTTGAAATGCTTTCAAATACAGCAAATAATTATTAATTGAAATACTTTCCAGATCAATTTGAATCCATAGTGTATTCCTTTAAAAAAAATCCTGCCCATGCCTGGTTATTACCGTTAACAACAGTGAATGTTTGTCTGCACAAGTGCTACATTTTATTTTAATAACGAGTTTTTATTCCAAAACTAAACCTGCATAATTCATTTCGGCCGTTTATTTTTATCTCTCGCTTTGATGTTCAATCGCTTCTACAGTTCTTACCAAGGGCTAAACTAACAAATACATTTTTACTTTTTCAGTTTCTTCACGTATCTTTTACATTCTAGGATTTCGCAATTTTCGTACATTTCGACAAATGGGATCATCATATATTATTTTTTCACATTAGCTTACCATTGTTTATTATTTGTTATATTTCTTACAGTTAAGGCACAGTTTATTTCAAGCAATATTAACAAACTGCATGTGCAAGCTTGGGATTGATGTTTAAATATTCGTTGTTCAATTTCCTTATATTGTTTTGCGGTTATTTCAGTTTGTACCTGTGTCGTGCACAAGAGATGTCACGAGCTAGTTGTCACAAAATGTCCAGGAATGCGAGACGAGGTAAGATTTTTCGGAGCTTTGCTTTCTACATTACTGGCATATACGAGAAACTTAAGACAATGTGTCTATTTTCAGTCGAAACAAACAATGTTACAATCGAGTCAGTGCACTCAGGGGCCACGATTCAATATAGATGTCCCTCATCGTTTCGTCATACACAACTACAAACGGTTTACGTTTTGCGACCACTGCGGCTCTCTTCTCTACGGCTTAATCCGACAGGGTCTTCAATGCGAAGGTAAAATTAAAATTATAAAGAAAACATTTCTAATAATTGCTCCTTTGAAATAGAGCTACTAATATTCTTTACTAAATTTATGCACCAATTGACATATTAAACAAAATAAATATAAAATGACCAAACTCTGCATGCAGAAATGAAGTTATTTGTTGAATGTTTAACGAAACGTTATTTAAATTTATTCCGTTTTTCTCTTCTTCCAGTCTGCGACATGAACGTCCACAAACGTTGCCAGAAAAACGTTGCAAACAACTGTGGTATCAACATGAAGGCGATGGCTGAGGTTCTCAGTACAATAGGTATCTCGCCAGACAAGCAAATCAAGACTCCCCGGATAAATTACAAATCGTCGATGCAAGGCGGTAATGCAAGCAGTTCAATTAATGAAGGAGGAGCAGCAGCAAATCAAGATCAATTTTTGTCACAAGCACAAAAACAGAGTAAAGAGTCCGTGGCGATTCCTGGTAACGAAAGCTCGATAAGTGGCGAACAAGGCGATCTTTGTAAAATAGGAATTGTAGATTTTAACTTTATCAAAGTACTCGGCAAGGGCAGTTTCGGAAAAGTGATGCTAGCTGAAAGAAAGGGCCATCCTGATGAGATTTACGCAATCAAGGTATTAAAAAAAGATGTGATAATACAAGACGATGACGTAGACTGTACCATGACGGAGAAGCGAATCTTAGTTCTAGCGGCCAAACATCCATTCCTTACAGCTCTCCATAGTTGTTTTCAGACAAAGGAACGCTTGTTCTTTGTTATGGAGTATGTTAACGGAGGTAAACCAAAATCTATTTATTTTATTTATGTATTAATTATTAATGTTTTCAATAATTTAAAAAAAAAATTTTAGGGGACTTAATGTTTCAAATTCAGAAAGCTTCTAAATTCGAAGAAGCCCGTGCACGGTTCTATGCTGCTGAAGTTACACTTGCATTACAATTTCTTCATAAACATGGTGTCATCTACCGAGATTTGAAACTTGATAACATCCTTCTGGATCAGGAAGGTCACTGTAAACTTGCCGATTTCGGCATGTGTAAAGAAGGAATTCTAGAAGGTGCAACGACGGCTACTTTTTGCGGAACTCCAGATTATATTGCTCCAGAAATTTTGCAAGAGCTTGAATATGGTGCAAGTGTAGATTGGTGGGCTTTAGGTGTTCTCATGTACGAAATGATGGTCGGTCAACCACCGTTCGAGGCCGATAACGAAGATGACTTGTTCGAATCAATTCTTAAAGATGATGTTCTATATCCCGTATGGTTAAGTGACGAAGCTGTTTCAATTTTAAAGGGTTTTATGACGAAAAACCCAGCAAAACGATTAGGATGTGTAGTCGCGAACGGAGCGGAAAGTGCTATTAGAACGCACGCATTCTTCCAGAATATGGACTGGGAAGCACTAGAAGCACGCAAAGTCAAGCCTCCGTTTAAACCAAAAATTGTAAGTATGATAAATTTTCGAGCCCTCTTATAATAGTTTTAATTCTTAATTGTTTTATAATTTCAATTTACTATTATTTTATTTATTTATTTATTTATTTATTTAATTAACTACCAGATTTCATACAGTAAAAATTTTGGAAAAAGATATATCTTTTGTATGTTCAGAGCTGTATAGTTTTTCTGCTTATGAATCTTATTAGTTCAAAAGATATTAAAGTTTTATTTATTTTGTTTCAATTTTTTGAATATCTATCTTAGTGAATAATCGATCTCTTTCAATGATCGACCACTTATTTTTTTCCTCTTTAACTAAACTTTCAAAATTAAAAAGAATTTTTGAATTTCATCTACTAGTTTTTGTTTTATAACGATTTTAAATTATGTACGGTATTGCGATTATATATATAACATAGTACT
This sequence comes from Ormyrus rosae, assembly GCA_035047165.1. Taxonomy (NCBI): domain Eukaryota; kingdom Metazoa; phylum Arthropoda; class Insecta; order Hymenoptera; family Ormyridae; genus Ormyrus; species Ormyrus rosae. Next base: position 17,543,477 of record JAWWML010000052.1, on the reverse strand, counting down.
GTCATATTTTTATTATTATTATTATTTTATTGTGACTTTTTACATTAGTTTTAGCAATATAGTCTAAATAAAATACAAAATTTAACGCCGGTTAAAATCACCTTTATCCTCTTATATTAAACATTATTTTTTGATACGACTTGTACAAAGCTTGATTTAGTGCATGATTTTTACTCAAGCTGGCGCGAAATCGAGCTTTGCGCAAGGAAGTTCAAAAATTCTGTTTTTTAGAATTTTAAATATTCCAATAACAAAAGTTTTATTTAAATTTTGTTTGCTGTTCATTA
>JAWWML010000052.1:17256673-17543090 GCA_035047165.1 Ormyrus rosae | reverse complement strand
CCCCCCCCCCCCCCCCCCCCCCCCCCCCCCCCCCCCCCCCCCCCCCCCCCCCCCCCCCCCCCCCCCCCCCCCAGGCAAAATGGGAGTCCCTCGGCTACTTTGCAGATGTCGAGTGGCGCTCGTGCACTCATAAGCGCGGCGCGGGGGTGTGTGCCAATGCGCTTTATCCCCCTCGTAAATTCCGATCTTATTGCGCGCGCGCCTCTCGCGCTCCCCGTTTTACAACTGCGAGTCGCGAGGCGTAAAGTTTCGCCGTTATCGGGGGGCGGTAACGAAGCTACGAGGGTGTGCTTTCATTTTTTTTTTTTCGGCACTTTGGCCGATCAGTTTGTCGAAAGGCGACGGGGGAGTCGTTTGCTCCGCCGGCGGACGACGCTACGACTCGCCTTAATTAACCTTACGAACTGCGAGACTCGAGCGGCGGGCAGCGATGTTTCGCGCGATTATCGCTGAGAGCGTTTCGTTTGGCATAATCCGAGTTTTCGGGGGGGATGTTGTAGCTGGTTGGACTGCCGCGCGAGAGGTATTTTTAGAGAAGGATCGCGCGCTGAGTAGTTGGGACTGTCGAAAAAGTATTGCGTCAGAGCGATTCTTTGATCGCGAGGGAACTTTTCGTGTAAACCGCTTGTTTACGTTTTCTCGAATCGTCGGCGGGTAATTAGCGATGATAATAAGATTACGCTGACGTAAATTACGTTCTCTTTATTTTTTTTTTTCTCGGCCGTTGTACCTTGTCGCAATTACGACGATCTACTTTCCACCCGGCGAGTATTTCCAGTATTTAACCACGGTACATCGACGAGAGAGGTTCTCGAGTCCTGGGAGATTTCAGAATTTGAATGAGAGAGAGAGGGAGGTACTCGAGTCTTGCTTTGGCTGCATAATCAAACGAATTCGGCGGAAATTCATCCCGGCTCGAAAAGCGACGCGCTCGCTCGCTTTATGTTTGAACGGCGCTTAATGCGATATCAAAGCAGAGCGCGCGATAAATTATTCTTAGCGCCTAATTAACGTCTTTGGAGATATGTATATATATATACACCTCGGGGGGAAAGGATGTCGCGCCGCGAGGAGAACCCAATATTTTCGCCGTTAATGAAGCTTTTATTTTCCCCGCCGCGAATCGCGTGACGCGGCTCCGTCGCGTGATTAACTTGCCCCCTCTAAAGCGTAGGAGAAAAGGAAAATCCAATCTGCTCCCTTCTTCTCGGCGGCTCTCGCTCTCCGTCGGATTATAAGAGCGAATTACAACTCCGGGCAATTTTCTCAAATTAATAACGTAGAGCTTTTAATTCGAAAATTCGAGTTTACAGATCCGATTGCTCGGGTCGAAAATTGCGTCGCGCCTCGCGCCGCACGGAATCTTTGTTCAAACAGCCACGACACACCGTGGAAATACGGCCTAAATGGCTCTACTTACGCCGGTTCGCGCCGCGATTTTTTATTGAGATTCGCACGCGAGGCCCGGTGGAAAAGTAAACCGCGGGCGCAAAAGCTGCTTCTCTCTTTCGCGGACGAGGAGTCAAGCACGGCTGGTTCAGGCGACCTATTGAATTCCGTTACTGTTTTTATGCGCCGCATCCTTTCAACGTTTTCGTAATGTCGACGCGCCGGCGTGTATGTACGTTAGGTGACACGCCGACGAGTTTTCTTATCGCGAAATGGAATGTTTTTTTTTTCTCCAGCGGCAGCGGCAGCAGCAGCTTGGGTTCGCAGCGCTTCGAGTTTAAAATTGTTCGCTTTTGGCTCCATAGAATATAGTGTTCGAGCAATCGCCGATTTCACAATATTTTATTTATTACAGTTAAATGAAATTCATAAAAAAAAATGATAAAACGTTCTAAATAATTCAATCGAAACAATGAATAAATTAGTGCTCGAAGAACGATTTTAATGCGGAATACGCAATAATAGGAATTACGTTATTACGTCCGACGCAGGCCTCCTCCTTCAACCCGAGCAATCTCCCGTCACAAAGGGAATATTCCCTTTCATCTGTATGCCGCGAACGGCAGCGGCATCCCTCGAATGTATAAAGGCGCTCTTGGCCTTCGGCAATGATCCCCCGAGCGAAATCAAGCGGGCGCGCGGTGCGTAGGACCCTCTCTCTCCCCCGAGGGGAATTCCCGGACTTAAGCTTATTAGCGCGCGCTCTCTTTGCGTACGTGGGCGAGAGCATCGCGGGAGAATCCGCGCCGAGGCGTTTTGCGCCGAAGCTCCCGATAATCGCTTCTCCAAACGTTATACCGGCAGGCGGTTACCGCCGCGATTCCGAGTATACGTGACGTCGTTGCGCAGGTGACTCTACTCGGGCTAAGTAATTGGGATTGCGTAAAGCGGCGGACGGTGCCGACGGGGTTTATCGAGGAGCGAATTTTTTTCCGGGAATGTGCAAAATGTGCATGCGCCGGTTTTTATTCTTTAATAATAAACTATTCTAAGTACAAAATCGTAAACATTTTTACTCCCATTTTACTTGCCGCAGGCTAGATTTTGGAAAAGCACCGTAATTTTGCCAGTAATTTTTAAATTTACAAGCGCAGTTCGAAATATTATATCTTGGATTATTAAATCTTGGAGGCTTTTCTAACCAAGCTGTTAACTATTACAAGCCCCTAAAACGTCGCTCGTAAATCAAGTTTATGCCGAAATTTAAAAAATCACACTCGTACGCAAGCGTATCAACAGATTTTATTGAAATATTTCACCGCGAACAAAGGCGAAACAGCCCCCCTTTCGCAAAACTCTTTACGCCCGTCGTAAAGAGAAAAGTGGTGTTTTTACAAGCGACCATTAATCACTCGGACGTAACGCGAGTAAAGCTCGCGGAAATACACATGCAAGGCTATAAAGACGAAAGGGGAATCCTCGACTGCGGCGGGCCTACTGCCAACGACAATATTTTAACTCGCTCCGCTCCGCGAGGATCAGCGAGGGCCAATTGCGACTGCTCGCCCCGCACCGGAAATTCGACGTCGCATCGCGCCTGACTCGGGGAAAACTATAGGAGACGACCCAATTTTCATCACGCGACTCACAAAGGAGCCTTTTTTCCCCGACGATAGCTCGGCTCTCCGGAATTGAGAGGTGTATATAGTTATAAACGCGACTGGTATAGGAGGAAACTTCGTTAATTATTTCATTTAGTCGCCAAGGGATACTTTATCGCTTTGTGCGCGGACGTCGTCGGGCCTGACGATATATAGTTACGACGAGAGGAATGACGTATTTGACCAAGTAATGCATTGTCCTTTTAATTTCTGCGGAGATTCCTCGGAGCGGACTGTCGAGTGCGGAAGGAAAATGGGTTGAAAGCGTGTCGTTGAGATTTCTTGGGATGGAAATTCTCTTGACTTTTTCCGACGAGAATCGTCAAATTGTCAATGTCCTTTGAAATTTTAATCCGGTCTAAAAGGACCTTCTTTGTTTTATAACAGGAATTATCTCCGTTCCGATTCTCCGAAACTTTAGCTTCTCTCCAAAAAAATTTAGTACCCTCATACACATAAAAGTTGCAGGAAAGCGTTAATCTGTTTCTCTCGTTTAATAAAGCCGCGTTTTAATAAATAAACAATAAGATTAAAGCTAGACTAAGCACGATAAGACCGAAAGAAACTAGCTTATGCAGAGGCTAAATGCGACGTTATCTTGTGCGTTACAGCTGACTGGATTTCTTCAGCAACCGGTGCCGTACAGCAGCATGACGGAAGTGTACGCGGTGGCTAGATGGGATCCGACCTATAAATACTGCCTAAGAATCGTCTTGCCGGACGGATCGCTACTGCTGCAGGCCAGCAATGCCTACACGAGAGACCAGTGGTATCATTCCATACTCTGGAAGGTGAGATTCAATCCTAGAAATCCTTTTTGTCAAATTTTTATCTCGCGAAATATTCTTCCGAGAAGTCGCTGCTGCAGAGTATATAAACTCTAAATGTCGCGCGCCGATTTCGGAAACGGCAATATTTCCAGAAACCATGTTATAACAAAATTTCTATCCAGCATCGGGACAAAGGATAAAAAAAAAAAACAAAAATTGAAAAAAACAGTTCACCGGAGTTCGCGGAAGCGGAGTTTGTACCATTGTAAATAGCGCGTCCGCGCGCGCGCGCGCGAACTTTCCACAGAAGCTCCCCTCGAAAAGCGCTAAAAGTTCGACAATAACGAATCGCCGGCGCAAACAGGCTGCTAATCTCGCTCGGCCAAAGTACACATCACCTACCGGCCATTATACGACGGCTCTCTCTCTCTCTCTCGCGCGCGCGCGCGCGAAACGTCATCGCGCGGCGCGTGTCGAGGAAAATTTCTATTTCGCTCGAGAGCGGTTATGCGCGCGGCGGCTCTGACGATATACCGATTACAAAGTAAAATAAGCCTCGCCGGCCGATAAGACGGAACGACGAGAGGCCCTTCCAAGCTCATTTCCACGTCAAACGCCGTTTTATGTGCATTCTATTTTTGCAGAAGAGCATCTTCAAGTACCAGCACCTGGTGTCGATCGGCACGAAGGAGGAGGTGGTGCTGCGCGAGCTCAAGGCTCTCGTGGATTTCGCCCTCTGGACGCCTCTTCAGGTATGCCAGGCGCGCCTCCGCTATGCGCCCGAGGCGCTTTTCTATTTGCTTTTGGAACTTGCGGAACGTCGAGTTATTTAAGGGGGGAGAGGAGGAGGAGGAGGAGCGCGACGCTGAGCTTTCCGAGAAATGAAAAATTTTTGCCCCGAGAGTTTTTTGTCCGATATATCGGACGATTCGTAGCGTATAAAGTTAATTGAAACGTTAAGTCCTTTAATCTATAGTTAAATGCTATTTAAAAGCTTGTCTCTGGGTATTGTGCAATTTGAATTCCGCGAATTAGAGTGCACTTTCATGCGGTTCAGGAATTTCCTAGAATATTCTTGGAAAATTAATTACTCGGCGATTTTAACCTTATTTTATTCAATCTGTGCTTGCATTTAGAATAATGGCAAATCTAGTCGCTGAATGTAGTTGCGGACTTTATTATAAAGTGATTTTCGTTATTCAGGGAAAATAGTATTGATTTAAGTAATTAATTAAATGATTAACGCAAAATTTTTCTTGGCTTATTAATACATTAAGACGTCACGACACTAATTGATTACGCACTTGATATTGTAAGCTTCCTTTATCCTCAAAAGAAAAGATAAACAGAGTATTCTAAATGACAAGTAATATTTAAAACGATTATTAACTCTGGCTTCTTAAAAGAAAGCTTCTCTCACAAAAGAATTTGCGTCAGTTGATAACTTAGACTATAGATTTATTTAGCACAGTATTAATTTGAACAGTAGTAAGTTATACATTAAACCTCTAAAGAATTAATTTATTCATAATTGCTGATAACTTAGCGCGAAGCCAGAGCGCGAGAGAGTAAAGGCACTTTCATCTCTCTCTCCCGCGTTAATAGAAAGTGCATCATCAATCACTCGACCTACAAAGTAAGAGATTAAAACCCATCTCACGGCGAATTAAATTTTCAGGACGAAAGGGTGGCGGGCGCGCCTCTGGAATCCGTGGCGAAGCTCCTCGAGGAGCCGAACCTCTTCGAGAAGTCGTCGGACACGAGCAGCAGCACGAGCAGCGGCCCCCTCATAATCTCCGACCTGATCGACGACTGCTCCCCGGACGAGGAGCACTCGCTCTCCTCCTCCTCGTCGGACAACGAGGCCCGCAACTGGGCCGAGGCGGTGCTCAACGTGGCGGCGCCCCTCCTGGAGCGCGCTGCCCCTCCGCCGGCCCTCGCCCGGGCCCTGGCCCGCCTGGCCCAGCGACATCCGCGCTCGCCGCTCGTCCTCGCCCTCAGCCCGGCGATCACGCGCTGCCTCAAGCACACCGTCGACTTCGGCAAGTCGCCGGACATGCGCAAGCTGCTCCAGGTGTTCGTCGCCGCCCTCTACGAGAACGAGGACGGCGAGAGGGCGATCGCGGAGTACGTCGCCTCGGTGCACGGACCGGGCAGCGACTGTCCCCACCCGAGGATTCTGCCCAATTTGGTGTCCATCTGCGTCGCCGCCATCTTTCACAGGTCTCTCTTCGCGCAATAATATAATAAATAATCCGGCGAGTGAAATTATTATTGGAAAACTGCTATTATTAACCTGTAATAAATTAACACGTGATTCGAGCGTTTCGTTTGTTGGCATGCGGAATGTAAATAAGATTTCGAAGCTCAAGACTCGGAAAAGTTTTCGTAAACTAAAATACTTATTTATATATATTTTAGTAAAAATTATTGGAATTTGATAAACGGCGGATCGAAGAAACAAGTATTTAAAGTTTTTTTTACCAACCGAATTAAAAAATTTCATTTCGAAATAGAGATTTAATAACGCCGAAAATGGCAAGCCCCAACAATAGATTCAATAAATTCAGCATGCAGCAGGACGCTTAAAAGGAAAAATTCAAACAAGCCCCCCGTTATCGCGCGTGCATGCAAACAGCTCTCTCCTCGAGCCGCGACGTTAAATTAATGCAAAAGGCGAAATTTAGGGGCTCCACGGGCCGCGGACGACTGCCCGACTCGCGAAGGCTTTTTTACGCGTCCGCATAAAAGCATTCGTTATTTTCTCGGGCCGACTAGCCGAGGTTTTACGATTTCCTTTGTGTTCTAGATTCGAGGTAAGCGCTCGCAAGCACCAGCAGCAGCAGCAGCAGCAGCCACAGCAGCCGGAGGAGGGCGCGGCCACGTCACTGCCACCCTTAAGATGTTATCTCCTTGTCTTGAACATTGCGTACGTGAATAACGTTTCTATTATAAGACTGTATTTTTAGTGCATGCTTATGCAGGCGAAAGCCTCGTTCGCTCGGCGAACGAGCGCGCGCGCGGCTATATAGCCGCGGCCGCGCTGTAAATTTCACGCGACGTGCTTTAATTGCTTACACGAAAACGTATACGTTATAATTGCGGAGCTGGAATACTATATAACTTGAAGTGTGCGCGCACGCGCGCGACGACGCCGCGCGCGAGAGAGCTTACTTTATGCCGGGACGTTAATTTTAATTTACGTGCCAGGCGCTGTTTGACATTTTTCCCCCCTGCATTTGCATATTAATCGACTTTTCTAGCTTGCTTCGGAAAGCTTTTATTTTAACTCGCCGATCTGATTTGGGAAACGGAGGTGGTTTGAATTATTGGCGGTAATTTCTAGCTCTCCCGTCGAGCGTGTCATTCGTACCTTTGGCTTTTAATTTAAACGTCCTTTACGATAACATAATTCGCCTCTTTCCACCGTATAATTTCCATAAATTAATGCATCGTCGCGAAAACGTGCATGTGATATACTAATAAATATAAAATGCGAAAATTATTATAATGTATTGCGCATTAGGCATTCAATACCGTGTGTGTTATTATTTAATATCTAGGCTCTGATTTATGCGCTAGAAAAACTACTATTAGCGATCTGCATATTCAAACAGTAATGATGCATTGGGAAAATAAATCTTTTTTTTTTTTTTAAGAGTTTAAGGAATCATTTTATCACAGTGCCGGCGAGCAACGTGATACGTATACTAAAAACCTATTAACTTCGGAATTCGATGTAGAGAAAAAGTAATCAATCAAGAAATATATTTCGATTTTCCGCGCAAACGAATCCAGGTGCCTTCACAAAGGATTGAATTCTTCTGTATTGTTTCTTGTTTGACTATAACCTGGATACGAAATTAAATAGTACAAAAGCGATTGAAACGTGATATTTTCCATCAAACTATCGAACATTTAATTTTAAACTCGCAGACAATATCTTTCGACTTACGTAATTTTACCAATTTTTACCTTCAATCGAGCTAATCCAATTTATATAAGAAAAAGTATTTCATTTTATCTTTTCAAAAAATCATTTGCAAATACTAATTAAAACCGAAAACCAGCTCGGAGTATTCGGACTGGCGGCCCGGTCTCGGAGCCCTGCTGCAGCCAGTTCCGTTCCCGGAAGATGCTCTCGCCGACAAGGAGGTGCAGGATTCGGTGCTGTCCGTCGTAATGCGCCGATTGGCCAAGGATCCGCGTTGCACCGTACATCGGGTGTTACTGCCTGTACGCGAACCCAGACCCGGATGGATCCACATCGCTGCTCCTTCGAGTCCAGCCTGCCCCGACGAGGGACAGCTTTTCGGCGAGATGGTGAGATTTTTTTTTTATTATTCCGCTTTCGCTGCAGACGAGGCTTCGGAGAGTTTTTCTACTTTAGGAGCTTGGCTTTATGCGGGGTTGTTTGCGCAGCGCATTTTGTTGGGAGGTAAATACCGGGTAAGATAAATATTGTAGAAAATTCATAATTTCCATTTGGGTCAACTTTAAAGGCTCCATAAATATGAAAATGTAATATTATGTACCGTCGGGTGAATTCTGCTAAAGCAGCAGAGTTTAAAGTTTACCGCATAGTCTGAATTAATTGAAAATTCAGTTTATAACGATTTTAAATTTTGTACAACTTGAAAACGTTAAATTTTCATTGACAGCGTCGTGCAAAGTTCCTTCAATATTTAGAATTCAGTGCGAGAACAAAGAATTGTTAGAAAGGGATTTTAGATTTACATCTTTGAATACAATCCATTTATTACGACGTCTAGAAGTTAAAAAGACAAGAATTCCATGAAAAAAGCCTATTCAATCGGTCGCGAAAAAATATATTATTTCTACGGCGTATAGTTTTACGTGAGCGTCCTCTCAAAGTCAGGTAGCCGAGGATTAACCCCTCTTTCCCTTACGTGCCATAAATTTTTTTGCCCCGTTTGTACCTCTCAGCTTATTTTGCCGGTAGAGGTCATTCCGTGACCCGCATAATTTATTTAAAAGCATCGTAAAAAGGTCGAAACTTAATTTTTTCAAATAGAGCGCGCGAGATAAAACGCGCAAACAGCGATACGTTATTTTAAGTGTATTACAAGCCTCCCGGAATGTTTGTTCTGCGATTCGCGAGAGTTTCTTAAATTAAACCTCGTTTTCCCTCCGAAAATCATCGGCAAGTCTCTTTAATCAAAGTTGCTCAATCCGACCGAGATTATATACCGTTTTCGATTTGCTAAACAAATACTTAGCAGATTATCGGAATAACGCGATATGGCCACTATAAAATCCCGAGATTTTATTAAGACCACTATCCCAGCCGAAGGAAAATAAAGCATCGCCCGCTAAAGTACAGCGGCGGCTCACGATGGAGAGGCATCAGTAGCAGAGTAAGCAGGCCGATTGAGATTTCGGCGAATCCGTATGGTTCGATGCCCTTACGAGTGCCCGGATGTCTTGTTGATCTTTCTTGATTTCGAGGGGGGGGCTCGCGCGACACAAAGGCGTCGAGAAATAGATCCTCTCCGCTCCCCCCGCCCCCCTTCCTTCCCGCGGCACGTCGGAATAACATTTACTCTCGCGGCGATTGATCGGAAACAAGGATCCAAAGGGATATATGTGTGCGCCTTTACGGCCGTCGTCTGCGTCACGAGCGCGTCTGGTTTAACGTCTTTACGGCTGTTTATTTTCAAATCTCCGTCTGTATATGTTCCGGCTTTATGCGATTACAGAGCGTCGCCTGTTATATATATATATAATACGTATATACGCCTGAAAATGTATTACGCGGGCCCGCTGGGTGAAAGCTCTCTCGGCCGGGCGGCAGCTACTCCCTTTTGGCTCGTAAGCTCGCGCCGCGGCTATCGTTTCCGAGAAACGTCGATTCAAAGCGAAGTCAATGTTCCGGCGACGCGAGCATAAAAGACGCCGAGGGGGCCGGCTGCGCGACTGTGAATTACGGCGCTGTAAAGGACAAAACGAAATTGCGCGGAATCGAGATTTTTCGGTGGTTTTACGAGCCGGAGCTTTTTAAGAGCTTGCGGGAAGGTAAGGACACAGAGTTTCGGGGGGCAGAAACGTTTCAATTGGATGAAATGCGCGGCATATCCAAGTGGATTTTGATTCGAAACCCGCGATCTGTACTCTGCTCTTAGCACTTAACTGCGCCCCGTTAAGTACTTTAATAGGAAGAAAACGTATTCCGGCATAGTTATTCCGGAAAGAAAAATAAACGGGAAACTCGGTTATATCTTCGTTAAGCGAAGCCGCCGAAGCAATTGGCTTTTCCATTCGTCGCGTTGCGGCTCGCAGTCGGAAAAACTGCAGGCACCTTAATGGAATAAAAATACAAAAGCGTGTAATAATAACCCGCACGCGCCTGGCTTCCTGAGACGGCGAAAGCCGAGGTCGCGCGCATTTATAGAATGGAACACGCGGCGAATTTCCACGTGCAGTGCCGGAGCTTTCTCCCATTCTCTCTGACATGCGTACAACGAGAGAGTCTGAGCGGACGGCTATCTGCGCGGAGGTAATACGATATATTTCAATACACTTTTAATTTCTGTCTTCGAATCGCATTCTTGCCCGCGTCAAGTGAACGGGAATGTACGGCTCAATTCGACTAATTCATTTTCGTGGCTTCCGCGACAAGTGCCCGTTTTATTGCTTGCGTTTTATGGCTTCTTAATTAAAAGACCGAAAATTTCTTTGGAGATTTTATTGTGTTTTGTATTCTGAAGACGATGTAAATTTAGATTTGATGTATGAAATAAAGCCGTCGAAGTTTATTTTTAGTTTTTCCCGCTACAAAATAGAATAATCTTCAGACGAAAAAAAAGTAGGATTTAAAACGCGAGATATCTCATAAAGATGAATAATCTACCATTGATTTCGGAACGATAGCAAAACAAAATGAATAATTTTCGCGAAAGAAAAGGCTCGACAGACCCAAAAATAACAATTATTCTCTCTCTAATAAAAAAATACCGTAAATTCGCAGCTGACAACACTGCTGGCCTGCTGCTGCCGAAGGAAGCGCTTCATAAGCTCGCTGCTGAAGCAGACCGGCGGAGCCTGCATCCTCCTGGGAGTGAGGGGCTGCGACGCCGCCCAGGAAGCGCTCTGCCTCATGCTCGAGTGGCGTCTGCTGCCAAACGAGGAGGCCAGGCTCCAGGTCGTCTCGGCCCTCCAGTCCACCAAGTCGGGCCAGGCCAAGTACGCGGCACTCTGCCAGCGTCAACGTAACCTCCAGGAGCTGGTGCGCTTTCGTACATTAGTAACGGAATATAAGAGTACCAAATTCGTTAAGAAACTTCCATTTCGTTCGAGCTGAATTGCCCACTTAAAAATTGATACTCGATCCATTTACTTTAACGAACTTGGCCGTCGCGCGCGCGCGCGCTCGGGCTCTTTAACTTTAACGAGACTCGTATAATTTCAGCAACAGAAGGGGGGACCGCGCAAGTTGACGCTGCCCGTACGAGCGACGGACGCGGACGTGGCTCTGCTCCTGGGCGGCGGCGCCCTGGGAAATCTCGAGTGTCTCAGCCTGGCCTTCACCTCGGTCACGTCGGCCTGCGCCGAGCAACTCATCAAATTACCGGCCCTCAGGTACCTGAACCTCTGGGCCACGCAGTTCGGCGACACGGGCCTCCAGATGATCAGCGAACACCTGCAGAAGCTCCAAGTTCTCAACCTGTGCGAGACGCCCGTCTCCGACAAAGGCATTTCCACTTTGGCATGTGAGTTTGTTCGAACTCAGGAAGATTGGCTTTTAACGCCTTTATTGAAATTGACTTTTACTTAATTTCTATGCTTGTCAAATACAAACTCTTTCTATACCGTTGTTCCTCCCCGCGGCGAGAGGTCGCCGCCAAAAATAAACATCCTCAGCGTTCTGAAACTGTTGTCTCGATTTCAGCTCTGACGAGCCTGCGAAAGCTGAACCTGAACAGCACGAAGCTCTCGGCGTCGACGTTCGAGACCCTGAAGAAGCGGCTGCCGGCCCTGCAGGAGTTCGACGTGCGCTACACGGAGGCCTGGTGACCCGAGTACACGCCCGAGACGGCGTCGAACGGCTGCTCTCGGGACAACTCGCGCCGCGGCGCCAGCGTCAAGTCCGCCTCGAGGCAGCCGCGCTGAGGGGGAGGCACTTCCGCATCCCCTCCCCCCCCCTCGTCACCCGTATAAATAAATATCGTTGTATTTTTCTCTTCGAGGCGTTTTTTCGGCCAACGGTCCTACCGAGCGCAGCTCTCCTATCTTACAGATATATAGACACATATACGCGTACATGTATTACGAAGAATCGAGAATTAATACCCGTTCGTTTTTTTTCTCTCTATCTCTCTCTCTCTCTATATATATATATCTGTATCTACCTATCTCTTTATCCTTCTCTATATCTATCTCTATGACTCACACTCGCTCTCACACTCTCCTCTTGATCCGATATTGCCTTTTTCCACTCGTCGTTTTCTCTATATGTTCGCGGCGCGCCCGGTTCACAAAGTGAGCGCTAAAACTTTTCGAGTATTCAGAGGTGGCCGATGGTCCGCAGATAGATCGCAGATTGCCTGGGAATTCGCTTTTTTCAATTTTAAATGAAAGGACGAGCGAGGCTCGCTTCCACGTTCCGAGTATGATTCTTTTCTATGACGCAAAGTATTAAGAGGCCGCTATTCCTAGGGTTAAGTTTTAATCTTATGTAAAGATATATCTGTATAATACCAATTCATTTGCTTACCGAACCTACTTGTTTATCATGAAGAGTTCTTGCTAAATAAAACACTTTTTTTTCGTTAAACATTGTACAGTGTTCTATATAATGTTTATAGTACAAAGGAAGATAAATAGTTGTTATTTAAAATTAAAAAAATGAATTGTGCATGATGGATTTATCTCGACACTTGGTGTTCGTATTCGTCTTTAAAATATAAAAACGGCACTACGCGGCTCAAGTTTTCTCTGAAAGTTATATGTCTTATATAAATATGAAGAAATGAAAATTGTAAGGGAAATCAGATTGGAAGCAGACTTTACTCTATAAACCGCAAGAGAAGGTATTTACTTGAAAACTACATTATCGGTTAGCTGTTAAATAAAAGCGATTGAATTGCATGATTAGGCTTTCCTTCAAGTAAGTATTTTCTCGGAGCCATTGATGTTTCTGGCCGTTTAAGCCAGATAGGCTTGTTATTGCTAGAATCACATGCTATGTACTTAAACAGTTCTCCAGTGACCTACATTTTCCTTTACGACACTAACAAAGTCAAAAAGAGCGTCTATTTTTGACTCTATTTAAAAAACCATAACGACTGACTAAGTCGAAAACTGCAAACTCTACCCCTGCTTAAGAGACGTTACTTACAGGGTCGAAATTATCCATTTGTTTTCTATACATATCATGCACTTGCTCGTGGTACACGACTGCGAAAACGCCATTTCAATTAACTGTCGAATTTATTGCTTATTGTTAAATATGTATTACGTGTTATTGTTGTGAACAATGACTTATTTTAAGCAGGGGTAGCTTATAAGAGAAGTCGCTGAAAACAAATGAAAAAAAAAGCACAGAAACCGGTGAAAGTCTCAGAGAATCCAGCAGCCCGCAGTCGACGATGTATTTGTGTATGTGTGAACGAGTGTTTTACTCAGCAACAATACCAAAAAAGAAAAATAAGAATAATAAAATAATAATTATTAAAACGCAAGAGACTGAAAACGGTAGGGAAATTAACTTCTGCCTTTACTAAAAAAAACTCACTTTATTTTGAACTTTCAACAATATACAAAGGTCGTACACGATGAATATACACATGGTCGATGTCACTCGGATTTAACATATTGCTTTTTTATATAGCGATCGGTGAAAAAAAAACAGAAAAAAAGAAATACTTCGCATTATCTATATATTTTTATTTTGACTCTGTCTACGCGTAGCTCTAAGTTAGGCACGAAACACAGTCGTGGCGTCGAAGTTGCGCATTGCTCTGCTTAAAAATACAGACTCGCTCTTCTTTTTCACTAAAGTCCGATATTAATTTCAATACCATTTCCAGTCCCGGAATTACTAGGGAAAAAAAGATGCGCAGCCGATCGCAAGGACAAAGCAGAAAAAAAGATTTGCTCGACCGACTGCCCTTAGCAAAAGAATTATATATAAATATATATATTGCGATTTCAGTGTGAACACTGCCACGCGCTCTCGTTGACGTTTATAGAGGCGACTGGATCGTCTTGGCGAGGGCGTAACCGATGATTTGATTTACGTGCATATTCGCATTAATTGTGGACCTTAGTACAAGCATCCTACGAGAAAACAGAAGCAGAAGAAACATTGCAAGAACGATTGACGATTGAATAAAAACGATCCTAGTGTATATAGTTAAGCGCTAAAGAAGGTTAAATAACATTAATTATTTATTTCCGGTAGATCATATTTATATATATATAAGTATTCTATTATTATGATAATTATTATTCATCGCACAAGTTGATGTAAACGCAGTCAGAAGATTCAAAAAAAAAAAGATGCAAAAAAAATGATTACGAGTCAAAAAAAACATATATTTAAAACGTAGGTCGCGCGAGTCGAGTCGCGAACGATGTATTTATTGATAAAGAAACAAATATACGGGGCGCGAAATCGGGTCAGTTGTGAGCTGCCGGTTCGCGTCCCCGGCGTTATTATTATTATTGTACACGATAAATACCTAAAATGATTATAGGACGACTGATTCCGCAAAGAAGATAAATTTCCTTTTTCGATATTTTCGAGCTATGCAATGTGTCAGGGGAGCAAGCGTTGCAAGAAGACTGTCTGCGTCAATTTCGAATAACTGCGATTCCAATGCGTAGCCAGTTATAATAACTCTTAGCGAGGCGATAAATAATAATGAAGCTAAAAAAAAGAGATAAATAATGAAGATTTCAAATGAAACAGATTTACAATTCCTGCGTCTAACGCCTCGTCGGACTCTCGATTATAATCACATTATATTCGCAAACTGCGCGAGCGCAACGAATTCCCCTTTCTCCCTTTAGTTACTTTCCTACTATTATTATCTTTTTTATTTTGTTTTTTATGATATATTATATATAACGTATTTACCTGGGAGCTATTTCCCGTAAGTAGAGATAAAGCGAGCGATACTCGAAGACATACCGATGAATATGTAATACACCAGTTTGTATTTCTTTACGTTCTCCTTTATTTATTTTACAAAATGTCACATTATCTCATTACGTTCCTTTTTTTATTTCCTCCATTATTTATCTATACAATAAAGTCGTTTCTTTTAAAAAAAAAACAATGTTTTTGACGTTTGCGTTGACATATGATTCCGTTTATCCATTCTCTCGCACACGCACGCACACACATACCCACACACATACGTATTACATGTATTACACATCCACTACTTAGTCCAGAGTTCTTCTTCTCCTCGCCCTCTTCCACGCTTTCATGATTCCCTCTCGCGCTCTTGAAGAAAAAGATAAGCCATGTGTGTCGATCGCTGTGTGTGTGTATTATTATTATCCTCCCACGTCGCGTGGCGCTATACAAAAGAAACTGTTAAGGCTAACAAAAATACCTGACAACGATCCGCCGCTGAGATTTCGACGCTGCCGCTCATTTTCACGGTCGATTGTAGTCGGTGTACACGAGTGGTTGTATATTCGGAGGGAGCGTGCGATACACCTCGTAAGGCACGGTTTCTGTAACAATTATCATGGGAAACCAGTGAGTCAAAGCAAAAAACAATTACGGCGTTAACTCAATAAACAGTTGAATTACTCGATCTCTCGTTTATAATTATTTCGTTCTAATGTACATTTCATTTCCTTCTCTGCATGTCCAAACGATAAATTTTTTATTCATTTTAAGTGATTTTAATTTCTATTTCTGCATATGTAATTGTGAGTATAAAGCTTTGCATTATTTTACTTTTAAAAAAATATTATTCTCTTTTTCGAATCTCACCTTTGCACGTATACTTAAGGTTGGACCAGAGGACCATCTGTTGGGAGAAAGCAAAGACACCGAGACGTCCACCTTTCAGTGTAGAGTCAAAGTTATTGCCAGAATCAGCAATAAGTCTTTGCCCTTCGTAAATCCAAAGACGAATTAGACCAATTCTTGGCCTGTGAATAAGTCGCCACCTGTACGAAGTATATTGCTTCCAGCCGACCTTTCTCGGATCTTTCCATAAAAGTTTCACCTGTTTAAAAAATTATTATCCTTCAGTATATGATTATTTTTCATACAAAAAGTGTGTAAAATTTATTCAATTATCACCAGCTCAACGATTACATTACCTGATCGCGCGTATTGCCTGTATGCCACAAACTGTTGCGCATGATTTCTCCTGGACCAGTCTTAGAATCAACAAGCTTCAACTGAATACCCGTCTCAGCCACTGCCCTGAACGGTTTGGGTTCCCAATACGTTTGCAAAACCTTCTTCCACATGACTGTGTAGAACTGTCTAGTATTTTGGTACGAGAAGACGAATCCGACGTAATCATCGTCGATGTCTGTGTTTACAAAGAATGTTCCCTCAAAGTCGACACCGCTGAAGCTGTCCTGGCCTTAATGTTTAATATTGTTTGTTAATGTTTATTTAACAGGTGGTAAAAATGGTAAGAAAGAAGTAAAGTGCTGACTTACCGACGGCGATTCCAGGATCACTGTTCATAGTTTGATAAATTTCTGAGCCATTGTGATGAATTTCCCAGATTGGATCGTCTTGAGTTTTGCCGTATGGATCAAGAGCAATAGTATCGTATTTACGGAAATCTGTGGCCCACACGCGACTGTTATTTGGACAAATGTCTATTAGATTTGCGACCTTATCGTTATCATTGTCGTCAAAACAAGCATCGCCGATTCCATCACCTAAAGTTTTATAAAATCATAAGTTTTTTTTTTCATCATAATCAATTTCGTAGTACATTTAAATATTTACCATTCAGATCTAGCTGATCAGGATTGTGCACATAAGGGCAGTTATCCCGATCGTTCGATACTCTATCGTTGTCAGCATCATCATCGCATTCGTCACCGATTCCGTCATTGTCGGAATCAGTTTGGCTAGGATTAGGATCATTAATGCAATTATCGATGTCATCCTGTATTCCATCCTTGTCGCGATCGGTGTTGTTGTCGCAAACATCGCCCACGCGGTCGCCGTCTTCATCAGCCTGATCAGCATTGGGAGTTCGAGGACAATTATCGCAGACGTCACCGATGCCGTCACGATCTGTGTCCATCTGATCTTCGTTCCAATTCTTGACGCAGTTGTCCTCATCGTTGGGTATGCCTGTAAAATGAAATAACTTATTAATTTAAGATCTAAATATTTAATAATCATCATTATTTGTACAAGTTACCATCATTATCAATATCATTATCGCAGGCATCACCGATACCATCACCGTCCGTATCATGCTGATCTCTGTTCTTAACGTATGGGCAATTATCGCAAACATCGCCGACATCATCTGGGCCCTCCTCATCGCTGTCGGCTTGATCACTGTTGGGTACCAAGGGACAATTGTCCGAAAGATTCAGGACGCTATCGTTATCGGCGTCGTCGTCACAGGCATTGCCCATGCCATCGCCATCTGCATCTTCTTGTCCACTGTTTGGTGTTTTGGGACAATTATCGGCTCTGCATCTTTGATCTTGACAATTAAGGGATTCGTCTGGGTAGCCGTCACTGTCCGAATCCAAACCGCACGTCTGACCATCTCCTGCCCAGCCCACGTTGCACTAAGAGATTTTTAATTCAGATTTCAAGTCTTTCATATTACTTAAATTACTTATTTTTTTGAAACGTAGGGGAAAACTTTCTTTAAAATCAATTGACTTTCAGAATTATAAAATGTCTTGTAATAAAATATTGAAATTTTTTTTCGTTTTAATTTTAAAGAACACTTTTTTTTTTTAAAACAAAGGTAAAAGAGAAAAGAAAATGATACTTAATCCTTGAAAATTGGATCATCGATACGAAAGCAAAGATAAAATAAGTTTCAAACAGGTAAAATTAACTTCCAACTTCTAAAGAACGAAAGAAAAGTTTCTACTTAAGACTTCTAAAGAATTTAACGCGATTTCAAAAAGTAAGTTTTTTATAGATTATAAAGATTATTGATGGTATCTGTTACGCTTAGGAAAAACTTTGCAATATTTAGAAACTCTATTTACATTAAGTTTAAAATATCGATAAAAATAAAAAATATATATAAATATAATGAAAATAAATAAATAATCTTCCGATAACGTTTAAAAGTACTTCAATAAACTACATTTTAATATCGAAAGCCAAAAAATTTATCAAAATATCACAAGCAGACAAATAATGTTGTGGAATGCGTCGAACAATTCGTAACATCCTCTTGAGTCCTTGCAACGACGGTCCACATTTTAATAACATTATACACTGCTTTCATTTATTATCCAATAGTTACCCTGCACGAATAAAGATTGACAGCGATGCAGATGCAGTCAGCGTGATGGTCGCATCTTGTTATACCGTCAGGACAGACGTCATGACTGGGATGGCAGCCTACGGTTTGATTGCCAACAAAACCGCTTTTGCACGGGCCACATCTAGCTGTCCCCTAAGAAAAGATTTCTTTACACTTTCCTCTATTAATATTGCGAAAAATTCCACGCCTCATACCTCATCTTTCTTCGTGTAATTTATCAAGTTTTTACCTTTTTTTACTCAATTATAATTAAATTGAAATGTGAAATAGCTATCTACTTTTATTATAACTTAAAATGAGATATTTATTAAGTTTCAGTGTGTACTTTGCAATTTTTTTATTAAGAAATAAAGAGATCTATGTAGGCTTACTGTTTAAGTTCTATTTTCTATATAAAATAAAGTTTTAGGCATCCACACTATTAATTTCTTTACTGCTCAACTTTCATTTATATATATCTAAAGTCAAATAAGAGGTAAAAGAAAGGAGTGCACCTATATATACACAACTTGATGGATGTTTCTTCAGAGAAGAGAATTGTTTCGCTTCGGCAAAGTTCTCAACTTTTTCTGACTAATTCGTTCTCATCATACAGCGGAGTCAATTCGTCTCGAATAAAGTATAAGATTGCGTTGACTTATTATCGAATACAAACAGCTGGTACTTTGTTTTTGCCGTTGTCGAAATAAACTCGTAACATATAAAGAAATGGAGGGAAATACAAGCAAGTTTAGCGACTTTTGCTCGTAATCTTTGGTATTTCGTACTTTTGGAACAAAAAAATAAACTTATAACGAATTAATTAAGAAAGAAGTCGTACAACTTGCAGAGAATTTCCCCTGTGTAATAAAAGGTATAAAGTGCATCTGTGTAGATTCAATAATGCTAAAAAATAATAACTTTAACAGACCAAACTTTCTTATATTCTATTAAGAAAATTCTTATACTCCTTGATTAAACTTTGACCGCCCCATCAAATCCAATCAGATGCACCTTAAGATTGATATAAGAAGGATTGAGAGTTGTGGTGAGGAAGAATAAAGACCCCAAGATTTTCTTTCCTTTCGTGCACTATACATCAATAATGCATGTATTATTGTCTCTATGAAAGAATACAAGTCAAGAGGACACTGGCGCTTATAAAGAAAGAAAGTAGAAAAAAAAGTGTGCCGCAAATACGTTCAAGAATACGCACGTGCAACTAGATAATAAAAAAATTGCTTGTAGAGCGATAATTATATAGCGGATAGAGTAAAAAGTGAAAGACCATTTGTTTTATGTAGCAATTAGATTATTTTGGCGATTAAAAAAAAAAAGAGGAGAATAACTGGTAACTCTCATTGTTTTACGTCGCTCGAGCCGGGATTAAAGCTCGCGGTTACATTACTTTTTCGGTATTTTTTTTCGCTTTGTTTGTTTGTAATTCACGTGCAAGTCACCTCGGAGTTGAAGCAGTCCGAGTTGTCGACGCATCCGCCGTTGTTGTCGCTGCACGGGTCGATCCTGTAGCAATACTGACGATGCGTCAGGGCGTACTCGACGCCCCGGCCTTCGGATACGTTGCCCGTCATGCCCTCGGGACAGGCGTCGCATCTGTTCGGCACAATCAAAATTCGATTAGCTTTGTCCTCCTTTATGGAGTCCGCGTTTATGGGATATTAGCGGCAGTAGCATTTGGCTGTATGCAAATTGCTCGCTTAGAATTGTATATTTGCTCGTAGAAATTTTAGTGACGTTTCGATAAACGATAATAGTATTTTATAATCTCTTGAAATGTCCTTGATACAACATAAAAATATTAATTAACTGAATTAATTAATTTTGATAAAATTTAATTGGGGGTTTTTTTTTTTTGGTAAATGCAGTATATCGAAAAGTATATTTATGCTATTACTTCAATAAAATTAGTGATAAAGTGTTACAGTGAAAAATGAAAACCATAAAATTTTTATTGTTTTATAAAACAATCATAAATCAGTATGATAGCAGTTTTTGAAATGACATTATAAAATTAAATTTTTATGCCCCGAGTCATGAACATCGCGCACGAGGAGCTCGAGTGCCGTGTGATTACGAAAAATTGTCACCAAAAATGAAACTTTTCCAACTGTTAAGAAGTAATAACTTAGTTAAGCGAAGTAGCTTTCACGTAAGGGTCTCTCAAGAGGAAGGCGTTAACTCTATTTTCTAAGTAGAGAGAAAATTAAACCCAAGACAATGCTTCTCTTTTTAAAAGTTATACGTTTTTTTTAGCGATATTAGTCGTAAAACAAGCATTCTGACCAATTTCACGCGTAGAAAATATTTTATCAAAGTAAACTGTGCTTTTTACGGTGCTTAATATACGTATCAGTTTAACCGAAAAGTTTTTGGCGTATTCACTCACTTAGAAACGGCATGAAACTGCAAAAAAGTTTGATTTTTTGCCTCGGTGAACCCGCCTCGCCTATAAACGGAATAATTCATTCTCCAGCAAAGTTTGCGCGATAAAAAGACCGAGAAAAATCGAAGCTCCCTTCGATCGATCAATCATATATCGCCATATCGAGAGTGAAAGTAGGCTTTATCTGTCACTACAAGACAATAGGCTTTTGTTCATCAAAAAAGTATACCCTTATAGGTCATAAACCAAAGTTTTCAGAAACTTAGGAAAAGGGGAGACGCAGAATTTCATTAAGGCACTAGTCCCTATTGTGGCTCTCTATTCAAGCTCGAAGAGATCCAGTTTGAAAGCAAAGCTTATGGTGAAAAGTAAATGAGGTAAAATTTTATCTAATTTACAGAAGAATAGGATTAAAACTAATTGTTAAAATGCATCAATTTAATAATATTCAAATGTAAATTTTGTAGAGATAAATGAGGGTGTTAAATTTTTCCAGATAAAGAAAATGTTCTAAAATAATTGTATTTTAAAGCTTCGGTTCATTAAAGGCTCTACTTTAATATATTATTATAAAGCAAAGAGGAATGAGACCATAAAATTTGATTTTAAAATAAACACGCCTCTTTTTTAAAACTCTTACGAAAATTGTAAAGTCAAAATACCCAACGAAATTGCCAAGGAAAATAAAAAAAAAGCACTGAAATATTTAAAAAACCAGCAGCGCTGACCAAACTCTTTTTTAATCAGGCAAAGTTAACAGAGGCAAAAACCTGTCCACTGACCTGTATCCGCTCTCGTACTTGTAGCAGCGGACGCCTTGCCAGCAGGGCTTGGCGAGGTCGCACTCGTCCTCCCTCAGGCAGTTGAGCCCGTTGCCGTTGTATCCGGCGGGGCAGGAGCCGCAGCGGTAGTACGGCGGCACTCCGGACGGGGCGCAGGACACGTTCGGGAAGCAGGGGTTCGGCTGGCAGCCGTTTATGCGCTCGCAGTGCTGGCCGTTACCGGTGTAGCCGCGCGGACACGGCCCGCAGCTGGAAACGGAGGATCGAGCTTTTATCTCCGTGCTCGTTGTTTCTATGGGGTTTTTTTGTTTTTATTTGATAGTCTGGATTACTTTGATTATCCCTTTAAAATGAAACCTTGGTGCAGGATTAAAATCAGAGTAAAGTTATTAATAATTGTTGATTTTTATTGGATAGTACTAAATCATGGAATCCTGAGTTTCATTCAAATATGACTACGTAAAATGCACGTGGGTTTATTTGAATTGAAATTTATGCGTGGGTCTTTTATAGTCAAGTATTTGTAAAAAATTCTTTATATCTATTAAAGTTTGTATATTGTTCCATTTTTAACCTTTCCATTTACACGAGTGGGTAGAGGCTTTATTCCTTTAATTACTTAAGCCACTAGAATTTATTGAGACCATTAATTTTGTTTATTATCTTAGTCTAAAGCTATATCTAAAGAAAAAAAAGAAGGTATTACTTCGGATAAGGCCCAGCAAATAATACGATTTTTACCCTTTTAAAAAATCCAAAATTAACATAATTACTCCTCGAATCCTTCCTTATTTCGAATTATTTGCACCTTTCATTCGCCAGCTTACCAATTTCCCTATGAATTTCCCCCGACAAAAGACGCATTCGCCGAACCTAATCTTAATCGCATATCTAACCTCATTTCCCAGAACAAAGCGCTGCATCCGTTAACCAGTCCTCGCGCTCGAGCGCCCCCGCAATCGACTTACGTGAATCCGTTGGGGGTGTCCAGGCACTCGACGCCCTCGAAGCAGGGGCTGTCGCTGCAGCCCGGGTATCGGCGGCAGTTGCGCCCGTCCCCGTAGTAGCCGGAGGGGCAGCGCAGGCACTGCGGCCCGGCCGGTGTGTCGCGGCACTCCGCCCCCGGGAAGCACGGCGAGTTGTATCGGCAGCTGCGCGGCGGCGGCGGCGGCGCTGAAACACGGATTACCGATCTGTAGAGCTCGAGAGCGAGATGGTCGCTCGGGATTATAATAGGCGGTGAACTTTTAATGACGCGGATGAGCGAGCTTTGCGGAGAGACATTGGCTTAGGGATCGGGGATGAAGGCTTTTTAGCCCTCTATAGAGCTTGAAGAGGCGTACATTTTATCGTTTTTATAATTTTCATCACGTTCCCGTCGTGAACAAGGAAGCGTAAAGTTTTAGTGCGGGTTTTTAGCGAAGGCTAAAAAGCTTTATTATTGGCAATAGGGAAATGGTTAATGTAAAAAGATCGAATAATTCAATTTTAAAATAATTTTCAAGAGAGCTCTTTATACTTTTGCATTCTTATTTCAGTCAGTTGAATGCAGTTGCTTGGTAGGGTCGGTTAACTTTTAGTGGGTTGGAAACTGTTGTTACAAAAACATTACCGTAAAAGTTAATGAAACGTATTTTATTATAATTCAATGGAAAAAGCATTTTCACGAATTACGCAAAACTAAAATTTTCTGTTAAAAACGATGGAAACTTTTTCAATTTTTTGAATTTCAAAATAGAAAACTTTTCTCTCCAGCCATTTACTAAAACCTCTCTCTTTTTTTTCTGCATGATAAATAACTTACGCGTTGGCTTCTCGTGACAAGCGGCGCAGTTCTCCAGCAGTTCCCGAATGCGCTTCGTCTCCAACAGCTGCGAACAAAAAGCATCCCCGTTCACGATCCATTAACAATCGCCCCATCCCCACCCTCCTTCCACTCGGCTCCGAACTCACGTTCAAATCGAGCTTGGTCCACATCTTCTTTATGGCGTCGATGAGCAGATTCAAGGTCTTGGCCATCATCTCGTCGGTGTAGCAACCTGCGCGTCGCGGACAAACAGAAAAATAAGAGGAGGGCATGCATGAGATAAGGGCTTTGCGCGCGCCTTCCGCGTTCATTTCCATACGGGAGGAGAGCTTTGCATGGGTTAATCGGGCATACCGTTGGGATCGACGAGGGCGGGAAACTCCCCGGGAATGTCGCCTCTCCTCCGCACCCTCGTCCAGTCGGTGCCGTTGTCCGAGTGCTGCTGCTGCTGCTGCTGGTGGTGTTGGTGGTGAAGCGACTCCAAGTCGATGAGCGTCGTCGTCGCGCAGTTCTCTTTCCGCAGGGCCTCATCGATCTCGTCGGCCCCATAAATTCGAGTCCTGTATCTCCGCTCGCGGAACTGAAACACGACCAAGCGTGCGACGTGTTTTTTTTTCTCTCGAAAAATTATAACTCGTACGGAGTGCGCCGCCTTATCGCGCGCTGACTCTGCTGCTCGTATGAAAAATGACCGGCCTTTTCGGAGGGAAGCGGGCGGTGCACAGTGGTCAAATTCTCAAAAAAGCCGGCCAGAATAGCAAAAATTTATTCTATCAGAAATTATAAAGCTATTAATATAAGAATATGAGAAAAAAAATATTTATTCAGACTTTTGAAACAATTAGTTTTTTAATTATTTCTATTAGTTAAAATTAAAAAAAATGAATTTTTTTGAAAACTAATGAAATTTTTCATTAAAACTCCAGGTTTTTGCATAAAACGTATTTAGTTAAATTCGTATTTAGTTTTTATGCGTACAACTTTCATTAATAGCTTTATAAATTCCGGTAGAATTAATTTTTGCTATTTTTGTCGGCTTTATCGAGAATTTGACCACTTTGCGGTGGTTGGAGCCGCGCATGCAGATGCAGGTCTGTTTGAGCTACCGTTTTAATTACGGATGTTGGTCGCATGTGCTCCCGGCTTTTCCGAGAAGCTATATAATTAATTAATTATGCGAATTAAATTCATTTTTAATGTTAATACTTTGAGCAAGATAAAGGATTTTATAAATAGAATCTGTTGGTATACGGGGAATGCATTAAGCAGGGATGAGATTCCATTTCTTCAGCTTTAGATTAAAAAGCTTTTAATTTAAAATAACAAAGGGTATTATTTTTTGCTATTGAAAAAACAGAAGTTTGCAAAGCTGCAACGATAAAAGGATTAAAGGAAAAATATTAAAATTATTTGGAGATGATAATTTTACGATTATATTTCTAAAGCGCGGCAATTTTTTTAAATAAAAACGAATAATTTCTCGCTTCGTCGATAAAAAAAAAAAAGTACATTTTTAACCACCAAGCTACCGAATTCAATCGCGCGTATCAAAAGCACTTAAATTTAAATTTAATAAAAAAATTTGAAAAACAGGAAACAGCGGTAAAAGCCGCCTGGATGCAAACCGGTAAACAAGTCAATATTTTCAGGCGGCTCTTTCTTGAAGAATTGCAAAACAACGCATTAAATCCCGAATAATCAGCCGGCTGAAATTTCGCGCCGCGCCGCCCGGGGAATCAAAAGAGCCACTCGGAATTTACGGCGCGCACGGCCGTCCAAAGTTCTCGGTATAATCTCATGAATAAATCCTCAAAGCCGTAAAAAATTATTTCGGCTGCCATTCGACTTCGGAATCGGAGCGCGCGTCTACGTAGCGTATCGCGCCACGTGGGAGGGATGAATAAAAATAACCAAAGACACACGTCGGCGCGCGTTATTTTATTCGAGTGCAAGATGGATCGTGATGGGTTTAAAAAAAATATACTCGTAGGTTTGGGGAGAACGGCGTACTGACCTTTGACTGAAACTTCTCGGGGAAAAAAAAAACGACTTTTTCGATCTATCATGCTGAATTTCAAAGGTATTCAATTGCGCGGAATGTAATCGCTTCGATTTGTAAGAGTCCTCGTAAAAAAGACGTAACATGGCGTGACGTGTACACATCGATATTCGAACGGGAGCTTATAGGTTGCGGAAAAACAATTCGTTTCTTTAATTAATTGAAGTTATTCTACGACTTTACCAATAAATTAAACATTTATTATTATGCGCGATTATAAATTTAAAAAAATTATTTTGTCACGGCATTTATTATTCATTCATATAAAACTGAAACTAAATCGCAGCTGAAGCCGATTGCAATTCATTGCCGAGAATAATTATTGTTAACAAACAGAGAGTGAAAAAATAAAAATCTAAATCAAGTAACGTAGGCGCATATAAAAATGCTAAAAGGCTAATAGATGCCTCTCTGAAGAGCAATGAATCAGTAGCATCAGCATAATCGAGCCCGAAAAAGAAAAAAGATGCAAAGCAAGGTAAAAACGAGGAAGCAGGCGAAATAAAAGCGAAATAATACATTTCCCTCTCGGGCGGCTCTCTTACGCAAAGCCCCGCAGCGCGAGAAACACGTGTCTCTCTGCCCAACGCAGCAGCCTCGGCACGCGCGGCGAGGGAAAACGCGCGCGCGGCGACAATAAACCCGTAAACCGGCCGGCGGCGCGGCCATACTCAGTCGGCTGAAAAGAAAAAAAGAAAAAAAAAACGAGCCCATCATCCGCGCAGCGCTCAGCCGCTGCCAGTCCGATAAATGCCGGTCACGGCTGCACAGGCTACTTGAGCAAGCCCCCGAGTGAGAGTGAGAGAGTGCGCGCCATATTAGGCGAGACCTCGCGCGTCCCACGGAGTCACTCCAGATGCGTATACGCGCGCGCGCGCGGCGCCCGACGTAGAATAATGCCAGGCGCGCGCAATTATGAAGACGATGGCGAAACCGCGGCAGATAAGCGCGACCGACGCCGCCGCCGTCGGTCGGTTGCCCTTTTCCAGCGACGGGGGCCGATGTTTACGTGGGGAGCCGAGCCTTTTACACCGACGTGCGGGAGTTCGATTGCGAATCCGAAGGCTACTGCCGCGACGGAGCGTGGAAACGAGCACGCTTTTTTCCGGGGGTATTTTTAAGCAAAGTCTCCGACGGATTCGGGCTGACGGGCGCCGCCGCTTTTTTTTTTTTCTCAACTCTCGAACTGTTGCTCAGCTACGACGGGAGTATCGGGGTCGGATTTATTTTCGTTTACTTCCGTCATAATTTGCCAATCTCTTTTAATTGCTTTTGAAATATTTTTCTAAGGAAGTGCAATTTCCTCGGGCGGAGGTCGCGCTTATTGCACGGGAGTGTTGTATACGTTGCCGCTGACAGGTTTAGAGTAATGCGCGTCGGCAGCTGCTTCTGGATTTTTCGAGTTTTAGCTTATTGCACTTTCGACGCGTTAATTAAGCTCGTTCGTATTTTTCACGGCGGTGTTTAATTATTTTTTAATGAACTGCGCGGTTGAACGATGGGTTTTTTTTATCGATTGCACTTTCTCGGCTAACATATCGAAGCGAGCGATCTTTTGACTCGTTCGAGAACTAATGAATAAAAATCGCATTACACCTAATAAGGTGATAAAGAGCGTTTGAATCTTACAAAAAAAAAAAAAAAAAAAAAAAGTGAGACCTTCGTTCAAAATTACCGAGCCATAAATATGGATCACAAAGATATAACGCTAAAGCATCGCCACTTATCTCGCGGGGGGCAAAAAAGGAATTATTTATTTAGACAAACGCCGTCGAGGAGCCTTCTCCTTAAATCACTCGGAACATCGGGGCCCGGCTCATTTGTTCGGCGCTCGCCGGAAACAATGCACACGCGTGAATAAGTGCCACGTGAGCCCGCGCGCGAGAGATATCAATCTTACCACTTCGAGGGGTAAGTCGCCGGCGTGCAGGGCCATCTGCTTGAGGGTCTTCCTCATCGGTATTTCGCCCTGGCGGACGCAATCGACGTAGACCTCGACGCTTGCCCCGGGCTCCCTCTGATTTACGACGAGGATAATGCTCCTGAATGGCTCGGCGATGCTCAGGCTGTCGGCGATGATGTGCTCGCGACGCGGCTGATTGTCCTCCAGCGTCTCCAGAATCACTGTAATTTTTTTCTTAATCAAGACTAATTCCTGATGCGGGGAAGTGTCATTTGTTCGGGGGGGGACTTTTTTTTAGCACTTATCAACAGTCGTTGACAATTGGACAAAGTGTATTAAAGAAATGTAAATTAATGTTGCGTTTCCAAAGAAAGTTTCACTGAAAATGTAAAAATTTTCAACTATAATTACCTCTCTTTGAGCGCCTGTCAATCATGACCACAAACTTGTTCTTCGTATTAAAGTACTCGGCCGCAAAAAACGTTTCGATGCCATTTACTGGCTTCTTTCTGGACTTGACGTGGCTCAGAGTAATGGCAAATTTATCATCCATCAAAGCATCTTGCAAATTCTTGGTCAACCCTGCACAAGCAAAAATTAAGTTAAAATTTACCCGTAGTTCCACTTAGTAACTAATCAAACCTAAATTGCGCATCGATCGGTTTTAGAATTTAAAAGACCATTATTTATTTATCAGTTTAACGGTGTTACGAATTACACGAGATAAGCGCAAATTAACAAGCATGGTATTTTTTTTCCGAAAAGGCTTTCGACGTCTTATGTACGTATAAGGAAGAAGTAGTAACATTCGCGCTGGGTCAGACGAATTAACAGATTTTTTTTTTCGAGCGGGATTTATTTAATTAAACAATAGTCGGGTTTTTTTCTCGAACACGTCAATCGATTAGGAACGAAACGGAAAAGGAGACGAAGGCTTTCCAGTATCGTCTCTTATAAATTGAATTAAGAAGCGATAGACAGCAATTTAGAGCAATTGACGGCGAAAGGCCTCGTCGTTTCTCAAATCGATCAATCGTCTCTTGTTCGCTGCGTCGCGCAACAATAACTTTCTTCAAAGTAATAATCGAAATTTGTTTTTCGAGATTTGACCTAATTCCTCGCCTCATAATTGTTTGTATTACCGACATTTTCAACCGATGCAGAAAAAACAGTTCTATTAATCCCCTAATGAACCATACGTCATTAACAAACAACACTTGTCGGGCACATTTCAATATCCTAAACCCAAACCGAAAAGTGCTAAAAAAACATTTCGCGTAATCCTCTCCCGCGGCCCGAATTATCGGTAACGAGTCAGTTCCCAAGCGCGTCGAATTCCAGGCGCAATTGGCGAGCGAAGATGCAAATAAAGAGTCGCGAGAATTCCTCGTGACAAGTGTCTGCGACGAGGTGTAGATCAAGTGCGCACACATCGCGGAGGCTTTGCACGGGGTGTCGTCGAGTTGACTGACCCGGGCTCGAACACACTCCTTGACTACCGGGTTTTTCTTTGACGAGGCCACCGGACGGGTTTCCGAGTCCGCGACGCGTCAAAGGATCGGCAAGAAATCACGGGTGAACGCATTCTGTTGTGCGAGTTGCCAGCGGACTTTTAAAAGGGTCGCAGTGCGCTTTATCGAGTTGCGTAATAACTGGTTGAAAAGTTGTTAAATTAGGCGTATTATTTAATATACGATGTAGTGAAAAGAGATTTTTAAAAGCTCCAAAAAGCTATGTAAAATCTGGAAAGCTTTTTTAATCCGAATTTAATTGTAAACGAAATTTTTTAATTCAAAGTTGTTAACGAAATTTCGTGAATTTACTCTATCAAGTATTAAGTAAAATTATAATAATTCGAATCAAACGCCCGAACAAACAATTCGTAACAAAATTCAATTTATTTTATCCGTAAGCCTAAAGCCGACATTCGACTTAAGCATAGAAAATTACACCCAATCAAGATTTTTTTTTTCCCGCCTAAAAAGCTCCACGAGTCGATTTGATTAAGAGCTTAATTAACTCTGCCCTCCGGCTCATTTTCCCCCGCCACCTCGAAATTGTCTATTATCATCAACTCGGAGCCCTACGAATTCCCATCTGTTTATCCGTTTGTCACGGCTTTTTCCGGCGTTTGCGCTAATGCGACACGTTGTATATATCCATAACTCGGCGTAAAAAATCCGCTCCGACGCCGAGTAAACAGCCGGCGTCGGCCCGTTTCTATTCTCGAGACTTTTTTCTTCCAGGCGGGCGCGCGCGGCTACAGAATTAGAAGATTAGAAAATAGCGTTCTTTTGGGTCTCGTTGTCGAGAGAGCGAGAGAGAAAAGTCTTGTGTGTGACTTACCCTCGTCGGGCGTTAGGCTCGAGCTAGAAATAGTGGCGAGCGCCACGAAGAGCAGGAACGTGGCGACGCCTCGCATTGTAACGGAGGTGGTCTGCCGAGTGGTCTGCTGATATGCTCCTAAAATACAAGTCATGCTTTAATAACAGAGCGGCTCCTCTCCTTTTTTTTTCCCCCGCTTTCTTTTGCGGCCGGGATAATCCGCTGCGCTGCCTAAGACTCGGGCCTCACTTCTGGGATTAGAGTTTCGACTATATATATGTACATGTGTTTGGGGGGGTGGGCAGGAGACGTACGTGATGTTTTTATTTGAACGGGATATGCTCTGCTCTGGGCGGCTCGGGGATTTAGTGTTAATGCTTTTTTCGATTCTGTATTTGAGCCTTATGCTTTTAACGTTGCTTCTGACATGCCTCGGAAATTATGCTCTCAAGTTGAACAATTGAATTGTTAATTCATTATTTACTTTTGGGTTAAAAAGTACATGGAATTAAAACAATGACGCGTCCGAATGAGCCTGAAAGCATTTCATTAGTACGTAAACGAGAGTCATTATTAATCGATATGACTATAAGTATTTCAATGCTAATGAATTTATCGTTACTTCAATTGGGTAAATCAATTGGCGCTAAACATCACGATTAGCAAAGCCTATTTACACTCAACTCTACTTGGTACAAATGATTTTAATTTTGCTCCAATCACTGAAACGCTTCAAAAGTTATTTACAAAAATACCTTCACCATTCGGCAGATGCGTAGTTACTTATTTACAAGACTTACGAATCCAAGACGATGCTAAGAGTTAAAGCACAATGACACATACAATACAAGCACTGAATCTAACATCACAAATAAAAAGATCACGTATATATCCGCACTGAAATAGGATAATATATATATGTTATTGAGAGCTATACTAGAACAAACACTTCGTACAATCTATAATAAACCCAAGCGTAATAACACACAATGCAAGAAAGCAGCACTAGGTAAATTTCTAATGTAACCCGAGCCATAAGAAGCGGGAAAGTCGCGATTGCGGGGTGACGAGCGCCGGGCGCACCTTCGAGAGCTCAGCTGTCCCCGGCTGGACTGGAGTGCGGCGCGCGGCTCTCTCTCTCTCTCTCTCGCGCGCGCGTTCCGGAAAAAAGTTTTATCCCCGGTAGCGAGCGAAAGAATCCGGTGCTGTCGCCCTCTCTCTCTCTCTCTCTCTCTCTTTCTCTAACTCTAACTCGTTGGTCGCGCGGCACTGGAGCAAGTACGGCCGGCTCGACGCAGTTTTATACGGCGCCCACACGACAGCGCCGGAGAGCCAGCGCTCCTTTTTACGATTCGAGAAAGAGAGAGAGAGAGAGAGAGAGAGAGAGAGAGTGCCGCTAAAGCGAGCATTGGAAGGCGCGAGCGATTTTCTTTCGAGCGGATTTCGGCGGCGAGGAATAAATGTATGCAGCTGCTGCCTCGACTTACGCTTCCGATGGCTTACTCTCGGGAGGGGAGTGCTTTTAAGCTCTGCTTGGGAATGATTGATTTGGCGCAGGTTGGGGAGATACTTTTGGACGTCACCTTTTCCGAAAGATAAAAAATTTAAGGGCTCCTAAAAGTAGACACTTTTTTAAAAGCTAAAATAGAAGTTTCAGATGCTGCGAATAAGGAAAATGCGCAGATTTAGATTTGTGGTGGGTTAAACTTTTTTTAGAAAATTAATTTATTTAAAAAACAATACTTAACTTTCAAGTCTTTATTTTCACTCAATTAATGACTGTAATATTAAATTTATCACGCTAATATTGTGACTTAACGGTGCTATCGAACCTGTAACATTTACGTCACGTTTATTTTGTATCTATTCACAAGATTTATTAGGCAGATATTTATGTTCAAACCTATTACTACTATTTCGTCTAGGACTTATATATTTAGAAAAAAAAGTTTTATTTTTACTTTTTATTTCACAATCCCACAATATTCTCCCAACTTCCCCGCAAAAAAACTATATATTCTATTTCTCTCCGCGTAATTGTCATTTTTTTTGTAAATTCGATATCCGATATTACGTTTTCCATTTACAAATTGCCAGCAACGTCGCGGCAACCCATCCCCGACGCGATACAAAAAAAAAATCATCAAACATCCGACAGCTCTTGCGCGCAAGAGCACGTCCTTCGCGGCTCTCTTCTCCCCTCGACAAAATACACACAGGCACGCGTCTCTCGGCGCGCTCGCCTTTTGCTCTCCCCGTGAGATTTAACGCACCGCGATTTAACGATTTCCGAGGCGCGCATCTAGCCTCGGGATACATACAGAAGGAGGAGGAAGAGAGGAGCCGATAAGTCGAGTTGTTATAGTATCGGCTCGCGTTCACTGACATCGTCCCTATTATCGGAGCCGATTCAACGTTTTTACGGCGCGAGGTCGCAGCTTGAGGAGAAGCGAGAGAAAGAGAGAGAGACGGGAGTTTCTCGAACCCCGCACGGGGAACTTCGTCAGGGGGGGAAGACTTTCACGACGACACGTTCGGAGCTTATCTGAATGAAACTTCTGCCTCAATGAAAATACGGAGGGTTCTTCTATATCGAGTTTTCTTTTTATAGATGAATTATGTCTCACTCCGGGAGAAGGAAGAGTTTACAAGTTCTTTTAACTTTTGGAGATTTTTCTCTCCGAGAAATATTTATTCTTGTACTGTGAGAAATAGGTAATTTTATAGGTGTTTTGCGCATAATTTACCGCGTTCCTAAAGTCTGAAAAATATTAGCAAAGTTACGTTCGTAATCCTTTTGCGACCGCTAAAAGAAAATACCTCCGCGCTCAACTCAATCCGCCGAGCATGAAACGACAATTTAAACCGCAGGCTGGAACAAAGTCGGACGAGTCGGGGAATTCCAAAGCGCGCGAGGAGCCGAGAAAATCAGATCTCGGACGGAATATAGATGTCAATGTTAAGCGCCCAGCCCGCGCACAACTCGAATCCCGCGACCGAACAGCCGGCATTGAATTAGCATGATGAATATGCACGCGCGGGACAGCTGCGCGGCACTCGGCGTCGGTTAATGCGCGTTAAACAATAACGAAAGATCCCGCGCGATGAAAGCTCTCGTCCCGCGCCGTTCGCGGAAAATTAGAATTTCGCAGGCGCGCCGACCTTGCGCATATATATGCACGAGAGAGCCGCCCGAGTCGCCCGTCACTTTCAGCGTGGGAAGCCGTTCCACCTACGGAAGCCCCCGGCCGATATTCAGAGCGGTAAGCCACCGGGAAAGCGGCGCGGCTCCTCGCTTTTTTCGTCGCGCGCCCCATTATCATACGCCCATCGCGCGCGTGCACTTCATTGCGCAATGATTCCTGCGAGCGGTCGGGATTGCGGACGCGTGTGTTTTTTTTTCGGGATTTACGACGGCGCGAAGAGCGTAAATACTTGGGAGTCGATGCTGCACCGGAGGAGAGGCTGGCTTTATTTCGCCAGAGGCTCGGATTCATTGAGATTGCAGAGCGGTAATGAGGAATAGGCCGTTCGTAAGAGAAGGATCGATTTTAATAAAGCCGAGATTTATCGCTGCCTCGCGCCGAGGATGGATAGATGATCTTTATGGTCGTCGTAAATATAGAATTCTAAGTTAATTTGAAGTAAGCACCCGAAAAGTGGATTAAGGTGCTCTCAGGTCTGACCAGGAGAATCTCACTTGTTTGGGTTATGGATTTTGTTCAAACTTTGGGGTATGTTTTCTAATGTTAAAATATGAAAGACGCCGCGCGCGTTCGGCCTAACACTCGATTTTTCAAAAGTTATGAGCTCTTTTAGCGACAAGCTAAAAAAGATCGATTTTTGTTCAATCGCATATAACTTTTCAACTATTAATTGTAGAGTATTTTAATTCCCGACATTTGAAAGGTGAGGTCAAATGCTATCGATTAAAAAAAAGACATCCAAAAATCTTCATTTGTTCAGAAGTTATGGCCCAATAAAAAATGACCATTAAAGAAACATAAAAAAAAATCCGCCAAAATTCATTGACGTAATTTTAGCTTCTTTTATTACAAATTTTTATTTAGCCATAACTTTTGAACAAATAAAGATTTTTGAATATCTTTTTTTTAGTCGATAACAATTGAAAAGTTATATGCGATTGAACAAAAATCAATTTTTCTTAGCTTTTCGCTAAAAGAGCTCATAACTTTTGAAAAATCGAGCGCACGCGGCTTCTTTCATGTTTTAACATTAGAAAACATATCCCAAAGTTCGAACAAAATCCGTGACCCAAACAAGTGAGACTCTCTTGGTGAGTATTAATTGCTTGGAATTGTGTAATATTGTTCGGTACTACGCATTTATTATGTCATTTTCAAAGGCAGCTAGAATGAATTATCAAGCAAATTGTACACTCCAATTTGACGTCGACAGGGCTGTTTGAAAATTCATAAGAGCTTAGAAATCAAAATGAAACTCTAAACCTCTCGCGCTTCGAACTCACTGAAACGTGTCAGGCTCCCTGTCTGAGGGGAATTAAATTTCAATCGAAGGAGGACCGCTCATTTAGTCGTTATCCGTGTAATGGTTCTCCCCTCCCCGTACGATGCAAAATAGCTTACCTGGCCTGGATTTCCCGTGATGAAACGCTGATCCTCCTCCCCTTGAGCTCCGGAGCGGGCATAATCGAATACGCACTTTTACATTTAGCTACGGACGGCAATTGAATGCGAGATTAATCCGCGCGCAATCGCGACGCGCGACTATTTACCTACAATGAAACATGTTTATACGACATGGCGAAATATCAATTTCGCGCGAGCATCCCGACGAACGTTATTGAGTTTTCTGTCGGAGAGCGGGACAGTCAAAAGTTTAATCGGTCGTTTCATTCTTCTTGCTTTATCTCTCTCCTGATTTAAATTAACTTCACTACTGCTGCAACTGATTGGGCTGCACAAAAATGTATCACATTGGTTCGTGATGAGGCTGGATTCTTCTTATAGGGCACTCACGCAGTTGTTGAGTTTCACTGAAAGTTCGAAATATTCGTTAGGAATTTAAAGTATTTCATTAAACGATATGTGAGTGTTAAGAAAGTTATTATTCATTCTTATTTTAAAATTGGTACGTCGTGCAAAAACAATGTAATAACATAGTTTATAAAATGTAGTTGTTTTATTAAATAATTTAAGAAAAATAATGTATCGATCCTTTTCATTTAAATTCCTTGTTTTATTGAGAAACATACATTTAAATCTACCATTAACTTTTAAGTAGCGTTAAAAGAGAAGAACGAAAAATTTTGCTCGCTTTTCAAAAGTATAAAGATTTCCCGACTTTTATGTTCTTTTACGTTCTTTTTACATATTTCTTTTATGTGCTTCGTATTAAATGGAAGAATTTCCCCTCGTGACTACAAGGAAACTACATTTTGAAAAACGAGATACAACACGAGTAAAAAGACCTTGCTACTTCCCTGAAAAGAGAAAAATCATCCAATCCGAAAATAAGAAATCACTTGTCCAGAAGTAATCCAGTTACACACGAATTATTGCTTTCTAGCGAACACCTATACCATAAGTCACAGACTCTTACAGAAGCAAAAAGAAACCACCCCCTTTCCTCGACCTTCCTCTTAGGGTTAACGGCCCATCGCCAAGAACTTGAATGATACGAATTTTGCCGGCAATGAGCTATCGCCTCGCGATACTTCCGCGAGTGACTGGACTGGACGTATATATAGGAGAGAGACCGCCCCCCGGCATCGTTCGTGCTCGCGGCCGATTAATCCCCGCGGGGAGAAAGGGGGCAACGTACTCACCGGTGCTCAAGTCGTCGAGGCCTTCGTCGAGGGCGTCGTACTTGCCGCCCGAGGGCATCAGCGTGATCTGCGTCTGGATCCTGACCCGTCGGCTGGACCGGGGCGAGCTCTGGTGCCAGGAGACCCGGCAGCCCATCTCGTTCGAGGAGCCCTTGCTCGAGCAGGTTATCATGCGCTGGGAGGCCGACAGGTCCTGCGGAGACAAGAGCCGCTGTTGCAGTTTTCGAGGCCCCAGCACTGGCTTTCGAGGATTGTGTGAGCGTGTGTGGGTGCGTTTTGTTGTTAGTGCTGCTCGAATGTTTCTGACCGGCCTTGTTGCTTGCGCGTTGTGTGTTGAGTTATAAAGTGTGATTTGTTTTAAGTTCGACGTCAATTGCGGACTGTCGTTGAGGTTTGAGATGATTGTTACAGTAAAAATTCAATTATTTTTTCAGAATTTTTAGGAAAGCAGACAGGAAGGTTCGTATTCAATGATTTTTTTACAGCTTTCTCTTTCTGGAGAAATTTATTGTTAGAGTGTTATGCTAGGAAAAAATTAGAATAAAGAAGTTATTTTATTACAAACATTTATTATCGGAAAATTCGGTTTAACAATATTTAAAAGACTTTCGTCATTAAAACACTTGGCATGTAAACCAACGTATACATCTCACTCTGCTTCTAATCAAAATAAACTCCAGGATTTTCCGGCTTTATTCCCCTTGCAAGCGAGAAATGTATTTATAATCTACATATTTTTTTGCGGAAATTTTCCGCATTTCATCGAAATTCATCTTCTGTTTTACCCAGATATACAATGGTTTTCCTTTATGTAAATTTACGAACTTATATATATTACAGAAAATCGAGAGAATTTAGCTTTGCTCAATGAAAAACGTACTTATAATGCATGATTTTTCTAAAATCTAAAATAAATTATTGTACTTGCAGTCTTATTTCTAATTATAAGTTCTAAGTAGCTAAAAAGTATTTTTATTCGGTTAATTGGTTATTACAGCCACATTGCGCAGAGAAGTATGTTTGCATGTTCATTCAATGCATTTATAATTATTAAAGCTTTTAAAACTAATATTTTTTCTACAATTTCTGGCCTAATCATAAAGTAAGAAAGGAAGTATTTTCTTTGGTTCATTGAACTTGTGATCCTTGACCAAAAAGAATTGATGAGGGTCAGATTAGACAGATCTAAGATTGCACCTTTCCTTCTACCCTCTTAAGGCATAATCCTTTCTGAAACGTTTCTTTAGAAAATGAACTTTAGCTTACGGCATAAGCTATAGCTTGTTTGCTAATAATTTACGAAAGAATTAATACAATTAAATAATTATTATAAAAAATACTTTGTACAAACGAATTTTAAAAATAAAGCTTCTTAGTAGTTTTTACTAGTGAATAATGTTTTGCGTTAAAAATTGTACAATTGCTTTAAATAATAAAATGTTCATAAATTTGTAAATACAATGTTAAAGTTCAAATAACAAAGATTATAAAAGAAGAATGCGCAAGATTTAATCTTTATTATGACGTAACTTTCTCTTGCATCAAACATATGCAGCTTTCACAGAATTTCGTTTATATAAAAAATACAAAAGCGCAGTTATTATTTATATTCCCATTGTAAGTTGGAGATTAGCGATTCTATTTTAAGAAAAATTAATCAATTTATTTAGGTAAATTAAGTAAATTAAATTTTCTTTAATTATTGCAACAACATGTGCAACACTGACGTGGATTTACGTTTGTTTTTAAAAAATTTTTAAAGCTGAATCGAAAAACATTTAAACAATTTATTTGTTTTAACCCATTTTCGCAATTTATAATATTTTAGGGAAATAAGTATTAAAGAGTCAGTAAATGTTAAATTAGAATAAATAAATATTAGTAGCGACGAACTTGCAAGGACTTTCCAGCTTTCTAAAGATAAACGACTTATACATGGTCGCAGTGCATGAGTGCTCATGTTTGCATGTAAGTGTCAATCTGTGTAGTATAGTGCGCGAAACTAAACAATAAGAATTTCAAGAGTATTTTCCCTCCAACCTAATAGAGACTAGAGAAAACACCGTGTTACGTATAAAAATATACATTCGCTTGTAATCGGCCACTAAATTTATAAATATCTTATGCGCGCTTCACGTGAATGTGATAAATATCGATTCCTTTTTGCGATACACGTACTTTACAAATTATATTATTGGAAGTAAAGCAGTTGTCCAAAAGGTTGCTCAGTTAAGGACATGAATGTTCCAATTTCTGGTCACCTACAAAAAATACTTGTTTTATTGTAAGGATACTGTATGCCGGAAACAATTTTTGATTGCTTGTTTTTTTTACGTCTTCGACGCAATTTGATCGATGTGTTATGGCGATGGTGATCGGGACAACGACCTTATTACCCTGTTTCGAAATAAATATATACTTTTTTTACAAAATTTACGTCGACGTTGATTTAATATTGCTAAGGTTTGAATTTAAATCAGTCGCAAGGGTGATTTTTATTGATACGCAAATTCGGGTTCGGCTCCCGCGAATCTCGTAATCGTCTGATTTAAATTTGTTTCTAAATTTATGAGATTCGTTTCGACGATAGAAAAAGAGCGATGAAAAGAACACAAATTATGTCTTTTTTACTCAACGTTTGAGGCGATCGATCTAACTTATTTTCCGAAAGATTTATTATGTATAAGGAGTGCATTGCATGCGGTCTTACAATCTACACATCTATGTAAAATAAACTCATAAACTCGGGGAGAACGTTTCACTTTCCATCGTCTTCTGTCGAGACTTTTCGGTATTTCTGCATTATTCATATTGCATTTATACAACTCGAGAAACTTGATAAATCCTCAGCTCTCGATATATATATATAAGCGGCTATGTACAAAAAACAAAAGATTTTTTCCGACTGGCGCGTTCGTAAATACCTTAGGCGAGAAGTCTAATCGAGAGAGACAGCGGAGTGACTCGGGTTTCTATGGTGGGCGCTCGTACCGGTGCCTACAACCAAAGCAACAGAAAACCTACTCTTACTACACAGCTCTCTTTATGGTCCCTTTGTCTCTTGCAGCCCATTCAATCAACGTTTCTGTTGCAGTTCTCCGGGTTAATTCAAGCCGATTAGTGCTAAGCTCAGTTTTATGTAATAATGGGACAAAAACGAGATATTATTATACTGTTAAGTTGTTTCAAGCTAAGCGGATTTATTAGGCGTAAGGACGATAGAAGATCGCGTTTTAACGACAAAACAATGGACGTGTGCTTTGCTTGTTGAATTCGGATTATTATGGTTTTGATATTCTGTTAAGTGAATTTTTAAGTTGCGAACTATCCAGAATAAAAGCAAATTCGTGTAGACTTTAACTTTTATTCTAAATTTTGTTCAGCTTCTAGTATACGTAACTTCGAAAGCGATGTAAAATATGACCCTTCGAAAAGGCTCGTAAATGTCGCTTACCTTATTTCCCTTACGAATATTGAACACACCGTAGACTATTGGGTTCATGCAGGAATTCGTGCACGCAAACAGGAACAGTCCCTTTTGTATTCGCAGATCGACTTTGGCCGCTGTCGCTCGATCGAACCAATACCTGCGAACGAAAAAGAAGGTTCTCGTTACCCGTTTGTCAGGTCAATGGACTCTTGTTTTTCGAAAATGGAGCAATGCCGGAACGATGTTCTTGAGATTTCGGCGGCGGGGGATACATATCTAGCATCATGCGGGTAACGAAAATAATCGATTACACGGACACTTACCACAGGCTCATCACGTAATATGGCGTCCAGCAGACGATGAAGACTAGAACGATGATTATCGTCATTTTTAACGTTCGCACCCTCGCGCGGCCCAGAAATCCTAACGACGATCGCCTTATCCTATCTGTGTATCAGAAATATTCAATTTCAGATTCTATAATGACAAAGACAAAGTAGTTTTTAAATGTAGGCAAAATTGTATAAAAAATTGTCTTGATGAAAATCATATTTTACACTTTATTAACTATTTTTTAATTTAAGTATATTATAGAAAATAATAATCTAGATTTATATAAAAGCTAAATCTCAATAACAAGTGGTGAAGTGATGAAGGAAAATGGTATGACACGTCTAACAGGACATTAATCGCAGCTTATTAACGATGTAGATGTACAGGGTCACTTACCAGAAGTGGTGTCTTTAGATTTCTTGTATATTTCGACGAGAATACTTGTATAGCAGTAAATTATGACAAGAAGGGGAAACCAGTACATTATCAACATTCCGAATAGCGAGTAAGTGAGTTCGTGCCCGAAACTCGGAAACGTATTGAACGTGACACATTGTTCGTACCACGTATATATCGGATGCGCTTCCACGTGAAAAACAATCATCTGTAACGTAGCAATTTTTTCCTTTATTTATCAAAACTGAATTGAACTGGGTTTTATTGAAAATTTAAATTAAGCTTGCAATTAAAATCAGTTTTGATTGGAATAGTTTATTGAACTTAAAATAAAATACTAATTTATAGATTAATTTCGTATAAATAAATATCTTTATAAAATTACCTTAAGACTAAAAAAATTTTTTCTATTAATATAAAATATTTTAAAGCAGACCAAGATTAAATTTTCGTGCAAACAACAGGGGATATATTTCGAGAAGATAAAGCATGCCCTCCGTGTTCGGTGGGATTTGCTTTTTTTGTATAATCTGCTGAGCTTTTACGGTTTTCAATACTAACCAAAGATAAAGATTTTTGTATAGAATTTAATTAATTAATTTAAAGCTTGTACTTGTAAAAGGAATAAAAACATTTAGAGAATAAAAATAATAGTATCTGATGTAAAAATTTAATTGTGAAAATATTAAAGTTTTCAAACGATATTTTTTAAAATGTACGAAAATCGATTTAAAGTACACATTAAATCTATTATTCGTAAATTAATGAATACTTTTTAGAGCAGCTCAATTAATTTTTACCTGTGGTGCCGAACAAACTGCAGAACAGATCCAAGATCCTGCGATCATGAATCTTCCTCTTCTATCAGTGTCGATACTTTGTAGGGGCCGTAAAACAGCATGGTACCTAAAAAGGAAGTTATAGAAATTTATAAAATACTTAGACAAAAAGAAATTACTTTTTTCAATAAAAATTTTGACACGAATAATTTCAAGATTACTAAAAGCCTATTTAAAAAATAAAATTCGCACCTAATAATGAAAAAGTTAAAGAACTTTGTAGAGAAGGTTTAATAAAATTGCGCATAATACTGTAATCTTTGAAATGAGAATTTACTTTTCTGAAAGTTCAAGATATAGATACAAAGATAACATTTAATGTCGCCAGTTACGTTATATTACACTGTAAAAAATACAAGAATATATATTTAATATATTTAAAAATTATATAATATATACATCATGTAATATATTTAAAAATTAATATATGGTTTACAGTGTATGTGAAAATTAATTACTTACAAGTTGCAAAAAAAAAATGTTTCGCATCCTCTATTGTTGTTAAAAAATTTAATCTAAATAAGTAAGATTGGTTCTTCTAGTAAATTAAGCATTTAACGCCAGTTATTGCGCTCAAAGATAATCCTAATCACAAAAAGGTCATTCAAGAATTTCTAATACGTCGCAAGTAGTAGACCGAGTGAAATTAGAGCGACAGTTCACTTAATTAAGCACTAAGCTTATTTCGATCATTTCCTAAGCACGAATAATGGACAATATTTTGAGCATATAAAACTTTCCAACTATACTAATCGCTCGTATCAAGCAGGCGTTAACTGTCATTCAAAGTCTCCATAATTCACGCTGAACTGAACTTTCTCAAATCGCACCTGTCGAGACTGATGCAAATGAGAATGAACGAGGAGAGGTATAGGCCGAACATCCTGAAGAAGGACATTATCCTGCACATCGCGTCTCCGGCCTTCCACGAGACGGTCGCCGCCCAGCCGATCTCCAGGGGCATCATTAAGAACGTCACCTGAAACATGCGCGTGTACACATTGCATTCGTATGGCGAGCACACTTTCCAGCGGTATTGTAACTTGATCTCCATTAATCCAATATTTATTCGGCACATATTTCGAACTTAAAAGAACGGGCAGATAACTCGATCTTTTTTCTCATAAATTACTGGCACGCCTGGCTAATAATACGGCTGTGTGAGTATAAGTGATAGTAGTATGCACGTGTCGTTCGAAGACAGAAAAAGACACAAAAACAGGCGGGTCGTTCATGATTGAATTTAGGATCACGCGATCAATCGCGGGCAATCAAGGCGAAAACCAGTAAAATGTAGGCGCCGGTACTCTTAGCTTTGGTCAAATACGTTCGATTGGATTTGACAGTAAATTTCGACGTTAATGACGTTTGCTCTACGATGGCTAGGAAAATTCTCTAAGCGGTAGAAAATAATGTGATAGAAATTTGAATTGAGTCGTTTGCTTGTTCTTCTTATCTAATTTGTGAAGATAACTTAATTAAAATAACGGATAATAAAAGAATTTATTATTATGTTTCCTATTTAGTTTACTTTGACGCACAGAACAAGACGGCGTATACGTCAATGCATTATAAAAATACAAAAATTTTCTTTTTAATCCTGTTTAAAGTGAAAAATAAATGATTAACATTGAACTGCTACGTTATTTATAAGATTACAAAATTTATATTGTCTCGAATACAAAATGTAAACACGACGATCAACTAATATTGAAATTATAATATGTTATATAAGAAAATATTTAAGTACCAGTCAACGTTAAAATAAGGAATTCTAGTGAAAATTAGTAATAATTTGAAAAATCTAGTAATTTATATACTATTTTTAAAATATTAGAAATACAATATTTTATAATTTACTGCATTCGTTGAATACAAAAACGTTTTTATTTACATAATTATTACGGTCTTATTGTTTGAGTCTGTTGGATCTTAATGATGCGTTTAATATAAATTAATGAGGTAATTCAAATTTTATAAACTCTTATTATTGTTTAATTTACATTAAAACATAAAAGGTAATAGTTAATCCCTATACATTGAAACGTCGATAAAACATACCATTAAAATACTAATGCCACTTATACATATTTCATATACCTTTCCACAATGTAAATGTTAATTACGTAAATTTTTCGAATAAAAAAACAAACATTAAATCATAAAATTACAATACTCTGAAAAAGTTTATTCTTTTTTACATTAATCCAGCTTACGTTGCGCAAGAGCAACTTATAAACCTACCAGCAAGTCGGCGATGGCGAGGTGTATGAGCATGGTGTTAATCCTGGTGCGGGCGACGTTACCTCGCCGGCGCAACAGAAGGGCAAGGACGGTCATGTTGCCGATCGCGGAGATTATCATGAGAACGCTGTAGGTGATTATGCTGACGACAAGGCCCTCGTTGAAGCGCATGTCGATCGGCAGGTCGTCGTAGTCGAGGGGCGCCGGCGTCCCGTTCGCCGGCGCCACGCTCACCGACGTCATCCTGCCGAATTCAGAGGCTGATGCTTCTGCA
The DNA here is from genome assembly GCA_035047165.1 of Ormyrus rosae. Lineage (NCBI taxonomy): Eukaryota > Metazoa > Arthropoda > Insecta > Hymenoptera > Ormyridae > Ormyrus > Ormyrus rosae. The sequence goes on along the minus strand of JAWWML010000052.1, from coordinate 17,500,203 downwards.
ACGCAAAGTAATTCGAGAGTTGAGGGAAATGGAAATTGCTGGGAAACGGCTTGTGCAAATTTGAATTTATGTGTTATTTGAACGATTGGTTACCGAACATTTTTTGCTTCATCTTTGGAAGAATTTGATAGAAAGGTCAAATATTATGACATATTTTCAGAAAGGTGTGTATCCTCGTGGGAATAAATAAATCGTGGTTCGCTTCATGACCGGGATCAGAACCTGTGACTTGTCGTAATAAGTTATAAAAGAAACAGAGAACAAAAAAAAGTTGGATACAACATATTGTGTAAATATATTCTGATCATTTTTCCGCGATCAAATATACTGTTGGTAACAATATTTAAAAAGATAAATTAATTATTTTCTTAAATTTTTTTTCTCAAATTTGTTAAAATATTATTCCTTCTAATAATGCAAATGCACAATTAAGATCTTAGAAAAAATGTCATTTTACAATTAACCCATCCATTACTCAGACATCTTAATGCGTCATCTCGCCATTAACAGCAACTCTCGACAATAATTCTTGCTTGATATGGTCATATTTTAATATCCTCCCGGGCTCAATTTCTTTCACACGTCACTCTCTCTCTCTCGATCCCCCATTTCGTTAGACTGGCCGCAGATTATCGTCCGCGCGCCCCGTACAGGACAAACTTTTTTCAAGGAGCTCCAGACTCGCTATAGACGGACGCAAAACCCGATCTCTTTTTGGTTGTATACGGCCAGCACGCCTCATTAACCCTTAAAAGAACTTGGTGACCCAGCCAAACCTCGGCCCGGTGTGCCAGCTTATCCGCGCGCTTTTTCGCCCGTCGATTCTGCAAAAAAAGGAAAGGCTAGAACTTTTTATCATACGTTTGCGTTCAAGTAGCGTCTGGTGCAGATTCTCTTTAACCTGAAAAACTATTCAGCCCTGTACTCGACAAGTCTTTTAGCATAAATACCAGACTTATTGATGCGTATTTAGATGAGAGCTCGGCATAAACAGCTTTGTTGAATATTAAAAGAAACTAGTAGAACAGTTGTCTAGCTTATGCTGTATTTCGAATCGACTATTGAAACTACTCGGTTGTCCTTAGGATCGTTTTACATTATAAGCAGCTTTGTTCGATGTAAGTAAATTTTTACGAGATTGCAACGTTGCTTCTAATTTTTTTTTTATTAATTAAAAGAGCTTCTTTTAATTAATTTTGTTAATATCTTTTAATTAATAATTTTATTAATTAAAAGAGCAGAAAAAAATAAGAAAGCTTTTATGCGTTAATAATGTGCTCATTCTTGAACGTAATCCACAATCAAATCGCGTATTCACTTGCTCTTTTCACTAACGAATCTCCAGCAGAACAGGAAACTTTTTAACAGCGGGGGCTTTTTATATACGAAGAGAGCTGCGCGTGCTTTATTATTTTCACTTGTAACGACTGTGCAAAGATACTCGTAGGAAAAGGTTAGATAGTTTTTTTCATCTATCTGATACATGATAAGAGAGTAACGTGTTTATTAATATATTTTTAAGCACGCGATAATACCCCTAATACACGGATTAACGGCTATATCGTTGAAATAACCGTTATTTTCTATTAATACCTTCTCTGCGGTAATTACTTCACTTTATCAGTTCATCTGCGTATACGGTAAGCACATATTAAAACACTACTGATACAGTCATTGAATTAGAATCACGCTTGATGACTGTTTGATCTAGATAAGCTGCGTTTCATTCAAATGTTAACCTATTGTAATTTGTGGTTTACGTTCTAAATACTTTTCGCCAGTGATTGACTTCTCCGCAAAAGGCTCGCTCTTATTTCCCGGCTTTTCTCGAGAAACGAAGAGCGCGACGGATTTTTTTTTTTCCAAGCAAGTAGTACGAGTCAACGGTGTGAGGAAACCTTCTTCCTCGAAACAGGAGGTGAATATTCTCTCTCATTAAAAGCGACTCCACTCTCCCCCGAGGAAAACACGATCCTTTTTCAATTTCTCGAGTCTCTCGATCGGTCCGTGCACCACTTTGGGCGCGTGACTCAACGGCGCGTTCATTGAGCGCCGGCCGGACTTGATGAGAAAAAAGTGCACCGAGGAAAGCGAGAGAGCCGCGTTCTATTTCGCGATTCGACTTTGATCCTACACCGCTCCGGGAACAATATCCCAACAGTGCCATTTCCCAAGGTAAATATTTGCCCGCGAGCCCCGGTTTATATTGGAAGTCAGAGCCGCAGCATTGACCGTCGTCGTCACGGATATAAATCAGGGTGCAGCGCGCGTTCCTCGCATTTCCCATTTCACAACCGGCTGATGAGAGAGCCATTGTCGGTCGGCTCTCGGCTACTTGTCACTTTCGCTTCCGCGAAGCGCGCGAAAATGCCCGATGACTATGCGGAATCAGGCGGCGTCCGGCGCGCGGCCGCGAGGATTCGCTATTACGTCGTCGCTGAATTTCAATGCATTCGGAATTGAAGCGCCAGACGCCTAAGCCCCGGGGGGATTACAGTTGCAAATTGAAAAATTAACAGCCGGAAGATATATATTGCGATTATTTTGTTTCGGCGAATTTTCCTCCCTGACGCGTCTGACGCGTTGAGAATTAACGGGTTTTGTAAATTATTAATGAAGCGAAAGATTCAAACTGAACTGCATGGCGCATGAATGAAAATTAGAATTTATGCCGTAGAAATAAATTTCATATTATTCTTATTAATTTCCGGGATGATTCAATTCTTAAATATATAGGGTTACTTTCTTCCAGAATATGATTTTTATATTATTCCCTTATTCAAGCTCCACTCCAAACTTGTGCGAAAAGAAACTTGCGAATGCTTCTGGAGTTTGAAACTAATTTTCCTCAAAAAGTTACTATCAGTTTTTTCACAAACTCAATCCTAATTAGATCTGACGTGATACTATCTCTACAAAAAAATCTTCGAATCAGTTCACTTTCTTTTCAAAATAAACGTTTTCTACAAAGATTTATTAAACGTCCTTTTAAATTAAAAATTCATTAGAACTCTATTTTATCTTTAACAAAGAATAACGAAACTTTTTCTAAACGTCAGATTCACCTCGACTCTTCCTACGGTTGACAAGAGGGTAAATTAAAAAAAAAATCAATTGCAAATAGAAGAAACTTACGTGTTCGTTATCGGAAGACGCGCGAAAAGCCTCTCCCGGGCGACGAAAAAATACTCGTCGGCCTGCGTCTCTCGGCCTCCCAATCTATCTTACGGGCAATTAGCTCCGGCTCTTAGTCCTCCGGTCGCCAGACACAACAAACATTTTTCTCCCACTCGCGCACACTTGCCCGTCTTAGCCCGATCGACTCGATTCCCCGCGCCGTATCATCGATCCCGCGCGAGAGAGGCGGCCCGCGATAGTCAAGAGCGATAAGAGGAGAAGTTTCTCTCTCCGCGCGCGGAGTTCGGCCACGGGCGGGCGGGAGGACCAGCGGCGCGCGCCCGAGTTACACTGCGCGCGATTTTCAGCGGAGCCGGAGAGAGACGGCTGAGCGGAGGGCTCGCGGCGACGATTGCGCAGGTCGACTCCGTACTGTTCTGATAAGCGACCGAGAGACATAGAGAGAGAGAGAGAACGATAGAGAGGGAGGGAATGCTTGCGCGTACAGCAGTGGCAGGTGTCGAGCTTTCGCCCTCGCGGATCCGCTTTGTTGAAGATCATGGATTCTTCGAACGGGGAATGCTTTCTTTCTTTTTTTTTTTTGCTTTTCACGGAAAAAAGGAAGTAATAAATAAAGCGGAGGTCTGCTGCGGATCGGCCCCTTTATCGTGCAAAGGGGTTGGCCGAGAAATATGCCTGGAATAGTAAGGGATTCGCGCGAGAAGCTGGGTCCGGGGACTGGAAATTAGGAGTCTGGTCAAAGATTTACTGGGTGACGTTAATAGGCAGGACAGGGTGGAATTAATTTAGATAAAGGAAGGCTTTGCTTTATTTCGAGTTTCGAAAAAAATGTAAAAGAAGACTCGGAAAGTATTATTTATACCCTTTTGTGCTAAATATTTTTATAAATGTATTCACGTAGGTTCCAAGAATGTGCATTGGTTTTACGTTTTAAAATACCTGTTCTTATTTGAATGGACTTTATAAAAAGCATCCCTGAAAAATCAATTTCTCTGAAAAATCAGAATACTCAAACGCCAACGTAATCTGTTCTTGAATATTCCTAGAGAATCACACTATTTACCAGTGAAATTTCTTCTGCAAAAAGAGGTTTTTATTTCTCCGAATAAAAAACCGAGAAAATTACCTAATCTGAAGGCGCATTTTTCGATGCGGCTTACACTCGCAGAGAAAATGTCTACAGTGATTAGTGGCAGGCGAAGAAAGCCGCCGCAGCATCTATCACGAAACGATCACGAGAGCGCATTACGAAGCTTGCCTACTTGGCTTTATCGCGGTACAAAGTACGTAGTGTCGCATAATTGTAACATCGGGAGTCTCGGCTATTCGCACTGAAATTTCCGCGGAATATACACAAATACCGCCAACAAAGAGCCGCGAAAAAGAGAGCTCTATTTTTGCGATCGGCCGTTTTGTATTGACTAGGCTGCCGATTTTTTTCACTGTTATCATTTTAAAGCTGTCTAGATAATTGTGCTAATGAAGCCGTATTTGCGTATCTGTAAAAAATGAAATTCGACAGAGGCGCGATCTCTTTTTGTTTTTTCCAAAGAAACAGTCGCCGAGAGTGTAATTAAATTTTCCTCGCGGTTGTAACGACGATGTCAAGCTTTAAACGAACGATTTTTGACACATCAGGCACAAATTGTATCTATGTGTAATGGTCTTTATTACATCACGCGATGGATTATTACTTTTATACATTGCAAAGAAGGTCGAACTATTTAAGATATTGGAAGGAAATTTCTTGACTAAATGATGATTCAATTCTTCGGTCGAACCACTACACTCGCACATTTGCATAAGTGTTGTAGGCGCAGTCATAATACTCTCATTTTTATTAATCATTCTAGATAAATAGCACGTTATTTTGATAGTTGGATTTTCTTTGTCGAAATAAACGAAATAAACAAAATATTCCAAGAACAAGTTTTATTAAAATTTTTTATAATAGAACCAGTATTATTTACTTTACGATGTATATTTTTGAAGTCATATCAAATTTTTTGTAAAATATAAAGAACAACTTTCATTTAGTATTTACGCAATGAAATAGGTCAAGCGATACTCTTTATACGAATTTTTACGTATGTCGACAGCATATCGCAAAAACTCAATAAATTGTGACATTACTTACAAACAATTAGCACATTTAAGGCTCTAAATTTTCATTAGTTTTCCTGATCCCTGATCAGCTATAACCCCCGAAAACAATTTGAATTTGAAATTTCTGGGAATTCGGCCGGACTATCAATTCTCACGGGGATGACTTAGGAGGCTTCTCGGATATCGATTGGGAGGGGGTTGAAAGATACGTGTCGGTCTGCGTGTGTGCGAAGGTCGTGCGAGCGCATTTAGAAAAATATCGAAGGTCCGCATCGGCGCGTCTCGTTAGTGTCGCAAACCGACGAGATACGATCTTTTTTGCGCGTGCTACCAGATGTTTGTCAAAGTTGACTTAGCGGAGGTGGCAAAGGACGCGCGTGCATTGTCTTTCGATTACGGAAATTTCGGGCGCCGTACCGAGCTTTTCCATAATACAAATTGAGCATAAATTCAATCTCGAATCTCGAACAGAATGTATACTTTGTACGAATGATTTCCATGTCCATTCGCAAAAAAAAAATTGGAACAACGAACGCGAAACATCGGCGCGCGCCTCAATTCACCTAGTCTTATTCTAATTGTACCGGAGGTGGCTTCGGGTGAGGAGAGGCGCGCAGGGAGGAGCGTTTTTTCGCCGCAGGAATATTCCACGTTACATTTTTGCGATAAAGCCATGCACGAGAGAGAGAGAGAGTCAATTAAGAAATTATCTGAAAAGCGTTTTTTATTTGACGGTAAAACCTTAACAAGTAAATAAAGGCCGCGCTCAAGTTATCTGATATTTTTTGTCATTTCTTGCACACGTTTTCAAGTTTTGTAACTTGCTGACTGATTTCTAACAATTTCAAGTTTTTTAAATAACGCAATCGCAAAAGAGCAATAAAAACAGTTCTGCAACTGTTGGTGATTATAAAGTATAATTACACTGATGCACAACGAATAATAAGCGCCATTTTTCCCATGAAGTTAAAACCCGTCGATAGAAGCCGGATCGCATTGCGAGCGTGAAAAAGTCATGTGTGCCCGCGGAGATAAACGCTATCGCTTTAAATATATTGACGATTACATAAAAATTCCAATTACCAATCTCCGTTGCCGATAATGACCAGTGAGATAATAGGCGGGATAGAAAAAAAGCAGCGAGAAAAAGAGTACGTATCCCCCTCCTCACCTGCGAGCTTCAGCAGATTGGCGCCGAAGCTTGAACAGCGGTAGTAGCAGCAGCGGCAGCAGCACCCTGGCAGGTCTGGCTTCCGGTCCTAATAAACATATCTGCCGGTTTGCATGACATCCGCAAGGTCCGTCGCGATCAAGATGCGAGATTGTGGATCTCGGGAGAAAAAGCGCAGAAACACCGGAGGCCTTCGTTTGCGGTGACACTCGTACACATACGCACACACACACTCTCTTCCAGCTTTATATTTCAAGGTGCACAGAGAAAGGAAGGAGACGCACTCGATCGCACTTGGGAGCTCGTCTTCTTATTATTAAGAGGCAAAGCGAGACAGATCGACTGGATCTCGTCTCGACGGAACCCCAGGCACAGCACAGCGCGAGAGAGAGAGAGAGAGAGAGAGAGAGAGGAGGCGGTCAAGGGTCAACACCGACGCTGATAGGCATATATTTACACAGCAGCGCCGAGAATCAGTACGTGATGATGCGCCGCTCTGGCTCTTCTCTAACGAGGAGAGACGAATCGCTGTCGGTGCGTGCGAGATCCGAAAAGACTCGGCTTACCGAGAGACGCCGCCGCTGTGGTTCGTGCGGTTTTAGCTATTGATATTGACGAGAGACGAAAGAATTCGCCCGAGAGCGCCGTCTGTTTATGATGTAGTCACTAGGCTGCTCTAATTCAGACGACGACTGAAAATGGATTTTCGCGGGATCGCGGAGTCGCGACAGGGTTTACAGCGCAGATAGTTTTTCCACTTAGAATCGGCAGTAAACACTGAGCAGGAAATTTATTCGATTCTGTTTTTATATCTGTTACTTGAGACGTATTTGTAAACTGCATTTCAAAGAGATTTTTCCGTCCACCGAGTTCGTTGAATTTAATGTATTTATTTAAATGCATTGAATTCAACTGAATAATCGGCCTGCTTGATCTTTTCGAAAAAATAAAACTACTGAAATTTGCTAATAAATTCGGAATTGTTTGCGAGGAAAATTTAAAATTTGAAATTTCTATATACAAAAAGTCTCCGTAATCCGGCAAAGTTTTACGTGCAAACTTTATACACGAGATTTCTAGTGATACGTAAAAATGTTAGATTTGCATTTACATTAACATACGCCAGCAAACGTAATTCGAAACAAACAAAAAATTACCCTGGTAGAGATGGAAAATATTAAATATCTATTTATAAGGTATTTAAAAAAATTTTACGTATAAAATAGGTATTTTTACTTCCTATAGTTAACTAACTTTAATGTAACGATTTTTTTCATAGTCGGCGGACTTTTAAACTAGTTTGACTAAATTTTAACTTATTTGTCGGTATTTACACGGTTGTTGCGATAGGTAGTTTTCTTACCTCAGAAATACCCAGAAACTTGCTTGGGTTTTCTGGTTGTGCGCGAGAGAGATAGAAGAGAGGCAAGAAATTTAAGTTTTCGTTAAAATTTTATCAAAGGAATATTATAAATAAATGTTTCGTTTCTGCTTCTTATTACTATTTCGGAAAGCTATCTAGAACATTAAAAATCTTTTGTGTATTGTATTACATAACTGAGAACGGATTGTTGATTCGAATATTTCTTGGTTATGTTAAATCTATTAAAATAGTGCGAGAATGATCCGAAAAATTGTTACATCAAAGTTAGGTAACTAGGAATTAAAAATACCTATTTTTTACTTTCCTGACCAATTTTGATACTCTTATCTCTACCAGGGTATGGACAACTGCAAACTTCAGATGTCTATTGCATAATTTATGATATTAAATTAAACATTTATTTACTCCTTATGTATAGTTAAATATAAAAAAAGGTCATTTGATTTGATAAATTGATATGTTCAGAAGGGGGCGGGTTTCAAACTTCCTAACTACAAAGCAAGGTTGCAGAGAACAAAAAGTTTATAAAAAGTTACTTATCTTTAAAAAAGTAACTAAAACTATGTCAAAGAGTCAAAGATTCTTAATGAATTAGTTCTAACTGAAACGATAGATTATTTTTATGCATAAAGTACTTCGTTTGACCAGCGAATGTTACTATAAAAAAATTCCTTAATTATTAAGTATGTTAAAAAAACTAAGCAATATTTTTCTACGCTGCAACAACTTATATTTACATTCAATTTAATTGGCTTTAATCATTGTTTCTTAACTTTAATACGTTTACAATAAATTTTACACTAATCTGCGAAACAATATATGTCAATTAACGATGTAATGCACAATGGAAAGATAAGAGGATAATTTATGTTGCCATTGAATGCTTTCTGCACCAATAGTACCGAGAATTCTCTAGCTTCATTAGTCATATACTTTTCGGTCTGAAAACCTACTTGTCTTATTTTCATGAAGATAACCGAATATTAGAATTCAAAATAAGATGACACAGAGTAGCAAGTTTTACTATTACACAATTGCACTCAAGAAATTATCTTAACTGTAATAAATATAATAAGTTCCAGATATAAGTTATATTAAATAATCTGAAGATAACAGTATCTTGACCATTAATTGTAAAATCATTTTACAGGAGAAAAGTCTGCAAAGTAGTAATTTTATTTCTTTGTTATTACGGTGGCTTTCATCTGTGAAAGATAATTCTGTATTATCAGAAAACAAAAAGTGCTGCCTTGGTTTTTGTCTCATTTAAAAAAATTTTCTGTTAAATCTACAAATCAGCAAACATATACTTATCTTTTAATTAAAATTCTTTAATACTTTTTGTATTCCAAGAGTAAATTCGTTCACTTTAAATGAAGTTACAATCATATAACTTTATCACTTTCTGGACGTTTTCAAGCAGTAGCGGTGATCAACTTTATCCGAAATTTGAAAATTGTAATTTATTACGATAATTTATAATGACAGCCTTCTATAATTAATATGTAATACGAATAAAATAGTTAAAAAATTTGATTGTAAAAGCAACAGTATTAAAATAATTACGATAATTTATAATGACAGCGTTCTATAATTAGTACGTAATACGAATAAAATAGTTAAAAAATTTGATTGTAAAAGCAACAGTATTAAAACAATGTTTCAAAATAAACCTGCTCGCGCGCTAACACTATATAAATATACAAATAACCTAGGAGTTATCTTTCGAATAGCTAGACTTTTTAAATCTTTCTCAGACATAAAATGGTCTTAAAATTATATTTTTGAGTTTAGAAACAAAAACCTGCGTAAAGTTGTAGGTCTTGGTACTACGTATTAAAAAATTTCAGTTTTATGGTGATATCTTAAATTTTGCCCCGTAAGAAACATTTCGAATAAGCATCTTTTTTTATTACTTTTTAAAGTAAAACTCTTTCAAATTTGATTTAAATAGGCTGAAAAATTTTTTCTTTCTCTATTTTTATGTAACTAAAACATAGTTATATTTCTGTAAATGTATATTTATTAAATACAGAATTTTTTTTCTGACTGTACCGTACCTTTAACAAAAACTTGTTATTTTATGTAGATGGCTACTTATATGAATTTGAAAAACGAAAATTGAAGAAGAAAAAGGTGATAGCCCCAAACGAAACACCGACAGAAAAAAAAGATAAATTTTCTCGACGATAACGATATTTCGTCTGGATAATATCAAAGTTTCGCTCGTCTGGTGAGACGTGAGGCTCGCAACAAACTCATGCGCTATTTTTCAGTCAATTGCGCACGTAATAGTTTATCGTCTAAAAAGCTGAAGGAAGTGAGATAAAAAATGGATACGCTCTAAATCCAACACGTGCGCATGTATTTTTGTACATATTTCCGTGTGCCTCATATACGGACGTAACGAAGGTACTGCTAATTGCAATTAGCAGTAGCTCCGTTACATATTAGCTTGTCAAAATGTTCGCGACGAAGGCAGCGTGTCGACGGAGCTCCCCCTCTCTCGACGCTGTGTTAGCCCCGCTTTCCTCGCTTTCCCTACCTTTCTTCCCGTCTTTTCAGGTGTATAAGAAGCGAGACTTGGTTGCCGATTCTCGGCAGTTCACTTGGCGGACTGATCCAATCCTTTCCCAAAGGACTGATTAACGCGTGTATTGAACGCAAATAGTTAATCAGGTGAACTGCGACCCTAGTCCTTAGACACCCTAGTTGTAGTTACGTTTCTACCCTATTAAAAAGAATTTATAAAAACTTATAAAGCCCCATAATTCCTGGTGTATATGCTCTATAAAACTCCATGTTTTATAGAGCATCTGCACCCGGAATTATGCGGGTTTACAAGTTTTTATAACTTCTTTTTAATAGAGTAATTTCAGTCCCTCGGGCTAGCAATCATAAACACTCGAATAAGCGATATCATTAACGCCGCATCTCGTTTTATTTTTTATTACAGAGCGCAGCGTAGCTCTGCCCGAAAAGGCAATTTTTTTTTTTATTTATTTATTCGCAGAGTAATTACAAAATTTACATTACATAAATATGTAATCCAGCAGAGGGAACAAAATTTCTGATCGCTGGTCCGAATTACAAAATACAAAATAAACTAATATTTACTCAATCCTAAAAAATATAAGTGTTATTATAAAATTTCAAAAATTTAACAATTATTAAATAAAATTCAAATCCTAAACAACTTTGTCACATAAATTTAACAATTAGATTCTAATCATGAACATCTTGGGCACATCATTTGTTTTTTCAAGTTTCCTGGTTCATTTGTATTTGATCCCTTTACGCATGTTCAGGTTCGTGTGTCGAGTTTAATTTTGTCAATATGTTAACTCCCCTGGACTTCCCAGGTGGGATTAACATATTTGACAGCTTGCATATGAGTTAAAAAGATGATGTTTCGTATGCTTTTTATTTCTTGACAGTCAATTAGTTTTCTCTTATTCATTTCTTTAGTTCCTCTTTTACCTTTTACCTTTTTTGTCAGTTTATTTAATTATATTTTTTTTTTGTTAATAAATTTTGTTAAAATTATAAATACGACTGAGTTGCAATATTCTCTTACCCTTTCAATAAAAATGTTAAATTTATGTTTTTATGTATTTATGTATTTATGTATACTGTTTTTATGTATTCAATTACTGAATATTTAATCCTTAAGAATAATAAACAAAGTTAATTATTAATGGACATAAATTTTAAATGATAAATTGTGACAAATTAAAACACATATTTTACAATTCGATATTATTGTATTGTTTTTTGGCTTTATTGAAGATTATTATATTATTATATTATAATATTTATCAGCTCCTCAAACTAAAACATTTTTTTATCGTGCATTCACACATCATTGCCTTTTAGTTTATTATTTTTCGAATAAAAACGAACTTTCAGTGCATTAAAATTTTTCGTCAGTCTAGAAACTTTTACGAATAATTCGTGTCACAGATTCATAAATCATTACCTGAATACCGGCACCTATCCAATGAGTCTCATTATGTTTTTTGTAGAATTCAACTATTAGAGTCGACTCGACGTCTTCTTTATTAACGACTGTACGCAAAAAAGCGAATAATCAGTTCCAGTAATCGTCTCCAACATCTCGTACACTTAAATCACAAGCAAGCGAGCCGACGCAAGAGAAAGATGCAGCACAGCAGCGCCCAGTTTAAAAAATATCGAGCGCGGATAATCGATGCAACACGCACGAAACTGTGTGTGTGCGTTTGTACGCGTCATCCGATCGAGGAGCTGTCATTCATCCGTACGGATCGGCTGCTCTTCGACCACTTAAACTTAACCGGCTGACCTCAGGTTCATTTCTCTCTAGATTTTACTACGCGCCTCTTTGGTAGCACGAAACGAGGCATCGCGCGAGTGGTACCTGATATTAAGAAAAATGAACGTCTACGCAAGACTTATAATTGATAGTCGGTTTATCTTTATTCGGATTAATCGGCTTGAAAATTCTAGGCAGCCGTGTTTGCATTTCGGAGTTGATTCGAGTAATTGAATTGACTAAGTGTACAAATTAGTCGAATTTGTGATCCGATAGTCAGGTGATCGAGATAGGCGGGATAAAAGATGTTTGTTGGTTTGTTTTTTTGTGCTATGAGTAAAATATTATTTTAATTACTTACAAGGATACATATTTTTTTTTTAAATTGAGAAAGTACAAAATCATTACACATGAAATGAGTTATAAATTTAGAGTTATAAATTTTAATAGAATAAAAATAGAAAAACAGATATTTTAACGATGAAGTTATATTTAACATTTGCAACTACTTCAAAACTCATTAAGCAGTAAATTAAAAAAATTAATTATTAAAATATTTACAATACATTATCGTAAATAGTACTTTATACAAAATTTTAACAAAAAGTACATCTGTAACAATGTTACAAAGAAGAATTTCACTACGTTGTTTTTGTTTCTCCATTAACTGGTTGCTCGTTTGATTTCGTGTCTTTATTGACTGCTCCCTTTTTTCCAAATAATGAGCAGTAAAATGCATCCTTTGCTTGTTCAGTCCATGTATCGTATACTGTGACTGGTGCCATAAAATTCACAAGTTTTTGATGCACATTATAACGAATTCTGCGACCTTTTGTTGCTCTGGTGTCAATTTTCCTTTTCATTTTACTTCTCATATTCTGCAGCTGAATCCAGTGTTTACTGAGCTGGATTGGATCTGTTATGTCAGCTGATTTATATTCTATGAGTTCTCGGAGGAGCTGATGATAGAAATCATCATCGTCATAGATTTCTGTGTCATACTCTTCTGTGCGTCTTCCATCATTGTCTTCTATGGAAGTTGAAGATTTTCCAATAATGTCATATTCTGAACGTTTTAACTGCGTTTTCTTCAATAATTTATGTTTATTTGCTAAAGCAAATTCAATTTGTTTGACTGCAGGGTGATTAGCACCCTTACTTATTATACCTGAAGCTATTCTTGTTTTATCATTCCATTTTTGAATTACAGAATTCCTGTATTCTGCATAAGCTTTATGGTTTTTAGCTAGAATATTTTCAAACTCTGATAATTTAATTTTCTTTTTAGGAGGGCCTTTCTTTTGTTCATTTTCTGATTCTTCAAAATCTTTTCCTCCATCTTCTTCATTGTCATTCAATTCATCTTCAGTATCTGATGGAATTTCCTCATCCATAGGATCTTCCTCACTTTCTGATTCATTTTCATCTTCATTAGCTTTCCTCTTTTTACTTTTATTTAAGATATTTTTTGTTTCAGGAAAATTATTGAGTAAATTACTTTGTAATTGCAATAAGTTATTCAATAAACCAGAAAGCTTAACCGTGGCATCTTTAGAACCTTTTTTAAATTCCTTATCAGTTTCAAAGCTTTTATATGTGTCATGCTGAGGCATTTTATTACTAGTTATTAAACATTTTTGTAATTTAATTCTCATTTCTAAAAGATTTTCCCAGAGTTTTAATTGTTCTCGAACACAGTTTCCTTTTTCTATTTCTGTGCGAACATTGGTTTCGGACATAGTTTTAATGTCTTGCTCAGACTCTCGATCCCTTCTTAATGGATTATGTAGATCAATACTGTCCCCAAATTCGTCCTCGATATCTGACCCTTCCACACTTCCTTCCTCACTTCCTTCCTCGCTTCCTTCTTCATTTGATTCTTCCTCTTTGTCACTCAATGATCCATCATCATCTTCATTATGAGAATCAGCATCTAGCTCATCTTCCTCACTTTCATGAACTTCATTGTCATCATTCACTTCACTGTCATCATCTTCATTGCTATCATCAGCTTCTGGTTCGTCACTCTCTTCATCGTCATCACCCTCGCTCTGCTCAGAATCACCTTGATTAAAAATTTGCTTCAAGGAGACTTTCTTTGATGCATACCTAAAGAAAGTAGTATAAAATTATTAACATTCCCTAAGTCAATAAGCAATTATGAGATATAATAAAAATACGTATTGTAACCTCAAAACATAAAAACAAACCGCTATAGTTTAATAAATGAATTAAATTATCATTACCTCTTGTCAGTTTCTTCTAGAAGGCCGACATTTTGCCTCCTAATTTTCGCACTGTTGAATTCAGTCTTAAAATCATCAATGTCGTCAATTTCATCATCGGAATCCACTATCTTTGCTTTCGTTTCTTCAGCTTCATCGTCAGATCCAAAAGGAACCGCAGTGTAGACCAACGATTTGCTTATTTTCTCAGCTAGTTTTACGGGCTTCTTCTTGGAAGACATTTTGTTATTGATTAAATATATAATTTCGAAACTAATTACATTGGAAATGCACGCGTGCTTGGCACTAAATGCACAACCGTAACCACGCTGGAACGTATACACGTGACAATATTTTTAGATGGCGCTGGGAACTCTTTTCTTGACGTTATACTGGCTTTTTTTCTGCAGCTGCGAAGCTCGAAGTGAGAGACTTTTATTCGAGTGTGGTCGATGGAAAAACTATACGATCGATATGAGTGAACACCTGCAGTATCATCAGCTGGTAAACTGCAGTTCTTGCGCGTTATGCGCCGCCATGACGCGAAAACTTGAACGTACGTATCATGCAAAGGCAAATATACATCTGCAAAATTGCATTATATTTTTTATTTGACTTATTTTAATGTTTTTTCACTATTTACGTTTAAAATAAACTAATTAAAAAAGCTAACATTTCTGATTTGATCTACATTTACCTTTTATATTACGACGGTGATATTTCAAAACTACATTTATTGCAATTTACCTTAGAATTAATGCAAAAATGCTCAATACTGTCTAATATTACCAAACGTCCGAAATACTATAGTTAGGCAATATTATGCAGTGTTCTGCCCGAAACTGGCAGTATTTTACAGTTTGGCAAATTTTCCATTTTCACTAAGGGGGAAGATGTAACAATTAACGGTGCACAAAAAATTGTTTATAAAAAACTTACCTAGCAAAAATTTATATTTTAAAAGTTAAAGTTACTTATTAGAATTCAACAGATACACAAGCAATAATTATAATTTATAAATGCGTAAATGCCTGAGGCGTCGATTATGATAATCATAAAAAATTCAACAGACGATTTTAAAACGTAAATGCACGGTAAATTGTAGTTTCTATACACAGCTAAGAAAATGCAAATGACTCTTAAGTGCACAGCTTTCAAATCTATCTAAACATAGTGATGCTTTCTTTAGGCGCCACTGCGTGACTACCGTATTAATTTAATAATACATGCAAATATGGGTTGTATTCAATGCATTGTGTTCAAAATTTAATAGATGTTTAAAAAATTACTAGTTAGAGTGTGAAAATTGTAATTATTGTTTGTACTTATAAAATGAATTTACAATATTTGTTTAACAGTGTTATAATTTACGAAAAAGAAACTATTGCAAAAATTAATAAAAAACGTTTGATGCAAACTTTTTTTATACATGTGTATTTTTTTTTTCACAACAATTACCACGACGCAAAAAGAATATATGTATAATAGAAATGTTCTGCTACTCCTTCAAAGATCCTCTATATTTGACCACAGGTTTCTCAAGCACAATAAATTTTTTATTATTCACATGCAAATGTATGTAATTTTTCTTCATTAGAAGTGTATATTGACGTTTCTCGAAGCTCTTGAGCAGACCCGCAGAGCGCGGCTGACGGATAAGTACTGCTCTCAGCGTAAACATACTCATCAGCGAACTAAAGATAAGGCGCACGGAGAGCCTCAAACTACTGCACTGCAGAAAATTGCTTCGCTTTTCGCTACCAAAAAATTAAATAATATATATTTCGAGGGGGTCCCTGAAAATTTATTTGGATACCTCTGCCGCTCAAATAATTTTGTTTCAGTAGGCAAACGTATGCGTTTTACCGTCCGAGCTAAATGTTGCTCGAGGCGCTAAATTATACCGAGGTACATTTTTGGGCCAAACGTGTACGTTTAATGTCAATAAAACACAAATACCGAACAGGGTTATTACACCTTTACATGCTATACACTATTATGTCTCGATATTTGCTTTATTCCAAAAAAATTAATCAATTAGAATTCAAATGAAACTTGAAGCATTAATAGAAGCAAGAATTCTCGCAGTAGAAGCAAGCTGGTAACATGTGCCACTTAGATAGTCACGTATATAATAAGCGTAAAGCATCAGCATGTTCATGTACAATCGTCGCAGGATATGAAATACGTACGTGGAATATTAGGAGTCCTGCAGACTACTCAGTTTGCACGAGTTTATCATTCTGCTTACGATGCCAATGTCCCCTTTAATAATGTGACCGGATTAAAGCACAGTGAGATCCAATAATAAAATCGTTATAAATTGCACAATGAGAAACTGAATACTTGCATACGAATCTGTTTATTATAACGATTTGAAATTTGAAATTTGCGTCTAAAACACAGATGAGCAAATTTTAATATTCACCAATAAGTTGCTAAAAATTTTTAAGTTTTATCTCTATCGACTTATAAGTGCGCTCTTTCGCATCACTACACAAATTAGACGTAATTGCAGCAATTTAAGCTGTCCCGAGTTTATCAGAAAATAAAAAGTACTGCGCTCATTTTCACAATTATGTCATGCATTTATAATTTTTTGTATAGCATTAAGTTGGCAAGAATCTACCTTACTCGATGGTACCTTCAAATCTGTTTATTTAATTATTGGGGTTTATTATTTACAAGTTATTTGAATAAAAAATTAATGTAAGTTAGCTTCCATTAATCAAGTTGAGAAATGCTATTTTTACAAACCGAACCGAGATCCATAAATTAAAACTTCATTATTTATCGCTCGATATTCCTCTAAATCATTTTACTTTTTTATTCCCGCGCATTTCAATAATTAAAGCTCAATCAATTTTTTTACGAGATTGTGCAAAAAATTGCGACTTTGCGAAAAAATCCTGCTTTTCAACGTATCGTTTATATAATTGATCGTTCCGGTTTTACTATCCACGTGATCTCCCTCCAAAATAAATAAAAGAAAAGTACACGTTTTTTTTTCAAAATAATTTCGACACATTATACAGCCTTGCATAAATATACATTTATCATAACAACCGAGAAACGTTTCAGCGAATCCGCAGATCTTCTATTAAACGGAACCTCCGCAGATTTATCAAGAACTATATGAACCAGCTATCTTCCTCTTCGTCGGGCAATAAAAAATGTTCGAAATTTAAAAAAACAAGACACGCACCTTCCTCTCCTCTCTCTCTCTCTCTTTCCAACCAAGAGCGCGCGCATTAATCAAATCGATACGTGAATAACGAGGCACATAGATCCTAAAAATGCAAAACGACCTTCGCAAAAAACGAACGGGCGGACGGAAGAGGGCCCAGAAAAACGGGCCGCAATATCGAGAGCCGAAATATTCTTGGGAAACGTGACACATCGGCTGTGCGAGAATCGCTCGAAATCTCAACGCCCATCGCCTTCTTCCCTCTCGTTCCTCTCTCTTTCTCTCTCTCCCTCTCTCTCGCTTCGAATCCTTTTTTCGTTTTCTTCCCTGCGCCGTTGCCGCCGCCGCCGCCGAGTTCTTTTATTTTTCGAAAAAGAACGTAATCGCGCGCGCTCGCGCTCCGATCAAAAAGGCCCGACGATCGAGCGAGAGAGGCAGAAGAACAAGACGCGCGCGCATTTGCGAAACTGCTCTTCGCGCCCCGGGAACGCGCGGCGCGGCCGGCCTTTGTAATAATAATCGTAATGGTAATGGCAATAATGATACGATGCATCGGCCGCACAAAAGGAACGGGCGAATTCGAAAATCGGATGGGGAGCTCGGATAAAGTTATTAACGGCTAACGAGTTGATGTCTTATTTAAAATCGAGAAACCCTGCGGAGGCTTTTACTGCTGGAGGAACGGCGTGGTGAAAAAAATGTTTTTTTTACGGCCCGTTTGTTTCTTTGAAAAAGTTGATAGTTATAGTTGTAGTTGAGGGGAAAACGAAAATTGTTATTATTCCGGTAAAAACAAGAATAACTTTGCTCTCGAAGGTGTATTTGTCGCGTAAGGAATATAAATAACTTGATCGTGGAATGAAATCCTACAAAACATAAATTCCCCAAAGGGGATCGTTATAATATCTTAAAAAGGACTTGTTTTACACGAAGAACCGCTTTTTCTTTATGCTCCGTGACTTCAAATAATTTGTGTCTTAAAGTTACAAGAAAGTAATCGAACTTTGCCTTTTACATTTGCGTTCTTATAAGACCCGCTTGTCACCTCAAATACCACTGTGTAAATTGCAAGGAAAAAGTTTATTTGCACAAGACGATATCTACTTTATTTTTAGTCTTTTATATCGGTTTTTATAGTAGTCGTAAAATTGGACGAATTTTACCAAATATGTAATTGTTATCAAAGCAAAAATGTAAACGACGTTTTAAAAAAAATTGAACACTGCATTAGATTATTAAAATTCCGGAAAAAAGATGAACCCTATTTTTTTCCTCTTAAATAAGAGAATGAGTAACTCTGCAATCGTTTCTCCGAAAAGCTCCGTTGAAAATAATTGCGACTCCTTTGCTAATTAAGCATTAAAAAGCTGAATGTCACGACTTAATTCGTACGACCCTATCTTAATAAAGTCATTAAGCCCCTCATTTCATACATCCCCTTTATTGAAAAGTGAGCTAACAATGAAATCATCCCGAAGCAATCACGGCGTCCCATCGGCATGAAAAGCTAATATTTAACGTTTACAATGCAGATTAAGCAGTCGCGTATAAATTACTCGGAGAGGACGAAATTAATTCCTCGCGCCGGAGAAGGGCGAGCGATAAATTTGATTTCATTAAAATGTTGATTAAGACTCGTTGTAAAGCGACGAGTTCCAGTGTTGTATTTCAGCGCGAATTTTAGTGCTCTATTCGCCGGCGCGAAAGTGCCGATTCCAGAGTGTGGTATGGAACGCCTGGCAAACATCTTCATCGTTCGTCTCTCGTCTTATCGAGCCGGCCGACTCTCGGCCCATAGGCGCTCGTTCTTATTTTCCCGCGAAAGAACCTCGGCGGAGCACAATTTCCTGGCTGGGTATTTCCCTCGAGCTCGTAAAGAGCCGCGGCGGGGAAGCGCGTGTCTCTCGATTGTCGGCTGGCCCCGAGGCGGCAGCGGCAGCGCATATCGCCGGGGCAGCATCTTTTCAGCGAAGCGCGGCAACAACTGGCCGGCGCGCATCTCTCTCTCTCTTTCTCTCGGTACCCTCGTAGTTTAGCGAGTACTATGTTTTCCTCTCCTCGCGTCTCTAATATCCCTCCGCTCGGCGGCGGCAGCGGCATGAAAAGGTATACGCGGCGAGAGAGAGAGAGAGAGAGGAGTCAGTTCTCTCGGAAGGGGAGGCTTTAAGCGCAAACACGTGCGATGCGGCCGTGAGCTGAGCAGCCATTACCTTATACTCGCGCTGCTCTCTTTGCCTTGGCGCGCTACGACGCCTCGGGCAGCATTTTAACAACTTAATTTCTGACGACGATCGCGCGCGAACCGGAGGGGGGAAGCCGAGCGGGAGAGCCTCTTGCCGAGAAATCGCTCGTGAGGCTCCTTTTTTGTACGCGGGCTCTCAGTGTGCTGGCTCTCCCGAGGCCCCGGCTGCATCTGCAGAAAACACAGAGTAAGAGAGAGAGGGAGAGAGAGGTAATGTTCACCCTCTTCTTGCGCGCGAGACTCATGCGCTTGTAAGATATCCCTCTCTCTCTCTCTCTCTGTCCCTTTTTCTTTCTCGCGCCACGGGGCTCTCATTCGGCGAGGTCTCTCGTGCGTGGATATTCCCTCCTTGCGCCGTGCCCATTTTTCTCGAGCTCTGCCAGGGGGGAGCCGGCCAAAAAACGAGGCGCTGGCCCGAAAAATCGCGCGAGCCGCACGAAAAAGGCCCGACGAAGGCAGTATAAAAGGCGGATTTTCGAGGAGCCGAGAAAGAGAGAAGGCTGAGGATCCCGGCCGATTCTCGTGTGTGCTCTCTCTCTCTCTCTCTTTCTCTCTCTTGGTCCTCTCGCGTAATAAAGTTATCGAGGAGGAGGAAGGCGCGCGCGCGCGCGAGGCGAACGGAAAGAGAGAGGAGGAGGAGGAGGCAAGCCGCTCGCTGCGCTATGGAAGCAAAACCAGTTTAGAGATGTGTTTTAAGCGAGAGGTTGCACGCTTAAAAAAGCAGTAAGTCCTCTGCGAGAGAGGGAGAGAGAGAGAGAGAGAGAAAGAGAGAGGAAAAAAAGAAACGGGAATGGGAGGTTGCCGCCGCCGCGAGAGGAAGCGAGCAGTAAGAAGAAGAGCGTTCCGTCCTTCTCGCTCTAAAACACAGTGCTCTCGGAGAGAGCGAGGGAGAGAGCGAGAGAGAGAGAGAGAGAGAGAGGAGAGGAGAGGTAAAAGATGAAAGGCAGAGAGAAAAAGAGCGAGGCGTGGCAGGAGGAAGCAAGAGAGACGGAGAACGGCCATTCCTGGCCTCTAGCGTACACGTCTTCATTAGTCCAGCATCGCGCGCTCTCCGCGCTGTCGCGCTCCGGCGCTCAATGGCGTAGCAGCCGAGCCATAGTCGCAGCCAGGGGCCGGTATCGCGGGCCCCGGTACTTCCAGATCCACGGCCCCTACAGTTATACTATAGGAAAACGGGCATTTTTTCGTTGACACGCGTGCGTGCGACCGACCGAGTGCTCCCTCCCTCCCCCACCCCTCACTCACTCTCTCTCTCTCTCTCTCTCTCTTTTCCCTGTATTTATGCTTTATTCATGAGATCTTGCCGGCCTTTTTTATTTTATTCCCCATGCGCGAGGGGGAGAGTCACTTGTCGACGCGACTCCTCCGTAGCATGATTGAGATGTTTACGGCGCGCCGAAGGAGAGAGAGGAGCCGAGAGCCGCGCAATTTGCGATTTTAAGTCAATGGACTCGCGAGGGAGCTTCTGACGATCCGACTGCGAGGATGGTTTTTCATGAGGCGAGCCACTTTTTTTAGGGGCGACTTTGGCGGAAGACCATTCGTGGACTTTATGGATTTTGGGAATTGGGTTTTAAAAAAATTGCCGAGTCCTTCGAATCGATTTCATTTTGAAAAGATAATTTCTTGAAAATCTATAGAAATTCGTTGCAGGCATACTGACAATAAACGGTTACGGTATTGATCCTTTTTTCACATTTAATATTTTTGAAGTAAGAAACACCTCAGTTACATTGAACTATATGAATTAATAAACTGAAAAGTTCATTTTCTTCGTTACTTTAAGCTTAAAGGATACAAGGAAAAATAGATATGAAATCAAAAGAGCAAGAATTTTTACTGTATTGTCATATTTATTACAGAAAAACAAATGATAGACTATTTAACAAAGTATAACATAGTAGAACTATCACAGTACAAAAGCTAAGTTGCACGATGCGCTGTTTCCCTGTAAAGTTTTACTGTAAAGTTCGCAGATGACGTATAGTTTTGGACAGTCCTTTTTCCAATTTCGATATAAGTCTAGCTTGTTTCTCTGTATAATTTTACTGTAAATTTTACAGAATATAACACGTAGCTTTTGTTGTTTTGATATTATTCATTTTTCAACATATATTCACATCCTATCCAATGCACTTAATTTCTTCTGTATACTCTTAATCGTCAAATAAATGATAAATGATAAATTCTTATATAAAAAAATAAAATTGTAAAACTATCGCAGTACAAAAGCTAAGTTGGAAATACGTTGTTTCCCTGTAAAATTTTATCGTAAAGTTTGCAGATTGCATAAAATTTTGGATGTTCATTTTTGAGATACTTTGCTTCTCTGTATAATTTTACTTCAAATTTTACAGAAAATTACATGTAGCTTTTGTTGCTTCGACATTAGTAATTTTTCAATAAATATTTATCCTAAATAATGTATTCATAATCAAGTGATTGTATCTACTATTGATAATTGAGACCTCGGAATGATTAATATTGTAAGTCTTGTTTAAAGGGACACGTTTTATATTGACTATTCTTTAACCTTCATTCTAACACATTCATTATATATGGAAAACAGTTAATATATTATTAATGTAATAAAAATTGTAGCAACTTAAAAGTATGTTGTTAAATACCCCCCGCAGAAATTCATGTATTATCTTATCATTGAATATCGGAAAAATGTTTCATGTAGGAAAGTTTATTGGCTTAAAATAAGGTCAATTCTAACATCATTACGGATCCTACCCGGAATTCAGTCAGTCATTTCTGCAATTAAATACAATATTTGTACTGAAAACATATTATAAAAAATGCTGTAAAATGCATTCCAAACGGTACCTGTTGAACAGGTACCTGTTCAAAAAACGTAAATGCCTAAGTCAATTTGTCGGAAATTTAACTTCAGTAGAAATACGAATATTCAAAATGGTCAAGTGAACAGTTGTAATACGGTAAAAAAAATAGCCTTCTTTTTTATTTGCATCGAAATATTACTTTTCAGGTCATTTCAAGCGTTTAACAGAGCAAATAAGAACATTAATATAAGCTAAATTGTGTAACAAAATCTTTATTTAACATTGATTTTGTACTTAAATTAAAGAAAAAGAGGGGGATCCGATGTTTAGGTAATTTAATTATTTTTTTCACATAGATTAGCGAATTTCACAACTTCGTACTTTGAAAATTAGAATTTTAAAATTAGCTTCGTTTTTTCAAATAATTAACAATAAAATCATGGAATTTTGAAAATCTGCCTTAAAATTTAGTGAATATCCTTAACATCGAACTTCCCTCCTTCAAAAACGATATTACGTACAACGACGAATAACGTTTTGATAGAAATAATACTATTTTCTCTGGCATTCATAAACGAGTATAGAAATAACATAAATTCACTTTGCAGTTGCAGCGCGATGTCAATGTTGAAAAAAAGCATTTCATTACCGATTACAAAACAAGATTCATTTTCCGTGAATTTCCATTTTCCGTTAGTCGTTGACCACATTAAAGACGAATTCGATTTCCACCAGGGTATTTGTTGAACGCAATTTAATTAATCTGATCGCTGCATTAAGCGGCTGAATTTTATTAGCATGAGATGTTATTTAATTAGCACAGCGATAATGAGAAAAAAAAGGAGGAAGAGCCGTACGGGTCCTCGTTATTCCTCGCCTCGTCTCCTTCATTTATCTACGAGACAATATAATGATTAGGCTCTTCGAGATGTCGTAAAATAAAAATTTATCGGTTTCATAACGTTCGGCAAATACAGCGAGTCAACATGCCCCCTCCCCTCTCTCTCTCTCTCTCTGCTCTCCGCGGTAATTGTATTTACACTCGGCGGATCTTCTATTTGCTCAGTATTAATGAATCCCGCGAGGGAGAGAGAGAGAGAGAGAGAGTCAGGCGAGGAAAAAAGTCAACCGAAACTGGTTTCAAGTGTCGAAGAGGCGCGCTCTCAGCGCACGAGCGCCACGGTTTCATTTGAATTTCGAATACGTGTTTACCCATACGGCCGATCAAGAATACTTCACGAAGTTCCCAGTGCACGCTCCCTCCCGATATTCTTCTCCTCTGCTCTGCTTTGCGCCCTTCTTCTCTCGCCTTCCTTCCTTCCTTTCCTTTTTTTTCTTCCTGCATATCATAGATGACTCTGCTGCGCTGCCGGAGGAGAGAGAGAGAGCGATACACTCCCGAGATATAGGATTTTTATATCTCAATTTACATTGTCAAGTTCGTTAATATCAGCCTGAACTTCCACACCTTGTTCGGGCCAATTTCCGTCACGTACAGGGCCGTGCCGTTCTGGTCGACGGCGATATCGTGCGGATTGCTGAAGGACTGAAACACACAGAGCGGAAGAGAGAGTGAGAGAGGATTATTGTAATTTCGCTCGTTAGGCTTTTTGAAATCGCGCGAGAGAACCCGAGGGAGGGTGGGATGATGTGCAATTTCGCACATTGTGGGCAAAGCGCTGAATTTTGGGAGGCTGTCTGCCCTTTTTTTTCGAGCTGAGATGTTCATTATTGGGAGCGAGGCAATTATCTCGCGGCGTGTATTTTTCAAAGGGAATTGAGTTCTTTCGATGGCTTAGTTATCGGCGGTCAGTCGGATAAAAGAAAGGCGATACGTGTTTCGAAAGGAATTTTTACAAAGTTTAAATACTTGTTTATACTTATTTATATAGTATTAAATTGTTTAATTTTTTCGGATTAAGCTTTTGAGACAAGGTTAAGAAATTGCAAGGCTCTGTATAAGAAACAGTAAAAAGTCTGTAAATCAATCTTAATGTCACATATGTTGGCGGCGAAACCGCTATTTTAGTAAGAAATTGTGACATTTCTCGGAATATAATATTTTGGCTCCGACTGTATAATTTAAAGAAGTAGAGAGTTAAAGATCAGTCCAGAAATTGTGGAGGATCCAATTTATTCGGCTTGATATTCCTAATAAAAATTTGCAATACTTTCATTAACTGTGAAATTCTCTTCCTGCCATTAAACGGGTACGAGTTCTTTGGCGGTAGATTTCTTTCAATTACGTAGTAAAAGATACATAAATTATGCTGCCGCAATAATTTGGATAAGTGTAATTTATCAACCTCATATTTCTTAGCTTGTGACATCGTAATAACGTTGTAAATAAATGGAACATCTTATATGTAGAATCAAATTGACCTCTCTGTACGCTCATGCATAAGTAAACATTCGCATAAATTCGCATTAAACGTTTATGAATCGCAATGAAGCTGCAATCCTCGTTGCAACAATTATAAACTTACGTCAAACGCCGGGCTCCAGGTGGAGAGGACGGAGCCGTTATCAGGGTTCAAAGTAAAGCCCATCACTGGATTATTCGGTGTGGTCGGCCCATTAACGGCGTAAAGCAAATCATCTGCAAGAAAGTAAAGCACATTTCAACAAACATCCCATCCGAATTTCGACACTTGGGAATATTTCGCGCGTGAATAATATAAGCCGCCAAAAAACGACGAGAGCGCTCGGAGACGGATTTGCACAGTTACATCCGGCGCGCGTAACCCAAGTTTTGACGACTTTATTATAAGCGAGAAGGTAGGCTAAGGGGGCAGAAGGAGGAGGGAAAGAAAGACGATTACCGTGCGACGCGATGCCGAAGATCCGGCAGACACCTGGCCGGTGGACGACCAGCGGCAGCCAGGAGAGCTCCTTGACGGACTGGCCACGGTCGCGGAGATCCTGCAGGTTCGTCGTCAGGTTGAAGCAGATGATGCGCTGGTGCTCCCGGTCGGCCACGCACAGATCGCCGCGCTTCAGCAGGGTCAGGCTGTGCGGCACGCGCAGTCTCAGGAAGTCTGAAAATTTTGTCGATTCGGAATGTAATCGCTGATCTGTAATGATGGCTTTCGTATCTTGAATAAAGGATTAATTATTATTAACGATATTACGCAAGATGCAAATTATGAATCATTAATGAAGAAATTTTTGACTTTCGTCAAATTGAGTTATAAAAAAGTTGATTTAAATGTAGATTTTATTTTTTATCCCTTATGTTAGAACGTAGAAAAATTCATCTTTAAGCAAATTGAATTGATGTAATTAATCCTATTTAATATTGAAATTTTTTTTTTTTTTTTAATGAATATTTTATTGCACGCAATATTTTAACGTGAAAACGAGCTTTTGGTTTTAAAAATATTAAATGCGTCTTAATTATTTTACGTCGCCGTTTATTTTATAAATAAAATTATAATTCGTTCGATATAATGCTCATACAGCGTAAAATATGTTGATATTAAAAAATAATCTGGTTCACTTTCTCTTTCCGGTCAGTACGTAATCGTTCGCGATACTACATGAGCACGAATTACCCTAATAAAATACTTTTAAACGAATAAAGTTTTTAAAAATAAAAACAAAATATTAAATATCTCATTTCCCTTTTTTACGTTTCGTACGAAAATAAATTCCGATCTTTACAAAAGTTTTACACCGCAAAAGATGAAATATATAACTTTCACAATAACTTGAAGTATTCTTCAGAAAAAATATGTTTCAACGGAAAAGATCTTCGAAATAAATCAGTAAAAATGATGAAAAATCTAGCTCATTTTTCCGAACAAAGCTCCCCTCCCTAATTATTCTTTTTCCAGCGAACCCGAGCCGACCCGTTCATTATCTCGATAAGCCATCGGAGGCCAACAAGTTCCTCCACTCAGCAAAGATAAATAGCCGAAAAATGACTTTCTCCCGAAGCCCCATGCATATACAACATATACCTTCGTTGCCTTGCGGCGGAAGCTGCGAGATGAAATTGCCATTGGCGTCGAAGAGGATTATGCGGTCGTTGCAATAACCGTCGGCGACGACGATCTCACCGGACGGCAGGACGGCGACGGCGGTCGGCTGGCAGAAGTGGCCGACGTCGCCGCCCGGCACAAAGCGCTCGCCCATCACCAGGCTGGCTCCCGGCTCCGAGAAAGGTTGCTTCTGGAACTGCACGCAAGACATTTGGGTCAGTCGTCGTCGTGCGGCGGCGCGCCATGGGAAAAACGATGGCACGCCGCTGAGAGGAGAAAAAGGGCCCAACGCGAGACCCTGCGGGACACAATGCTCGGGGGATAAAAACTGCGATTTAACAGCGATCAGTAGTGTGAAACGTGCCTTTCGAGCCGCCTCGGAGAAACCATGGACCGCTTCGGAAAAATCTATTATTAGAGGTTTGCGCGAGGAAGAATGTTTGAAAAAAAGGGATCTGCGCCACGTGGTTGAATTTACAGTCTGGGAAAACTTAACAATCTGCTTTCGAATACCGTTGAGGGATTGTTATATTGTTTTTATGGGAAAGCGAATAACTGTTTTAAAAGAAACTGTTAGAGTGTGATTATCAACTCTTAAGTACTGAAAATCAAAGTAATATTGCATTATTAACAATTTTTTATGAAAATAAATTCACGTAGTTGTAAATTTAATTCTTATGCCGTATTAAAATTTAGAAGGAAACATGCCCCTCTGAAAATTTTTAACGTCAGCCCGCCAGTGCGGCGTCCTTTGATGTTACGGCAAAGGTTCGACGTCATACAAAGGAACTTTGATACGTTAAAACTCTTGTAAATACAGCTTATTTCAAAAAGTGCAAATAGATTTACAAATCGGCTCAAGTTGTTTGTCAGATTTATAGATACCGATCGAGTGCCGAATTTTGTATACCCTTTCAATTCAGATTCAAAAGAACAATTTTATAGAAATATAAGGCATCGCAAAAAAGATAAACAATCAAATTAATGCTTTTTTTAAATACAGGAATATATTTATAAAAAATAATATTAGAAATGTTGCATCTATAAAATGAAGGCAACTCGCGTAACTTACTTAAAAAATGGTGAATTAAAAAGCGTAAAGCACAGCTGCGGCAAGTGAAGCGAAAGCGTTGAAAGAAAATCTCGGAAAAAACAAAGCACCTTACAAGTCCCCGAGCGGAGAAAGAAACCCCCGAGAAAACGTGAAAAGGAGCCTCGTCGGCGCGCGATTCGCTATAAATCTCCGGGCGCGCGTAAATTTTCTAAAAGTTTCTCGGGCCCCCGAAAGGGCCTCCAGTCGGGGTAGGAGGGCCCCCCCATTGTCGAGAGAGAACCTTACCTTGAAGACTTGGTGCAGCGCGATGTCGGTGAGCCAGAAGTTGCCGGAGCTGTCGATGAATATACCGTGCGGCAGGTAGAAGACGTCCTCTCCCCATTCGGCTTTTATTTCGCCCGTCTCGGGATCCAGCGTCAACACCGTCGGAACGCCGATGGCCCCCTCCGAGAGCTTTGTGTACTCGTAATTCGCGTCGAAGGAGCTGCGAATATATAATAGGGTGGACGGGCCTTTAGCTCGCGGGAGAGAGAGAGAGAGAGAGCGAGAGAAGCCCCGACGCGCGGGGGGGAAGCGAAGCCGTGCGCGACATTTAAAATATCGTAATCTCTCCCGTCCGAGGATTCTATACGCCCGTCGCGTCTCGGCGGGTCTTATTGTTCGGGCTCTCTTGCCACTGCGGCGGCTTAGAGCGACGATTATTTCGCTCGTATAATTGTGGACAAGTCAGATTTTCTGTCTGGCCGCTTTCAGGAGAGGCTGTTAAGCGGCGCGGGAGGTGACGAAGGACGATTTATAAAGATTATGACCGCTCGAGCGAGGCTGGATTGAGACGTTACGAGTTGGCGGTAAAACGAGCCAAGTACAATGCCGATCTGGAGCATATAAGTCACTGTTACTAACACTTGAAGGATTCGAGCGGGATAGGTTATTTTCTTGAAACCGGGGTGTGAGAAAAAGTCGCCCTTTTATCATTTTTTTCTTTTTTTTTTCGTGCTTCATTTAGCGAGATATCTTTTCAGAGATGCTCTTTTGAAACGGCAACTCTCTCGTTACAAAGCTTGGCTTAAAAACTTTCAGACCTGCAACTGCGAACGAAATTCAAGTGTAACGAAAGAGTATTGAAACTTTTTCCAAAGACTCGATAAGCGGTAGCCCCCCCCCACCCCCCCCCGTCTTCCCGGTAAGCCGCGAGAAGAAGAGGAGCGTTTTTCCCGTAAAAAAAAGCGCCAACTCCCCGGTCGATAAAGAGCGAGCCTCGAATTGGATCTCTTAGCGCGGAGGCCGTCCTCGCGGAGCCCCGGGGCAGTTTTGCGCTCTGGCAGCCATAAATCGTGCGCCTCTCGAGGTGTATATACCAACGGTCAGTCGCCGCCGCCGCCGCCGTCGCATCGTCGGGTGCCTTTTTAAACACACGGCCCGGCTCGCGCTCCCTTTTATCGGGGCTGCATCTACTCGATGGGAGCATTCGCGACGCTTGTCTCGGGGCAGCTCCTCGTACGTCTCTCCTTCCTTTCCTTTTTTTTTCTGCACGCTCGCTCTCGGCGCGGAGAGAAACGGCAGCGGGGCAGCAGCGGCGGTCGTAAAGCAAAGCTTTTTATATGCTCTCTCTCTCTCTCTTCTCTCTGGTGCGCAGGGGCTAAAAAAATGTGCCGCGCCGCGAGAGAGAGGAATAGAGGTGTTATTGGCTCGGAGAAGGTGGCGGGGCTCGCACCTACGTGCCCGAGAGCCAAAGTAAACGCGCTCGGGTCCAATCGGCGCGAGAGCGCCAGCCTCCGTCTTATACTATCTGTTTCAAAAGGTTAGACCCTCGACTTGCCTCTATCCGGCTGCCGCTAAGCCTTTCTCCGAGGCTGGCCTGCGCGCTTGTATTACAGGGAAAACATCGCGAAGGTGCGAGCAAACAGAATGGAGAAAACGAGAGAGAGAGAGAGAGAGCGGGGCCGAGGCTTTTTTCGATTTTTTTCTCCTCGCTGCACGCCGCTGCTCCTTTTTTGACTAAGTAGGGACAGCCGTCGCTACTGCCTCGAGAGGACGTTAATTTTGAGCAAATAGATTAGGATGTTTGATTCCCGTGAGAGCTCGAGTGACCCTCGACACTTCTCACCTCGGCTCGAATTTGTAGTCAAGCGAGCCGAAGAGTGCTTGGGTAAATATTTTTTCGGAAATTGGCGGTACCGTCGTGATGTTGCGAGATGCGCTCTCGCCTCGCTCTTTGCGGTACTTTTTTTTTTTCAAAAGTCAGAAACTTGCTAACGAGCTGAGCTGATGAGTTTCCTGGTGTTTGATCTTGCTGTTTGACCGAAATGCGAATGGTAAATGTAAATGTTTACGACCGTTTTTAATTAGATTTCATTTTTTATGCACGCGCAATTCTTAATTTCTCTTTTATTTGTTTATACCGTTATTGTTCTTTGCACGTTGAATGCAATAAATAACAAATGTATATATTAATCTAATATTTAATCTTCATTTGAAAGAGAAACATTTTTGAAAAAACTGTATTCGTGTCATCTCTTTCATCTCAGTATATAGGCAGGTTATATATAGAAGGGTTCTATGCAGTCCGGACTCACCCCATCTGTGCAGCGGCGCATATTCAGCCAGCGCCTCAGCCAGTAAGAAAGCCTCCGCCATAATCAATGGCCTATTTCTCTTCCAAGGCAGAAAATTTGACTCGTCCGCGCGTCGTGCATTTTACAGAAATTTCTCGCCCGTCACGTCCTCAATAAAAGCCCCTGAACGCCTCTTAAAAGAGAATCCCCTCGCGGCGTCGATTTGTATATAAATAGGCATCGACAGATATTTTTCCTTACTCATATTCCCAGACGTGATTCCCTCGGTGGAAAATGACAGGTCGCCCCTGCGGATCAATCGCCACTCCCGCGACTTGACCCAAGCCCGTGGGACTCTTCCACTCCTGGTCCTGGACGGGTCGCCTCAGATTCTCCCGATTCGACTGGACCTGCTCGTACGGGATGCGGCACTGCGCAGAGGAAAGGTGCTATATTATACATGGACGCGCATATGCATGCGGAGGGAAAATTTATGTGCCTCTCGGCACACATTTGACTACGCGGGGGATGAAACATGTCGATGGCCGAGAGTGGGAATGCAACAGGTTTTTGTCAGCAGGATTTTCGTCTGCACACGCATCGATCGATCGTTTCTCCCGTTCACGTACATCTCGACATATTGGATCAAGAGATCGACGAGATTTACGCAGCGAGCTGATATTAGACGACGGGGCTCTCACCTGCAATACGTCCAGGACGTTCTCGTACAATCTGGCGATGGCTTCGTTCTCGCGACGCTGATAGGAAAAGTCCTTCCTCAGCCTGGGATTTCTGACCTTGCCGAAGGCCGGACTCTCGCCGACAACGCCTGCCTCGGAAGCCGCGACGGCGACGCCGAGGACGAGGAGGACGAGCGTCGCCCTCATATTCTTGTGGATGATTTAACGGTGAAACGCGAGACGAGAGCTGCTCAGGACGCGATTTTCTCCATTTCTCTCGGGGGACTGAAAGCGGAGTAGCTGCAGGTCGCTCCTCGACTCGACGCGATAAGAAGAGACGTCAGCCACCCACACGGCCCGGGCGGATCGATAATGCGCGTCCGCGCACGCGCCCTTTTCACCGGAACGAGTCCGCAGGCGCGAGTCGTTCCGCGACGATCGCGCTGGATTTTTGAAGGCTCGAGAATTCAATTTGAATTGTTGGAGAAGGTAATCTAAATTGTTTAAAAAACGTAATCACTTTGGCGAATGAGGAGGGTTTAATTTAGAAAAATGGAAAAGGTCAATTATAAATATCCAAATTTAAGCAAAAATATTATTATTTGTGGGTTTTAAAATTAACAAAAATGAAAGTGCACTTTTCGCACCTATAGTACATTTATTTTTATTATTAATTTCTAAAGAAAAGGTAAAATGACAAAGAAAAGTACAGTGTATCTGACATAAAAAAAGATCTTGGGGCTGAATCTCTATTTTCATTCAAAACTGACGGGTGTTATTCCAATGACGTTGAAAGTTCCTCTAGAAATTTTAAATGTGAACCAGTTCTTTCATCACTAAAGGATTTAAAATAGAACAAACACGATAGAATAACACGTTAGTTGGTGTATTCTTACAAATGTGACTTTTGAACAACTTTACTATTGAATCCATCGTCAGACTTATCATATAAATACGTTTATCTGCCTCCAAATCATTTACAATACAATAAAATTGCGTACAACTGAATCGTAAACAGAACAATAAACAATGCGTTGTTATTTCCCTTAGCAGCAACTCGAAAACATGTCCTGCAGTAATATTCCGCAACAGACTTCATCCTTAAAAGTATAAAAATTGAAATGTAAAACTTGTCGAACGCAGAAACAATAAATAGCCCTTTACCTTAAAAAAGTCTCTCGAGCATTCCCGGCCATGAATTGCGCATAAAGCAAGGCGCGCATCGCCAATAAGTAAAGCTCTCCCCGGCGTTGGGGCTAAAAGCCCGGAGTAATGAATTTCGCGCGGAGGAATTCCCGCTCGCCCGCGTGTGTGTACCTACAAGCCGGCGGCCGCGATATCATTAGTTCGATCGCGCTCCGCTCTCGCTCTCTCTCTCTCTCTCTTTCGATTCCCGGACAAAGCCTCGAACGCGTTACGCGACAACGGCGGCGGAACAATCTGTGTGCGATCGCCCGGAGAGGACCGTTAATAAACGTAAGCGATCTCGCCGCAAGAAAGCATGTTTATATCGGCAAAAATCGATCGAGACACCGGATAGCTCGCCTATAAGCGGAGAGCCCCATAGCGGCCAGCTTGCGGTGTGTGTAAGAGCTGTTGCGCGCCGAACACGGAGTATCCGATGTTGTTCTCTCGAAGCACTGGGGAGGGGGGGAGAGCTAATCGAACGGAAAAACCGCAAGCTTTCGCCAAGTGACTTTTTTGCCGGGGGATGTGTATATATACATATATGTGAGCGAAGCCCCCCCGGGAGAGTAAGGAAAACGTTATTAGTAGCCGAGTGTGGATACACAGGTCGGAGGAGGCTTGGAAGCTTTATTTCATTTCTTACGGGACTTTACCCTAGATAGGCTTTTAACTGTAGTGGTAGCTTGACTCTTGAGACGCCGCCTGCTCTTTATAAAAACCTTTTACTGGATGGTTAATTAAAACTGATATTCTTTTTTGTAATAAAACATTTACTCAGTGCACAGAGTGAAAAGGAAACGTTACGAACTTTAAAAATGTTTAAATCTGTAAAATTTAAGAGGTGAAAGGGAAAGTGAATTTATTTGTAGCTATTGAAACAGTTAGAATATCTGTTCATTAAATATATTTATTACCAATTTTGAAACAGAAAAACCACTCTTTTTCCAATCGAAATTCCCACGCGAACGAGTGCAGTTTCAATACAGATCATGCAGGTAATACTTTTTGCCTTCGGTATCGGCATTTGGTAAAGCTCAATAAATCAAGCTTACTTTTATTGCTCCGAGTACTAAAAAATTTGTAATTACTGAAAATACTCGGCGGATTAAATCTTATTTCTTACTTTGAGCTTTTACCTCTCGAAAAGGATATTAATGCAGGTACTTTTTGCAATTTATTCCACAAAACATCAGTCTATAAATCAACAAGTTTATTGCCCGCGTAAAGGATATCAGGCGAGTCCATTTAGCTGATATGGAATTTTCCAATTAAACTCATATTTATATTTTAAAGCTTCCACGCAATCCAAGCACCATTAAATTAGCTCTTCCCTAATTAAGAAAATGAAAAAAAGCAATCCGACCACTTAGAGGACGCCCCCCCCCCTCCCCCCTCAATTTCCACCGGGCAGAAAAAGCCGATCCCTCTTGCGCTCGAGTTTTTTCTCCTCGGCGCAATGCAACAATGCAGCCGCTCGCGGCGCTGCGGAGAAGGCCGAGATAATGCATGCAGCGAAAAAAAAAAAAACACCGAGGAGCAGCCGCGGCGCTTCGCTCTCTCGCGGAAGTGTCTCCTTTTTACCTGGAGCTTCGCTGGCGCACAAAAAGCGAGCTGACTCCTTTTCTCGCTCTCTCTCTCTCTCGCGTGTGTACCCAAGTTGTTTTCGCGCGTGCCTCGGTTTATTCAAGCTGTCCTCCCGGACACTTCTCCCCGGGGCAGAAGGGCCTTTCGCCTCTTCTCCGCAGGGCGCACACACAGGCGCAGACGTAGAAAGTAGCCTGCGCGCGGACGCTCGTGGAGTATAAGGGAGAGAGAGAGAGAGAGAGAAAAGAGCGCCTCGTGTTTCCGTGATGCCGCCGGGGGCGTAGCGGAGCGCGCCGCGGGACCATTGTCCTGCTGCCCGGGAGAGAGAGAGAGAGAGAGAAGGGAGCAGGTAGCAGCTGGAACACACCCTCCGCTCCTTTTCTGGGTTCTCAGTTTTCCTGCTTGCGCTTTTTCGCGCCCGAACGATGCGCCCGTCTGCGCCGTTTCGTCGAGGAAAGAAGCCTTGAGCCACGGCCTTGTCTCTTCTCTCCGCTGCTTCTTCCTCCTGCCTCGCTGCTCCTTTTTCGCCGCCGTCGCCGCTGCCGCCGCCGCTGCCGTTGCTCCTTCCTCCTCCTTCTCCTGGCTCCTACGTGCCGGGCGGTGTTTTTTTTGTTTTCTTTCATTTTTCAGGACATTTGCGTGTTTTTTAACGCGAGAGAGCGGCAACGGTTACGTAACTTTTTCAGCGCACCGAGAGCCGAGTGTTAAACGCGGCCGTCTTCATTAGCGATCGTAAAGGCGACTTTTTTTGCGCGAGTCTTAATTGAGATGCCTGCTTACCGGAGAGAGTTACTTTTCCAGTCCGATTGAATTATTCACTGCAGATTAAATCAAAGGCACTTCGACGAATTTAAATCCGTCTCAGGTTATACGGCCGGCCGATAAAAGTTTAAAGCTGGGCCCGGTGCATAAATAAGCGGCTTAGGATAGGTAAAAATTGTTGTCCCCTTGTCATTTATTCCTACTAGTTTCAAGGTGATACGATAAAATTTACGATCCGAGTCGTCGACCTCCAATGGAAAACGAGTATTTTCCCAAGGCATCTTTCCCGAAGCGGCGTATACACGTAATTCCGCCGCGTATATAACGACCGGCATCTGGCCTGGGCTTCGATTCGACAAAGCCAACGGCGCGTTTCGAGCGTTGTACAACAACAATTTCCCGCGGTTTCTTTAAA
Organism: Ormyrus rosae; assembly: GCA_035047165.1. NCBI lineage: Eukaryota > Metazoa > Arthropoda > Insecta > Hymenoptera > Ormyridae > Ormyrus > Ormyrus rosae. The sequence goes on along the minus strand of JAWWML010000052.1, from coordinate 17,465,446 downwards.
CGCATAACCAATCGATCCCGCCTCTATTTTTGTACATCGAAACCCGAAAAAAAAAATCGAGGCCCACAAAAACTAGACACCTGCCCTCTCTCCGGGGCCCGATAAATATAAGCGGCGCGTCGGCCAATTTCTCCCCGAATCAAAACAAAATCTTTGAAAACTCATTAAAAAGCCGACACTCGTGCCCTCTGATTTATCTCCTCGCCGGTGATAATAATTCATCGGGTCGAAAATTACCATAGACCCCGAAACCGCCGCGTGAAAATCCATCAGATTCCTCGGAGGAGCACCTGCCCGTTCGTAACCCCTTCCGCCGAAAGCGCGCGGCTCCTCGTTTGTTTGGCCCGTCTCCCGGGAGAAGCCCGAGAAGAGGGTGAATGAGAGAGAGAGGGAGGGAGAGAGTTGAGAACCTTTAGCCTGGCGTTTTAAGCGGAGGACTCGGCGGGGCCCTGCGATGCACCGCTGCACGCGGGCCCGCCAGCAGGAGGAGGAGGTGGAGGAGGAGGAGGAGCAGGAAAAGTAGGTAGGGATATAGTGTTGGAGAGAGAAAGAGTGAGCGAGGAGAGTTGGTATCTCAATCAGGCGCAGAGCCAGCCGGCCAAGTTGGGGTGTGCTGCTGCCGCTCTCTCCTCTCTCTCTCTCTCTCTCTCTCCTTCGCATATATACCTTCTCCGCGCGGATGGACCCTCGTGTGCGTGCGTATCGCTCGGTCCCCGCTTCTTTCTGTGTTTCTCGAGCGGCGAGTGGTGGGGCTTCGGCACAGGGAGAGAGAGAGAGAGAGAGACCTTCGGCCGCGCGGAGCCGTCACAACTCAATCTAGTTCCTCGGAGGCTGCGCTCCCGTCAGCACTCGCTCCAGCCAGAGCTCCTCATTTTAACCCCGCAGTGCCGCGAGCGTGGTTCTACTCCCTGCTCCAGTCCCTCTCGTTGTGATTGTGAACCAAAGCGGTAAGGCTGCACAACACAGCCCGCCGTGCCCGAGGTAAAAGCGCAAGACCGCAAGGGCGAACAATGTGATTGAAGGTGCACTCGAGAGAGCCGATCGCCAAGTAAACAAGGTAATTGAACCGCTTTTTCGCCGCTCGCCCCGTATCGATTCGACGCTTTAATTGCCGAGTCGCGCCGGCAGAAAAACAGTCCGGGGGAATGCGCCGCCGACTGGGCCCGAGTTACCTGCTCGCCGCTTCTTCTGGCGCGCAGCGTCAATTGAGTTATTTATGAGTGGCGCCGATTCGAGTTTATTTCCCGAGGAGAGAGAGAGAGAGCCTAAGACTGCTCCGGGGATTTGATTGAGTTGATGAGAGAGCGCGAGGCGTTCGCTCATTGTGTCGAGAGAGCCGACGAGCGAGGCTCAATTGTCGAGCTTGTGAAAGTTTTGATTGACGAGCTGCCCGTGCAAAGAATGTTTATGAGAGGCTGGACTGGATTGATCGGTTTGTTTGTTGCAAGTGTCTCGGGGACCCGCGCCTACTGCTCGGACATTTAGTATAGCAAAACGCCTCGTGCCTTTCGATTTAGGTTTTGATCGAGAAATTTTTAAGAATCGCTCGTCGACTCTCGACTCTCGCTTTGGTTTTCATGGAGGAACTTTTATTGAACTCTAGCTTGGGCACTATTCGTGTATTTGTCTCTTTCGTTTGGAGGTTCCATTTTGAATGTTTCGGAGCCAGACACTGTCAGACACTGTACACATGGAGCGTTAACCGAATTTTTTAAATTTCGAAAACTATCGTTTTCGCGCAAATTTTCCTTTATTCTTAATTCTTGCCAATCAAGAAATTTTTCATTCGATTAAATTTGCATTTATTTTACTGTAAATACTACTTTTTATCTTTTTAAAAGTACCCACAACAGTTTATATTCTTGATACAACTAATGATAACGTTGACATGCTTAATAATTTATTCCACTATTAATTCACTATTTTACTAATAAAGATACTGGTAAAATTCCCTTTGATGTAGAGAAAATAAAATACACACATTAAACATCAGTCTGGCTTGTTTATGAGCACTAGCTAGTGTATTTTCGAGTGCACTTTACCTGTAACTTTACAAGTTTGTTATGTAAAATAATCTCTTAATATCAATTTAAAATTGTTGTTATGTATACGGTGATAAAAGCAGGTGCTTATAATCAATATTACCCCAATTACTTTGTGGTTCAAGTTTTTTGCTATAAGAATTATTAAACCATAAAATAAATTCTTTTGATATAAACACCACAAATGCAGTATGAATGTATCTCCAATTAAGTACTTCCCCTTGGCCTCCTCTAAAAATAAACATCCCCAGTTCCTTTCATTATTTTTTACAAAGAGTTTCTTCACAATAGTCGCTTTCCCAAAACAAAAACAAAAATTCCTTGTCGGAAGACAGCGGCGAGTATCAACTCCCACGCGAACGAAAAGAAAAAAAGGTTGCATTCGTTCCTCCTTGTTTTCGTCGTTTCGAAAAGAGCAAACTTATAATATCCGCGTCTCGCGGACGACAAAGAATACTCTGTATATGCGTCGGGGAGAGCCGCGCGTATACACTTTCGAGAGAGAGAGAGCCGCGCGCTCATCGTTCGCCCAGTTTGTCTCCCGGGGGACTAAAAATTAAACGCGCATTCCGCGCGGCTGTCACGTACGCCCGAACGGCGCGCACTTCTATTTTTAACGAGGCGTCCCGCGCGCCGCGACGCAACGCGGAATATACAAGCCGCGCGGAGATCCGGAGCATCGCGGAGCAGCCTTTTAACCTTTGCTCTCGCGCCGTTAAGGATCGAGCACCGCTCTCGTGTCGACGCTCGGTGACGCACCGCGCGATGAAAATTTATGAGACCCCGAGAGAGACCCGGGGATGCTGGCGTTCTCGGCGACTGTTTGTTTCGGAAATGAGCGCGTGCAATACAGTAATTCGCAGGCGCGCACTTTTTGCCCGCGCTTCGTTGGGATTTGAAATTCAGCCTTCTTCGAGTGCGGATATGTCGAGTCGGTCGGACTGAGTTATAATGCTACTATTTAATCTGTAGAAAAAGAATTCAAATAGACTTTGTGGCATTTTCTTTCCTTTAAGTTAATAAACACTCATTATCGAGCCTTTTGTGTATTATTTTATCTTGAGAAAGTTAATCGAAATGCACAACTAAATTCTTTTGTAAATCAGTGTAATATAACAGTAGCTTCTAAATAGAAATTCCGATATTCGTAATATACTAAAACCATTTTTTGTTTTCTATTAATAATAAATTTCGCAATAGTCTTAATCTATGTTAAATCGTAAAATAATGAATCTCGCACTTAGGCTTAAACAAACATTGTCAACTTCCTGTATATCGGAATTCTTCAACATCAAACTATATCGCGATGCGCTCTCATTAACATTCCTATTTACTTATTTTGAAACTTGAGGCAGGGTCGCGCGACGCTTAAACGTAACGTGCAGTACTTTATCGCGAAGTTCGAGCTCCGCCTGTAAACAAACTTTCCTCCCACTTCCTGTTTCTCCTCTCCGCACGAGTCACAAATGCTCGGTGACTTCCATTCGCGCTTGCGGTTACGGGGATGCATTTTGCGCCTAATTACGCCTCTTTTCAACTGTCACTTTGAGTGAGCGACGGGCGGCCGCGGGGAAACTTTAAAATTTTGCTCGTATACTTTTGGCGACGATGTGCCTTCGGCATTTCGCTTGCGAGACGTACGCGTGTCGTTGTATTTACATTTTTTCCGCATTGTTCGTTGCTTATGCGTATTCATTAAGCTAATAAACTGAAAATTTTATTGCCTCGATTGACGTGTAGTTATAAAATTTTTATTTTTAGATTAGTCGCACAAACAAATATAAAATATTATTTCAATATTATTCTCTGATGACGCATAAACATTATAATGTAAAAAGTTTTAAAAGTTGTTATGATCCGAGAAAAAAATATTCTACTTTAAAAATTACGATTCAGAGCACTTTTATTATACCAGTAAATTCCTCTAAAAACCGAGATAAACTCTAAACCTCGAAAAGACAGGAAAATCTGAGGAATGTAATCTTTGATCTAAACACATTACTTCAGTCGACAGTATAGTTAAGTGAGTGCCGGGACTCACAGAAGCTACACGACATTTCTTCGCGTAGACGCGCCGTTGGGCGAGTTATGCCATTATACGCGTACCATAACGTCTTAAAGTGTCTTCTTAATGTGCTGCACTTTCGAAACGTACTGCGCTCCGCGGCATTACCGTTCCTTTTTTTTCTCCATTAACTGAAGATTATCTTCAGAGCTACTAAAATACAAGATCTTTTTAACGTCGAGAATTCTCGAAATAAATTTTACGTTTCTCTTTCAAATTAATGCTTTGACGTCACTCGCGGCTAACCCGAGAGTTATAAAGTAAAAAATGTAACTTTAAATTTTTTTTTAACTAAAATCTTTTGATAAACATTTTTTGGAACTTTCTTTATTTAAAAATAGGTAATAAAACCTCGCACCGGCTCCCTCTAATTCCGAATGCGGGCGAGCAATCTTCCCCCGTAAAATCACGCTTACACGGGCAATTAAATCGAAAAGGTATCGAAAAACGCTGACAATAGCCGCGGTCGGAAGCACTCTCTCACCTGCGCGCACTTCCGACTCGCAAAAGGCGTCGCTGCAGCCATCAGCACTCGAGCGAAACTGCTCCCGTCAGCAAGCAAACCCTCTCATCCCCCGCAGTATCTAATTCCCCGATATTATCGCGAATCCCATATCATCAATCGATCCGACACGCATCGACTACCGGAATCGGCGCGAGTATCCGTTTCCCGATTTGATCCTCGATCGGTTCCCGCGCTCCTCTCCTCTCCCACGCCCCTCTCGAAGCAGCGCAATAACCCGATTCTTCCGCATCCGCAGGGTATAATATAGGATGTCTCGCAGCGGCGTATCGCCATGGCTGGACGCGATCCTGCTCTCGGTCTGGCTGAGCGGGGTGCTGCTGCTGCTGCTCGCAGCCTCGAACGTCCAGGCCTCGAAGCTGCTCTTCCCCATCACCACGAGCCTCGGCATCGACGAGTCCGGCAGTATTAGTAGCGGCGGCGCCGTTCCTCCACAGGCGAACGAGACGCTGCTGGCCGAGCCCGAGGAGGAGACGAACTCGACGTCGATGCGCTGCGACGACGCGAGGCTGAGATGCGCCTACAGGACCGGATGCGGTCATGCCCTGCAGCACTACCTGACCCGCTGCTCCTCCGTTCTCAGCGGCGGCGTCGACAACTGCCCGGAATACTGTCAATACGCGCTCATCGGCCTCATGAGCACCGACGAGGGCAAGGAGCTGATGACGGTAAGCGATTTTACGAGGAGAGCGGGCCCTCTTTTTTAATGGCGCAAGAGCCACCGCGGCTACCGGATTCTTGTATATATATATATACTCTCGCGGCTCGAGCTCCTGCGGCTTAGGCGCGCGACGGCAGCTCCTGTGGATCCGGGCCACGCGATTTTTATTGCTTATTTGCGCGCTTCTTATTGTTATTGAGCTGTAAACGCGGGGCTGATTTCCGCGCATTTTTATTTTTTTTTTTTACCGCCTCGAAGACTGTTGCTTTTATTGATGTGTAAATTGGCCTCGCTACATCCGTGAAGGATTGATAAAGCGGATGCGAACGGTTAGACTCGTTTCTTACGCTTCTTCGAGTTTCTCAAGTACCCTCTTACGAGCATGCTGCTTGCTCGTGCATAAAGCATTTCATTCGATGCGGAATTTGACGGTATCGGTTAATCTCGCGGACATTTAGCAAGTGCATAATTTCAGTAGCTCGCGGAACGTCGGGGCAATTACACAAGTGCCGATAACGCACTTTTCAGCTCGCGTTTAAGTATAATCTCCCCGTAACGAGTTAATGCCCGGTGCATCATTGCTTATCTTAATTACTTGTAAATATACCTGCATATTTTTTCGCTATCTTCGTCCCGGCGTCGACTCTGTTCCAATGTATACAGCCAGAAATCGCCCGGAGCGGAGCGCGCGCGGTTTGCTTTTTTAAAAGCGAGTCAAGCGATTGGTCAGGTGTGCGTGCATAAGCACACTCGGCATTAACGGCGGATAATCCAAAAAGACAGCAGACTTAATACGGCGAACGAGACAGAGAGAGAGAGAGAGAGAGAGAGAGAGAGCAGGAGGAAAACGGTAGTCGGAGCAACTCAATGGCTCGTGAACTCGAAAAAGAAAGCACACACACGCGCGCACACTTTGCGTCGCGGAGCCTGCTTTTATTTTCCTTCGGCGGCTCGAGAATTGACGAGGGTCCGGGGAGCAAGCCAAAGAAAAGAGTCTCGCTCTCTCTCTCTCTCTCTCTCGCGTCGGTGTACAAAAATACGGGCCCTGTTTGCTCTGATAATATAATAATACGAAGTAACGAGGCAAAAACCTTCTTTTCTGCCCCATCAGTGCGACTGCGCGGCCGACGACCAGCTCTGCAGGCTGTCGAAGAAGCGAGTCGAGGTCTGCCGCTCGTCCGTCATGGCGACAATGAACCGCACGAGGGTGTCCTGCCGAGTGGCTACGTGGATCTGCAACGCCGACGCTCTCTGCCTCACCGCCCTCCAGTACTACAATGAGAACTGCAAGCGCATGTTCCACGGCAAGAAGTGCACCAAGCGGTAAGCGGCAACGGCGAAACCGCGGGGAGAGAGGGCTCCCCGATTTAATGAACCGATTCAAACGGGCGACGCGCGTCCGTGTGCGCCCTAAGCGCGCGTTTGTATGTAGGCTCTCGAGATTAGAGCGCGGGAGACAGTCGGTTTTGCTTGCCGAGGTTCATTACCGTTCTTTGTTGAATGCTGGCTTCTCGCGAGCTTATGGGTATGTTTTGTACGCGGGCTCGCTCGAAGTCACGTTTACGGTACATTGATAGACGAAAGTTTTTCATCTTTTTTCTTGTGTTTCTTACTAATTTTCTATTAACGTAAATATTTAAAAATTACTGCGCAGAAAAATGTTTGCGGTCACATTGCTTTCGTTCTTTTTTTATAGTGCCGTCTAAAAAGTTTATTACGATAAAAGCCTTGAAAGGCCGCTGAATTATTGCACGCGCCAAAATTAACTCATTTCAAGAAAACCTCCTTTCTCCCGCAAACCCAAGCCATTTTTCTGCCTGAATTCCCACGGCGACTCGGCGCAAATAAAGACACAAATCAAGCCCTCCGCTCATAAATCGTCGACAAGCTAAGGCCCTAACGCACATCTTCTCTCTCTCTTTCGCGCGAACCGTGCAGCTGCCGCAACTCGATCAACATCCTGCGCCGCCAGGAGAAGGCCGCGAAGCTGAACACGTGCTTCTGCGACGGCGAGGAGGAGTACGACTGCATAGCGATCCACCGCAACATGGACGAGCTCTGCTTCAACAGGCCCGCCCAGCACCGCAACTACCAGGAGCAGCAGCTCGAGACCGGCGACACGGGCAAGAGCTACGACGACACCAGGACGACGAGCAAGCCGAGCAGGGCCAGCGCCGGCGCCGGCAGCGAGGCCTGGAGGATACTGCTGCTCGGCTTGGTGCTTCTGCTGCATTCCGTCGCCAGAGGAGGTATGAGCAGTTTCTTTTTTTTCTTTTTTTTTTTCGCTTTGGGACGAAGCGGGACGGTACTTTGAGCGATAGTTCGATTTTATATAGTAAATAGACGATCGGTCCGAGTTTCATGCTTATGTACTCCAGCCGGGTTGAACAACCTCGATTTCAAACTTGCTCCGACCGAATGAACTGTAACGTTCACTAAACGTGACTTCACAGACGGCGACTAATAAAGTGTCCGGGCTGCGGGCAGAAAACTCCATGACTAGTTGGATTTTTAACGAATGGGTTCTAAAATAATCGCGTTCGGGTAGCTGTCGTCGTTGTATAGAGTCATCATTCGGTGATTTCAAAACGTCATTTTTACCGATTTTAATACGGACGTCTTGAAAGGATGAAAAAGCGTCTTATTAACCCGCGATGATTACTGGTCACGGGCTGATTAAAAAAAAAAAATAAATAAAATAAAACACGCTCTTTAATAAAAGATCGCGCGTAAACTTGTCCCCATTGTCCGTCGGTTATTTTTATCTTACTAAGCATTCTTTATTCGTAGAAGCAAGAAAAGGTACATCATTTAAATATGAAAAAAGTCTCGCACAATAACAAACTTCTTTTAAAAATCCACACGATTTTCATCCCCTTCCTCGTTAAAAAAAGAAAAAAAAAACTAATTTTAAATCACTAAAAAAAAGCAGCAACAATAGCTCGAAATCGCATGTAAATCCTCGGGAGGAGCTAATAAAAATTCAAGTCCTAAACGCCACACCTGATCTGAGCTGCATCGGGGACTCACGCCGGGGCATTTTTACGAGGCCTGCGGGGCGTTGCGTAGCGGGCAGGGATTATCGGTGCATTGGGAATGTCTTAGGATTAGGGAAAGAGGGCCTCGGGGGCCCCGTCTCGGCACCGGAAGGGACATATTAGGAGAAACGGCCCGAGGAGAGCGAGAGTCGCCGCGGAGGAGAGAGGCGGCTCTGTTTTTTATCGCCCTTCTCCTTTTTCGCCTCGGCGGCGGCGGCGGCGGCGGCAACTTGTCGCTGTGTTTTGGGAAAAGCACCGATCTTTCGGCTTTTCTCCAAAGTGTTTGACTTGTACGACTATCGGCTAATATATCGGGCTCGTCGGAGATGACTCGAGTAGGCGAGGGACTTTGGGATTTTATCGGGCCTTCGTCGGTCGGGGGAGAAGCTTTTCTACGCTTCTGACGTTTATTCGGGAGTTTAGATAATTGATGCTTGGCTGGATCGTAAAAGGTTTATTTGTTTGTTTTACAAAACTTTTATAAATGTTCATAAACAGCTCTTTTTTCAGTATAGAACAGACGTTCATTTATACAAGTAACAGTACTTTCTCTCAATAAATTAAACATGCCCATGCTGTTGCTAGATATAAATTTACTTTGTATTTTGCTTTTTTTTAACGTTTCGAATATACAATTTGAGTGTATACCATAAAATCCGTGCTAAAAGTCCCATTGCGCTGCAAAAAGAAAAAAAAAATAATTCAATTTCAATAATTTTCATCGAAACACATGTAAATTGAAAACATAAGAACCCGTTCGGATGCAAACTAGGCTGCGCCTACATGTAAAGCCCGCTATTTACGGCTACATTCCAGTTACACATTTCGAATTGAAAAGCGCCAGCGCATATATAAAACGATTTCTTCTGCTACTTTTTCAGAATGACGGCAGGATCGGCATCAGCAGTAGCAACGGTAGCGAGCGAGCAGGCAGCATAAGGCTCTCCCACACGAAACGTCCGGAAACAGTATTTTGCGAGTGAACGACCAAAGACTCCGTAAATGTTTTTTTATACCTGCTGGCTGGCTGAGGCGCAGCCGCCAAGTGACAAACGCATCCGTTCTCTCTCTCTTTCTCTCTCTCGACAGCACCGAGAGCGAGAAAATATATATCGGGGAGGGAGGGAGGGGCGAAAAATCTGCAGCCGACGACAGAGAGAAAGAACGCCAGCAGCGGCGGCAGCAAGACCACGCCGAGATCCTTTAGTATTCTGCATAGTAAGTAGGCTGCGCGAGATGTGACAATAGACTTTGCAGCAGCAGCAGCGGCAGCAGCGCTTCTGTTCTCGGAGCGCGAAAAACGGAGAGGAAAAACGACGACGACGACGATCGACGAGGAAGACGCAGTTCTTTTTTTTTTAAAACCTAGTAGATGAATTAATTGGAGTTGTGGCTTGTAGCGGTTATCGTATAGTAATTTATATCATTGTATAGAGTGTACGAGCGGGAATTGGAATTCTACGTGTAATCGGAGCTTTTGCAGTTCGTTTTATGGATTATTATTGATATTATTACTGTATTAGGTTTTCTTTTCTATCGTAAAATTTGAGTTTTTATTAGCGTATTCACTCCAAAGTTGGACCGACCTGATGCTTGGAAATACTCAAAAGACGTACCGGGATCTTATTTTGTCTGATCTTTCTTTTTTTTTGTTTTTTGTTACTTTATTATTTTAATTAGTTGAGATTGATTGATTGTTCTTCTTTTTTTTTTTTGCGAATCCGTTGAATATTTTGTTGCGTATTTTAATATACGACAATTGCGAATGTGTGAAAGTATTTGCAGTTACACGTGGAAGATTTTTTAGCTGTACTCAAAGCGGGAAAAAGTGTTTTTAATTCGATCGTGTAGATTTTATAAATGTACATTATATATATTTTTCAAGATCCGAGGTTTGTAGCCCCAAGTTCCGCGTCTCGGAAGGTGGCGAACATCTCTTTATAAGTATGGACAGTATATCAGGCGTAAACGAAATCATGCTGAAAACAATTACGTTAACGTACAATAAATAATGCGTTTTGCAAAAAGAAAATTGCAAACTGTGACTTGAGGGTCATGACAATTGTGTTCCTATGACGTCTTACCGACTTTTGTATGCGTGTGTATTTTCTAATTTTAGCGAAACAATGTGCACTTTGAATCGTACATTTGAAAAGCTCCAGTTTGAAACTCGGGCCTTCTCGACATCGGAGGCGCGCCGAATCGACAGACTTTGTAAAGTGCTCCCGCCCGAGAAAGGCGCGTATCGTTTTAATTCAAGCGAGTTTGAAACTGGACTGCGTCACTTGGCCTTCGTCGAAATGGGGGTTCAAAGTGTAGATGACCAAAAAAATGCTGAATTTGAAAATGGGGCACTTTGGCAAAATGTGTTCAAGATCGAGACACACTCTTCTAAGGACTTTTCGTTTACCAATTTTATTGTAACCAACGAGAAATGCGTGTGTTCGGTGAGCAGGCGCGCAATTGTAAATATTGTCGAGTAATCCATTATTACGATTTTTTGTACATAAGAAATATAAGTCGTACGGAATGAAAATTTATAATATTATTATATGCGTCGAAAGGGATTATAAAGTTTTTTTGTGAATAATAATTTTGAGTAAAGATTTTGTACTTTGAAAAAAAAAGAAAAAAACAAACAACGCGTTCAATCTTTTCACTTTCATAATTCCTTTACAAAAGCCGAGGCACTCGGAGAATCTAATTGACTTGGCGAAAGAATTAGTGAGAAATATTGTAAAAGCGGATCACCGATAAAATATTGTATAAAAAAAAAGGGAGGCCAGAAAGCCGGCGGAGCTTTTCGTAGAACAACTTCTTAGTCAGGAACAGGTTTTGCGTGAATTACAGAATTCTCAAGTAACATCTTTTTTACGCTATCCGCCGGGATCAAATTCTTTCATCTTCCATCGGAAGGATTGCTCAATTATCGCGGCCAAAAGAGCGAACCTCTCTTCTCGATCGAACGCGCGACGTTCTTACTTTATCGATTCTTATCGCCGAGCTGCACCTCAAAAGAGGAATCGGCGCGGCACACATGATTTATGCCTCGGCGCCTAGCAATTAAAAAAAAAAATCCGGCGCGAGAGAGGAACTGGAGGAAAAAGCGGAGCGGAGTAAAAGCCCACGAGCTCGTAGATAAAAATCCGGGGCATCGCGCGCGGATCTCTTCCGCGGAGCTCATCTCTCTGCTTTGCTCTCCGCGCAGAGAAAGAAAGAGAGCATGCAAGCAGCGGCGAGCAGCTGTTTTCTCTCTCTCGCTCTCTCTCTCTCTCTCTCTCTTTTTCTCTCTCGGTCCGTCGGCTTGCGCGCGCGGGCTCGGCCACACACGACGTCGCGCCGCGCCGGTGGCAGTCTATCCGCGAGCGAGAGAGCACCAGTCTTTTCGCTCTCTCTTTCTCCTGGCGGCCTTCGCCGCTCTTTGCCCCTCTTTGTATATATAGATATATATATATATGTATATATCTATATATATACATATATATTGTGTGGATTTTGTTATTTAGCGGCGGTTCTGTAAGACTCCGACTCTGGTACAGGGGTAGCTGGTGATATCGAGCGACTCGGTGGACCGGAAATGATAAGGGGATTAGAGCGCCGATTCTTTTAGAATGAATGCAAGGCGAAGGAGAGTGGCTTTATAGGATTTGCGATATAAGCTCGAATTTATCTGAAATGTTTACGATACCATTTGTAAAAGGCAGAGGTTTAATGTAGGATTCAGTAATTTATTATGCGAAACGATAACTGTCACTAGAGATATTCTTTCTGTTTCTAAAGTTGTTATATTTTTTTTTTGCAATATTAACAAATGCCTGTAAACAATAAGCGACTAATTTTGTCTTCGAAAGGCCCTCGGTCTTAATAACTCCATTATTTCCGAGGCGACTCAATCGAGCGTTATCCTCTTTCCTGCGACGAGCGGAGAATTAGGGTTAAAAAAATGTCAGAGTCGGGGGAGAGAAGCGCGAGAAAGACGGTTTTCTCAAAGACAAACCCACCGTCGCTCTCGACTCTCTCTCTCTCTCTCTCGTTTCGAGCGAGTGACTTTGGTTAATTGCGAGCGCGCGCGCGAGTTACCCGGTGGCTCACCTCACAGGCTGAGAGAGAGAGAGAGAGAGGAGCGCGCCGAACAGAAAGAACGAGAGAAAGAGAGATGATTGTATAATTGGCTTTCGGAAAGCCGGGCTTTTTTGCCCTGATTTTTTGCAATTATTGCTGAATGCTCGGCTTGCGGCTTGCGGCGCCCGCCGCGGAGGATCGATCGGCTGAGCAGGAAGTCACGGAAGTATTGATTAGGCCGGCAGGAAATAGGCAGGTAGCTCTCTCTCTCTCTCTTTCTCTCTCTCTCCTGGCGATGAGATCCGTCCGAGAAGCTCGACGATGATGGTAATTGCGGAAACTCGATTAACGATCGAGCGTTTTAATTGCGGGCCCGCTTTAACGGTGGGATTTTTGCGGCTCCTTTTGCGCTTTTCGTGGAACCGATGAAATCATTATAACGTCGATTTGAGGAAGCGAGCGAAAAAAGCGAAACGCGCTGTCAGTTTTTATCCAATGTCGCTGATGTGCTATCAATTATGGTTTAAGATTCTTTATGCCTCGCTTTTTCGTTTGCGGTTCGACATCATTCGGAATATTCAAATGAATATTTCATGCTCGGTGTGACATTTCCTAGAACGAGCATTAAAAAAATTTCTATAGAGTGGAGAATCTCCAAAATCTTTTTTGTAATAACTATTCAGGTCACCTGTTTGAATTTAAATGTTTTGGCTTAATATTCAGCGTAGGCTGAGAAGCCAAAAAATCTTTCACGATTGTTAAAAAATCTCGATGAAAACAACCGTGCGCCTCTGTTGACCTACTCGAGTCAGAATTTTTGTCAAACCCTCCACGTATTTCAGCACATTTCCATATCAATATCAGCCCCCACGCTCTCGAATCCGCTTTCAAAACAAGCCGTACCCCGCGCTTAGTATGCGGAAACCCATTTCGGCCAAAGCCAGGATCTTTCTCTCTTTTTCCCAATCTCAACGAGCTCCGCTACGTGCCAAGAAAGAAACTCTCGGCGCCGATCTCCACCCCGATAGGCAGCAGCGTGGAAATCCGAAAGCGCAGGCCTGCATTGAAATCGCCGCCCGATCGAGAGATCCGCGCTCGCGCCCCCGCACTGGATGCTGTGGTCGCTCGGCGTTTTATACAAATTTTCCGTTCGCCCACGAACGTAATGGAAGGAGAGACGACCGGCCGTACGCTTTCCCCGCGCGCAGCTGCGCGTCGCCCGCGGAAAAGGAGTTCGCTGCGACCGGACTCTAAAATTACACCGAAGCGAGATAACGAGGGAGGGACTCTCGGGCCTGCCTCGCGCGGTAGTCTGTGCCGCTCGTTGCGAATCGGGAGAATGATCGAGGAAACTGGAGAAGCGCGGGGTGTCGTCGGGTAGGAAAAACGCTTGGGAGGTCTGCGGAAATCTGGGGGCCGGCCAGTCGGAAAATTGAGAGTTTCTTTTTTTTCAAGGGCGCGTCTCTTATTTGGATTTGAAACAGATTTTTTTTCAGCAGCACGTGTTTGGCCGCGAGTCTGGTTGGACGTTTTCCAAGAGACTTAAGAACTTTTCGGAAAAATAACAAAATTGTTTACAGTGCATTCCCATGCCGTCTTATTTAGATTTCGAAATAAAGCTTCGACGTGCACCTGAATTCTGGTGCTTTTTGCGAGCCCCTAACGCCGAAATCCTAAAAAATTACTCGAAATTCCAGGCGCACGTCATGAATGGCCGCGCAAACAACTCAGCGGGTAAACGAAAAAGCAAAAAATTAACAAACCCGTCTTGTAAATCCTGGGCTCGAAAGCGCACGCAACAAATCCCGAAGAGCGGGAGCAACGGCGGCAGCGGAGAGAGAGAGAGAGAGAGCTCGAAAAAAGCTTAATAACAAAAACAAAACCTTTTTGCGAAGAGCGCAGAAAAATCTCTCTCTCTTCATGCGCGGCGCGTGTATAGAAGAAGAAGTGAAGGAAGACGAAGAAGAAGAAGAGGAGTTGGGACACTTTCGAAAGAGAGAAAGAGGAACGATCGTAACGGAGCGAGCGAGCGAGCAAAGAAGCACGCGAAAGAGAGAGAGAAAGAGAGAAAGCGCCGAGTGTATCGGCCACACACGACGTTGCAGTAGTGTAGGTTGGAAAGAGAGAAGAATGAACTTTGCTGTAGGTGAGAGAGGGAGAGAGGACGCCTAACTCGCTTACGTAGGTAAGAGCGAGCGAGACCGAAGGCGGCTCCGCCGAGCGTGTTGGTGCTCCGGCACAAGCTCCGCAGCCTGTAGGTGAACCCGTACGTGTGCAGGCAAGGGAAAGACGTAGGAAGAAGGAAGGGGCGAAGAGAGAGAGACGAGGCGAAAGAGCGGCCAGGAGGACATTGGAGCCCGCAGGGCCTCTGGCTGAGCTGGACCACCCAGTTCGACTTTGACTAGAACTCTCCTTTCTCTCTCTCTCTTCTGCTCCGCGCTCGCTTCTCTCCCTCTCTCTCTCTCTCTCTCTCGCGCGCAAGCGCTCGGTTCGGCTAAAAGAGATAGCGTCGTCGCTCGCGGATCCACTTTTCCGCTGGTTTTCTTGTGCCGGCGCATAAAAACGCGTTGGCAGCGCACGAAAGAGAGAGACGGAGAGAGAGAGAGAGATAGACGGACACTCTGCTCTTGTAATCACCTCGTTTTTTTGGCCGCACTCTGCGCGCTTCTTCCTCCTCTTCCTGGCGTTGCCCTTTTTCGACGGGATCGCGAGTCGACTCTGGAAAAGTATATAAGTTCGGCTATTCTCGTTAGGAGCTCCTCCGCGCGGCACGAAACTGGGCCTTCGTTTTTCGTGCGCGCGGGCAACGAATATAATTATGCTAGAGAAAGGGGGAAAAGGAACGCTAAGTAGGCAGGATATTGGGAGGTTGCCTCACGCGCCGCGCTACGTTTGTTCGAGCTGGGTTTTTTGGTTTTGGCCTTAATCACCGGGAGCTACTCGTAAAAAGCGTAACTAAGCCGCGGGTCGTTAGCGATCCGGCGCTGCTGGATGTCCGCCGCGTTGTTGACTCTGATGGTTACGCGAGTGAATGGAAGGTGAGTTTTGGATTGAACGTGGATGCAGATGCGGAGGAGGTTTAGACGAGTCGGTGAGGAGGGAGTACCCCTGCGAACCAGGCAACGCAGCGTACGCGCGAGCCTGGAGTGGGTGCGAGGGTTTGAAGGGAGCAGTCTTGAACTAAAAAGTGTAGCGGTTGTTTATTTAATGTTTTTTTTTTATTTTGTACATTTTAAAGTCTTAATTATTTACATCTATTGTTCTTAGTTTAATTGGCTACGCAGTTTTAAAAATACTTATCGTTAAATTTTTTATACATTTATACGATTTGTAATAAACAATTATACAAAGCTTTTTTAACATGTTTTTTTTCTTTAATTTATAAATGAGCTGTCTCATATTAATATGCTTATACTGACCAATCATTTACTGACTGGGTCGCGAAAATCGGCTGGTATCATTTGCTGCCGTCGATAAAGTAGAAATTGGAGACAATTTTTGTGCGCGCAGTTAAGTTATGCGGTTTAAAAGTACATTAAGAGAATATTCTTTAAATGACGCGTAAAATCATATACATTTATAATTAACATTTTTAAAATTATTTCCGAAAATTATTTCCGATCTTTTAACAATATTTGCATATCAAAAAACTGATTTATCGATAACATTTCATTATTTTAAGAAATATTGAAATAAATATAACAATAAAGGCTAATTTATAATGTAAATAATTGAAAAATCTACTAATCGATTTGTAGAAGGATAATAAATAAAGTAGGATTTAAGAGTAATAATTATAATGTATAATATTTTATTTTATTGTAGTAAAATTAGAATCATAACAATCACATATTGTGTCATCTATCAACGAGATATAATAACACACGTATTAAAATGATGCGACATAAATAATTTAGATGCATCATTGATGAATCGATGCCACAGTGCTTAAAAATCACGTAACGTTAAAAATATATATATATATATATATAATGTATAATATATATATGCATGTATGTATGTATAAATTGTCTTCGAGTTATTCCTACAAATATCTTCTAAAATCTTGTGTGGCAAATCGATCGTCAATCGAAAAAAAAAAAGATTTCACATTTTAGCTTATTACTTTTAGGCACCAATGGTATGCGGACCCTGTCTTTGGTACATACTACCGATTCAATTTCATTGCATCATTTTTTCTTTCGCGTTTCCATCAGAAAAGAAGAAGGAGAAGAAGAAGAAGAGGAAGCAGTCACGGAATGTACTTGCCATTCGGCGCTGACCCTTCATTGCTTGTGTGTCAATTATTTATATAGTTTTTTTTTTTTTTTATTCTAAGAAAAAGAATCTCTCGAATCCTTTCGTCGCGTCACACACTCTTTCTCTCTCTCTCACTCTCTTCATTCTTAAAAGTTCCTCTAAAATCTCTTTCGCACGCACACGATATATAATTTCATTCTCGCTCATTCTCGAACAATATACTTTGCTCACGCACTCCCTTGCTACAACTTAATACTCTCCTTCTTCTTCGATTAATGCAGGCCTTGTGTACAATTCATCTCAATTGTTTATATAATCCATAGCCGAAGAATAGGTTGTCGTGGTCGATCATCGTCATCGACACTCGTCTTCGGTGAAACGTCTCAAAAGGGTTCAACAGTTCAGTCTTCCTCCTTCTTTTCGGGCTTTAACTCCACCATCTGGTACAATTCTTCCGGACTTAAACTGCAAGAGAGAAAAATAATCGTTCGTTACAGAATTGAATCGCCGAGTCGAAAGCGTAAATATTATAGCCGCAATCGGGAAAGGAATACCAACCCTAGGAGACTCTGGATATCGCAGACGAAGCGGTAAACGTAGCGCTTGCCGGCCGTTTTGTGAATAATGTTTTTGTCGTAGTAGTAGCGGAGTCCGCGGCTGAGCTTCTCGTAGTTCATCTTGGGCTTGTTCTTGCGGATGCCCCAGCGGCGCGCCACCTCGTCGGGATCGGTGAGCTTGAACTCCCAGCCGTCGCCGGTCCACGAGATGAAGCTCTGGCAGCTCTTGTCGGTGAGCAGCTCCAGGAGGAATTGCCAGAGCTGAATGGGACCGGAGCCCGTGAAACAGGGTCCACCACCTGCAATCGCACAAACAGAGAGATCGCCGTTTTAGTCTTTCATTCCGTGTTCGAGGCGTCAATTAAAAAGCGATTTTGCGGCCAAAGCCGTGTCCGTGGCCAAAAAAGTTTGCTAATCAAGGCAGGAGCGGATGTGAAACTGGCCTTTTTGCACGACGGTCTCGTTTCGAGCACTTTTTTTCTCCGCCTCACGGACATTTTTTCACGCTTCTTTTTACGCAGATTCCAAAATTATTTCCCCAAATCTATAAAATACTAACCGGCATATCCAGCAAGCATAGGGCTGGGCAGCAGCGGCTTCTGGTGATCCGGGTTCTGGTTGCCCATGGAAGAGGGATGATGCGAGGAGTTGCTCGAGTCCCGTTGCCCGAGGCTCGCGAGGAAGGCGGGATGGTGGGCGAGATGGTCGGGAACGGGCCCGACGCCCCATTGCTCGGCCACCGGTACGTTGCCGCTTCCGCCGCCGCCGCCGCCGCCGCCCCCGGGACCGGCGCTACCCGGCACCGTCTGGAACGAGGCCGCGTCGTACTGGCCGTAGCCGCCCTCGCTGTAGCTGTCGTGGTAGCGGCCTGAAATTAGAAATCGGATATTAGTATTCTGGGTCTTGGTCGTACACCTTTGGCTCTCGAGGGAGTTCGTGGAGGGGCCTCGCTGAATCGGGAAGTATCATTAAAAATTAAATCTGGCAAACTGAAAATTAACGAGCCTGCTTAACGAACTCATCTCACGTACGCGAAACAAAGCGGTCCGCTGGTAATAAAAGCAGCCCACGTAAGAGAAAGTCCCCGTCCCACGACCTTTCCGAAAAATCACCCTCCCATCTCCGAAATCTCGCATTCAGCCCGAAAAAGCCTCCCTCGTAAAAACAAAACAAAAAAAAAGAAACAGAGACCCCGAAACGCAGTCGGAATCCCGAATCTCGGCGGAGAGATCGGTATCTCCGTGCGATTACTCACCGCGAGGGTAGTTCTTGAACGGCGGCGGCTGGTACTTGGGCTCGAGCTGTATGCCGCCCTGTCCGTAGAACTCGGGCGAGCCGTCGAGGCCGTAGGGGTGGGGCGGATGGTGCTCCTGGCTGAGCGCGTGGTAGTCCGAGGGCTCCTCGTAGCCCGAGTAGTGGGCCGGGGTCAGGTAGCTCTCGGTTCCCGGGCCGCCGGCCGAGGACCTCAGGTCGACCTCGCCGCCGGCCCCGCCTGAGCCGAGGTCGCCGCCGTTGCTCGCCTGCAGGTGCGACTGCTCGCTCGGCGTCTGGTGATTCGCGTAGTTCGCTGAGGAAGCAAATGATTTTGTTAGTTACGGTTTGGAGAAGAGGTTTCTTTTACTCGATATGTATGCATGCTAATAAATCTGACTGGCTGGTTAATCGTTACTTAAACAATCGCAATAAACGACTTACTCTCAGACTTGAGCGAATTGATATTCCTCAGGTTCAAGTATGCGTTGCCCGTCGTGTTGTTGTTATTGTTGTGGGCGCTGTTGTTATTGTTATTATTGTTAGCGGCGGTCGGATTATTGCTAGCCGGCTGCCCGGGTAGTCCGGCGGGGGTCGAGCCGTTGCCGGCCGCTTGCGACTGCGGACCGGTGTGGGACGGCGGCGGGCTTTCCCTCCGCCGGCTGTCCTGCTGCTGCTGCTGCTGCTGCTGCTGCTCCTGCTGGCTGCACGCGGGACTGCGTAGGTGGTGGTATCCTCCTGGGGACAGATGCAATTGCACTCGTTAGTAAAGCTGCAGCTTTATGTTTTTTTTCCTCGGGGATGAGTTTTTTCCGAGGACTATTTTTGGGGAAGAGGGGCGGTTGCCTCGTGTTTGGGCAGGACTCGAAATCGTCGAGAAGGGCGCTTTTAATGGAGGGCTATTTTTGGCTTGACGCCAGCGCAGATTGCTGATTAGTTTTTGGAAAATGGAGTAACGGCTTTTGATCAAATGAACGGTTGCGCTCGGTACTGTAATTTGGGCTTTTTGAATTTATATGGAAAAAGCCAGAAACGTACACTTCTTATACTAATTACCTCTCCTCTAACGGCCTCCCACACGAATAACAAAGCAGCAGAAGCCCCTAAATCATCTCCAACAATGGCCCGCGCATAATTCTCCCAATAAAATTTGGTCGGGCAAATCGGGCCGGGCTCGTAAATTAAGAGCGCTAATTAGCGCGGACGCTCCGAAAATTTCCTCGCCGCGGCGATAAAAATCAGACTTCTCTCCGGCATCTCGTCGCTCGCGGAGAAAGAGAGCGCGTGCACTCCGACCTCAGGCGGGGGCGGCGCAAATCGACGATTGGCGAGGACGGACTCCGCCTATCGGCCTATCTCTCGGCCCCCCCGAGCCAGAGAGGGGACTCGCGTTCTCTCTCTCTCTCTCGCTCTCTCTCGCCTCCCGCGCCACAATAGCCGCGCAGAGAGCCGCAGAGCCGACCGAGATAAGGAGCAGCTTGACGCGCTCGCGCACTTTGCCGCTGGCCAGCGCCCGCGATGCTTAGATCCAGGACTGCTGGGGGTTCACTCGTTCTCTTTCAGGAAAAACTGCGGTCGACGCTTTTCGGAAACGATTAGATGCCGGTTGACTCTCGTTCGAAATGAAAAAAAATGATAAGGATTCGTTCGTTTTCGAGTTAAGGAACGGTTTTTATCGGCGGAATATTTTCTTTTAATAATGACGTCTGCTGTATAATTTAGGTGGTTTTAATGGCAATTCTAATTGACAATTTGAAAAAATTTTGCAAAATTCGAAAATTATCTAAAAATTCTATTTGTCGCTTGACTTAATTATTTCGTTTAAAAGTGTCACGACGACATTTACTATCATTATTTATAATCCACTTAAAAAGCATTCAATCCTGGTTAATAATTCACAAGCTGGCTGAAAGAACTAATCAACATTTTTGATACAAATCAAATTAAGGTTCGTTTCACTCAATAAAAAAATGTCTATGCAGCTTTAAAAAGTATAAGATATAGATTGTTCGAGCATTAATTATAAATTAATAAACTCCTTTCATCGGTGAACGCTAAGAAAACACATTTCCATGTATTGTTAGTTTATTTGTATGTTAATGTTCACTTTAAAAAGGTGTTTCTCGCACTTAAAACATTTCCGCTACGTTGCTCTACCTAATACTTTTGTTCCGCGAAAAAAAAAAAAAAAATTACGTAAGCCAAGCCACTCTTCTTTGAATTTTTACATAATTCAAGCTCTCGCGTCGGTTTACTCCAGCCGCGAGAGACCCAGGTAAATTTTGAAAAAGCTATATCGCGAACTCGGCTGCTTGCCAACTTCGACGCGCGATTACGCACTTGCCACTGGACGTATTTAATGCTCGTAATGAGCAACCATAAAGTGGAAGCGCACCCCTTCTCACGCGGCCAGTGCCCACATGTTTCGAGCGCGCGCGGGGTGCAGTGCACCTGGGGAAACCTTCGGCTATACAGACCAGCTGATCCGGCATTTTTAGCCCAGAGGCCAGTAGTTCAGTGCTGGCGTACATCTGGATGCGCACTGCCTCCGAACCTTCTCCGCGCGCCGCTTAATGTATAATTAAGGCGTGGGACTAGCCCGAGTGCATTTAAATTTAAATAAAGGCACTTCTCTTACGCTCTACGCGCTCGCACAAACTCCTTTTTGCCAAACGAAATAATTAACTTGAACGCGTCTGTTTAACTGATAAATTATCCGAGATATTTATAGTCGCCGAGGTCAAAGCACTAAAATTAGGCGAAATTTCTCTATTAGGAGGAGGCCCTTCGAGCGCGGCTTTTAATATCGTTAATTATGTTTTTTTTTTCTCTCTCTCTTCTGGGCCCGAACGCCGGGCGAATCCTTGGGCCAGCTGTGCGGCGGCCCGGTGACTTTATGCCCACGGAGAAACGCATCTCCATATACACCTGCCCCGCAACAGCAGGTCACTCGCCGCTGATTCCGAGCGGCCTGTGTGCCTCGTTCATTTCTCTCCCTCCGCCCCCTCCCCCAACCCCCTCTGTTTTCATCGTTACACCAGCCTTAATTTGCCGCCCGTCGTCGGCTTTCTTGGGAGCCTCGCGAGCGAAATGAGTAACTCGCTATCGAGTTCTATTTTTACGAATGGACGGAGTGAGTTCTCCGAGAAAGCCGATATCCTTTTTGTAAGCTTCATGAGGGCATATATGCTTAATTTTTTCTATGAAATGAAGTTGATAATGCGATGGAATGTTAAAGGTTTCTTTAAAAATGAATAGTATGAATGAAATAATGGGCTCAAGCAGAGGATTTAATATGATTTTTTGCAAATATGGCGCGAGAACGAGTTAATTATGTAAATCTTGAGCTCAATTGCAATTTTCAATTTAGTTCGGACGGAATTAAAACGACTGTTACACGATAAACGCTAGGTTGCGCTGCTTCTAATTACAACTAACGTCATAATTTATGCATTTTAATAAGAAGCCAAGCAGCCGTAAAGCAGAGTTTTTTTTACGGGCCCGAGAAGTGTAAAAAAAAATTGATAGGCACGCGCCTTAAGTATTATTTCCGCCGAGAGCGCCGTCTGTCCAAGCATAAATCCTGAACGTGTCGAATGGAAAACGACGGAGCTTGACTTATATGTGTTTAAGAGGAAAATGTGCTTGCAGCTGCCGCTTCAGTTTGAAGGATGTCTAGCAGGAGGGTGAGAGAGAGAGAGAGTCTCTTTTCTCTCCCCTTCAAATGAGTCTTGAACGTTTGTAATTGGTATTCCCCGATAATTTTATTTTAAACAGAGGCTGCTCTAGGAAAGCTGTCGCTTCCTGCCAGTACGAGGAAAAAGGCAAGCATTTTTTTTTCTTTTCTTTTTTTTTTGATAACAATAACGGTTGATTTAATGATTATTGACGGAAATATTCCGCAGGAATGTCAAATAATAAAGATTTAAAGTTTGCGGTTATGATTGTTAGAGTCGGTTTTAGTTCTGCCACAAAGAACAATTCAAGTCGCTTTAAATTAGACAAATTAAATAATTGGACAGCACAAAGTTCTGCGAAGTGTCTACTGTGCATTTCATAAATGCTGCACCGAAATAATTTTTAAACATCAAGTAATTTAATTTTCTAAGTAGATTTATCTTCATAAATTAACTCAATCATTCGTTCCATCTAATTACATCACTGCCTAATAAAGATTCATAACCGATAAATACCATCCTCCCCGAGTAAAAGCCCGACTCGAGAATGAACTTTAAACGCCTTCGAACGAATATCGTCGCGAAGCAAAGAAAAAAGATTCGGGCGAAAGCTGCGCGGGCCCGTTCGCAAATGACAAACGGCGCGCACAAAGGTCCCGATTGAACAGCGATAAAGACGAGCAAACAGGACCCGTCGTATTCTCGCGGGCACCGCTGTATCTCCTCGACACACGCGTACACGAAGAGGCGAACGAGCCAAAGAAGAGGAGCACTTCGAGGCGAAGAAGCCGAAGAGAGAGAGAGAGAGAGAGAGAGAGACGAGGAAGAAAAAGAGAAGACGAGGAACAGGTGCTCGGACGAGCTGCGATCTCTCTCTCTCTCTTTCTCCGCAGAGTACACACACAATCTCAAGGGCCGCCGGCACGCGCCACCGTGTCCTTAAGAAACACAGAGCTCGCGCGCCTTCCAACAGCTGCAGCAGCAGCAGCAGCAGCGGCAGCGGACAGCGTCTGTTTTACGCCAAGGAGTAAGGCACCGGGGAATTCTTCCCTCTCCAGCCGCAGAAGGCAAACATGTCGCGTGGAGGCCCGGTTTAAATACTCCGGCCAAAGATGCATTCCTGCGTCGCCTTTGAAATTAAGGAATAACTCCTCGATTATCGAAGAGAAGACAGAAATCCCGAGGATATTTTAAAAGCGCAAGGAGTATTTGTCGAATCGTGAATTTGCTTG
The DNA here is from genome assembly GCA_035047165.1 of Ormyrus rosae. Taxonomy (NCBI): domain Eukaryota; kingdom Metazoa; phylum Arthropoda; class Insecta; order Hymenoptera; family Ormyridae; genus Ormyrus; species Ormyrus rosae. The sequence continues at coordinate 17,442,078 of JAWWML010000052.1, read as the reverse complement.
TATCTTAGGCTGCTGCAGGCGCGCTTTTATAGGGCCAAGTGCGAGCGGCACGCAAGTAATTAGGGCCCGGCAGCCGCGCGCGGCTACTGGTTATATACAGCTACTTGTTGGGGAGGACTGGAAGTGAGCTGCGATCCAGCTGTTTTCGTCGTTTTCGTCTGCTGGCCGCAGGGCTGCTCGGCTTCGTTTTTTTTTTTTTCGAGGGGGAGAGCCGCGACTTTAAGCAGCTTTAATTGATCTTTGTGTACGAGGAATTAGAGGCTTTTCTGGCAGTTTATTTTACGCTCTCCAGATTTCTTGGGTCGCCGGTGAAATATTTAAGCGTCGATCCGTACATTTTTAAGTGGGCTTTAAATAGGAAAATTGTTGTTGAATTAGTTTAATTATTTAAGTTTCAAAACAAATAAATTTAGTACACTCAGCGGGGCAATAAAAAATTTATTCGAGCAACGATCGGCTAAGAACTAATTCATAAGTCTTCCATTAATGTAATTTCCGGTCGAGCGGCAATAATTATTTTTGTACGAAAGTATCGATATTTATTATTCTAGAAATTAAGGTTCCTGAAATAATCAAACTTTCGACAAAAAAAAAAACAACTCTGCTCAACCAAGCCTTACATCGATAAATTGCTCGTGCATTGTGCAAACCGAAATCATCCGACGACTGGACGGCGAGCGCGTCCATTACACATCGAAAGGAGAATAATAACGAGAAAAAAAAAAGGAAAAATAGAAAAGTCCCGGCCGATCGCGGAGCAATTTTCCTCTTTCTTTTATTATTATATCAATCAGCCGGTGAATTTCGTCACATCGCTCGTTTGGAAAGTCGACGAGTACCCCCCCGGTTAATGAAGGAAATCACTCTAGGCGCGCGCGCACTGCTCGTCAAATTATATTTGTCTCGTAACGAGTTTTCCCCTCGCTCGCGCGCGTGCACTTGTTATTCCGCGGCGCGACGGTCACGCGTGCGCACTTTGGCGCTCGAATCTGCACCTCGGGATTTTGATTAATTTTAGCTTGCATCCCGCAAAATATCGCTTTTGTAATTAGGCACTTCCGCTTGGAAATGTATATCTCGGGGCAGAGCTCGTTACTTTCGCTGCTTTTTGCGCGCGCTCTAATTTCTTTTTCCTCTCGCCTCTCTCGTTTTTCTGTTTTTTTCAACACGAGTCGCTGCCGCCGCCGTCGCGGCTGTGCCTTATTTTTTGCCCCGATAAAAGCGCCGTGCGAACGCGAGCGATTTGTTTATCACGGTTATCATTTTTTCTCGCCATGAAAATTAATTAACCAGTGGCCGTTTACGCTTTTCTATTTTTTTTTTTCGTCAGTGTTTTTCGAAACGTTCGGCCGCCCGCTGCTAATGTCCGCAGGCGAGTAAATAGAAAAGCTTTCCGATTTCGTTTGCACGTTCAAGGTTTGACTTCACGGGCGAAATCACTTTCAGGAGATAAGCCGCTTGCATGGCGCAGAGTTTTGTTAGCCTATCGTTAAACTAAAGGAATAATACTTTTTTCTTATCTGGCGAATTCGAGAAACGTGAATAAACTTTTCTTAAGCCGGACTGTTGTCATTGTTCAGTCGCGATTTCAGGTTTTGTACAAAAAGAAAGAATTTACTCAACGTGCACTCTTTTAGATAATACGACAATAAAACTGTACCTCTGCATTTTAAGAAAATTAAGAAATACAGTCGAAAAACGCAAATAAAAATGCTTCGTTTACTCGTCGTATAAAAACTGCATCAAACGAAATTTGCTTCGACGGAACGTCCGGTAAAAAATATGTAAAGTTCCAATTCAAGCGATGTTGACAAAATTAAAGAGTATGTGCATTCGCACTATTTATAGATCAGCAAAAAACCCAAAGAGCCGAAAAAAAACCCAGCTCCCCCTCCGGGGTAAAAATTCTCAAGCTCGGGGGGCTTTCCTGCGTGGGACAGCGAGAGAGAGAGAGAGCTCCTCCTTTCGTCCAGGCGAAAACCGCAGAGCCTCTCTCTCTCTCACGTTCGCCGAGCAAAAGCTCCCCGCTTCATTCATAAAACCCACAAGGAAAACCGCTCGCTCATTCAGTTATCATCTCCAGTTTCCCCAAACCGCTCTCGCACGCGAACAACAATAAAAAAAAAAAAAAGAAGAAGAAGAGAAGACGAGAGAGAGCGAGAGAGAGAGAGAGAGAGCTCGTCGGAGCAACGAAGACGAAAGGAGACGAGGAGCGGGCGCGCGTGGAAGCCCCGAGTGGGAGAACGGAAACGGAAGCAGAAGAGAGACAGACGGAGCCGCATCGCACACACGCGGCTCGCTTGAGAATCGATGCAGCCACCTCCTCGGACGCACATGCGTGCCTAAGCACGCGGACCACTGTGAGAATTTTTTGGGCAACACCGCCGGCCGGTTCGCTGATCCTTCTTGCTGGAAAAGTATCGCAGCCGCGCGGAGGCTTTTAGTGCTTTTTCAGTCCGATCGGCTCTCGAGCTCGTCGTAAAAACGACTCGATTGCTCTATGAGTAACGTTGCTTTCGAGCAATTGATAACGATCGGAAATACATAATGTTTAATTGAAACTTTTATCCGCGAATCGAGAACGCACTGCCGAGCACGAATTACCGAGGGCCGTCTCTCCGGGCGGCGCGCGCGCCCGAGTCCGCGTTGCGACATGTTGCGAGAGAGGCCTCAGTCGCATTTCAAAGCCGTGACGCATGCTAATTTTGAGCAATCTCCGCGATTCCGCGCGTAAAACATCAGCGAGGCTCTCCGCGATTTCGAGAAACGGCGCGAGCTCCCGTTCATTGATTGAACGCCCCCTCCCCGCTCCGCTCCGGAGAGCGCGCAACTGGTTCTAATTCGCGATGTTATCTTGGCCTCGCCTCGTAAACTCGCTCCGAGAGAGAGAGAAAAAGGGCGGCTCTACCTGGCGTGTGTGTCGTCGCGTCGAGCGACATGCTCGTCGTCGGCGGGACGACGGGTCCGTTCCTGCACTGCTGCTGTATCTGGGCGGCGAGCTGCCGCCTGTGCTGCTGTTGCTGCTGCTGCTGGTGGTGGTGGAACTGTTGCTGCTGCTGCTGCTGGAGCTGCGTCATGGCAGCGGCGGCGGCGCTATCCTGGTACGAGGGATAGTCCGCGTAGATGGGCTCGTGGGCCCCCACAAGATTGTCCAGCATCGAGAGCACCATTTCGTTGCTGGGCTGCTGCTGCGGTTGCTGCTGCTGTTGCTGCTGCTGTCCAAGCAGGCCGAGCTCGCTGCTGAGGGCCTGCAGGTGCTGCTGGAGCCCGTAGGCCGCGACTGCGGCAGCGGGCACGATACTGGTCGTCGTCGCGGTCCCCGGCGCCCCTGGCCGCGAGCCCGACGTCTCGACGCTCGCGACGCCCGCCGTGGCGCCGTGATTACCAGCCGCCCCCGGATCTCACACCGGGTAGAGAAGCCTCCGAGTATCCGGGCTGCCTCTACGTCATCGGCCGTAGCTGCTCGCTGCTCGGTGCTCGGCGCGGTCGACGGCGCGGCTGCTGGCCAGGGAGTGCCGGCTACCGCTCCGGTACATCTACCGCTGGCCGACGAGGAGAGCTGGGAAAGCCGCTACTTCGCGAACTTTGCCGAGTCGCAGGAGTTTTGGGTCCCTGGTCGCATGGCTGATGATACGTCGCTCGAAGCACTGTTTATACACAAGCACCAAGGCACCAGACTCTGCTGTCCGTTGGTGCGAGCTGTCGGCGGAGTGTTTGGAGAAGCACACTTTTACTTTAAAAAACACAGTCGAGTCGAGAGCACAGAGAGAGAGAGAGGGATCCTCTTCGGTCGGAAGCACTGGTTTTCACTGAGAGTCGGACTCGGGAGCGCTCGGCTTCAGCTTCGAACTTGCGGAGGAGCTAAACCACTTGACGCGAGCACGCGTGTCACTGTGACGGAGCCGCGGAGCGTTTCCGCTGGCGAGGCGCGCAAGCTACCACCGCCGCAGCCGCTTCCCTACTTCCTTTCCCCCGTTCTCGCGCTCCGCTCGCTCGGCGCGCCCCTCCCTTCTTCAACACACGCACGTACGTTTCCCGTCGCTTGGCTTGCCGGGCACGAGCGAGAGGGGATCGTCCAAGACTCGCTCTCTCTCTCTCTCGCTCGCTCGGCTCCTGAGTGTGTGCGCGCGGGGCCGGAGTGGGGATAACGTGCCGGAAGAGCGCCGCGGGAGGGGTAACGCGAACGCCCCCGTAGATCCTTTAACTATAACCACCTGCTGCTGGTGCTTCTCGCGCGCACAGGCCCTTTTTCTTTATCGGGCAAGCAAGCGAGCGAGCGAGCGAACGCCTTGTTCCTTTGCCGGGCGTTTGTCGCCCTCGGTGAGCAACGATCGCTTGATAGGCTGCTGCTGCTGCTGCTGCCGTTCCTGCTGGTACTGCAGCAGCAGAAGAGATGTGGAAATTGCTTCCTCGTTCGCGGATCCGAGTATGCGCGGCTTTAAAACTCTGCGCCTTTGTGGTTCGTTACCCCCCTCTGGCTGTCGCTGCTGTCTTGTTGCGCTTCTTTATCCAAACGAGTGCTTCCTTTAAGCGTGACTGTTACGGCCGTATTGCTTCTTTATGGATTTTAACGGGGTACTACGAGTGGGTTTTCGAGCGATACATCTTAAATTTTATCAAGTTCTGATTCGTCACTGGTTAATGTAGAACGGCGAGAAGTACCAGAACAATCAAAGCAGGACTCTGGCAGTAGGACTATTATTCCATTGTTAACCGATGCGAAAAATTCTGTCGACAATGTTATTCTAGGCTTCTTGGTCTGGCTGGCATAAAACTGTTTACTCTTTTGTACGGTTTTAGATCGGCTCGTATTATTCGAGTCTATCGATGAATGAATTTGCATATATTGCACCCGCGTGCGATCTCGTGCATTCAGCGCTCGGTTTTATCTGGTGGCGCGCGTTTACAATGTTTATTATTCCGCACACCATTCATTTTGCTCGAAATAATCCGAAGTTCTTTTCGCTTCAAAGGCGATTCTCGACGTCGACTGCAATCCGCGCGCTTTTATTTACGCGTTTTGCGCTTAATTTCGACGAATGATTCATTCGGGCAATTTAAAACTCGGAGCTCGCCTCTAACCTACATAATTATCGTGTCAGAATTTCTTGTTCGCGAGCTATTTTATTATCTTTCAATTACGATTTTTTTTACTCGGAACATCCGGTAGCCTTGATTTTTCACCGGGCCGGCCGAGTATCAGTTTTAAAGCTTTTTACACTTGCACTCCGGCCCGCGTGCTTTCCCCATTTTTGCTCAACGGATACTTCCACGAAACATTACAATCGAGCCAAACATCCTGATTATCAATGAAAAAATCCCGGGGATGCAGCGCGGCACATGGCGCGTTCGAAAAAAAAAAAAAAAAATGAAAAAAAAACGGCCCGAGAATATGAAGAAGCGTCTCGTAAAAAAAAAAAGAGGCCTGTAAGAAGATCGTTGGAAACTGGAGTAAAGGGAGGATATAGCGGAAGCAACAATTTTTCGGCGGGCGCGCGCGCGCGAGCGATAGAAAAAAAATACTCTCTCCGGAGAGCCTATAAGGTGGTCGCCCACGCACGCTCCCTCTCTCTCTTAGACGCGCGTGCGTGCATCGAAAAAGAAGGAGCGCTCTTCGTCATATACACGACGCTTGGGCCTAGCCTATTTTTGAGAGGGGCCCCGGCATAACGGCGACAGAGAGCGAGAGAGAGAGAGAGAGAGAGGAGACCGGATGTCGAGAGGGACGAGGTGGAGGGTTGGCGGTGCGGTGGCTCGCACGTGATACCGAAGAGGCCGGAAACGCCCCTCTCCTTTCCCTCTCTCCTTCTCTCTCGCTCTCTCTCTCTTTCTCTCTTCCTCGCGTTATTCGTGTGTATACGCCGCTGCTTCACTCGCTCGCTACTACTCGAGTGTACGTAAGAAATTTCGCCGAACAATGCCGTGGCCCTTTCGCTATATCTGGATAAATTAAGACGTCGCTGACGTTCGCCGGGAGATGGGACGTGAGGCGGCGGCTTTCTTGTGTCGCGCGCGAATCCCAGTGAGTAAGACCGGGAGTCGACGTGCGCGCTCTCTGCTCCCGGGGCTTCTCTTTTCGCGGGGGGTGGACTCGACCGACGCTATTTTACGGCGCATTGTCTTTTCGTTGTCTTTATTTTCAGGGGGGGAGGGGCTATCTCCGGAATATCAAATTCAAAATTTTAGAGGCACTTTCTCGAGCGGGGGGTTATGGGGTTTGAATATTGAACAAGATTTTTGCCTCCTGATAAAAAGGCAAATCAAATGGAAATGTGTTACTGGAATGAGCGGCGAGCTGCCTACCAATCGCCCCTGATTTTTTGGATTATTTTTTTTTTTTTTCGAAATTTTTTATTTTTTTTTTCGAGGAGAAAAGCAAACAATTTACAAAGGAAGTCGCTCTTTTAATACCTATTTTTTCAAGCTCAAAATTCAATTCTCCCCCCCTTGTTCCGACAAATTTCGAAAGAAGACATCTCGGACCTCCCACTGTCGGCGAAAAGACTCGAATGAAAAAAAAAGGCATCGATCGCCGCGTAGGATCGAACGTTCCGATGAAGAATACAAATTGCGTGAAAAAAGAGCAGCATTGTGAGCTCGCGAGAAGAAAGGGGTGCATTCGCCGCGTCGCCGCGCTGACAAAAGACGCACAAGGTGTCGAAGCCCGAAGGAGTGAGAGAGAGAAAGATTCAAGGCCGAGTGTGCAACAAGGCAGAGAGCGAGAGAGAAAACTGCTCGTCGGTTTCATTCATACGTAGGCCGGGTCGTCTGCTCGATTCATCTAGAGTAAGTACGCGCGGCTGCTCGCTCAAATTGCCCTTGCACCCACACCTACTCCCGAGAGAGCCTCCGAGCTCGGCTCGAAATTTTCGACGATGATTCACCGACGACGATTCGTTCTTTTTCGTCGCTCCTCCGTTAATTGATCCGGAACGGTGGCCTGATGACACCGAGACCCCGCGGCCAATTGGCGAGGCGCGCCAAGCCTGCACACGAGCTGAGCGTCTAATTAACGGGCGAGAAGACTCCTCTCGGGCGCAGGTAAAATCCTGCGAGAAGAGCGGTGCACGACAATGCCTCTCGGGAAAAAGGATGGAGAGGCCGAGCGAGCGGGACAGAGAGAGACAGAGACGGACGTTCATTCAGAAATTCGCGGCGAGCGCGTGCAGCGTAAAAGAGTAGGAGGGGAAGCGTAGCGGGAGGAGGAGGCGGTGGAGGTACGTAACGCTCAAGTACAGCACCCACACTCGCCTGCACGAAAATATATAATGCGCACTGCTTTACCCTACATATACAGAGAGAGAAAGAGAGAGAGAGAGAGAGAGAGAGAGAGAAGCAGAGAGTCGGTCGTTAGCGCGGAAAGCAGGGCCGAAAGCTCTCGCGTTACAACCGGAAGTCGAGGGGTGGGGACCTGTCTCTCGCAAGCCGGCAGATAGAGTCCTCCTCGAGTGCTCCTCCCCCTAAAGTGCAGCAGCCATTGTCGGACTTGCGCCCCTTCGAGACGAGAATCTCGTATTATCTGCTGCTGCTGCCGCTGCCGCTCGCCCTTTTTCTTGCTCGACGTCTTCGCGAGCGAGGAACCTCCTCCGGGGGCGAGGGCAGCTTTCACCCGCGGGGGGAGAGAACCCGATCGGACGAGTGGCCTCTAGGGGTTGCGTTTTGTTGTAAGAGGCCAGATGCTCGCGAATCTGCTCCCAGAAGGTACTACTAGGCACTTGTAAGGGCGCGATCGATGCCCGGTGCGTCGGATAAGACGTTAACTCGTGTTTTTTTCTTTACTTTTTTTTTTGAAGGAGCTTGTTTTGGGAAATGAATGAGAAATTAATTTGACGCGCACAAAAGCGCGGGCACAATGCCTCGGACGCCACAATCGCTTTCTCGGAATCGGCCTTCTTGAATATAAAATGACGGCGAATTAACCGCGATGGAAAAAAGAATATTTTCCAGGGCAACGCGCACAATGACCTTTTCATCCTCCCCCTCTCGAAAAGGCGTAAATTCAATGGATCCACGGCGTGACGACGCGAGATCGCGCTCGAAAAACTTGGCTGCTCCTCGGCGGAGGGCCGATCGATCGGCTTGAGAACGAACGTCTCTGCTGCCGTGGTGAGTCGGAATGCTCGGTGCGGATCATCAAAATGCAGCGGCCGGCGTTCGTCAGTCGCGCGTGCGTTTCTCCGTGTGTCCATAAAGCGCGCGGCGCGTGGCGTCACGGCGCGCACCTTTTTTGGCCAGACTCCCTCCTCCCTCCCTTCGGGCTGTATATATTGTTTATCCGCTACGTGACGTCGCGGAGTTACGAGCGCAACCCCGGCTGACCTTGTCGTCGGAATCGTCATGTCGGTGCGTTGACTGAGGCTCGATGTGTTACGATTAATATTGCCGGGTCGATGCTGTTGACGCTCGAGATCGGCGAGATTGCCTGGCCCACACCGGGGCTATATATGATGTGAATTGTGAGCGGCACCGCGGGTGGATATCTCTGCCGAGCGGCTATTTTTAGGGCGCTGGTGTGTATGGAGGAACTATACAAGCCTGCGCAGACAACAGTGAATCTTCTAATTGTTCTAAATTGAATCTGAAATAATAATGCGACGACTGACTCACGCGAGACTCTGAATATGCATGGAGAAGCCGCGGCATTATCCTCCTACACGCAAGAGGAGAGTAGCTTACAATACAATTAACCGAAGAATTGGTGAACCAATGAAATCGTGGCCACAGCTACATATATATTCGAGGCTCGATATTTTTTTCGGCTTATTAAAATCGTCTACGACGTAACCTCGGGGCGAGAAATCGGCATACGTGATCGGCTCGGAGGGTCGTCGCCGCGCGCACATTTTTCGAATGCGAATCGGTGCCTCGCCGGTGTAAGTATGATATACGCTTATCGTCGTCGCTGCCCGTGGAATTGCTATTGTCCTTATTATGTGGGCAAAACGAAGACACGTGGAACGGGAGAGGATTGAATAAGCGACCGAGTCTATTATGCGACCCGCTCGCTCGTCCAGCTACTCGCTCGGTGGTAATACACTCGGGACGCGCGGTCGCGAGTCGAAGGATATATACGCGTACGATTTCGCCGGGATATATATAATGAGCAGCTTTTTATTCCGGCATTATCGCCTCGGTTTTATTAAGTCGGCAGGTGTCCAAGGAAAAACATTTTGGTAAACTTCGGCCGCTTAATAACGAGCGATTCCGGCGCATACTAAACTCCGGCAATATATACTCTCGCGGGCTTCGAAACGCCGCCACTCAAAATAATATAACCGATCGTTAAAAGCCGCGGGGTTGCCCAACGATTGACCAAGCCAAGTATATACAGCCCATCCGTTATTAATTCATCGCAAAAGAGCGCGCAGCGGCGGCGGCGGCGGCGTTTATCGCGATCGCCGGCCTGCAATCCGCGGCGCGGCGACGAAACTCCCCTGGCGCAACGGAGATCGACGCCGCTGACAATCTATATATAAAATGAAAAAAAAAAAAAAGAAAATAAGCGAGCGAGGAAAATTACGAGCGTACGAACGCGGGCCGAATCGTCATCCATTGTCCGCATCGAAGCGTGGACGGATCCACTCTCGGCGCGCGGCGGCTTTCCCTTCGTTCGCGTCCACGGTCACTGCTGCCCAACGTGACGTAAGCCTTTTTTTTTTTTTCTGACCGCGGTAATTGGCCCCTCGTTTGCTCCTCTAGCCGAATCGGCCGACTTACGCTAATGCGCGCGCTTTTTCGCGTGTCGAAGGCGCCGCCAAGTCGGTTCCTCGAACTGTGTGATGTACCGGGTCTCGTACACCGTGGACGCTTTGGCCTGTCTGGCGTTCCTTTCTAACGTTTGGGAAATGCATGCTCATTGATCGCGGCTGTTAAGCGTGCAGTGGAATAATTATGCTTTACTCAATTGACAGTAAAACGGGAGATTTTATAGATGCACTATCCGGTGGCATAATAAAAAAAAATTCAATTACCGAAGTTTCGGTATATCGGGGAGAGGTAAAAACTTGTATATTGCTTTGAAAAATATACGCTGTTTTATATTGGGGGGAGACAAAGTGCTGTCTGCCGGGGCGAAAATGAAAAATTCCTCGCCATTCAAGCTCTTTGGAGAATGAAAGAGGCGCATAAGTTATTCAGAATTTATTGTAGAATGCACGCTGATTGACTAGATAAAATGAATCGATTCTTACTTAAAACGGCCTGAATAATTAAGCGACTTTTTAATATACAGAAGAATCGCTCAGTCGAGCTTTTATTCTGTCTTCGAATAAAATATTCACGATTGTAAGTACTATTTCACTCGACTCCGCGTCCATTAGCTCAAATTTATATCGCCCGCTAATTCGGATGAAAAAAACAACGTATTCGTAATGACCCTTTACTCCGAGAAACAAAGGTAGCCCCCAGACGGCGTAAAAAAAATTCCCGCTCGTCGCTCAAAATCAAAGCCTTCTCGCAGAGCGATAAGAGGCGCGACGAGCGACAGTGAAAGAGAGTCGGAATGCGCGGCGCGCAGAATATCTATACACCGAAAGAGACAGAGAGAGAGAGAGAGAGACAGAGAGAGAGGGAGCGAGGGGGTAATAATGAGGGGCCCGGGAGGCATAACGCAACGCGCGCCGCGCTTCGAGTCACCGCTTGCGCACACACAGAGACGCTCGGAATAGATGCTATCGAGAGAGAGAGAGAGAGAGAGAGAGAGAGAGAGGAGGAGGAGGAGGAGGAGGCAGTCCGCTTGACGTAACAATGAGAAACCTCTGCAGCGAGTCGCAATGTGCTTTCGTTTGCATTACAATCGAGGAAACGAGCCCCGACGCCGACGGGATTTTTGTCACGGAGATGGGAGACAATTCAATTGGCCGCTCTTTTGCGGCCTGATCCGAGCCGACACTTTTGAGAGAAGCACTTCATTGGGATGCTTCACTGACTGCCGCCGCCGCCGCGGCCGCACAGTCGATGCCGAGGGAGGAGATCGCCTCGGCCAAGCTGTCGCGTGGCTATCTTCCCCGCGGTAAACAAGCTTTTTTGTGCCGCTGCTCCGGCTTATCTCGTTAATTATATCAATTACTGCTACCGCTCCACTCTTGCGCTAATAATGCTAGTCGGAGTGTTGGGTGGGTGCATTTATTTCATTGAAAACCAATCAGCAATCCACGGCTTTATTTTCGACATTCTCCAATAATAACACTTACCTTCGTTATGGAAGGATCTGGGTCCCATCGGCACGGCAACGGGGGAAGCCGCCGAGATCGCAGTCTGACTCGGTGGTTGAGGCGGCTGGGCCACCGGAGTCGAGTTGCCGGATCCAGCGGCGGAGGCGGTGGGAGTTGTCTTCCCGGCGTCCGAGGCGGACGAAGGCCCGTTGCTGCTACCACTGCCCGCCTGGTAGCCGAGGAACTCGCCGAGATCGGGAACGCAGACGCTCTCGTAGAGGTTAGCCGGGACGTTCTCCAGCGATGCTTTCTCGTTGTCGACGTCTGCAACGATGAATTTTCACGTGTTGACATTTTCACGGGTTATCGGCAGCGTTTCGGGAAAATCTTTTCCCGGTAGCAATCATTACAAGTAGTTGTTCTTATAATATATAATATCTCGAAATTACTAAGCCACTTAAACAATTAACCCCGATAACTACCACAATAGTTGGATTATAAAAAGAGCGTGAAACTCGGCAATAAAATTGTGTATCGTTTCGCGGGAAGAGGCATATAAATCGCAATCGACGCTTTACTCCCCGGCGAGCAACGAGCGGTGCATCGAGCGCAATATACGCTGTATGAATTTTATCGCGGGCGGCGGTGTCGGCGCGGCGGCTCTGATGAACCCATCTCTCCAGATAAGCGCGCATGCAGCGTATACGCGGCCCGCGAGCGGGGCGTTTCGCATGCCTCGGAACAAAGAGATCCGAATCTCAGCTCGCGGTTGCAAAAGCCAGGCGGCGGACTCCAATTACCACTTTCGTGCACGCCGCCGCCGCCAGCGAAGATTGGAAAATGTCCTTTCGCGAGCGAGCAGAAACCGTGAACCGCTCTGCTGCTCTTTTTGTTTTTTTTTTGCTTTTTTTTTTAATCCTCGATCGAGCTCCCTTTTTTTTCGAGGGGAGCGACGTCGGGAGCTTCCTGCTTTTCTTCAGATCCGGCGAGGCGACTGCTTTTTTCGATCTTCCTCCTCGGAATCGTCCTCCCCCCCCCCCACCCCCCGACTTTCGACCTTTTGCGAAATTCGGAACGCGATTCGGCCGATTAAAGAGTTCTGCGCCGCTTCTCATTGTTCTGCCTCGGCTGCCGTAATTTGCGTGCACTTGTTCTCGTTTATATATGGGAAAGCCGGCGCTGCAGTCGCAGGATAAATCAAAAGCAATGATGCAAACCGCCTCCAAAGTACCCATCCTTCGAGCGAGTTGCGCAACGCCGAGCGAGGAGCCGATGCCGTTCGTCAAAATGTCAACGCGCTAAATTGGAGTTTTCCTCGGAAAACAAGGGACATTTAAACGAATGGGCCAGCCGTCGGCGGAGCAACGGTACTCGAAATCGCATGATGAAAAAAAAGGGGTCCTCTCTTCTCGAGTGTTGCTACGGTAAAACGTGCCAGAAAATTGGTGAATGAGCCAAGAGCTGCCGCTCGTCGAAGGCACTCGAATGTAGAGACGGCCGTAAACTCCCAAGGCTCTCTCTCCTCTCATTCATACCTCCGCGCGAGGAGGGAAAAAAGGGCATCGCGCGCGCGCGCACACACTGACATTTGCGTAAGCGCGCGCGTCCGTATAACTTGGCAGCGAAATGGGTGTATATATCGGCCGGGCCATTATGCTCCCGATGGCATTTCCGGACTGCCAGCTGATTTCTATGGCGCTCTTGTGTTCTTCGCTCGGTCTTTTTTCCGCCTATCTCGAGCGAGAGGGACAGAGAGAGAGAGAGCGGACAAAAAGTCCGAGGCGCCCCGATTCAATGAGTTTCGTACGCGTCATTGTGCTTCGCGCTCCATTCTCCGATCGACTGCTCTCTCTCTCTCTCTCTCTCTCTCTCTCTGCTACCTGTTGCAGCGACGAGGATGAGATATCGCGATTTTACGGAAATCTGATCTATTTTCACCGAGTCACAGCAGGATGTTGTGCGTGCATCGCCAGTCTTTTTCCTATTATTCGAGGGGTATTTTGTCGAGCGGGCGCCCAATGGCTTCCTCTCTTACGCCGCGCGCTCGTCGCTACTTTTTTTTTTTTTTTTTTCTTTCTGGACTCGCTGCGACTGCCTCTTCCTCCTTATACCCACGCGTTTCACTTGTTCCCCTCGCCGGGAGGTATTCGACGCGTTCATTGATACAGAAACGAGCGATTAACGCACCTTACGCGCTCCTTCTCTTTCTGTCCCCCAACGAATTTCCAACCTATTTGCCCAGCGTTTTTCATTTCGAGATACTATATATATTTTTAAAAGAACATTCGACGGAACGTTTATTACGCACCTTTCTGAAGCATCTCGAGGTGTTCCCACAGGATGTCGCCCATGAAATCCGGAGCACGAGCGAGGAAGGACTCCTTGCCCATCGCGCAGATCTGCTTGCCGGTCATGTTCTGCCAGGGCTGCATGGCCACTCCCTCCAGGGAGAACTCGCCGATCGCCCATTGCATCCAGTTCGCCACCGCCAATTCCGACCACTGTCGGGGATCTGGAACGAAAGAGCAAATTTTCGGAAATTTTATTCAACGTTCGTATACGTGTAAGGTAAATTATATCCTCTCCGGGATATAAAATGTTTTTCTCGTCGCGCGCCCGAACTATATATGCTAAGCAGGCACAGCCGCACAAGACGTTAAAAACTTCGGGCCGTAAAAGCAGTCATTGTCCCGAAAATGCGTGTTCCATTCGGTGGATTACGCACAATTTAACCGGAATAGAATGGGATAGACCCGTGTCTAGCCGTGATGTCAGATAAACCGAGTGAATGAAAGAGCAAGAGTCAACGCTCGGGCTGTGTGTGTGTGCTTAAAAAAATAGCTCTAGGAGCGACGGGGGAGAGAGAGAAGGCGCGACTACCATAGCGCGCACGCCCATGTTGACGCGTTCGGGACATTATAGCGCATTGTCTCCGAGCGGCCTATCTTTTCCTCGTGTTTCCGCAATCACGGCGAAGAAGCTAAGCCTCTTTATGTATATACGGCGTTGACAAGCAAAGGCGATGCTCGCGGTAAAAGACTAAAGACGTTGCTCTGTCTTGTGGTTTAGACACCTGCTTGGTCTCTCGGAATATTCGTAATTGTGACGGAGGACACGAAAATTTATCGAAAGGTAACCTTGACAAAGAGCGTTTTGATCGACGCTAACGAATACCTTTGGCCCTCCTGGATTTTAAAAACGTATTTGTCTTCGTTCGAAAAAAAGATCATATTTTGTTTGATCGACAACGAAAGAAATGCCCGTTGGACATCATCTATTTTTCGAGTTCGCCAATAATTGCCGAGGCACTTAAGTGCCCCGTTTAAAAAATATTGAAACAGGCCTCCCAATAAAAATCAAACAGTCCTCCAGAAAGAAACTGGACCTCCATTATCCAAATAAAATGCAAATTGCCTCGAAGTCCGACGTCGTCGAGGCGACGCGTCGATGGCCGAAAAAAACCCGGCCACATGAATGAAAACGCGCGCTCCTCGTCCGGGGGAGGTAAGAGAGGCCTCTCGCGATCACGGACGGCAAATAGAGTGGAGAGGAGGGGAGGAGGGAGAGGGAAAGGTGCGACGAGCCGGGCGCGAAGCCGCTCGTTTTCTAATGGGAGAAAAGAGCCCCGGTCGCGCGCCGCGGACGACGATCAAAGGCGCGCCGCCGATATTTGAGGATCGCGTCCGTGTTTGCTCGGCTTGATTCTTGTTGGCTCTGTTAACAGACTCTTTTGTGCCCGGGCTGCCCGCCTTGCCCCGCTCCTAAGGAGCCTCTCCGCCGCTTTTTTTCGGTGCTTTTGTGCACCGAATCATTTTGATGGACTTGAGAAAACGAGCTTAGGGGGCCAGCTTCGAATGTATGGTACTCCGGGATTTTTATAAGATGAGATTTCGCGAGGAAGGGAGAGAGAGAGCCATCCCCTTTTGTTGCCTTAATCGACGCACTTCCTGTAGTCATTTCCCAACGAGGCAGCAAGTTTTTAATAGTCTCGTTGCCTCGTTGAGAAAAGTTCGTGATTAGTTACACGCCGGGCCGAGGAAAAAAAAAGCAGAGTGACCGAGAGCCGAGAGCCGCAACCAAAGAAAGCGAGGAAACAAAGCACATACATGTATAATGTATACGCGCATACTCGGTGCGATCGAAAAAATGGCATCGCCGCCGCGAATCTTAACTTGGGCGGCGATCGCCCCGTCCTAACGAACAAACAACGGCGCGACGGCGGCGGCGGCGCATCTAATCGGATCCATCGGCCCTCCCTTGAAAACTAACCTACTCGGGGCAGGTCCTCTTACACATGACGATGAACCCACCGAATCGCGTCGCGTGAGCGTCTCTATAATACGCTCTCTCTCTCTCTCTCTCTCTCTCTCCCGAAGGCTCTCGTGAATGCTCGTACGCTTGATGGGGAGCCGATGCCACACATCCGGTATGCGCATTCAGAGGCAGGCGGCTGTGACGATACTTCCGGTCTAAATGCCCTCTCTCGCTCTCTCTCGCACGCCACTCTCTCCGCGCGCGGGGCCCTCCGGCAGAGATCAGGCCGGCCGTGTGACCTCCGTGAACCTTGTACATCGCCGCGCGCGCGATGCCCGGCGTTCCGGCACCGCGCGGCGATGTATATATACACGAAAGAGACGCGTAATATACCACTCGGTTCTTTTCGCCGCGGAGCAGATGAAAGTGCGCGACAAGTGGCTATTTACGCTCCGCTCTCGATCGCGCGCGCGCTGGCGCAGCGCGAGCAAGAGCCTTTGGACTTACGTGCGTATACGCAGGCCCGTCGGAATCGGACACGCGACGGGAAAAGCGCCGAGTGCGGAGGGGGGCACACTCGGCGAGGCGGGGAGCTGATAACGCCGGTCGAGGGGCGATTAATGCAATTTGCGTGAATTTTAAAATTGAAATCGCCCGCTCCGATGAATGCGTTTCGCCTTGTTTTTTTTTTTTTTTTTTCATACGAGGAAACTTTGTCGCAAAAGGTTAATTAGCCAATCAACGAACGACGCGTCGCGCGAGACACACAGTATACAAAGAGATTTTTCATTGAACAGCGCCGGGACGCCGCAAGAGCGAGTTAATAGTACGCGGCAAATAGCGAAGAATGTCCGAGAGAGAGAAAAAAAGAGCCGCGGAATTCGAGGCCTGAAAAGTGTCGCCATAAAAGAATTCCTCTGATTTCTGGCGGCACGCACCGACGGCGCGGGAGAGCTTTTAATTACGCGATCGCTCTCCCTCTCGGCTCGGAATTCGAAGTTTTCGCGCGCGGGCTCACGCACACCACGCTCTCGCTCCTCCCGAGCTCGCGCATAATGCGAAATTATAATGCGGGCCGCGGCGCTTTGTTCGGACTCGCATGGACGGCGTCTCGCTGCATTGTGCACGGAGCCGCCTGTGCGTGTGCTCCTCTCTCTCTCTATATATATATCTATATATATATCTGTATATATATATATACGAGCGTAGGCAGGAGTCGCACTGACCTTTGGTTATGTTCAGGCGAATTTGTTCCTTTTCCCACGATGCGAAGGAGGCCTTCAAGGCCTCGGTCATCTTCTTGTTGGTTCCAGGCGTAAGCGGTGGCACTTGCGCCGGAATATCTGTAACAGAGAGAAAGAATGCTGCTTTAGTGACATGAGAAAACGAGAACGAGGTGCGTTGATCTCTCGCGAAAAAAATAAGGAGGGCCTGTGCGAGGGACTCGACGGACTTATTAAGATAATGCGTATTTTATAAGCGCGAGGGGCGAACGATGCCCGCACCTTCCTCGGGCTGTGGGAAAATTATGGGAGTTTTTTTCGTACAAGATTACGGGCCGATTAGCATATTGTTGGGGAGTATTTTTTTTTTCTTTTTTTTTTTTTTAATCATGGGAGCCATTTTTGAGTGAATTAAGAAAAATGTATCAGCGGAATATCCAGGTCTATTTTTAGAGTAGGTCTTAATGAACTTAACGTGTCCGCCACGGAAGACAAAGAACTGTTCGCTCAGTCCAAACACAATAGAGCCCAAAGTCCCCGCCGAAGAAGCAACAAGAAATCGCACGATAAATTAGGACCCCGAGCGTACACGTATATACCAGCTCGACAAAGGTACATACACCAATCTCGGCAGCGAGGCCGTCATCGCAATTTTCATAGCTGTCCCGCGAAAAAGGCGAAACGAGCCATTTCCTCCTTCGTCCGGCAACAGGTTACAATTAGCCCAGCGACGAGCCTGGAAAACCTCGAAAAAAAGGAGTCGTCGACCGATCCCGCGGCTCGCTCTCCGTGTGTAATCCGGCGAAAGCGGGGGATACACATATATTCCCTTTGTTGCCCGGTCTTTTTCGATGAGCGAGAGCGCGCGGATCGCCGGAGCGCGACGGCGGCCGGGCTTTAAAGGGGTTGTTGCAAGGTGTACGCGCCGAAAGCGAGACAGGAGTGTCCCGCCGCCGTCGCCGCCGCCGCCGACGCGGGAGTAGGAGGGCTCGCGTGTGTGAGAAGCCGGCTTAATGGCGATTCTCACACGCGGACAGAGGAGCGAGAGGAGCGAGCAGTTTGCGGGCCCGCGCGCGCGTCAGGTGCGCGCGCGTTTGCAGGGGCGGTTGCGAGCGTACGGCGTGTGTAGGTAGAGAGGTGTACTCCTAGCCGAGGCGAGGGGCCCCTTGATAGCATCGGTCGCGAATAGGAATACATCGCGGGCAGGTGCAGCAGGGCCCGACATGCCTCGGCGAGCGCGCCGGGCGAAAAGCGTCACCAAAGGGGGGATATTAGATATTACGGCGAAGCGCGAGCTTCTTGTACGGGGGAAAACTGACTTAACGAACAAGTGCGCCCGGGGAATTCGCGCCGGGTTGCGGTAATTAGCCGAGGGACGTTGCGGTGCTGGTTCGAGAGGAGGACCGTTGACCGAGAGGGCCGTTTTTCTCTTTGCTCATCGAGTTTTGCGTCGATGGAGTTGAAACGTTTGAATTTTAAACGAGTCCTTTGCTCGATAAAACGGCGTTTCGGAGAAACGCGCGTATCTCCGCGGCGCGTTCGCCGCGGCGATAGGCTGCTTATCGTTATCGGCGGGCGCAATATCATTTTTTTTTTCCTCCGCATGGTCTCGCGGTTTCTCTATACGACGACGTCGCTTTTAATTATGACCGCGATAAAGTGCTCATTATTATACGCTCGCGCTACAACTCGCGAAGCTGATAATATGTTAGTTTCTATTTTATCCTGACTTTTCTTTTAACCGGCGTAGACGGCGGAATCGAATTGCCCGGGATGGATCATTAGAGAGTTAATGCGATCGGCGCTGATTGCGGAAGAGTGGAAAAATAAAGCAGTCTTCTTACGGCCGTGTTATATTGGCCAATAGTATTATGAACTCCTCCGTGGGTCAGACGCGATTATACCGTTCGAGAAATTCAAATCGCGAAACAATGGTAGCGAGCGGAGCGAGCGAACGAACGAACGAGGAGCCTCGTACATAACGAAGCGAGCGAAATTATATTCCGAGCCGGTCGAAAAAAGAAACGAAAAAGGTAGGGGGAGAGCGGGTTTATTTATGAGACGGTGGCACTTGTTAATTTGGGCGCTCATTGTACAGAGACAAATTTATAGCAATGACGAAAACGTATTGTTCACTTTTTCAGATCTCCAGATTGTTAATTACTTTATAGCAATTTTTTATTTAAAAAAATTAAATAAAAATAAAACTGTCGAGAAAAAATAGGTAAAAATAACCCAAAAAGCAGAAAGCAGAATCGCATTTAAAGTGAATTTCATTAAATTTTAATCTCCCATCGGTAACAAACGCAGCCGTACAAGGACTCAGCTGTTATTAATGACAATTAAGACTCAGAAACAACTACGCGGCCGAATTTAAATAGAAAAACGTTGAAAATTCAGTCTAATAAAAAGGCGAGTGCACATAAACGACGCGCTTAGCATAATGCAGATAGGACTCCCCGGGCAATAGGATTGCAAGAGTCGATTTTATTGGATCGAAGCCATTTTTAAAAATGCTAATGCGGCACTCAGTGACCCGATCGGCTGGGGTCAGACAACACCTAACCCCGCCGCCGCTCCACATAAATTTCCATAAGCGATCGCTGACTTGTTGCGTCTGCCTACGTTGTTTTCTCGACTAATTATAAAACGTAAATTCTCCTTCGTTTCCAACGCTCGAAGAAGAGCTTTGAGAAAATTCTGAGCGCTCGTTGAATGTATATACGCAAAACCGTCCGTATGCCAGGTTCGTGTTTGTCCGATGAAAGTAAAGAAAGAAAAATGTTTTATTAATGCGCTTCGCGTAGAAACTTGAACAATAAAAAAAAGAAAAAAAGTGGAATTTATGAGAATACTGTTAGAACCTTACAAGGCAGCGCTTCCAACGTATAAATTTCCCTCTCGGAACGAGCAGGCTAAGAAGGATAAATTAAAACGCGGCGAAGAAGCAATTCCGTTCCGCCTGAAATCGACCTCGGCGAGCATCGCCAGAAGCCGAAATGCCCGCGAGCAGCGCGCCTCTATACCATTTTATCCCCAACGCGCGTGGCTCGGCGATCGCGAGAGCGCGAAAGTAAAGCAAAAGGAGATTACAGCCAGGCGGCCGACTCATATGGGGCAGTCGAGCGCGCGAGTAAACGCGCTTAACGGACTTACTTCGGCCCGTTTAAAATAGAGGCGCGAGGCAGGCCTTTATACCGTCGGAGCTCTCCTCGCGGCGAGTGTGTCAATTCGCGGCCGCGTGTCCATCGGCGGAGCGGCGGAGTTATTGGAAGTGTTTTTCCTTCGGGCCCTCTCCCCCTCCCCCCGCCCCCGAGCGACGCGTGCGCCGCCGCGTCTATTTATACGGATTCGCGCGCGCAGTTTTAGCGCGCGCAGCTCCCGCTCGTAAAACACGCCGCGCGGAATCCCCGAATCGATTTCGGAGCCTGTTTGCGCGCCGGTCCGTCGATTCCTCGGCTAAATGAAAAATAAAGCTTAATAAAGCCAGTTATTCGGACAAATATTTGGCTCCCGCTCTCTCTCTCTCTGGGCAAACAGTACCGCGAGCTCAATAAAACCAGTCGGGGTTAATAAAAGTCCGCCCCGGTGCTCGAAAAAAATCCCTTGGATATACACGCGCGCGCGGGTTTATACGTAATGTTATTTTCCCCAGAAAGTCCAGTCGGTACGGAAGAGGGAGAGGGAGGGAGAGCCGCTTACGTCGCAGCCCTTTCTCGCCGCCTTTTGTCAAAGGCGCGTTTCGTACCTGTTGCGCGCATTGTCACTGCCGGCGCGCTGCACCTGTTGACTGCTCATTTCGGTGCATTAATCACGTCGGCTTGACTCTTAATCCCCCGGCCCGATCGCCAGGTTGAGTGCGAGAGCGGACGCGTGCGGAGAGAGGTCGTTGTGCCACGCTCTATTGATTGAGAGAGGACTCGACGCACGAGGGGATGGTTATTAGAGGATTAGAGGTGTAAGCGCTTTTTTATCTGATGCGTTTAGTCGTCCCGCGGTGGCTTTCTGTCCGAGGGTGGAAAAACAGGGACGAAAGCCGACGATATTTTTTTTTTTTTTTGATTCGACAAAAATATTTTTACGCGAACAATATATATTGTGATCTCTGCCGAGCAGCGGTAACCGCGCTTACTTTATCGCCTCCGCTCGAAAGCAGAGACGTCGTCGCTCGTGCAAACTAATCTGACCCTTAAGGACACCGCAAGCCGATACACAGAGAGAGCAGAGCGCCTCGGAATTGCGCATCGAGCGGTCGCAAATTAAACGAGGGCGCGAAATATAATTGCGGTCGATCCAATTACCGGGGCAGGCCTCTCTCTCTCTCTCTTTCTCTCCCTCCCACGAAATTCCCGACTTTTCGTCGGCATATGGAAGGCGCGTTGCGCATACGCGCGCGCACCTCGCTCCTCGGGACCGTATCAGAGTTAGGCGGTTAAATGTAAACGCGCGTGTACGCGTTGCACCTGTCTCCCGGAGCAGACGCCAAGCCGAATCGCCCGATATGAGACGGCCGACTTTTTAACGTATATTGTGAGAGAGGCTCTTTGTACGCGTCTTCTTGTATATTATAAGCCGCGACGACGGGCGAGTTTCGATTGACCCGAGGGAAAACCTGTTTTTTTTTTTTCCTTTGACGCTAAATTCGTTGTTTGGCTCCTTCATTATTGTTGGCAGCTAAGGCATTGTAATTTTATGTACATGTATAATAAAGAGGTACATTATTAAAACAAATAAAGCTTAATTTTCGGCCCAGAGTTTTGTGCGAGCGCAGTTATGGTTTTGTGGATTTAGCATCATCGAATTTAGTCTCGGAAACGGGAGTGCAACAACACGTACGAAAACGACGATATAACCTTGAGTGGCGGCGGCATTATTTTATATAACAAATTACACGCTATTAGCCGGCAAGTTAAGAAGATCAGAGCCGAAGGGCATTACACTACGACTCTGTCTTCTTATTTTCAAGTTTTCTAGCAATTGGCTCGGCGCGCTTCTTTCCTAGGCTGCCCGTGTACATACACTTAATTCGCTCCAATCTTTTTAATGACGTGTAATTTGACGAAGCCCCCGACGTACGTACGTACGTGTATAACACACACGGACACACGTACTGGCGGCCGCTCGCTCGCGCGCGCGCGCGGTAATATCTTTTTGTCGCGATAAAAAGAGGAAAAAAAAAGAAGCTCGGCGGCGGCGCTCTCGAAAACAATGGCCTTAATAAATCATAAATTTAATATTCAATTATTTTTTGCTCGCTCGCCGACGCCTCTGGACGTAGTGCATGCACGCGCGAGCGGTGTGCGCTGCCAGGGGGAGAAGAGTCGCGCGCGCGCATGCGCCGCCGCCGCCGCCGCCGCGGGCCTTTTTTGCGCCCGATTTTCCGCGTGCGATCTCACGAGCCCGAGCGCGGGCCGCTTTTATCGCGATCGACACACGATGCACGTTGTATACCGAGCGCGGAGAGAGAGAGAAAGAGAGAGAGAGCCTCCCAAGGATTTTTCGTTCGCCATTAAGCTCCCGGGGATTGACGTCGAGGCAAATCATCTTTACGGCCCGGCCGCTGCCGGGAGACGAGAGCTGCCGCCTCTCATTGGCCCGGCCGTAAAGTGTTGCGCGCTTTTAATTAAGATTTTAGTGGCGCGCGCAGCCGGGATTTTTAGGATCTTCCCGTGCAGCGGGAAATTGGCCATTTTCTAGGCCGGTTTACGGCCGCGCGAGACGCAAGACGTATCGCCGTGGCTTTTTGTCTTTTCGGACCAGGGATTTTATATATGGAAATTTTCTTCTCCGCTCCGGAAAATGGCTTCGTAATTGAGACGTAAAAGCGATGGATTTAATTAACTTTGCTCTTAAATAACGCAGCCGCAACTTCGAGCCTTTCATTAAAATTTCATTAACGCAACTTTTTGCGAACGTTAGCCCTGAATTACGACACTTCATAACTATAATCCGCGCGCCTCTCCCTCTCACCAAAAACCCAAACCGCCCGAGAAAAGGACGCGCGTCTAATCGGGCTTCGGCAGAAGCGATTATGCTGGCATCACGATTCCTAGTAGTGCGCGCTTATGATGCGTCGGCAAGACCGAAAGGAGAGAAGATAGGCGGCGCGTCATCGTCGTTCGATCCGTGACAGTGCCACTCGGGGGGAAGTACAGGCTGCCTCGTCCGTTATCAGCGCAAGAGCCGAGCCTATCTGGCTGGAACACGCGTTCCTTCGGCCGATAAAAGGTCGCTCGGCGGGACGAGCGAACCGTTAAATCTCGAGGGAGCCAGAGCGCCGGAAGTCGGGGCCGGAGAAAAACGGCCGCGCGCGTTTCTATCGGCGCCGCGGAAGGGTTGAGAGAGAGAGAGGCCAATCGGGAATAGGACGGGTAATGCTTTTTTTTTTCCGCCAACAGAAGCCAAAGGAGATGCGCGCATTTGCGTTCGCCAGGCGGACGCGGAGGCGTGTTCGACGCCCGTTTGTCTTCCTTCCTCTCCAGCTTTCTTTCAGCACTTCTTTTCGGATTTTACGCGGAACCGGAGAGTCGGGAGGCGGCGAGTCGCGGGGGAGATTAAGGATGCGTAATGTCGTTTTTACCTATCTCGCCGGGGGAGAGGTGGAGGGGGCGGAGTTACGCTACCGTATCGCGACGGGATACTTGTTGCTGCCTCGCTGAAGAAATGACAATTCGGTCGGAGACTCCTGTTTACGGATTGTCTGAGCGTTTTATCGACTTTTTGACGAAACGAGCTAACGACGATTTTTGGTCGTAAATAATAAGTAGCAGCCACCTACAATTACGACGGCTTTTGCAACTCGAGAACGAAATTCAATAAAAAGCAGTAAATTACAGAGCACGAGCGTCCGAAAGCTTTTAGTCAATCTCGCCAAACTATATTTTCATTAATATTCCCGGGGGGCAGACACTCGAGGCAGACACTTTTCTCCGCGCTCGTGTGTGTGTACGTGTGTGCGCGCTAACGAGGACACAATTGTCTCTCTCTCTCTCCAGCCATTCTTTTTTCTCTCCACCGTCTCTCTATCTCCCTGCCGTTCTTTTTCTCTGCCCCTCTCTTTCTCTCTCGCTCAGCCTTTTATATTATCGCGCTACTGATTACGGCTCCATCCACGCACACAGTGAGAGAGAAAGAGAGAGAGAGAGAGGCGGCGGTCTGACTTTCGGCTTCATTGTGGCCGCGGTTCTGCGGGTTCACGTTCGAAAGTTTCTTTTATCCTTGAATTACGCGCATGTACGTAAATCGAGGACTATTATTTCTTGATTACGCGGCTCGAGCGTTTGATGTTTTGTAAGCGCGGCTTGCAATGAGCAGCGCGGGGACGACGTCTCGATGCTCTATTTTTTTTTCTTATTCCCTAAGCCTCTTGTATGAGTTCGCCCCCCCCCCCCAGCTTAATTGCAGCTTTTGTTCGCATTGTGCTCGAATTTGGTGCTTTCTTCGAACAAGCGTGATTCTCGTTAATAAAGCCGGGGCGTCAATCATTTCTTAAAAAAAAAAAAAAAAATAGACAAATCGTTGCGCAATCGGGATAGAGGAAAAAATCGGGGAGTCGCAAGGCGCAAGGATAAAAATCGTCCGTTCGCCGATCGTCCTCAGCGAGTTGCACAACTCTCCGCCAGATGTCACCGGCTCTTCCCTTCGGCGGCTCTCGCGCGAACTCGGCTTCTCTTTTGTGTATCATATATACACACGCGCACACGAAGCTCGGGCCTCGAAAAATCGGCCCGAGTTAATATATACGTGTGTACACAGAGAGGAGACGGCGAATATATTCCGCTTCGACGCATATCGGGCGCACGAGTCGCGCTGCCTGCCCGTGTATATCGTACGAAAATTACTTTCACGTACTTTTAATTGTCCGTATGTATAGGCGGAGTGCCGAGCCCGGTAACACGCACTCGACATGCAAAAAACCTCGGTTTTCTCATTATGAATATGGGTTCTTTGTACTCGAGCCCCGAGCCGCTCGTATATACGTATACACGGTTTTACGGTTTTTACTGTCGTGTCTCCTTTCTTTTTTTTATTTTCCCGACTCGTTCTTCCCTCGCTTTTAGCTCGGATCGGCGTATCGTTAAGAGCGCTTTACTGCCGCCTTTGAAAAGTCATTTATTTCAGTGTTATTAGCTAATTTTTATTATTTAAAAGTCAATCGATGCAACGAGTTTATTAAGGAAATCGGTAGCGCAGAATGGCCGCCGATATTGTACTCGGGCTCGTTACGGAGAACGCCCGTTCCTTAAAGTAAATTTATTATTTGCTTTTACTTTTAATCTAGATAACTTCAATATTTCGAATGCATTTACGGCGTTAATAATTTACGGTGACGTCGGCAATTACATATATCTAATCCGCAATGCAGCTCGCATACAAATGTTGTAATAAAACGCAAGAAAATTGAAAATACGTTGGAAAAGGTTAGCAGTCCGCATCTACTACCTAGATTATCGGGAGAATGAAGAGTTAAGTCGCACCTAGGGTACCTCTGGGTCTGCCAAAAGGTTTCATGGCCTTGATTCCCATGCCGCCGTGCGCTGCTGCTGCTGCCTCGGCTGCCGCTCCGTAGTCCACGTACATGAGTGTAGCTGCCTCCCTGGTAAAAGCGCACTCCGGGCCACGACTCATGCATTCAATCTGTGCCCCCACCCCCTCCCGAAACGATCGGTCCCTCTTTCACCACCGCGGCTGTCGATCACACCGCCAACGAGCGCCGAGTTACAGAGAAAGAGCGAGAGAGAGAGAGAGAGAGACACGCGGCGTCCGAGTTGGCGCCGGCGGTGCACCGGTTATCCGCCCTCAAGCCTCATAATCCTTATCCGAGCGGCGCACTGGAGCAACGGCAAGCGGCAATGTAAGCACTCGGGTTCCACTCCTCCATCCGCGCCTCGAGACTCATCGCGGCCGCTCCGCCATCTGCACTCTCGGTTGCACTCGGACGAAAACAAAGCCGCGAGCGCGCGCGCTCCCGGGGAAAAAGTAAGGCAGTAAGTACTCGCGATCACGCGCTCCGCAGGTGAGTGAGTGAGCCTCTCCGCGAGAGCCCCGTGCGAGAGCGAGAGAGAGAGAGAGAGAACGAGCTGTTGCTGCTGCTGCAGCGGGCGCGTGTGTGAGCCGGCGGGGAGGGGAGCCGCGGCGCGCGCTCGCTCGCGCGAGCACGAAAGTGCGAGTGAGAGATAAGGAGAGTCCTGGCGAAGAGGGATATCCTGCTGCGGAGAGAACGATCGCGACGGCCGATCCTTACCGCGGAGCGGAGAACGCTTTACTGAATGGGCCGACAGGCGCGAGCTGCCGACCGAAAATACACGCGCCTGCATGTGTGCGAGCCTTAGAGAGAGAGAGATGCTCTCTTCTTCTTCTTCTCCGTCTTCTTCGCTGTACCCCTTCCTCCGTCCGGCTGCTGAGGCTGCCGTTCCGCCGCTTCCTAACGCTCCTCATTCATAAACGGGACTGGCGATCTATTTTTTTTTCTTCTCTCTTTTCGGCCAGCCACCGATCTCCTCCGTCGTCGCGTAACCTCAATAGCCGCGCCGCTTCTTAGGTATAGCTTCGCGTCGCGGCAAATTGGCCCGATTAAAGCTGTAACGCCCGGCAGAAGAGTCACGGCTGAGCTGCTCGCCGAGAGGACGGCGGCGACCATCGCGCGGAGCCTCGTTACGTTATATACGCACGCGGAGCAGAGATAGAGGCAGAGAGCGAGAGAGAGAGAGAGGGAGATGTACGTGCAGTGGGAGTGCACGGCTAGGCTCGCGCCCTCGGAGGAGAGGGAGCCGCGAGCGCGCGCGCCGGTAGTGGGACTGTACGCCGCTGAATTAGCGGCTCCCACCAAGAAAGATTCGCTTTATGAATGAAGTGCCCTGGCTAGAGAGAAAGAGAGGCAGACCGGCGCCGGAGCCTCGTCGATCGGTGAGCTACGGGTTCATTCAGTCGTGACGGGCGCCGATTGAGTCGTTCGCTCCCGCGAGATCGTAAACTATATCGACGACTCTCTCCCTCTCTCTCTCTTTCTCTCTCCATTCACCGCCGCCGCCGAGAGAGAGGTTTATGTAGATGGGCTCCGCCGGCCTGAGCGATGGCCGGATTGTTCCTCCTCGCGATTTAAGGCCGGCCCGCATTGATTCTCACGCGTATATAATCATGTCGTGAGGAGTAACGAGCCGCGGCGGGGATAAAGATATCATTACGCCTCGCAGATCGGCGAGATATCGCTCAAACGGCTCTCGATGCCCGAGCCGTTTAGTTTAATTTTCAGTTAGGCCCGCGGAGATATATCGGCGCGGCGGCGGGGCTACCGTGTAATTTCTCTATTGCTGGGAACTTTGGGTAAAACGGCTCTCCGCCTAGAGGGACGCCGAAGCTTCGGAGATAAGATAAAGCTCTCCTGGCGGGAGGACAAAGCCAGTGCAGCGCTGGTTTTAATACAAAACGCCGCTTGCTCGTATATATACTTAACGCCGGGGGAGAGAGAGTCGAGCAGGTCGAGGAATTAAGCGAAAAAGGAAGAAGACGAGCCCATTAACACAAGAAACCAGCGGCGGCGGCGGCGGCGGCGGCGGCTGAAAGAAAAAGAGAGAACAGGGGGCGAGCGAGCGAGCACGCACTGCCATGCGTATAATAAGCCTTCGCGATCCACAGGTGGTATCGAGGAGACTGACTTTAAGAGAGAGAGAGAGAGAGAGGGACGCCCGAGGCCGAGCAGGTTTTTGCCGCAGTTTTTTAGCGGTATTTATTACGACTAGGAAGCCGCTCTCTCTCTCTCTCTCCTTCTCTCGCACGCGCGCTCCGGAGCCCGCGGAGCTGGACGTTACACGGCGCGCGTGCAGCCCGACGAGGTATACACGTGTATAGAGCGGCTCTCCGCCGGGCAATGATATCCGTAAGGCTACTTTCACGCTCGTCAAGCGAGCGAATTCCGAAATCGAGCATGTCCGATCGGAAAACTGGCCGTCGTCGTCGTCGTCCCGGGAGGGAAGAAAGAGGATCGGCTCTCGGCGCGTTCTGCGCGCGCCTCGGTAGCGGACGAAAGAGAGCAAGCAGAAGGAGAACAAAAGCGGAGGGTGAGAATGGGAGGAGAGCGTGAGAACGCGTAAAACTCCCGGCTCGCGTGTGTGAGGGCGACGTGTATCGCATGCACGCACATGCACACACACGCGCGCGCGCGCGAAAGGATGAATAAGACACGAGCAGGGAGAGAGAGAGAGAGAGAGAGAGAGAGGCGATCGTCCGCCACCGTCGCCGCCGCCGCGCGTCACTTCCTCCCAGCGAAGCTCACCTGCGCGAACGAGCGATCGGCTGCTGCTGCTGCTGCTGTTGCTGCTACTGCCACGACATCCGGTGTAAGAACGCCCGGCTAGACGCGCCGCTTCCGCTCTCTGGGCCCCGCGGTCAGCTCTAGCTGAGTCAGGTGCGATAAGATGCCGGAGATGAGATCGGGAAGAATGGACGTTGCCGGAGCAACGGATTTATCGGCAAGTTTAAGGGCGATATCAATCACGGGAGAGCCGAGATTGCCGCTCGAGGCTTTTCAGGTCATTTAAAACAAGTGTAGGGCAAAATTGATTTTAAACCGACTCGCCGATATTAATATCTGCAGATATACATGTATATTTCTTGTAACGTGGAAAATTACGTTTAAAATTGTTATGCAGGAATGTGAATGAGAAGCGATAAAAAAGCAACATTCACTAGAATAAAATCGTAATACAAGAACCGCGAAAGAATAAAAGTTTTCTCAACGAACGGTGCAGTGTGCCGTGTGGTAAATCGAAACAGCAGCGTCACACACGCCGCTCGCGTCCTTTTCGCCATTCATAAATCGCGAAGCTCGGCCGCGGTAATTCACTTTAATAACCCGCCATTCTTAAAATCCACGAAGTCGTCAATGAACGCCGCCACGACTCGCCTCTCGGCCTATGGGCTTTCGAAACGTCTCCCGCTCCGCCGCCGCGGCAATGCAAACGCTCGCGCGCGAGCACACGGAGGCGCGAAACTCTCCGCGGGCGCTTGCAAAAAGGAAGAATGAGTTACGTACAGACTTCCGGCGCGCACCATTGAAAAACACGCGCGGAGTGCCTCGCGCATCGCGCGCGTCTTGCGAATAATAGGAATCGCCTCTATCAGTTTAATTAATGAAACGGCCGCGCGCAATTGTCTCTCTCTCTCTCTCTCTCCTACCGCAGGAGCCGCGCCGCCGGGGCGTCCGTTTCTTCATCGGCGAGATGCGCGCGTTTTTCCGCGCCCGAGATTCGCCGAGCCTGATAATTCGCGCGTTTGCTCAATTCATAATGCGCGCGTACGCGCGAGCGCCTCGCTCGAGGCCTTTTGTTGTACGCATACTCGCTCGATTCATAAATTGCGCGAGTGAGCGAGTATATATGTACACCTGCGTATGGAAACGCGAATTTTTCAATGAAATCCTTAAGGTTACGCGATGCACGCGCGCGCGCGCGCATGCATGCAACGCCGCCCGCGAGCGAGATGTAGATATCGCTCCGCCGCTGCCGGAGCTCTTTCGAGTCAGATATTGTCTCGTGCTGCCGGGCCGCTGCAATTTCCGCCGAATTATGGCGCCCTTATCTCTTCCTCCTCGATATCGACCGGTTAATAATCGGAGGAACGTTACCGCACGCGCCGTCATTTCCGATCGGCGTGTGTATAGGGGCCCGAGGCGCTCTTGAAATCCAGTCACCGAGATTTATGGTCCCTATCCACTCTGGCCGCGGCCGGCAAAAATGCATCGCGCATCGAGGGAAAAAAGGCTGGGCCGAAGCATTATTACAATAATATCGAGGTGTATCAGGAGGATGCTGCTGCTTTTGCGCGCGGAGAAAAGAGAAACTCTCCGCGTCGAGGAGGAAGAGGAGGTTTTCTCGAAGAGAGAGAGAGAGAGAGAGGCAGAGCGGAAATGACAGAAGAAGGCTCTCGGCGAGAGGAACTGCTGCTGAAGCCTAGGCTGAGGCTATCGGGATCCGACTTATTATACACGCAAGAGCTGTAAGAAGGGAAGCTCTGGGGGCTTCTATGACTTAAGGATTTATGACGGTTATATACTTTTATCGATACCCGGCCCTTTTTTGCGCCTTTCGATATTACGAAGTCCGTGGGAAATTGAATGGTGCATTTCATTTTACGGAGCTCTCCGCGACTGCACTCGGGCCACTCCGCGGTAATTACGTATTTACGATATTTATTAAACGAAGAGTGTAAAAAGCGCGGATAATTGATAGAAAGTTTCGGAAATTGACTCGAATCAATTACGTATTCGGTCCGATAGAAACAGACCAGAAATTGAATAGCTTATAGAGAACTTAAATACAATTATTATCTAACGAGTTCTATACCCTTTTGACAAATAAAAATCTTGCTCGAACAAAAATCAGAAGCACCGTTAACGGCAAATAAAACTCCCCCCCGATCGAGAACGAGAAGAAGCGATCTCCGCTCCCGCGCAGTGCGTATACAAACAAAATAGCCAGCGCGGCTGCGGCGTCCATAATAGAACCGTAAATCGCGTGCGCGCGCGTGCGTCTGGCCGACACAGTCAGCGCTTGTAGCGCAAAACAAAACATTTGTATTCAACTGCACCATCAGCAGCAGCAGCAGTAGCAGCATCAGCAGCCCCTCGCATGCATACGTACGCAGGCAGCGCGCGCGATACACGATAGCAAGAGCGACACGCCTACGCTCTTCTCCCCCCCGTCGCCGGGTCCTCGCCAAGATAGAGAAAGAGAGGAGAGTCCATTCACAAACTCCCGGGAGCCAATATACGTAATATCTCCGCGAGCCGTTTCCGGCTGCGTGTCTCACATGCGCTGCTCTGCTCCCGCGGCGTTTCCGCTCGCCGCCGATTTTTCCCTCGCTCGACAACCCGCGGCCGCCGATCGACCGCTAAAGGCGCCACGCGACTAATGAGAACGTACGCGCTGCAATCTACAAGCGTTAATTGAGTCGTGCGCCGAGCCCCGGAATCGTATATTTTATATATATATATATAACTTAACGAAGCGGCGAGCGCCGCGGTGCGTCCCGCGCGAGAGGGAGAGAGCGCAGGTTCGCGATTCATTGCCGGCGCCGATTGATCGGCAGAGCCCGAGGTTTTTCGTAATTAACGGAAATCTAGATCGCCGGCCGCCGCTCGATAAAGCGCTAATTAATACGTTGCGCCGCTGCTCGGCTGTGAGCGAGGGGCTCGCGCGCTCAATGGACGGGATTTTTTTGTTAGCTCGCCTTTTCCTTTTTCGAACGAGCTCTTAAACAAGGATTAAAAACAAACCGTTTTTCGAGGCAACGGCTTATTTTTTCCCGGGGCAGGGGGGATTGAGCAAGGCTCGTTAAAACTTTCTTCGATATAATTCAATTTTTCATAATCGCGGAACGCAGCCGTGAGCCTAATAATAACCATTTTCTCGGCGAGTGAAAAAATCCGCAATCACCGTGTAATTGCGCTCTCCTATCAGCTTCGCCGCGCGGAATTCATTATAACGATCAAAGACAAACAGAGAGAGCCATTGGATTTTCGGCCGGCGAACCGCGAGGAAAGTGTATATATAGGCCGTCGGTCGCGTAATTTTGTAACGAGGACTGGCTCGCGCAATCGCTCAAATTTAACGGCCTCCCCCGGCGAATTTTTACCTCCTCTTCGGCCGCGCGCGCGGTGTGTGCGCAGCAATGCGCGCAAATTCTATTTCGCAGCGCGTTCGCTGTAACGGAGGAGTTGCAGAAAATCGCGCGGTTGTGCAAAGGGGGGGAGGGGGCTGGGAGGGGAAAGAGGGGCAGCCCCGATTACTTTCTAGAATGAATGCGTTATGACCTTCTCTTTCTTTCGAGTCGACTGCCGAGAGAGGCTCTTCCCGCGACGCGTTATTACCAAACGAGATATTGTCTTTGTCGCCGAGCTCGTCGTCGAGCGCCCGTTAAAAGTACTCGCGTTTCAATGTTAACGATCCCCCGAGCTTTTTAAAGCCTGCGAACGCGGCGCCGGCTATCGTTCGAAATCTCGCGAGCGTACAATGTTTTAAATATATGCTTTCTTTTTATTTAAGGGACTCGGAATAATGAAGAAATTAATCTCGGAATGGTGACTTGAGATACTTAAATATTTATTTTTCATTGCTCTTGGAATATCGCGTTTCGGTAATACTATAAATCTCATTAGATTTTTCAAGCACAAGAAAAATGTATAGCCTTACATTCGTCAGCTCGGACTGCTGATGCCGAGCGGCAATAAAACGAGTCGCTGCTAATTCGAAAAATACCAGTTGCTATTGTCGTCATTAGCATTCTTTATTGGCTCTATTAATAACTCCCGATCAGCATGCGCGAACCGCAATAATCGAAGGTGAATAATAACGAAAAGAAAAAAAAAAGAATCACCGTCATCAAGCGGTACAGAACAATAATTCAAGCGACGCGATAATTCCTTTCTCTCGTGAATGAAAAATTGAGCTCGGATTTTCCTACGTTCTTGAAGGAAGAATGAAAACCAAGTGCGCAAGAGAGGGAGAGAGATAGACGGAGCGCAAAAAATAAAAGTACAGAATCAGACGGTGGTAAATCGCATGTGTGTGGATATAAAACGCGGACGTTATATACAGGCTGAAACTATCGAGGCATGAAGCAATTTGAGCTCAGAAAAATATACACCTTCCCCAGTTTCGCAGTCGCACACACGCACACACGCCCCGCGTATAAGCGTTTTCTCCACCTATGTATGCTATATATATATAGCCTTTGTCTCGTATCCGCGCAAGGATCTCGCCGCGAAATTGCCCAAAATGCGATCTGCGATCTTTTCTAACTTTCCAGCCTCGAGAGGCGCTCGGCCATCCGCGAAGGTTCGCAGGGAAGTGCGATGCAGCAGCGTCGGCGAGATTCGAGGCTTCGTTTTAATTGCTATTTGGAGCAGGAAAGGCTCTCTCGGGATATACGAGCGGACAATCGGCTCGGTAAGAAAAAGAAAAAAAAAGAAAAAAAACGGTAAAAGCCATTTGGTGGCTCACATGAGCGAGACGAAAGTGCGAAACTCTTTCTCGTTTTCCAGCTTGTAATACATTCTTCTTTGACTTCGAATCACTCGAATTGCCTGAATGTGATTGCGAGCCTGGCGACTCTTCTCGGAATCGCAAATTACAAGTCGATCCGCACGTCGACGACAAGGATATTCGCGGCTCAGCCGCGATCGCTCGTCGGAGGGATTCGTCCTTTTAGGAGCGGCGCTCGTCCCGCGCGCACGCCGCGAGAGCGCGTCCTCGCTTTTGGACTGTCTCGCTCCTCGCGCGAGAGAGAGAGAGAGCCGAGCTCTCTCGGGTGAAGGTAAAATAGGAGAGCGAGGTTATATAGGCGAGGCGAGGGTCGACGCGGGAGTTCGCAAAGTTCTGGCTGGCTGAGCGCGCGTCCGGTCATTAACGGAGCTTATCTACATGAGCACACCTCGGGAGAGCACACTCGTGTAAGCGTCCTCCTCTCCTTTGTCCGTGTCCGTGCTCGAAATTTCTGCGCGCGCGAGCGAGCGAGCGAGCGAGAGAGACGGCTTACGTAAGGAGCCGCTCGCGGAGAGCGATGAGCCTCCTACGGGGATACGTCGAGCCTTTTTTTTTTTTTTTTCCAGAGACGAGGCTCCTTTAATCGCATCGCACTCGACTATCTGAGCGCCGCCGCCACCATAGAGTGTGAGAAAAATGGAGGAAATTTTTATTATTCGAGTGACGTGCATTGTGTCCAGCGCTGGATTTATCGTATCTTGTCTCTCTTTTCATTTCGAGGCATCAGCAGCCATGCGTATACACCTTACCCGAGCGGCCAATTGCGTCCAGGCGCGCGTAACATTCCCACGCTAATTTCCATACGCGCGGGCATTTTCGTCCACGAAATTTGTATAATTTATTCCCCCCCTCGAGCGAGAGTTCGAGCCGCCTTTTATCAGCGATCCAAAATCGATTCGAGAGCCCGCGCGCGCGCGACTCTCTCACGGCGAGAGAGAGAGCTTTCGAGCTTTTGGATTCCGCGCGGCCTCGCGCAGGAACGCGTTGTACACCTCCGCGTACGTATACTTGTTGTACGCGTCGAGTCGGGGCTTTCCGCGGGGTCACGAGAGAGGGAGAGAGCAAGAGGTGGAAGTACGCTTCGTTGCTCGCGCGTTCTCTCGCCGCTGCGGCGGAGTCAACGCGATGACGCCGCGACGCGGACTGCGAAGTATACGTGTAAGTATATATATACGTACGTGCCTGTTACACGTGCGGCCTCGGCGGAATCGAAAAAGTCGGTTGCCGCAGGAAAAAGAGGAGGATTTTTAACCGATTTTCTACGTACCGAGCCGAGAAATGCTTCGGCGCACGCGAAGATTCATCAAGCGACGGTTATTTCTTTCTTTCCCTTTTTATTTTCGGTGTGCCAGTTGGAGGAGGAGGCATTTCAGGGGGCTTCCTTGTTCTGAGGTTGTTAGAGCAGTGATTATGAGCTTTTTATGGGTTCATGTCAATGGTTTTCAAACGGAACCGTGTATCGCCTTTCTTATATATATTTTCTAATTGTATTTTGTCCGATGCACGTTATTTAATGTCTGTTTGTTTTTTGAATCCAAACGAAATTTTTTTTGCAAACGATAATACAATGGCAGTTTTATGTAACGTATGAGATGAAACGACCTTGATAAATCGAAAAACCTGCATGGAAAAGAAGGAAAACACGTAAATGTTTTTGCCAGTGCCTGCAGTTTTTCCTCGAAAGAGGCTATTACGCATCGAGTCGAATTTTATTTCTGGAAAATCATTCTCGAAAAAAAATGCATAAAACTTGAACAATAAAGGATCGAGATTTGCCCGGGACTCGAGTATTTTTTAGAATTCTTAAATTATCCGCAAACAAGAAGCTGCGAGCAAAGCGTGCAATATTGAAAATCTCCTTATAAACTCTTAAACCTTATCCGTTATTTTAATATAATCGATTTTCCAATCTGCCCGCTTCGATATTAAAGCTGATCGACATAATTCATAAACCCCCGACGTTTATCAATCAGCTCCCTCCCTTAACTTATTCAAAGCCACTCTCTCTCTGCATCCGATAAACATCAATCTCTCATCGTCGGCGTGTTTTCTTTTATCAATCGCGCGTCCCATTAAAAATCACTTGCTCTCATGAATATAAAAAAGCACCGCCCGAGAGATCGAGTGAAGCAGAGAGAGAGAGAGAGAGAGAGTCGGATCCGAAATCCGTCGGGGCGATAATCCGGCGCATCGCCGCGGGCTCGCCGAGGGGGAGGGGGGGGGGGATGATCGCCGCGTATAATTAAGTCGGCGCGCAAACAAAGCCTCGGTACACACGGGAGGAAGCTGGCAGGCCCTCGGGGCTCTTTAATTAGTAGCGCCGCTCCGGAGTTCGATCCGCAGTCGAGGGAGAGGAGACGCGCAGCCCTTATCTCCGGGGCTATCCCCTTTGTCGAGAGGCGCGGATTTCTAATCGGAGGATTCGATTTAATTAGCTGAGCGGCGCTTTGCGCGCTCGACGTCGACGACGACGACGCCCCCGAGACGAAGGAACTTTCATTTCGAGCCCGCGGCGGCTCATCGGCATAGGTGAAGCGCGAAATAGTCTTGAGGGCGTGTGCTCTATCTACCCGCGGCTAATTTTTCGCCCGATATACGTTAGACGCGTCGAAGATTTTTAATTAAAGGCCGCGTCAAAAGCTGGAAGAGGAATGTGTCGTTGGCTCTTTGCATCGTGTGTGGAAGAGTGAAATTCGTTTTTTATTGTCCTTTAGTCATGTAAAATAGGGAGATAATATGTGTGTTTGACGTTGAAGCACAATAAAACTGCTTTCTTAGCATAACCCCTTGATGTATAAAGTTTTTATGTATTATTCACTTTTTTATTCATGCCTTACTTTCACTTTTTCAATTTTATCTCGATCTCTACACAATATGCATGAATAAGTATAATATCAAAAGCACTTTAAAACCTTGTTCGTATGTATTTTCAAACACAGGGAAATACAACGCGTAAAGTTGTTTGTCCAGCGAGAATTCCCCAACTCCTACGACAAGCAGCCTATAAAGCTCTCTTCCCGAAAAACAAAAAAAAAAACACGGAGCCATCGACTCTTCCTCCGAAAACGACAGAGTCGGGCCGTCGCACGGTGGCAAAGAAAAGGGCTTTACGATGCGAAACGACAATATAACGAAAGAGAAAAAAAAAGGGAGGCACCTGCGACTCGCATTCTCACGCGCGCGTGACTCCATAGATACAGGCGCACCTGTAACCCAGAATACATCAAGCCAGGGGGAGTAAAAACGCTGCGTGCGCGCTTCTCCCACCCCGCGCGGGCTTGGCGTGCCGGGCACAATTACTAAATCGCTTAGACGGTCGCTAAATTGTCCGTTTTCCTCTCTCTCCCTCTAGCGATATAAAACCCCGCCCCCCGCTTTGCGCTCCCGATTCGTAGAATAAGCGCGAGTCCCGATCGGTGATATTTTCATCGGGTCCGATGATTCCCTATATTTTTATTTGCGAATGATTTCTGGAAAGAAATTTGCTGCCGAGCTCTGTAATTCGCCGTCGGAGGGGGGGGAATTTTTGTGTTTACGCCGGTTTAATGAATGGTCATTCGGCCGCCGCTGAAGCGAGGATTTGTTGATAGACGCACTCGCCGTTTTATTTGAATAATGCAAGTGCACATTCGCCGAATGACTAATAATTCCGGCGAGTGAAGGAGCGCCTCTCCTAATTCTCCTAAACTTCGTCGAAAGTAATTCAAACGCAAACGACTCCTCTTTGAATATACGTAAATGAGCGCGGCGACTCTCCTCCGCGGGCCCGTCGACTTTTACAAAAAACAGCGCGGGATAAATAATGTAAACTGGCTACTTTGCACATAAATTCAGCCGAAGAAAGGAATAAAGAAAGGCCCCGGCGATTAATTCAAGTCCCCAGCAATTATAATTAGCCGTTTCTTTTTTTTTCTGTCGCCCTCCCCTCCCCGTATGCTAATTTTTCCGAGCTAATGCACGAGTAGTGTTAATTTGGGCGCGGGGCATGACGTCACGCCTCGGTGCAGTCGCCATTCCTCTCTCTCTCTCGGCGTGATTTTTCCTATATAATAAAATCGCGTGCGTGCCGGGCGCTCCACGCGGGAAAAGGAGACAATGGGCTTTTTCCTTTCTTTCATTTCGCCCTCTTTCGTTTTCTCGCTCGACACTCGTTAGATACGCGAGGCTGGCCGCGCGGCGAGTCGATCTTTTTTTTTCTCCTCCTCCTACTCTCGTCGCATTTTTTTTTTTTTAACTCCGATTCGTTGCGCGAACGGTAAATTCTTCGGCGTCGATTGTTGGGCGATATATACGCCGCGGCTCTCCCCTTCTATTGCGCGGGGATAAAAGGACACATTGGGAGGTAATTGCTCGATCCGGGACGTGAAAGTTTCGCGCGAAAAACTCTCGGGATACACACGCGTGCGGCGTCTCGAGCGGAAGACTCGCTTATGTAAAAGACTCTTTATGCAAATGCGCTCTTCGAGAGAGAGAGAGAGAGAGAGGGAGAGTAAAAAAGGCAGCCGCTCGACGTAAAGCATATCTTCCGGACGGACGCGCGTTTTTATCTCGGCCGGCGATAGAAAAACGGTATAGCTGCTCGTTTGACTTTCCTTCTCGACTAAAAAAAAAAAAATAAAGAAGGCAATCCCGACAATCGGCTCGTTAACGCATTGAAAATCTCACGGTCAGGTGAAGCTGTCCACATAACAAAGCCGGCAGAGTATACGTATATAGCCTTGAGTCACCTGCGACTGGGAGATAGCTGCCGAGGGAAGGCGTGGTGCAGCGCGTCGCGAGGCCAGAGGTTACGAGTCTCCGAAAGGAGAGAGAGAGAGAGAGAGAGAGAGCTAATAAGAGGCGAGGATAATGTATCGGCGAACCGAGGGAGTGGATTGGACAGGCCAGGCTCCTCCCGTCGGTGTACATCGCCGCGGCTCATCCAACCTCCGCGGCATCATCACCCACGCGACCCGAGAGCCGCGCCGCCGCCGACGCAAGCGCCGAGGTGCAGCTTTGTTTGACGAAGATCAGAGGCGGAGAGGATGCCGAGGGCCGCGGACGCGATCTGTTTGATTTTCGCAACTCGCTCGCGGCGTTCGCGAGTACACGCGTACACAGTGTGCGCGCGCGTGTATATGAGTTGATTTTCAGAAGAATCGCTGAATTTTTATTAGATAAGGAACGTGTCCTTAAATTTCTGATAAAAGTATATCTCTCTGCCGACAGTGGGAAAACATGTTTACTCGATTGTATTATATCTACTTTTGGTACGACCGTAACGGAAGTGACCTTGTGTTTAGTTTAAGAAAATGTAATTTTTATATCATTTGAGGCGTCACTGCGGACGATGAAAAAAAATTGGACGTAATGTACGAGCCGAATAAATTACTACTTGCGGGAATTCGAAATCAGGCGCTCGAACGTTTAACAATGTCAAAAAATATTTATGTCAAGCATCGCCGAGAAACAAAGCGAGCGCGCGGAGCGAGGGAGACGGCGAAAGAAACGCACAATGCGAGCGAGAGAGAGAGAAAAAAAACGAGCGAGAGATAAAGCGAACAAGAGAGAAAGAGAGGAGAAGAAGCGATGGCCGTTATCGCGGCGACGCGCGGGGATTTCGACATGGATGAGTAATGGCCGTCATTATGCGCCTCGTGCGGAGAGAATGATTGAGATTTATATGCCTCGCGGACGCTTTCCGAGGAGGAGCGAGTGATTTTCAGCTTTTTTTTTTACTATTGTCCCTCCGGTTTTTACGAGCCGTGGCTTCTCGGCTTTAGCGCGCCGTCGAAAGCCCCTTTTTTGCCGCTACCGGGAAGCGATTAATTCGTCGTTATATGGCTTTCGCGAGAGCTTGCGAATTTCGAGAAAGCTCATTTCCACCGCAGGTGCCGGCGGGCTGAATTGCCTGAATTATCGCTGAAAATTTAGACGTACGGAATCTCTCGAAATCGCGATCGTCCCGGTCCATTAATCGAGCCGATCGATCGAAGGGGTAGTTTGATAAATCGGTAAAAAAAATTGAGTCATCACTCGAGTCGCGGCAAGTGGTCGTTTATACAAGCCTGCGAGCCGCATAATATATTCAATTACCCTATAAAACCCGAATCGATCTACCCCTGCGATGCGATCGATAATATATATAAATCATCGAACTTCCCACGGCCGCGAGAGTCGCATATCGCGCGTTTCGCGAATCCGAGAGACGCGTTCGCCTCGCGCGTTAAGAAGCAGAAAAGTGTATACGCACCGGAGAGTGTACGATCGGAGGCAAAGAAAGAGCGCGAGAGAGCCGATCCCGTTATGGCTGAGCGTTGCCCGGAGGCGATCGACAGTAATTCAATCGCACTTTTTTTCCGGCCGATTTCCGGGACTCTCTCACATCCGTCCGCCCGAGCTACCGCTTTTCTCTCCTCGGATCTCTTTGTTCCTGCGCTTAACGACACGAGGAAAAAAAAAAGGAAGGGAGCTACCGCGCGTACGTACATACATAACACACACAATTGAGTATCGGCTTTCGTCCTCGTAAATTTCCACTTATCTGACGGGTTAGATTACGGCGAGTTTGCGCGAAAATTGAATGGCCCGATCGAGCTTCATTATAGATTTTTCGCCGAGTGCTTTCTTCTGCCAGGGGGGGGGAGGCGAGCGAGAGGAACTATTAATCAAAGTCGAATAACATCCTTTCAGCGGCCGCCGAAGCGAGAGGGAGGAAAAATAAGCGGCGCGAAAATACGGAAGAGGTACGTTAGGCACCTCGCCTCGCGTTATACTTTGTAGCCGACGTGTGCCGCTGCTCGCTTTTTGTTTGTTTCCACCGCGCGTTTAACGGCGCTATTAATAATATTATTGGAGTAACTGTCGGTAAGCGTGCATTTTCAAATGCCCCGAGAGGGAAGCGACTTTTTCTGACTCGTTACATATTTTAATTGCGAGAAAGTTTATATGTATACCTCGCTCTTTTCTTAGGCGCAAAAACGAGTCCCTCAAAGATCCACTAAATGTGTCCCTCTAATGATATCCGCAATAAAGTTTTACAGTAACTGCCCGCAGAATTCCGCGGCTCTCAAAAGACATTTACCGCGAAGAGGCAATTTTCCTGGATGCGTATCTCGAAAACGGCTTTCTAATAGAAAAATACGCCTGGCGAAAAGCACGTCTAATCAATAAGTAGTCACCGAGCAAAGCGTCAGAAATCGGAGCAAGTGCACGCGGAGGAGAGGCTCGCCGCAAGTGTGCATTACTACGTGTGCTCCCTCTCGCGCTTGAAGCGAGCGGCGGCAGCAGGCTTGTCGCGCAGATAAAAGAGGATATAAGTCTGCTTACGCAGCGCGGCTCTAAGACTCTCGGGCGAAAGGAGATCGAGTGAGAGATAGAAGCCGGGCGGCAAAAGGAGCAGAGCGACAGCGCGGGAGCCGAAGTCAAGTGGAGCGAGTTCTCTCTCTCTCTCTCGCTGCTCCGCCGACTTATAAATAAATCTTGATCGCGTGGCTCGCATCCCCACCGAGGCTCCTGGCGTGCTCTCGGACGCGCGCCCGTTCTCCTTCCTTTTCCTCCCTTTTCTCTCTTTCTCTCTCTCCGCTCCGTGTGTGCTGGCTGCAGCTGATGACGAGCACCGCCGCGGGCCGGAGGAGCGGAGAGAGAGATGGAGCGGACTCGTTTTGCGCCGCGCGGCGCGCGCGAGCAAGAAACCCCCCCGGGCATTAAAACTCCCCTCGCGTGTACGGATGCGTGTGTGTATCGGCGCGTACGTCGAGCCTGTGTATATGCTCTCGGCTGGCTAAGAGGAGCGGGAGAGATCATCTCCGAGACAGGAGGATTCTGCGCCGTTCCTTCTCTCTCTCTGCGTTTCTTTCTTTTCCTTGTAATTTTCAGTTTTTATTGTTTATCGCGTTACCCGCGGGGTGAGATGCTCTTTCTTTTCGCTCGGCGGTATTTATGGTCGCCGCGCTTA
This sequence comes from Ormyrus rosae, assembly GCA_035047165.1. Lineage (NCBI taxonomy): Eukaryota > Metazoa > Arthropoda > Insecta > Hymenoptera > Ormyridae > Ormyrus > Ormyrus rosae. The sequence continues at coordinate 17,401,472 of JAWWML010000052.1, read as the reverse complement.
TATTGTTGCCAGGCGAAACAATATTAAATTGATTGAGGCTGGAAAAAATTTTAATTACCGTCGACGGGAGAAAGGTAGAGATGCGGTATCGAATACAATTACGCGATACAAAGCAAACTTTTAAATAACCCAGCCTCGGAGATCGTAGAAGGAAATAAGCGAATGAGAGAGCTTACGATTATTGCTCCTCCGTAGAATTACACATTCAATTTCGCAAAAGCCCGGCGCGGATTTCAAACGACCGGCATATACCCATCCTGCATCCTCGAACGCACGCGTTACACATAATTAATCGAGCATGTATGTACCACTCGAATCGTACAAGCTCGAGCACTTACGCTCCAGCCCCCGGGGGCGATATCTCCGAACGCGTCCGATTGACACCGTCGATACGGGGCCCCGCGAGTTACCGATACAAAGCCCCTTGTATATATAAAGAATCGCAAACGTACACACGGCGCGCTCGCGCGCTGGCTTTTTGCGAGAGCGACGGCGGCGGCGGCAGAGACACGCGCGGAAAAAACTCCCGGAGGGGAAGCTTAGAGGCGCAACCGGCCGCAGAAAACTCGTTCCTCTCGGCGGCGGCGGCGGCGTCAATTATTTATTTCGCTACTTTATTTGCCTAACGTCCTGCCGCTAGTCATTACCGAGGCTATCGAACTCGCCGAGAGATGCGCTCAGCTGCTGCTGCCGCCGCCGCCGCCGCGGCTAATGATCGACGGCTACGTCTTTTTGCCGAATCCCGCGCGGCCGAGAGGCTGGGGATGATCGACGCGTGGCGCTGCCTCGATTATACACGTACGCGGGGCCCTGCCGCGCCGCCGGGAGGAAATCGAATCGGATTGAAATGACGAGCGCCGGCCGATCGCCTCCTCGGCTCTAATGCGTTTTTATCGCGCGACATTTGAGTAGAGGAGCGCCTGCCGCCGCTGCTCCGCGGCAGAAGAGAGCTTCTCGCCGTTTTCGGAGAGCGAAGATTCGCGGCCGAGATAAGGTGTTTATGCGCCGGAATAAAGTTCGTTTATAAAGTATAAATGTGCGCGCGCGCGCAAAATAAAATGCTTTCCTGCCTCGATAGGGAAATTATCGACTTTTATCCTCGGCGCTATCTGAATAAACTCGCTGTGCAGCGCTAATGAGCTGCATATCCACGGCGGCAAATGTAGATACAGTTTTCTGCTACGTTGTTAATAGCTTCCATTCGAAATAATTAAACGATTTTTAATTTGTCGGCAGCTCTTTGCAAAACGTCAGGCCTAACTCGGATCACCGCCGTTATCGCGCGATATTAACAGTATTCTTTAAAATCCCCTAAATTGCGCTGTTTGATAACTGTTATCTGCCGAGGAGTTAACTTCCCGAGTTCATTACGCGACGTCATTAATTGAACTGGAAGCCAACGGCAACGTTACACGCTTAATTTTTTAAAACAAATGTATAACATTTTCCAAAGCCGTCTCCTAGAGTTACAAGAAACTATATAAGAAGAAGCTAAAGGCAGATTAAAATTTACGTATAAAGTAACGAGACTCGTAACGACCTTCTTAAGTCTCCAAAAAAAAACAAAAAAAAAAAAATCCTTTATCGCGCGCGCTTAACCGGCGCCGCATGAAAATTCAAATTGGAATTACCGCGAATGACAAGTTTTGAAATCCGAGAGGCGAGCCGGCCGCGGCGGCGGTCTCGACGCATCGCGTCCGCGTCTCCTTGCGCGCCCGAGAAAGAGAAGACGCGCGCGCGCGCGCGCGCCTCCGAGTCGATACAGTTACGGATTACAGAGGAGAGAGAGAGAGAGAGAGGCGCGTGCTCGGCACGCGCGCCAGAAATCGGCCAAAAAGTATAAGCCGCGCGGCCAGCTCGCGTATTAGCCGCGCGGAATGCGAGAGAGCGCCTCTGTGCTCGCGCGGCTATACTCCTGCCGCTCTTATTTTTCTCGCGTTTCCAAGCGCGCGCGGCTCGGCACCGAGGAAGCGGTGCTCGTGTACATATATCCGACGAGGAGATTCTAATGGTTATGTTAATACGGGGGCAGCGGGTGAAAAATTGAATTGCAATGAAGTAATTATACGCGAGTGTGTGATGAGTTAAATGCGCATGAAGATATTTGACGGTTTAATGGATACGCGCGCGGGAAGAGAGAGATTCGAGATAACGAACGTAATGGATTCTCTTTCGTCGGAATATTAAATCTAAGGATTTCAATTATCGGTCGTTTCTTTATTGTTAGCTTTCAACTTGTGCTTCAAGCTCTCCGAGTTGACGTGTGGAGGTCTGCGTAGAAAAAAAAAAGAAGAACGATCGAACTCGGCAGTCGGTTGATTTTCCATCGGGGTGTAAAAGAAAGTACAAATTTCACTTAAAAACCCGGCTCCCGCTTATGCATTACAATCCGGTAGTGTAGCGCGAGATTTTCTAAAAGCATCTCGCTCGGCTATAACAAGCCGCGGGCGCACCGCAAAAAAATCGACTCGCCGATCTTTTCGCAGCGCAGATTGTAAACGCTCGTAAACAAGCCGAGCCATATTTCGCAACGCGTACAATATCGCGCTTTAGCCAGAGAGGATATTTCGATAGCGGCGGCGCTCGACCAATTAAGTGCCCGGTGGATTTATCGCGCCTAAGCGCGCGAGAGGCGAAAGTTATAAGGACTCGGGGCCACCACACCGCCCGAACTGATAAGAGGCCCCCGCGCGCGCGACCGCAGAGAGCCCGGAGGAGGAAGGAAGTGGCACCCTGAGCTCTTGATTAGCAAGAAAGCGAATTTCTCAGCTACTTTATTGCAGATTATAATTCGATAAGTGGGCGCAAAACATCGGGGGCCGCCCCTATCCCCCCGCGCGCGCGCTCGAATTTATTATCGTGGGAGATCCCGGTCAAGCGGCGGAAAAGAACGCCCGGCGATTAATTGAATAAGCGCTCGCTCTCTCTCTCTCTCTCTCTCTCTCTGCCGATGAGTCCAATTTTTTGGACCAGATTTCACGAGCCCCAGTGGGTTTTAATCGTGGGAAGCATTAGTTCTTTCGGCGCGAGCGCGCAATTTTATCGCTCCTCCGTTTTTAACGAGCCTCGAGTAAAAGGAAAATATAAATAAACTGCCCTATCTTTGTCGCGGCGCATAATTACGATCTGCTTAACGGCTCCGGGCTAAGTGCGCCGGCGCGTTACGCGCGCATTTTTTTTTTTCTTTAACACATAAGAAAGCCGATGTATCCGTGCGAAGGCGATGCGCGCGAAACATTGTCGCGGGATAACAATTTTCCGGATCGGCAACATCTGACGCTTCGCCTTCCCATCGGCCTTCGAGATAATGAAACCGTTCGCCGTTATTACCTCGCGCAGAGGCGCGCGGCACTCGTGAATTTCGGCTTAATTGCCGAAGGCACGGACGGTAGCTTTTTCTCCCCCCGCGGCCGGGCTTTTAAGCGTATACCCGCGCGGCGATATTGTAAATTTCAGCGAAGCACACGTCGCGCGAAATTGCCGCAAGCGCGGTTTAAGGGTATTGTATATATCGCGAGCGTTTTATGGATTTTCGCGGGATCGATTTATTCGGCCGTTGCTTTGAAATTAAAATTAATTAAGGCTGTGCAAGGGGGCGAGAGACCTTGAAAGCGGCGATTTTCGTTTGTCGCGGGCAAATTGAAGCGCGTGCTGCCGTTTTTTTGCGCTCTCCGCTTCTTTAACGAATGAATTCATTGTGTATTTTTGTGTGTTTTATCGCTCGAAACAGATATTTAAATATGCTTTTAGTCCGGTGCCGCGAATTTCGCGGTCTTATCGAACCCAGTCCGCCGAATGAAGGTGTAATTTCCAGCCACTAAAAGTCAACAATTTTCGTTAGCCGGTTAATAAACGTTATCTTCCTCGCGTTTCACGCTTCAAAAATAATCTCTTCGAAAGCATATATAAATGCCTGAAAAAAAAAAAAAAAAAACTGGCAATACCATTTACATACGCGCATTCGCAGCGATTGAAGTCATATTTGACCGCGGCTCCTCACCGCGAGCGCCGCCGCGCCAGAAAACGAGAACAAGAGAGAGAGAGAGAGCCGCGCGCGGAGCTGGAGGTAAAGAAACAAGCGCAAAGAATAAAATAAGCTCTCGGCTGAAAAAAAACCGAGCAAAAGGAAGGCCGCCTTACACATAGTAAGGGCCGGGGTTAATTTATGCAAATCGAGAAGTAGTTCATTATCGAACCGGCTGATCGGCTTGGGAAGATGCGCGCAAAAAGGTGCGCTCCAGGTGCGCAAGCGTGCGTCTAATGTAAGTACCGGAGAGGAGCCAAGGGCGTCACCGCACTTTGATGAGTCTCGTTGCGCCTACTTGCGCGCTCGGCAGTAAGCTCGATCGTGATTTTACGCCATTTTTTTGGTTCGCGTTTTGATTCGAGCGGGTAACTTTCAAAGGAGAATGGTTGTAATGGCACGTTCGAGCGGTTGTTTAATAATTCAGGATATTTTGTTAGATGAAGGGATACTAAACTAGTCTCGGCATTGTTTGCTAAACTTCTGCTTTATGAGAAGCTAGTCAAATGAACTATAAAGAAAAAGTCTGGAAAAAGCAATTTGCGCCGCGGATGAAATTCTTTCTCATAATTATCTGCGATACAACACAACTTACACGAAATTATAGACCAGGAGGATCTAAACAAACATAAACATTTATTCGACGAACTAATTATTGCCAGCCGCGCGGCGAAGGCACGCCTTTTTCTAATCCCCCGTAGTACACCACTAAAATTCGCAATTGATTCGAAAACTCGGTTTTCCATTTAATTTAGAAAACATTTCGCAAGGGTTTTAAACGCCTGGCATTAAAGGCAAATAACAATCCTTTTAATTTGCAAGAAGCCATTCTCTCTCTCGGCTTCTTGCCGTCCGTGTACGCGATAATTTCAATGCCAAGTCAAAATTATACGCGCAGCAGAAGGAGGGAGAGAGAGAGATAGAGAGAGAACTACACGGTGCAAATTATACGCGTGCGAAAAGGTATGGCGAGTTTGTAATTTCGCTAATAACGACTCGACTCCGCGTACCAACAACAACAACAACAACGACGACGACGACGACGTCGGGGTAGAACAAATATGCATCGGAGGAAAGAAAGTAGCAGTTGCCTGGAGGCGCGAAAAAACAAAGCGCTCCATACGGACGAATGTAAGCCGGAGCTCGAGAAGCGAAAGATGTAGGGGATACGCCGTACTTGGAGAAATCATCATCGTCCAGTGCCGGGGCAAAAACGTTTATTTGTTGTTGCGCGCCTTTCAAAAGTCGATTCCCCGTAGACTAAAGTGCCTGCATAGAAGCAATTTTAACCCGGAGAGCTTAAGGTTGTTGAGAGAAACGAGTTTCTTGCGGAGCTTCGCAGTTTTTAACCGGCTGTTTAGAAAACTTTATGGATTGCTCAATTTTTAAGAGCTCTTTATCAGCCGAGCAACAGAAGTATTCAATTAAGTTGTCAACGAGCCATTTCGCGTTAAAAATTGAGAAAAAAACATCACTTTTGATATTGTAAAAACCGTGTAAATGTTATGTAAGACGGGAACGAATGATTTACCATCGGTCGTCCAAAAAATAATGACCAGGCGATAAATTCAAACGCAAAATATATGAAATTCGTATCACCAAATTGCGTTCCCCAAAGATCGCTAAAATTGATTTTCAAATTGAATTCCTTTTGAGATCGACTTAAAGGTGCATTATCGCGCAAGACAAGCCATTAAATCACGGCTCAAACAAAGACTAATTTTCAAGTCAGACTGTATCGGAACAGCCACCTCAAAACCTCGTTCGCACTACATATAACTACGACATAATGCAATGGTATAGACCTCGGCAAGTGTCTTTTTCCCCGCCCTCTCTCGCTCGTACGCGCAGTCGAAGAAACTTGCGGGAGCGAGAGAGAGAGAGAGAGAGGGAGTTTCGCAAGCGAGCGTATATTTCGCGTTATGCGCGAAAAAGCCGTGGCATCTCGCACGTTGTTAAACGAGCCGATTTTTTTGGGCTCCCGCGCAAGCATTATACGCTCGTTGCAGAGGCGTGGGTATATCGTTAAAGGGAATTCAGGCTGGCTTTTAACGAGGGGGGGAGATATACCCCGAAAGAAACGCGCCAAAGAAAGTGTTAACGCGCCGCGTTACAACTATAAAGTTATGCGCAATGGCTCAAAGTTTCTACGGATCGTTATCGCGAGCCGTAACAGGCCGAAATTATTGTTTTCGGAATTCATTACACGCTACGGGTGTACAGATGTCATTAAGCGAGAGAAAGCCGGAGCCGATTTTTCGGCGCAAGAACTCGCGAGGTGTATATAAACGTCGGCACGGGGCTGCTGGAACGAGCAAGAACTCTGCGGATCTTGTGTACGTGTGAAGTGGAAGAGGTTCGTGGGCAAGAAGATTTTACAGTTGAATCCTCGATTGTGAAGCTGAAATTTTGAAACGCCATGCTTTAAGCGTTCTCGAGCCAGTCGGCGGATGATTTACAGGCCCTAAACTCCGAGACCTGCTTTCGGTCTTTGGGCAAAAATGTCGGAGAATCAAAAACCCAAGCTTTCCTCCCATAAATAACCCGTCCCCGGGCGTTTTTCCCGCCTCCCCGGTGCAGTTTCGTAACAGAAAACGCGCCTCGTCCTCCCCCCGCAAGAAGCCGGGAGCTTCCAGCCAAAGAAAGTGCCAAGCGGCGGCGCGTTAACGAGAATATGCAAGTACATAGAGAGAGAAGGGCCATCAGCATCCCGGGCCCGTTTTTGCCTCCTCCTTAACTCCTCGGCGAACTATAAAATCCGCACCTGCACGCGAAACTTGGGCTCCGACAACACACACACACGCGCGCTCCGCGAGAGAGGCGGCGTTTCTAGTTTTTCTCCTACGTATATCGGGAGCGGAGAGCGGAGATGAATGAACCCGGCAATTCGCTGGGAGCAAGGACCTGAGAGGAGCGAGTCCTCTCTCTCTCTCTCTCTCTTCGCGGGCATTATCAGCTCTATAATCTTGGTGCGTCCTTCTCTAGCGCTCCACTCCACGCCCTTCTCTTCGGATCCTTTTTCTCTATTTCCTCCCTCATCGCTCGGCTCTCGAGCGCGCGCCGCTTAAAACCAGAAGCCGCACGCGCGCGCGTATATATATATACACGCAGGCGCATATAAACCTTAGAGGCCCCCGAGACTTTAATGCAAGGCGCGAGGAGCCGTAAAACAAGGAGGAGTCGCGATGGCCCAAATGCTTTATATCGGAGCCTGGACTCGCGTCGCTCCTTTTTTTTTTAACCCCCTCCCCGGCCGTTGATGCTGGGGCTTTATACCGGGAATTTCCGCTGGGAAAAGGCGGCTCGGCGATTTAGTTTCCTAGGTGTCATGTCTGTATATAAGCTTGCTTCCTTATAGTTCGCTCGCGTGTAATGTACAAATTACATTTTAAGCTTCTTTTATGGATCAGAAGAAGAGGAAGCCGGCGAGCCGCCGCAAAAAATCTCCAACTTTAACGTCTACTGCGAAGGTTTTCGAATAAAATCGTAACCATTTCGAGCTTCTTGGCGGCGATTAAGATTCTATCGCCGAGATTCTAAAGTCTGATACTTTCCATCAATTGACCTCAATATACACTAAACGCTGAATAACATCGGATAACTTGTTGTTTCGTAGCCAACATCATCATCCGGGAAAACAATGGATTTTCCCATCCGTATAAAACCGGCAATAAAATTAATCACAGCCTTAAAGAGAAGCGGATCATCCGACGCCGCGTTATCTCGAGCTCGAGAATCGAGAGAGATTATCGGCAGCGAGGATCGAGAAAAATCCCCGCGCTCCCTTATCAACCCTCCACCTGGCACTCTCTTTGACGCTTTTATTTCCAAAGTAATACATTTAACGCGCAGGTTGATACAATCGGCACGGAGCAGTAGGCAGAGAAAGGAAATTAATGAACAAGGTTTCGCTATCTCCGTCGGATATCGGCTTTCAAGGCTACCGTACACCAGCTCTCCTATGCCGAGGCGTTCCATAATCAGTCGTCGGGGTCCGCACAATAGCCCCCCCAAACGCCGAAGTTTCCGCGGCCGGAAAGCGAGAAATCGGTGAGAACGCGCGCCGGAGAGTGTCTTTTTTTTCTTCTTCTGCAACAATCCGCCGATAGATCTATAATCAGCGCGGCGCGGCCACGCCGTAAAGACTAATCTCGGATGCAATAATTCCGCGCGCTCGCGCGAGAGCGGCGGCCGTAACCGGGCTTTCGCCTCTCTTCCTGCCGAAGGCTCGGCTCGTTCTCCTTTTTTCTGGCCTGGAAACGGCAGCGACATTAGGCAAAAGTCCGCAATTAAAAATCCATAATAACGCGCGCGCTCCTCCGCCGTAAAACCGCGCGCGCGCGCGCGCGCTCTCCCGTGTGCCCCGCGGCCACGCACGCCTCCGTCTGTAGTATACCTGTATCTCGCGCGCTCGGGGGAACGAGCGAGAGAGAGAGAGAGAGGGATAATACACCTGCGCACAAGAGAGGCGAATAATGAATGTACTGGACGCCGGTAGCTCCCGAGGCGTATACCGTACAAGAGCGGGATGCTGGGCGCGCGCCGCAGCCGCCAGAAGAAACTTCATTCACAGATCGGTAACGAGAGAGAAAGAGAGGAATAAAAGGGGAGCGCTCGCTCGCTCGCGCCGAGGAAGATGGAGAGCGGGAGCGCAGGCTGTAAAATAAGACGGAAAGGAGGAGGATGTGGAGAATGGAGAAAAAAGGAAGGCGGCGCGCGAGGCGAGAGCGGAGCGAACGGGATGATGCCCCGACTTCTAGCCGCTGGTGCACGCCGGATCGTGCGAAACGCTGCTTAACTTTAGATAAGGAACGACGCCGGACTAATTAATGTTGTAAGCCGATTTTTCGAGATAAGGGCGGGAGAGAGACTAGTTTTTCAGCCCTGCCACGGGGAGACGGTGCGTCTCGTGTTTTTGGTTTTATGATTGACACGCGATTATGATAAGGATTGTAGAAGGAAATGTTCGATGTATCGCGATGCTCCGCTGCAAAAACGTCGAAACGACTAGCGCCAATATTTGTCTTTCGCTCGGCGACTTATTGCTGTATCCGATGGAGTGGCAAATAACCAAGGTCGGAAAAAAAGGTTTCTCGCGGCTGCCGACGCTAAAGTGCGCTCTCGAAATAAATAATTCGAAATAAAGAAGCGTGAAAACGGCAAAAAAGAGCGCCGCGCGAGAGCTGCGAGCGAGAAACGAAACATACGGGCCGCAGAGAGAAAGAGAGAACGAACGAAGAGCGCTGCCGCAGAAGAAAAAGAGAGGAAGCCTGCAGCGGGACGAACAATAAGAAAAAGAAGGATCGCGAGCCGGAGAGAGAGAGAGAGAGAGAGAGAGAGAGAGAGAGAGAGAAATAGAGCAAAAGAGGCGAGATAAAAAGGCTCTCTCTCTATTATGCCTCCGGGTTCTTGGTCGGCAGCGTCGGCACGATTATGAGCTACAATTATGTCCCCGTCCTGGCAGCGGCCTCGCCACAGGTATACATATACAACGCTCTCTCGCGCAAAAGTCGGAGCGGAAATTTATACGGCGGATTCCAGAGGCGGCGGGGCCGATAGGTGTTGTTGCCCGGGAGAGGAGAGATAAAACGCGGAAACGCGTGTCCCTTAATAAAGTGGAGGATCGGCAGGATAATGCCGGCGCAGAAGGAGGAAGCACGTGCGCAAGGATGATGCGTAATTTAGGCGGAATCGACGTCGTTATTATCGGCGCCCGAGCCGGGGGGGGAGAGCAGCAGCGCGCGGCCGTAATCGTTTATAAAGTATTCAAGTAATTGCGCGCGCGCGGGCTTTTATTGTTGCTCCCGCGAGCGTAGGAATTTAGCGTCGATAAATTTATCGCGAGAGAGCCCGCCCGCCGGCTTTATTATTTCGATATTACAATGAACCATTGCTGGGAAATTTCTGGATCCGAGCCGCAGTATATATATGGGAATGCTTTCGATTCCTCGTAAAGGAGAAAGAGAGAGAGAGAGAGAGAGAGGACTCCCTTTTTTGCGCTAATTTCAGGCTGCGTACCAAATTAATTGGTAAAGTCGCTTTTTACGAGGACGGCGGAGGAAGTCGCCGCAAGAAATCCCAACTTATATAATGAAGTATTAGAATTTATCGAAAAACCTTTGTAAATAATGGAGACGATGTTGTTCCAACTAATTTCACCGAACGTACTTACACCGCGTTACTAAATTATCAGTTGCGCTTTTTTCGAATGCACGTGCCTCGGATTATGTAACTTGAAATTTTCAATGAACCAAACTTTTTGCTTGGAATCTCCACTCATGTTTTAATGCAGTCGGTTGATTGAATATCTACATATTCATTGGCGCAAGGAAACTCAAGTGGAAAAATTTATATAGAGATACGTTGGATATATCAGTGGTATCCGGTGAACGCCTCGTTCATATAAAGGCATTATCCAATTAGGGAAGCCGGCCATCACACGGCTTATCGACTCCATCCAAAAATCGGCGCTCTCAAGTTTCCCCGTGAAAAATCGTCGTCAGGTGTTAATCATCTCGGCGGGCTTCCTGGCTTGCGTAAGTCGGGCAAATCGCGCGGAAAAAAGAAAAGGCAGCGCCTGTATGTATACGTACCGTGGAGCCCATCAATCTAGAGGCCCCCATTCTCCGCAAAACCAACGCGAGACCGCCAGAAAACGCCTTTCTCAATCGGCTGATCGTTTTCGCCCGACTGCATAACAGCAGGGTATGCATTAGCGGCAAATCCTCCATTAGGAGCCGCTGAAAGAAACTTTCGTTATATACGTACGGCACACGCACGTATGCATTATCGCCTCGGGATCAGCACGGAATATTGCGGAGAGGCCGAGTTTCTCTAGGCCCCGCAATAGACTGCCGCGCGCGGATAGAGACGGGGAGAGATAGAGATAGAGAGAGAGAGAGAGAGAAGTCGTGAATGAATCGAATCGCCGCCCCCCGGAGGAGGAGGGCAAACACGAGCTCCAGACAATGAATGGAGCCGGGAGAGAGGCTGACTTTCCCGCGCGTGCCGAACCGCGCGCGTACAAGTGACAGAGAAGACAGCTGTCTGGAAAAACCGCGGCCATTGATTTCGAAAGGAAATCGCTGTGTAGAGAGTTATCTCTCTCTCTCTCGCTCTTTCTCCCGGCTAAACTATCTCTCGAGAGACTTTCGACTTCCGGTGTGTATCGCCCGGAGAGGGGTAGAGAAAGAGAGAGAGAAAGAGAGAGGATGACGTAACTTCAGACAGCCACCGTACCGAACGCCGCTCGGGGAAACAGGTACACTAGGAAAGAGAGAGACCGAGATATAGAGAGAGAGAGAGAGCAGAAAAAGGTGCACGAGCCTTAGAGGAACGAGGTAAGGGGCTATTCACAACGGTCTGCTGGATACGCTGCCTCGTTTATGAATGGAGAACAGTTTCGGCCTTTAAAACGAGCCCGACTTGGGTTCATTACGTACGTTTTAGGTTTGTACTTTTTAGACCAGATTTTGATAAATTTACTTAATCAGCGAGTAAATGATACTCATTTTGACTTTATTTCGAGCAACAAGAATATTTCATTTATTTAAACATCAACTACAGTTCGTACGAAAGAAGACTCGAAAATTCGGAGAGAATGCAGCAGCGTCATTTTTTCAGCTCGCACACGGTGTGAAGCCCCTTGTTCGAAAGCGGGGAAAGAGAGACGGAAGATTGTGCAACTACTCGCGAAACGAGGACGAAGAGATAATGGCAAAAGAGTAGCCGGTGCCCGAAGTGAGCGAGAGAGCGAGAGAGAGAGAGAGAGAGAGCGGGACAGAGGGGTGGGGAGAAGATGAAGGTAAAGCGGTCCTCCGCAAGACACGTTCCCACGATCTCATGAATGAACTCGCGTGGCTACTCGAGCCTCGAGTGGGGGTCTCTAACTTCCCCTCGGCCGGTCGGCTCACTTCCTTTCGCTCGCCGCGTCCTTCTCCCTCTCTCTCTCTCTCTCTCTCTCTCCCTCCGATCGATTCCTCTCCGTCTTTGATGCGCTCGTCATCAGCGACTTCTTCCTCCTTTTGCTCGGCTTTTTAACGGCCGAGAGAGAGAACTAGAGATCGGCACGCATACGTGTCCGGCTCTCCCGGGAGAGGAGCGAATTTATTGTTAGTTATATACGTCGGAGCGCGTAATAGCGCCGCCAAGGCGGACAATTTTCATTTACCGAGAAGAAGACGTCATTATACGCGCGCTCTCTCTCTCTCTCTCTCTCTCGCGCCGCTGAAAAAAGGGCCAGGCGAGCAATGGTAATTGCGCCGCGAGACTCGCCTCTCCACCTTTAATAGAATATATATGTGCGCGCGCTAGCGAGAAAACGCGTTATGTGTCCCCCTCCCCCCCTCATGGCCCTTTTTAGCCTTCTTGTTGCCTTCCGAGCGCTCGTCTTTTTTATTGCCGGCTCCTGGCTCCCGCTTATTTATTTGTGCCGTTCCTTTCGCATACATACATATAAGCCTGATAATTTCATTACAGCCCAGAGAGAGAGTGAGAGAGAGAGAGAGAGAGACGGGGCCCGACGTCCACGTGCACCGGAAGCGGATACTTTTCGGTGATCTGGTGCGTCTCGTCTGGAAAGAAGAGAATGCGAGCATCCGATGACCATATGTGCAGAGAGGCGACTCGATACGACCCGCACGCCGGAGAAAGTCGCCAGATTTTCAGTGAAGGCTGCCATGATTTCTAGCGCGCTCATAGATTCCGGAAGGCTCGTAACGATTCCCGGAATATTTCGGCGTTGCGTACATTTATTTCTGGGATTTTTTGGAGAGAGAAAAAAAAAAAAAATTAGTCGAGCCGAGACTCGCGGCCATTAGCTAGAAAGTTCACCTGCCGTTTCCTATATATATATAATACGTTATTTCGTAAAGAGGCAAAAGCAGCGGCGGCCCCGAACTTTAATGTTTCTTTCATTTATTGAATGGGCTACTGGAAAAGAATTTTAGCGCATTTAACGGAAATTGCTTGATACGATAAATCAACCATTTTTCAAAAGCCAAACATTAATAGTCACGCCGTCTGTGCATGTCATTTCCTGCCTCAAATTTATTATCTTCCAAAGAATTCATTGGCCTGCATTTCTATATATCTAAATAAACACGCACGTATACTCCGACAAAAAAACATTTAATTCAACCATCGTTGAGCAATACCTCCCTCCCCCCTCACTTCCTCGGCGGAATTAGACGCAGAAGTCGAAAAAGGGAAGGAAAGATCATTTAGCCATCGCGACAAGTGAAAAAAAAAAAAAAAAGAAGGGCTGCGCCTCGGCGGACAAAGCAAGAAACGCGCGCGGCGAGCACCGCGTCGTACACGCACACGTGCACGCCGCCGCGGAGAAAGAGGGGCCCCTCTCTCTCCTTGCTACCTGTTGCTGCCCCCCGGGCGTACGTCTCTCTCCCCCGACTTCCTACCGGGCGGCGAGCGTTAATGGTGCATCAGTGAATCGGGGCACGGCGCGCACCGAGCCACAGGTGCTGCTCACTGCTGTGCCGAGGGGAGTCCACGATATATTTTAGATCGCGCGCCGGTATACAGCGTTATTGTCGTCATCGCGCTCGACTGACTCCTCGGCCCGGCTCCTCTTCCCGCGATTTTTCCCTCCTTTCCCTCCTGTTCTGTGTGTGTGTGTGTGACTTGAATGAGCCGCGGCGCCGAAATTACCCAGGGGTCGTAAGTTTGCAGGTTGGTCTTTATTCGGCCGGGAACGAAGGGAATTTTGGGGGAACAATGAGCGACGCTTTGTACGGGGCTTTTTTTTTCGTAAATGGATTCATTGAGAGTAATGTTGCTGTTGTTGCTGCATTAGCGGGGATATGGTGGTATCCACAACGAGGAGAGGATAAAAGAATGCACTTGCTTCGTCCAACAAATCATGCGTTTTATCAATTTACGTTATGGTAAAGAATTTAACGAAAATAATGAAAATAATGTAAATTTTATCTGCATTACACCCCAACATTCATCACTCGAATAATGTAATCAACTTGTCCAGCGTTCGAAACACTTATCGCAGCAAAAACCTGTTACAGAACTTACAGTTTCGAGCTGAATGTATTAGGAAAGGAGATAAAAGGGCGCAAGTACACGCTCCGAAAGCGGCTCGGCGCGTTTGCTGCGATCCTATTCCCGTCGCATTCATTGATGAAAAGGCAAAGAGCTCCGCTCGGCGTCAGGTTCCTGCCTTACCATCCAGAGGTCGGTATACCGCGCGATCGGCCGCCGTTCTTTGATCCGCGACGCGCTACCTATGAGCGGATCATCGAACCTCCTTGCCTGTCGAGAATCGCCGACAGATGTAGCCACCAGGCCGGCGCGACTCGCGCGACTTCGGTCGCGTTTTTCGACTTTCCGCGCGCGGGCGCCGATCGGAGACGAAAAGAAGGCGTACTTCGCTTCGGAGAACGAAGAGGAGAGAAACGACGATATCGCGATTGAATGAACGAAACGGGAGAGATATACGATGAATGGAACGCGGCACCGGCGGCTTAGAGTATCGATAAACGAAGCCCGTTAGGTATAAGGTAATCCGCCGATGAGGTTCTCGCGTGGGCCGAGGCCAGGACGGCATATAATACGTGCGTATTTACAATATGAGTAAGTGGGCAGAGAGCGTAAAGAGGAAAGCAAAAATCATCCGAGCTGCGTAGATTGCGAGACTTCGCGGAACTCGGGGCGTTATCACCTCTTTCGCGAACGTAACGCCGCGCATTTTTTAACTTCCGGAGAGATGGACGCCTCGGATAAATTCTCGGGGAGGAGAGAGACGCATGCGGGGGGGATAGGAAACTGAAAATAGATCGATTGTTCCCATCGATGATTGGCCTTTTCAATGATTCTGTGTATTTTGTCGGAGAGGCTCGTATCGGGAGTGGGTTACGTCGAGGGGGGACAGTGCTATCGAATTCAAAGATAATTACGAGCTCTCTTCTCGGAAATTTCACTATTGCATATCGCGGTAATTATCGCTCGTTGATTAGTTGACGATCGTAATATTATGAGGATGGCAATTGATAAGGAGGGCAACTAAGCCTTTGTGCAAGAGGCGATGCTAAAGAAAACGGTTCGTCACGATGACGGAAATTTCTCTCTGCCTCGGGGAATGTTTTATTATTAGACGAGAATATATTTAAACTAGCAGGACTTTATTAAGTTGCTTAATTATTTTTGGTACGTACGTCGAAAATTCAAAATTAGTTTGTGCAGCCTGCACAAATGCACTCCGCAACGCAGAGTTTTATTATTAAATCTTCGCGCTAACGAGATTATTTATATATATTCAGTTGCAGTCTCCGCGATAAAAAAAGGCTAATTATATTTCAGAAAAGGTATACACAAGAGAATAATTACTTTTCCGCTGCTCCTAATCCCCTACAATCAACTTACTCCTCGATCACGCCCATTAATTTCCCTTCTACGAGACGGCGCAAAGTAACTGGTTCTTCTATAAATATATCAATCAAATAAATATTAGCAGTTTACACATCCTGTCCAAAAAAATTCTACGTCTCACTTCTCGTCCGAAGTACGCTAACGAACCTATAATCCCAGCAGCTCTCGTCCATCATATATATAGTATATATTTTTTACTCGAAACCGGTCGTGAATCTTCAGAAACGCAAAGAACACCGCAGAAAGAAGATCGCACCGGCGACTAAAGCTCCCGATGGTTCACGCGAGTTCCTCAACGTCCATCGAATGCGCGATCAATCGAGAACGTGAGAAACGAAATTTCACGAAAAGTACAATAAAAGCCGCCGGCCGGCGAGCCCCTCGATCCCCGCCAGTTTCTCACACGTCCGCTGCGGTTTTTACGTCCCGCAAAGTCGCTCTTGAATAATACCGCACGTCAAAGATTTTTGCACTCGTGCTTTTTCATCGAAGACGTAGAGAGTCAGCCCGTCGACGCGCTGCGAGCGACGTAATTGCGTCTCTCTCTCTCTCTCTCGGCATTGTCGTCAATGAAGCCTTTCAGGGAGGGACGCGGCACCGGACACAAAGTGAGCGCGAAAGAGAAAGAGAGAATACTCGCTGGATAAACATGAGTTTTACGCTCTCGTTGACGACTCATGGGAATACGAGCGCACTCCATCTTTTTTTTTTCGTTTTTTTTTCTTCTTCTTTGGACCGTCTTATGCAAGTATACTTTGCGCAAATATTGGCCGGTTCGAAACTCTCCGAAAAGAACGCGTTACGTTTTTCCCCGGTTACAAAGAAGTCGAAATACGATTTTACGTCGGAAAAAGTGTCACGGCTCATTCATAAATCTATAAACGGCGGTCGGATTGTTTTTTTTTTTCTTTTCTTAATGAAAGGGGTTTATCTCGGAGCTTTCGAAATTGAAAATTAAGTTAAGGAAATGAAGCGAAGAAATCTCAATATAAATATAATTAGCTGCTAACGATAAATGGCGTATTCTATTTTCAAGCGCTAATACATAAAAGCTTCATGAAGAAAAATAATTATTTATTTTCATATACCGAACTAAAACTAGAAACGGATGGAAAATAACGTTTATTTTTGAAATCGGACTCGCGATTATTGATAAAAATTTTCCTTTTCCTCGCAATAACAAAGAGAAATTCCCTTGAGCACCAAAAATTACAAAACACAAGCTCCGGAAAACCCTCGAAAACAAAGAGGAAACCCCCCCGAAAAAATAATCCCCGAAGTCAAACGCCCGAAAAATCCCATCTCCAAACGCGCAACGGAAAGTTTGATTCGTATACGTATAAACGTATCCCCGACGTCCAGGCCGCCGAGCAGATGGCACGAGCGATAGTCGCCTTGGCGGCTACTGAAAAAAAAAGGCTTCACCCGACACCGTTCGCTCGGTACAGATAGGAAAAAGGAGAGAGGACGATCGAGAGACGCTCCCGTACCTCGAGCACGTACACACGAGGAGATGCGCGAGTGCCGCTCTTTATCCGGTGTGCGTGTACCCGCTCGCGACCCTTGCGCGACCCTTTTGCGAAGACTCGGCCGGACTCGTTTTTCCGCGGCGCGACGACGCCGATTACCGGAGCTTCCGATATGGCAACCGAGCGCGCGACTCCCGGTTTCTTTCGATAATGGCCTCTGGCACGACAACGTCGAGAGAGAAGAGAGAGAAAGACGGTGACGGAGCGCGTAGCGGCCGAGGTTTCGAAGGATATATGTATAGATTAATTGGCATGGAGTGCGAGATTCAATTTTCGGCAATTTGTGCACGCCGCAAAGGCGGACTCCTAAGTGGATAAAAGCGGATATGTGCAGGCGTTTCCGAGTAATGAGAAGCTAATTTTAGAGGTCGAGCCGAAATAATGGCCGCTACGATCGCCGGCTATAGACCCAAAAGCTCCGCTCGGCATTCGCGCCAATATCAAAATTATTACTCTCCCATACACATCCCCAACGAATTTCCGTCTCGCGCTCGACGAAAAAAAAAAATTTCTAGAAAACTCGGCGACCGTAAGCGGAACGAAATGCTCTCTCCTAGCCGTCGAGCGGCTCGGCATTGCTTACAGAGCGCCGCTTTTGTCTTTCCTGTGTTGTGACAAATCAATGTAGAACTCGCGCGTTCGCGCTCGGATTGTTATCAGAGCCGTGCAGCAGCGAGCCGCTCGAAGCATCGCGCCTGGCATTCGCGCACGAACGAGAACAATGCCGCGGATATATAGTCTTCGCGCGCGGCGCGCGGTTAATTATAAAATTACGTGTTTTTAAAAAGCCGCCCGCAAGTCGGGCATTGTGCGACGCGCGCCTACGCGATTTTCGCTGTGGACGTACGTAATACCGGGAAGACGATCGGGCTGCCTTCAATTAAAACTAATTCAATCAGCGCAACGCTCGAGAGCGATTTATTTATTTATTTTTTTTTTTCTTTCCGCGGAGGCTAAAAGGCGGCCCCGCGCAATTTTACGCGAAACGAATTATAAAAGCTCGCCTCGCGCGGCTAATTAGCGGCGAGCGCTTCGAGGCGCGTGTATAATTGAGCGTGAGCGAGACGCGCTTTTCATTGTCGCACGACCGGCCAATATGATGCGAGAGTGCACGAATGCGAGCACGAAACGGGAGCTCCAGCCCCGAGACTACGAGCGAGATTTTTCGTCTCGTTTCGCGTGACGCAAGAAAAAAAAAACGCTTTCGCTCACGAGATAATTTCTCCGCCAAGTGTATTAACTCGTTACGGCCGCGGTTTGCGGCCTTTGGGCTTTTAGCGTTTACTGTTTTACTTTGAAGATCGGTGTATACGTTTGGAAATCAAACGAAAGCTTCCGCGGCTCCGCTGAAACTTCAACACGCCCCCGGCGTAAACATTGACGTTAACTAAGCACCGCCGGGAAAATTAGTAGAAATTTAGCGAGAGCGAGTGTACCGAAGGGAATTTTTCAAATGCCCCCCCTCCCAAACCGAGAAAAAAGCGAAACTGGCACTCGGCTTGACGCGCGTCTGCTCGTAGGTGGCTGATTTCTGTGCACGGCGCGCACACACGAGCTCGCACGTGGGTCAGCAGACGAATGCGCCCGAGGGCCGGGGGGAGAGAGAGAGAGAGAGAGAGAGAGACAAAGCCCGAGAGACGGAGAAGGGAAGACGGGGGCGTCCAGTGGGGGGCTTTAATGAGGATGCTGCTGATTATCCAATTCGTGAATTCTCGCTACATTTTCATCGCGCTCGTCTAACCGCGAGTAACAAGATCGACTCGCCGCGAGCGTAACGCGCGCGCCTCCGCACCGATGTATATAGTCGCTCTTTGACTTGCTGATCAGCGCGGCCCGGCTTGCTTCTCTTTCTTAATCTCGACTCTTTTTTTTTTTTTTTTTTGCTCTCTCGACTTAACCCTGGAGCGCGCGATAATTACGCCGGAGGCTGAGGCTTAAAAAGCTCTCGCTCCTCTCGCACTTAACCTTTATTGTGGTATGCTACCTGCTTCCTGTCGGCCTTCTTCTCGGTTTACCAGGCGAGATATCTGCTTTAGTCACGGGGTTTTGAGAATGCTGCTAAACTGTTTTAATAACCTTAAGCTAATAGCAATTATTCTTTTAATCTCGTCTACTTGCGAGCAGCTTCACTTGAGGTACTTTAGCTTAAAAATCTGTAATTACGCCTGCAACCCTTTTCTCAAATTGTGTTTTACTTGTAAAAAAATAAAATTCCAGCCGTATAACTAAATTGATCACTTTACGTTGATAAACGCCAATCCAAAGTTTTCGTAAACAAAGCTTAACCGAGGTCCAATCAACGTCCGACGACAAGTATACGTGTACACGACGCGCATATAGAACTCCGGCTCACGATTTTTCACGCCGCCCATACATTATATTTTTCGGTAATTGACTAATCGCACCGAGAGCCCGTCGAGACTCCGGGCAGGAAACGGAAGAGCCGCCGTTCCGTTGCCGGCTCGGAACGACGACACGAGTCAATGACACGGCGACGACGACGTGGGGGCGCCGTCGAAATGCACACCGCCGCCGCGAGACGTTTTCTTACCAGATGCATGCGCGTTTAAACGAACTTCCGCGCGGCCGCGGCCAATCGTCATCATCAATCCTAATCTAAAAGCCGCGAGATGCAGCGCGCGTTCCATTATTCTCTCGTGTCCCGCATGGATAAAGAACATTCGATACGACACTTTCGGGCCGGGTTTATGTGTATACGCGCCTTTCTTACGAATCAATTGGCCGTCTCTCATTCGATTCGACGCGGCTGAGGATATGGCCTTGCGTTTCGTGGTAATTGGCTCGGTTATTAATGTTGGCTCTGCACTTACCTTTCGGCTGATTTATGTGGGGCCGTTGGGGTTTGTCAATTTTCGAGCTTAATTATCGGGGAGCTGAGCGATGACTTTTTGATTATTGTATTGTATACCAAACATTTTTTTCATTGAATTATACGGGGAATAAGTACCATTACGCGTTGCATTCAGTTTCAATCAACTGAGAATTAACATTTCGTTGCGCCTCGAGGTAATAAATAAAGCTATTGCTTACAATCAATAAATATTTATATATTCATAAAAACGAAAAATCAATAAACTCACCAAGCGAACTCTCCGGGTCGGACAGATCCGAGATGGACGGCACCTTGCGCATCGCGAACGAGCCATTGATTCGGCCGGGTATGCTGGGTACGAGGCTCTCCTCCTCGGCGTCCGAGGTCAGTTCCTGCTTCATGTACTTGGCCATCCTCATCATCACGCCGGAACCGGGCACCGTGTCTAAGCCGTAGCCCAGCAGGCCGCCCATGCCGCGCGCATCGCGCTGAAACCAGACACAAAAACACACGGGTGTTTACTATATATTTTTCGTCGCGGTTATCGTACGAATAACGGGACGAGGCAGGCTGTAACTAACGTATATAGGGGGGAAACCGGACTTTTTTTTCAACTGAAAAATGACTTGGAAGTTGGAAGAGGAAGTGATAATCAGCTGGGGATCTCGATGGAGGATGATTGTTTTTAATGACTCTCGAGTATGTGGTTATTCGTTAGTTTGGCGCAATTTACATCATACAGTTCGACTTGGGATTTGATGATTCGACGATAATGTATATCAGTCTGCACGCGCATGTTGATTTCCTTAATTCACCTTGAAAGAATCGGGTGTACACGGGCGCGTCTATTTCGATAAACCGCGACGGAAAGTCGCTATTGGCGGTATATCGATTTATCCAATTGATAGCGCAATATCGGCGGCTATCAATTATACTTGGTAAAATCGACGGCGAGCGTTCGCGCCTGTAAGCTCATTAGTTTTCGACAAACAATTATAAGAGTGCCCGCGGTGCCAGCGACAACTACACGCGGCCTCCTCGTTCGGCGTCGCAGCGGCAATTTGTAATTCGAGCTTAAATAGGAGATTCGCGTGGCGACGACCGATTCGAAGAAGGCATGTATATTGGGATTTACGCGCGGGAGGTGGACAGTTTTATTGGCCTGCGATTCATTGTTTCGCTAAACGCGAGGAGGCGTGAATCAATGGGCTCTGAGGAATGAAGGGGAATCACGAGGTTCGTTACGATTCTCGTTAAAGGGCTCTCGCCGCGGAGATGGACTTGTAGGTGGATGTTTATGCAGGGTTCAAGGATTCGGAGTTGAAGGCAATTACAAGGATCGATGCAGGGAGAGAGAATGAAAGTGAAAGAATCCGAAAATGATCGTTGTAAGCTTTTTTTTTTAATAAATCAAAGCTGATCTAATTATATCGAGATAACTCTATGACATCATATCAATATCTTATCGTAATAAAAAGCACTTTTTAATAAATGTTTAGGCAAATAAATTTAGAGAGGAAAAATTATCGTGTTTGATCTGCTGATTTTTTTAAAGATTACATGAATAAATCTGGTATTTTTTTTCTAGTTGTAGAATAAAACGTTTTTAAATGCATATTGTCTCATTTATTCCAGGAAATCATTTTCGACAATGCAGTTAAATTATCATACACTAAAGTGCAGGAAAGGGGTTGGGAGTAGTTTTTAAATAATTTTAGTCTTTTTTTTTTTAAGTCTGCAACTTTCTAGTGGTTTCGTTTTACGATAAAATCTTTAAATCTGAATCGGAGTAATTGCGTTTCCTGCAATGAATAAAATTTTATCAACGAGGGATGTCGCATATATTTTTTGCTTTCCTGTTTCCTGCACATATTTAGCTTTATAATGTGCCAAAAATAAGTTGCAATCTCTAAAAACCCGTTTGACAATAAAAAATGTATAGCCGTTCTACTGTTTCAAATAAGAAAAACATTCAATCAGAACTGATAAGTTGTATCAAATTTTTATAAACTTTTTAGGAAAAAAAAAATATATTTCTCCATATCAATGTTTAAATTTAACCATATACCCGAGATGCCAAACAAAGATTAGATTACTCTCGTGACTCACAATAATAAATTTCGTGATGTAACGAACTTATTGTAATACTAATGTCTGCATAAAATTTTTAAATTCACAGGAATTTTATGTTCTAGCGTAAACGATCAACTCACTATCTATTGTTCACCGCTCGGCTGATTCAAAAGATTTCACTTATCAATATTTATTTTTCGAATAAAAAGGTCGCCTACAATGTCGAGCATTCTTTCACTCCCTCTCTCTCTCTCTCTCTCTCTGTAGAAATTACATTCGAGCAATCTAAGAAGCGCTATGAAGCGAAACGGAGAGCAAATATAAAACTCGTTCCACTCATAGTGCAAACCAATCCGACGAATTCTTCTTCGCAAAAAAAAAGTGCTTACACTGCCCTACATATTATCTCGCGTTTATCGCGCGAGGCGTGTGTGTACTCTTACACGCATATACGCCTCGCGAACGTACCCCACAGTTAAACAGCAGCCGGCGAATAAAGAGAGAAAGCTGCGCGACACGCCTTTATAGAATAAAGAGATACGTTTTTAGTGGGCAGCCAGACGCATTTAAAATTTGACAATTGCTTTAAATTTTTAACAACCGCGGAGCACAGCTGGCGAGAGACGCCGCTGAAGGTCAGAAACTTGGCTCTCTCTCCCTCTCCCTCGCGAAGTTTCTTTGATATTTCATTCGAAAGTGCCACAGCATAAGCAAGAAGCGAAAAGTCGATCGGGCAAATAAGCCATACTCGTTTTTCAAGAGCCGAGCAATTTTCTTCGAAACGCGCTCGGAAAAATTGCGTTGGTCAAGGTCCGAGAGGGGGTCTGGCCGTCCCGAGGTCTTTACCCTACATCTCGGCTCTCGTGGCGCGTTCGCCGCACAAAGAATCGAGCAAGAAAATCGGCCACGGGATGTACGTATCCTTGCAACCGCCGCACGTAAGTATAAGAAAGGAGGAGGAGCGCGGGGTAAAAAAAAAAAAGAAAAAAAGAAAAAAGCCCGACGAAAACGAAGGAGAGAGGCACGAAGAAAAAGGCGAGCGCGCCGGCGGAAGAAAAAGAGAAGAAACTGGAGAGGAACGAGCATGAGAGAGAGAGAAGTGCGGTGTGTGTGTGTGTGTGCGTGTGCGTGTACACGTGAGAGACAAAGAGCCGAAGAGCCTGAAAACTGGAGTAGAGAGCGAGAAAAAAGGAGTAACACAGCAGAGCGACGCGAGAGAGAGATATAAGGCTTCGCAACGGCCGAGTCTCGTCTGCGTACAGTAACGCTCATAAATATTTTCAGCGAGGATGGCTTTTCGCTCTCGGTGGGGGGAGAAAAATAAGATTTTCGAGAGCTGCCTTTAGACGCGGAGGGCGACTGCCGGTGGCCGAATGTCAAGGTTTTGCCGGTTCTCTCGAATGTACTCGCAAACGGTAGCAGTTGAGCCCACTGTCTAATATACGAGATACGATCTAGAATAGAATCGCCGCTGAGAGGAAAGCACTCGAGGCTCAAAGTTCGCCGGAGGAAAAGCCGCGATATCGGCGGCACGTGCAATTCCCGCGATCTCGGGAGCGCGTCGAAGAAGACTCCAGAGCGGGTTGAAGCGGAGCAAAAAAACACAGCCACCGCACGTGTGTACATCAGAAAACCGGCAGCGGCGGCGGCGGCGGCGGCGGCGACTCGCAGACAACGAGGCAACCGCAGCGTCAGTCGAATGAATCGCTCGGGAATCATGAATGAACGGCTGAACCTGCCGCTGAATGGCCGCTCCGCTCTCCGATGGTGGGGAGGGAGAGGCAGTAGGGCGAAGGGGCTTCGATTCTAGAGAGAGAGAGAGCAAGAAATTAGCCGCACGCCAGCCAGTGCAACGGACTGCGACGCGCGGAGAAAGAGGGGCGTCCGCGCGCACACGGGGAGAGGGTGACCACTTGACCTTCGCGCGAGCTTGAATGAAACGCTGCCTCGCCGGCGGGGCAGTGACGCAACGCGATCCCGAGCGACCACTAACGCGACTGCCGAGGCTAGAATTGGAGCGGCCGACAGTCGCTGAATGCAGCCGCCGACGACGAGCTGGACGCGACGGCTTTTAAACGTTGGCGAAATTGTCGACGCCAAGAGCCGCTGGATTTTAATTTTAGTTTTTGCACTCTCGTCGCGGCGGGTTGCGAAATTTTCTATTTTTTTTTCTTTTTCTTTTTGCGAATTATGCAGATCTTGCGCAATGTTTGCCAACGCCCGCGGTTCCGAATAAATTCTGCCGATCATTTTTTACGCGGATCTTTGTTTACGCGGGGAAGAGCTTTTCTTGAAACGGATTCATTTGCACGTGAAAAACTAGTTATGCAAACAGTTATTACAGTCGAATGATGTAATAACGACCTCAATGCACTGAATACTTTTATTACTTTATGCGATCAACTTTATTTTTGCGTGAAAAACGATAGAATATCGCCGATACATCGAATAATGAATGAAGCCTGATGTATCTTGGCTCTCAAAATGTTTTCACTACTTAAAAAGTTATGCAACGCAAGAAGACGAGAAATACATTGAACGGCTTTCAAAACTTCAATTGCTATAGAAATTTCTCAATGCTAAAAATTGTAAAGTAAGTTTTGCTCCAAATGCCAAGTGCAGAGGCAGAAGGCCAAAGTAGCGAAAGAAAACATCGCACATTGGAAACGAACGGAAAATCGATCCGTCCCCAAAGAGAAAACAAAAAGGAAAACTAATAATCATATATCAAAATGAATTTGAAAACAGCTCGATTCTCTTCAATTTTCCAACGGCGCGCGAAAGCACTTTTAAAATAGAAAAAAAGTCGTCATCG
Source organism: Ormyrus rosae (assembly GCA_035047165.1). NCBI lineage: Eukaryota > Metazoa > Arthropoda > Insecta > Hymenoptera > Ormyridae > Ormyrus > Ormyrus rosae. The sequence continues at coordinate 17,376,804 of JAWWML010000052.1, read as the reverse complement.
CCACCTCGCGAGGCGCAAAATGTTGACGCGCGAGCTATTTCTAAAGCGGGGAGCCTACTTGAAAATAATACGCGAGTTTGACGCGGCGTGAGACCCACAGCGTTTGACACTTCTGCAGCGCGCGAACCGCATACGGACGAAAAACTCTACAAATTCAGTACGACTCGCGCCGCTTTTTTCACGCACGTAGCTCAGGCTCCTATTCACAAATCTCCGAGGAGGCTTCAATAGGAAGTACGAGCTTGGAATGCCCGATGAGTCCCCCGCTCTCGAGTGGCTTTCTTCCTTTTGGCCTGTGTTTTTTTTTCCGGGGCACGTAATATATTTTCGAGTCGGATATAAGCCCCAAAATTGTATGGACGCCGTGAATGACAATGAAGTGCTGGAGAGATGTAAAGCATTGCCAGTGCGGGGCTCGCCGGCTCCTTAAATCCTGATATTAACACGTGCCGCGGATACGTCGGACATTTATAGTTCCCTTCCGGTCGTCGTTGTCAAAAGTCTGTTTGGATTCTGTCAAAGTTTTCTTGCCTGCGGTGCACTTGCATTTTTAAACGGCGTCTCGAATAAAGGGACGCTTTTGAATATTTGTCAAAATGTAGTCTGATAAATTACGAAGCAATCTCTCGAACTGATTTTTAAAGTCTTTCGCGAAGCAATCTTTACTCCGGTACCGACACCCTCCCGCAGAACTGGCGCAAAAAGCCCGTCCAACGAAATTCAGCAAAAAGCGTCACCTTCAGGCCGCCTCTCCTCTCGGCGGCCGAAACTTCGCGGAGAGCTAATTTAAGCCGGCGAAAGTCCGAGTCAAGGCGAAATCCCTCATTCATCGATCGATCTCGCAATGCAAAATGCATGGCTCTCTCGGAGCCGCTCGCAAAAAAAGGCGGAAAATCGCACGGCCGGGCAAAAAAAAAAGGAACGCCGCGCGCACCGCACCGCCACCCGCGATAAATATGCAGAGCGAAGCGATAAAGGCAGGCGCGCGCGCGCGAAGCGAGAGAGAGAGAGAGAGAAAGAGCGCCGGCAGCAGTGTCAGCAGTCGCAGATCGCGCTGGGTCAGATAAATTTACTTGCGGCCGAAATAGACCTAACCTCCCTCCCTGCCTGGCCCCTGTGTGACTTTGTGTACGCGGAGCGTAAAACCTATATACCTGCAGAGAGAGAGAGAGAGAGAGAGCCGTTCACGGAAATGCTCTCCGTTCAGACATGTAAATCTATTCGCCGAGCGACTTGGGGATTCACGCGCAAGTCTAGAGGGAGAAATCGAGCGTCCATTCATGTATGCGAAAACGAACGCGCGCGCTTGCGCTTGCGCTCGTTCGCCAGCGACGGCGAACGCGAATCGAATCCGATTTTCGCTGATTAGCCGCCCAATATTGTGCCTGCAGGTGCCGGAGGCGGCGGATTCTGCGTGGGACGTACGTAAGACGAATGTAATTAAAACGATCCGCGGCCGCGCGCTTTCCTCATAATTTATGTACTCGCCGGCGGAGGCTTTAAATACTGACAGCTAGTTTTTTTTTTGCTCGAGTCCAGGCGATAAATAAATCGGCTGGGCGAGTTACACGAGATTGAACTCGCTCTCGCGTGTGGATGTATATAGAGGAGACAAGTCGTTTGAGACTGCGACATTTTTTTGTGATTCTAATTTTATTTATCGTACGTCAATTCTGATTTGAAATTTATCGGAGGCCTCCGTCACACTTTAAATATCTTTTGTTTGTAGATTTACAACGCTTTCCGACAATTTGAAAATGCATATTGATGTCGAACAAAAAACTTTTCAAGAGCTCGATACTGTTTATTCTTTTACGAATCATTAAGCTCAGTAGGAAGTGTATTCAACACGCATAATCCAACACGTGCAGCTAACAATGCTCAATTTACTATTTTAACGTCGTTTTAGATTCAAAATATGTTGAACCAAAGCATACAGTACTGCTCTTTAATTTGATATTTTTAGGTCTCCTTTTCAATTCGAAAACAGTCTGCCACGATTGATGTATTAAAAAATGTTTCGAATTGAGTAAACTCGAATACTAATTTAAACTGACGCCGACATTTCGAAATGCCCAACTAAACATACAACTTATTGCGAGATAATCCATTTTCGAGAATCGGCTTATTATTTCAATTAAACACAAATATTTAAGTGGACCGTCTGGGTTGCGTTCAAAATAATTGACTAATTACATTTTTTCACTCCTTTAGAACATTATTATATCAGCTAAAAAATATATAAGATTAAACTATTTTATTCCCTTTTAGTTTCTAACTATTTTTACTTGCCAATGCATTATTTAACGCAGAGGAATACGGTTATTTATTTGCAAGTTGGCGCTTTAGCTTCAAAATGTTGTTTTAGTCAATATTAGAAAAGACTTTTAATACATTAACTTTATCAATTTCAATAATCAACTTTCTATAAATCGTGCAGCAGAACTCTATAATTACAATTATTACATCCGCATGGAAGTTCTTATCGAGGCACATCTCGACTGGACTTTCAATATAACGCGGCTAATTAAATTACGAGCTTCCTGTTTCTTTGTCAATTGTAACAATATTAAATCCTGACATTTTTGAAGCTTACTAAATTTAAAATCTCCAATTACTCGACGAACAATCCGTTTGTCGAACGTTAAAAAAAAACTGATTTGAAATCTCAAATCCTTCCGTTCCTCCCTCATTTGTATTCGACGAAATCAAAAGTTGAAAAAAAGTAAAATTAGAAAAAGGCCTTTCCAGGAACAATAGTCCAGTCCGATAACAGTAAATATAGCACGATCGAGTCACGCGCGCGTTTAGAGACGTGAGGCGTAAACAATGCAATTTGCAGGCGTCTGGTGCATCGGCAAGAGGGAACGCGGAAAATCCGATGCAAATCCCCCCGGCGATCCTATCGCTCGCGCGAATTTCAATGTAATCTCCGACGACTCTCGTCGTCGGCGGTGGTGCTGCCGCCGTTATCAATACACGAACGTCCGAGCCGCAGCCAATGTCCCGCCTCTTAATAATTCAGAGAGACGCTTTGCACGCGTGCGAAAAACACGGCCGATTTATTAAAGAGAGGGAAGATGGCATCTGATTCAATTCCCGACGTCTAACCCGAGTCGTTGTTGCCGATGCCTCTTTTATCGGACAACGCTGCGCTCGTCGATGGGCAGCGGGGGAAAAATGCGATAGGCGCGGTGAAAATTTTCTCCGAAGATAAAGTGCCGCACACTTTGCCGAGCGTCAGAAATTCGAGGGGTTAATGCGCGTTACTTACGAGCATGATGATGGCGTAGTTTTGGCTGCAGAGCGACTTCTTCTACGACGACTTTGTTTTTGTTTGATAACACGGCAATGCTTTCAACGTCTCGGAAAGTAGGTGAGAGATTCGAAACGAGTTACGTGTCAAGTTGTGAAATGACGACTGATACGCGATCAGATTTGACTTTTTACATAATATTTGTAGGCTCGATGAAGCTGTTATCTATTTTTCAATACTGGTTACGAGTTAACATGAAAAAAGTTTCGAACAAAGTAAATCTATGGTCGAGTAACTGTGCAATTAAAAGTGTCTGCGTCATGATAGTAAAAAAAAAACGAAAAATAAATGTGTACTATTCAAAAATATGCCGATAAGTCTAATCGTTAACATTTATTCTTTATAGAAATATATTTGTTGTCATTCTATGCAAAATCCGATTGTCTGGATATTGACGTTTTTTCCTGAAATAAAGATTTATACTTTTATTAAGTACCATCCGACATTTTATTTTTAAAATCTCATCTTTTATTTCGAAAGAAGGCACGAAACACGAATCAATCTGCTTTCGATAAAATATATTTGCATTAAACATCTCTGCACCATTATATAACGCAAGTGAAGTGAAAGTAAGATATACAGATAATTCTGCCTTCTATCTTTTCAATTTACAGGAAAAAATCTATTTCGAGCGCAGAATAAACATTAAGCTTTATATTTAGCTGCCAAATATAGCAACAATCTCATCGTTAATAACACTTTTTCATCAAAAGCGTGGAATAAATTTGCAAAACTAACTCTGCAAATCATGCATTATTCCGATTTCGGATCTCCCTTCCGATCTATACGTATAAGCTATGCTCGTCGAAGAATAAAAAAAAAAGAAACAACGGCAAGAGAGAAAAAGATGAACCGTAAAGCCGAACGCAGAGTCTGACCGAAGGCTTTGAATAAATAACTAGCCAGAAAGAAAGATACCAAACGAATCTTGCTAAAATATTCGATTGGTCGTTATACGACGTGGATGAGTCGCTTCGACTTTAGCAAGTCCTCGTGTAAAATGAAGAGTTTAACGATTTTCTGGCGGTTTATATAATGGTATTAAAACCGAAATGATAAATTTAAACCCCGGGCAGAGCTGCAATTCAATGTACATAGGCGTATTCTGGTGGAAACTTGTGGAGAGTTCGAGAAGTTTTATTCTGTGCTTAAAGATAGAATGCTATCGTTTATTTGTTCTATTATTTTTTTAGCGCTAATTGCTTGCTAAATGAGAATCAGACGTTTTAAGAGCAGGTTTTTAGTTTTTTACTTAAAGTCTTATTTTGTCTAATGAATAAGTACTTATTTTGTCTAATGAATTGATATGATTTTCATAAAATCATATAATTTAAAAACATTTTGCTTCAAAAGGCAAATAATATTCATTTTTAAAACGAACGCAGTGTCTTTTCTAGAAATAATCGTCAATCATAATCATCATTGGCAATTTTATTATTCCGATGAAATAAGTTTTCCTGAATAAATAAAGTTTTATTTAGCAGTTTAAGAAAAGAATGAAATATCATAGTGTCAATTATATTTATTTTTGTATTAAAAAAATTCTTTTTCTTAAATTTGATTTGATTGCTTCAGTTGTTTCTTTGAAAAATCATTTTTAAGCTTAAGGAGGTGAAGTGTATTTTGTAATAATGTACTATTACTTACTACAAACCAACCTCTATTAGCTAAAAGCTAATGAGCAAATACGAGGTATAAATTACTTCAGTATGAATCATACATGACTGTTGCTAAGTTTTTTTTATTGAAAATTAATGGAATAACGTCTAATAGTGGGAAAATGAAGTAAATGAATAGAGAAAATTCAATTTGAATTGCCCAAGTGTGATTGCACCAACTCGCTTTATAAATAAAATACGAACGTTTTGCTTTGAAAAAGAAAATCAATTGTAACTAGGAGGATAAATATAACATGTTAAGGCAGAGCCGCTCAAGTGAAAAATGACTGATGCGAATTCGAGACACTGAATAAAATTACAGAGTCACGAGATCTCTATGCGCATAGTTAATCATTTTATTAGATTAATTTTTCTTGGAAATTTTTGATAAGCTAATGTTAATAGATACAACTGTTACATCAGATTTACCGAAAAAAAAAAATTTAGAAACATTGTGGAAACAGATACCAGGGTCTGTTTTGAAACATACTAAAATATTTGAAGAAAATGAAATAAAAAATGTGACCGACAATGCTGTAAGAATAGATCATTAATATTTGCAATGACACTTGCTCTCGTTTACTTTTTACGGTACAGTGAATAAACGTGTACATAAAGAAACTAATGAAATACGAGCTTTTAACAGGTTTCAGTTAAATATTGCTCCCTGAACAATAACAGTTCCTCAACCTGAAGTAATTCCTTTTAAAATTTCTTTTACACTGTTTACAGATAAACCGAAAACAAGACTGAATTAATAAGCCAACTTAATGAGCCCATCAAGTAATTCGGCTTGATTAAAAAGCTCTAAATTTTTATCAGAGCTTTTCCATAAACAAATTGAACGAGTTGCGCGCCGGGGCATTAATCTCCCTCGGGGCGATTGGCTCAATTAAAAAATCCAGTATCAAAATTACATTTTATCAGGTAATTGCGCCGATCAAATGGGAAAATAAAACGGTGTAACGTCAAGACCGCAATCTTTATACGCGCGCTGCTCCAAGGAGCGGCGCGCGCGCGGCCAACATGAGCCCCCCGGCGAAAACACATCGCGGCACCAGTGCAATTACGGTTATTTGTCATCGGTGTCGTTTAGCGTCAATGATCGGCAGATTGAGTATACGTGCAAGCATCGCGAGCGTTATCAGACGAGACCGTCGTCGTGCTCGCGTCTCGGCTGCTCCCGGCGATACAATGGCATTAGCCCGCCGCGTATTCTAGATTATTCAATTATTTGGCACTTGATACGCATGCGGGAGAGAAGACACAAGGCGCAATGCTTGCCCGCTCGTAATTGAATTCTTTCCTGAGGTCAAGCGCTGACGATGCTGCCGGCCGAGCTTGGCTTGTAATCCTTTAACGACGCGGCTGCTGATCCAATAACGCGGGCAGTCGTTCCGCGTCGCTTCTCTTCTTTCTCCGCGAAAAGTCGACGCAACTCTCGCCGATGGGACGTGTGTTGTGCGTGGTTATATTATTGTGCGCTGGGAAAAAGGGGACTGATTCGTCGGAACGTCACTCACCTTTATCAATCTGTGATCAATTGGGTATCCTTTCCTTGCACCTGGAGTTTCGTAAAAATCCTCTTCTGCGTAATCATACAGAGTTTCCATATCCATGATACCTGAAACGAGAAATTAGTTTGTTATTAATCGCGTTTAAAAATACGTTTCAAGTTTAGGAATTTGTGGGAGCAGGTTTGCTTTTTAAATTTTATATCGAATGCAGTTTCATTCGACGAGTGCACCGCTGCTTACGCCTCCCGACGTAAAACACGCGCTCCTTGCGAACCCCCCTTTCAAACGGCTAAAAATACCAAGTAAAATAAGTCTAAGTCCCGATGAAATAAACCGATCGAAAACTAATCTCATTGCCGACTGACTTCGTGCGAGAGGAGCTCGTTAAGGAGCTTAAAACACGTCCCCGTAATTGCTCGAAGATTTAAAGTTGGCGGCCCCAAATCCTCCGACTATTTTCTAATTAAAGCCCCGCTCGACTGACAAACGACTCCTTTCCCGAGTCGCGTGAAAAAAAACTGCACTGCCCGGAACGAAAAAAGCCGCGCCGAGCGTCAGCTGCACAATCCTCCAGAGGAAAACACAGCGGCGGCGGGTGCATTAAAAATAAATGACCCTCCCGAGGCCCGGAGAAATTAGCGATTTTCTCACGTATCTATCAGAGAACAGCAGCCACGCGCCTCTTGCCCGGATTATTTCACACCCTCCGGGCTGGAAAAAAAGCGTTTCCCCGCGCATAAAAAATCCACGCGTCTCATTATCTCGCCGCTCTTCCTCCCAGCCCCCCCCGAACAAAGCGGAAAAAACAAAAAGGCCCGCGCCCGCGCGTATATATATAATACACACACAGGAGCCTGGGCGTTTCTTCTCACACCGCAGCAGCCCTCTCTCCTTTTCTTTCTCAAGAGGAATCAGTACCCAGCGGCCAGGCTGCGCACTCTCCTTTTTCCAGCGGCCGCAGATGCATTTTTTTTAAAAGGCCGCAGGCAGTCGCTCTCAGGCTGCCGGGGGCAGCAGCGAGCGAGCGAGCGGCTCAAGGTGCAGCCGAAGGGTTTGGGAACCTCCGGGGCTTGGGGCCCGAAGGCTTTCTCCACGAGGATCGGATTACTGTGTCCTGCGCGAGAGAGGCGCTCTCTAGTTTTCGATGCGAAGGCGGCGGCGGCGGAGGAGGAGGAGAGAGAGCGAGAGAGCGACAGATGGTAGGTGCCTGCACGCCCGCCGTTTGCCTTGAGGCAAGTGTGCGAGAGAGGGCTGAAAAGGAGCCTGCGAACGAGACTCGCCTCTCGCTTCTTTGGCTCGTGAGTTTTGCTTTTTCGGAGCGCAGACCTTCTCTCTCTCTCACTCTCTTGCGTGCGCGGGGATACGCTTTTTGTGTGCGGAGGTCGCTGACGATGATGGAGGTTCCACGATTCTGACTTATTATTGGGATATTGACGGACCGTTAGGAAGCTGTTTGAGGGTAAAATCGTAGGCACCTTTCGGTCAATCAATGGATCTGCCGTTTTTCATCGCATTTTGAACCAATTCTTTTGTTGCCCACAACCAAGATTTTATAAATAATTATTTAGTTGCAAGTATTGCAAATACTATTTTTCATGAGTATTTATGGGCAACGAATTCATCATTTACAGAATCGATTGACTTCCCGAGCTAGAAATACTAAAAAATACAGCATCCTCATAAAACATGACAGTAAACACCGCCACCGTGGAGAGGCAAGGTCCTCGAAAGAAATCCGACGCTCGCAAGAAAGTCAGTTCGTCCATTATTCGTCAGGGAGCGAAGCGTCCGACGCGACGAGTCGCTGGCCAAAAGTCGGCGCGGACGCAGGAATAGACCGACAGAGAGAAAGAGGAGAGCGTCCCTCAAAGTTGCATCTTGCTCGTCTGTTCGGCGTGCACTTGACCCTCTTTACCCTACGACGGAGATGCTCAAGAGAGAGAGAGAGAGAAAGGGAGAGAACAAGACAGGGGGGACAAGTTTAAATGAACGGGAGCGCAGGCAAAAAACAGAGGAAGTAAAGCCCGGCGTTGTACGGCCTCTTCTGCTTCCTTTAACATATTTTTCTCTCCGGGCGATCTCTCGAGCAGCCCCGCGACGCTGTGTGCTTCGAGGTTATATTAGAGGAAGACCCCTACGGGCCTTTTCGAGTTTCCGAAAGGCGGATCGAAACGGGGAGAATGCCTACTTGGAAAGCGTAGTTTTTCCGAGTTCCGTTCGCCGGAAGAATGCCGGAATTTTTATAGAGCAGGTAGAAAATCTGACTCGCTCGAAGGGCCGAATCCTTGAGAGTCGATATAATCTGGTTTTTTTTAGAAAAAGATATCACTCTGTTGTATATTTTTCAACTAATAAAAAAACTGATTAAAAGAGAAACACTAAAAAAATGAAATAATTATTTTTTAGAAAAAAAAAAAAAAGTAATGAAAAATGTAATTGAAAAAAATTCTGACACTTGATGAAATTCTCCACGAAATTGAACGGCAAAAATGTGCGGCCCAGAAGGCAAGAAATTCCCGCCATGCTTGCATTAGAAAAAGACACGTTCGGCGTCGGAATTCAAAAGAGAGCACCGCTGGAAAATCCTGGCGTAAAACGTCGGGCAAAAGCTCTCTCTTTCTCTCTCTGCGCTCCTCGCCGGGCGTGTGGGAGAGTCGTGCGGCACATGTGTTTAGAAGACCTTCCCAGCCCACTCGGACGCCGCGCTCTTTATTCGCTTTTGCGCGAAGTATAAAGCCCCGCGCGGAGAGAGCAGAGCGAGAACGAAGGAGTAGGAGAGAGAGTCAAAATTAGCAGCGAACCCTCGGACGCTTTCGCCATCACCGATATAGACTTGCCGGGAGAGAGGCGGCGAGGCAAGTGCAGCCCCGAGATATCGGCCGCGCGCGGCGCAGCGAGAAAGAGAGCGTGTGCGATTATATTTTCGGCGGGGAGAGAGGACGTGTTTTCGGAGGAAACAACACGAGACGGAGGCAGCAGCCTCTCTTTGTGCAAATAATGAGCGAGAGAGAGAGGGAGAAAGGCTGCGCGTGCGGAGCTTCAGGTGCCCGCGCGTATATTCTTTCTCGGAAAGCCGTTTCTGGCCGCGGTTTGCGTAAATATCCGACGCGAGCTCTCCTTCGCTCCTCCCAGCCGCGCGCGCCACTTCGATTTTCACGCGCGAAAACGCTGCAGCGTCGGACGAGTGTCGATCGCGTGCGTCGCGCGCGCAATCCATACAAGCCACAATTAATCGCGCGAATTATTCAAGGGTCGCGGGCAATTTTTTTCGTAATTTCCTAGAGAGCTCGGCTGAAATATTCAGGGGAATGCACGCGCCGGGCTTTCTGCATACAGTATAACCTCATCCATGATGCAGCGGCGCAGAAGTGCAGTCGGTGTGTAGTTTGTCCGTTATACGTGTGGAGAATAAGTCAATTATTAAGAGGGACGGGTCTAGCGCCGAGCGGATGCTGCGCGGCCATTAATAGAAGCCGCTCAAAAATTAATGATCGACCGAGGAGGGATATCGCGATCAAAATATACGCGGCTCCTCGCTGAAAAATTCATAATATTTATAGCGATTTCGGCGTCGTTTACGCGAGCCCTTCTAAAATCACTTATACGGCCCGAGCCTCGGCGGCGGGGAAGAAAAAAACGAGTGCTTTCGGTAGAGAGGTCCGTAATAAAGCAGGCCATTATGCTTCAAAGACGCTTCCCGATCGTTTTAAACGCTGGCTACCTCTCTCTCTCTCTCTCTCTCTCTCTCTCTCATTGTTCAAAAGCCCTCCGACGCTCATCGATTACCGCATCATCGTCCGCGGCGACGCGGGCCCCATAGCGCGGATAAACGTTATACTCTCCGCTTTCTTCGGCCGGGGGGGGGGGGGCTCGAATTGCGTCTTCTTCTTTAAGCGGACACTCGAGAAAAGGAGAGAGGCGGCGAACGATGCGGGGCAGGCCGGCTGATATACATGTGGGCTCGGAAGGGGTTATCGGTCCGGAGGAGCTTCTTCTTACTCCTCCTCCTTCTCCTTGAGAAGAAATCGGCCGGCGAAAGCCCGCATTGTGTAAGCTGCTGCTCTCGGCGCTCGGCTGATCGCGTTACTCGGGGTCCTGAACTCTGGCCACGGAGCGAGGAACTATTTTGGGACTCCTTTTGTGGGTCTCGGCGGCGTTATGTTTTCTTACGCACTTTGATTCCCTCGGTGCAAACAGAGTCAGGTGGATTTTTCATCTTTTTACTTCTTTTTATAAACCTGTTTCGCTGCTTGGGATTTCAAACTCGAATGATTGCCTTTTTTTTTATAAAAGTTCAGTTTTAAATGTAAATTATGACTTTTTAAGTATTATTTTGAGATTTATAATTTATTTAGTGATAATCGCAGAGAGAGAGAGATAAATTACAATGAGCCATTTTTGTTCGTCCAATTAGTAATCAATACTCCTAAAGTTCATGTTTTCAGCTATACGATCTATTTTTGAATGAATAGCCGCTCATTCATTCAGATGAGTTTACGTGATTATTATTAAAGCCGATTTTCATGCAACAAAAAGTTTATCGCTCAAGAATAAACATGAATTAATAACCAGAAAAATGACGGTATCAATAATAAAATCGATTTTAAACAACAGCCGAATAGAATATAAGACGGCTGATACGCCGAATGAATGGACGTGCATGAAGGAGCAGCGTTGCGTCAATCATTTACGATATCTCGTGTGATTTGCGTCAGGGGAGCATGAATGAAACGGGCAAAATTATACTTTATGCATAATGAATTTCCAGTGTTTCAATCTGACTTGTTCATAATGCAGCTACCCGGCAAATGAAAAGCGCTGAATATTGATCGGGCGACTTGGTTAATTTCATTAGTCTTGCTTGCGTACGAGAGATTTTCCGATTCTATATATAAAACCGGCTAAAATTGTCAATTCCGCTGTACGGTACATAAAATTTTCAATACCCCTCGCTTAGTCGAGTCGCCGAGAAAATCCATAAATTTCGTGGATCTCGAGAGAGATTAACGGGATTTACGTTATAGATTTAATTATCTCGAAAATTAATTCAGTTATTTAAATATAATGTTTTTTTTAACGAGAAATAACTGTTTCATCGAGTATTTAATAAGAGGCTCGCGACAGAGGAGGCAAGTGCACATAAGACAAATTGAACGCTGAAAACGTTTGTGAGGCGTAGAAAAGAAAGTTTTCAAACTCCGGCCTACGCACCGCAGGAAAAGGAGAAGAAAAATTCAGGCCCATAAATAAAGGAAGTAAAGAAGAGCCCGTCCCAAAGCGTAATCCGGCCTTTAAACCCGTACTTTTCTCTCTTTTGTCCAAAAATTTAAAGACAAGTATTCCTCGAGTGCGGCTATTTTCAGCCCATAATCACATCAATGTAAAATCCGTTCTCCAAAGCGAAGAGCGTCAAAGAGCGTCGAGAGAGGTGTACAGCTACTTTCGGAAGAGAAAAAAAAAAGTCGGAACCGGGCGTCGAGAGAGGCCCCCGTCGACGAGCGTAAGATCGGAAGCGGAGCGAACTGGAATCGATGAGGCCCTCGTGTCGTAACACGTGAAAGAGTCAGGCCCAAAAGTCACACGCGAGACCGAGGAGGAGGCCGAGAGTCGCACGCACACAGACGCACGGACGTAGGCCGAGAAAGAAAGTCGGTCCACACCCGCGCGCGCGTTTGCATCTCCACATTCATCTCTCCCCCTCCGCGGCCTTTTTTGCCGGTCCTCTCCACAATGCGCGTCGCTCAGCATTCAGCCTGACCACGTTCGCTTTTCTAGCTAAAGTCTCCGCCGCGAGCTCGTCCCCCCCTACTCCTCCGCGCTATTTCTACTCATCTCGATCCCTCTCCTTTTTCTCCTTCTTTAGGCCGATTCCCCTCTGATCCCGCTCTCCTTCTCTCTCTCTCTTTCTCTCTTTCTCTCTCTCTCGCTCCGCTCTGTCTCTATACCGACGAGATATAGTGTATAGGAAGGCTCGAGCGTGAGAGAGAGGAGAGGCGCTCGTCACTCGACCGCCAACTCAATCCGGAGCAAACGGAGACCAGGCGACGTTGCCATGTAGCTCCATCATACGACGAACCACCGAGAGGGAGATCCCGAGAAACTGCAAAAAAGACGCGAACTGCCGCTGCTGCTGCTGCTGCTCTGGTCTCTCCGCCAGAGGGGCAGAGAAAATTCGAGAAGGGAGATAAGAAGGAAGTTGTAAAAGATGCATAATCTCGGTTAATGATGGCTTTACAATGTGCGTAAGATCGCGAACGACGACGCTACTATGCGATTCGCGATTTCGAGATTTGTATTTTTAGCCGGGACTGCAAAGGATTTCCTTGTAGTCGCAGGGCAATTACGCCCCGAGCCAAAATCCAAGGTATTAATGTATTTATTAACTATAAACGAATCATTTCGACTTGTACCTCGCGTCCGCCTAATTTCGCGACTCGAAAAATAGAACAAAAGCCGAATTTCTCGGAGAGGATCGATCGGTCAGAGAGTCTCCCCGAACGGCGTCGCATCCGCCGCGAACGACTCTCCCCGGCTTCGCGAATAAAATCAAAATACACAGACACACCGGCTGAAAATGAGCGATCGGCACGTAACCGACGCAAAACCAGTGCGTGCGGCGGCGGCGGCGGCGACGAAAAAATGGCACTAGCTCTCTCGAAACTCGTTCCTCAACCTTCGCCGCGGATCGGCTATCGAAACGGTTCATCGACGGAGTCCCCCGTCGTCGTCGGGGTGGGATATAAAAAGCCGAAAGGCCGCCGCGTAAAAAGCGGCGATCCCTTTACGGTTCTCATCATTGTCCGGCCGCGGCGGCGCGAGGTTTGTTTATGCAAAACGTTAATTGAGGGGGAGCTCCTCTCGTCGCGAGAGATTCTCGTGATTCAGCGGCGCGCTGATTCACGAGAGTTTTTGCGCGCGGCCAATCGCTTCTTTGACGACGACCGCGCCCGAGAATTAGAATGAGACGAGAGGGTGTGTATTATCCGGCGTCATTACCTGGCTGAAAAGTTTCATCGTCGATCGAGCGCCCCTTTTTTTTGGCGCAAAAACTTTTGCGACGAAAAAATTTTTCATTTATTTTCGATTAGAAAACGCGCTGTTGAACGGGAACAAATATAAAACAATAACAAGGTAGAGTATATATATAGCAAACGGCGATTGTCATTGGCACGTTAATTCTTTTTTCCACAGATAATATTTCGGCAGAAGTTATACACAATCAGGCAGTGCAAATAGACGGCCGATTGTCTCTCCGGGGGATTGCGCAACGTTTCGTTTATTAGATAAAAAAAGGAGGCAGCGCACTTACGTTCGCCCGGGCGATAACGGCCCCGATAGAATTATTACAATACGCTTTTTGTTCGGGATTCCAAGAGCCGACTCCTCCGCGATTTGTATCTGCGCGATCTGCGTAAACAGGTGTTCGAGAAGAAGTATAATATATCGCGAGGCGCGCGTTTCGTGTTTATTCACAACACGAAATTCTCACGCGCGGCGGCGGGAAATCTCTGGCCTCCGCCGCGGAGCGGGGTATATACCGATAATTATTGTTTTACGATTGTATATTGTCGTAGAGTTCCGTGACAGCTCCGTACCTACTGATTAAATAAACGGGCTACATGTTTTTCTGCACGATTCAAACAAAACGCTCGAGGACGGAATTTTCTTCTTTTCGAGCGCTTTTTGTGATGTAGATGAGGATCGAAGAGTTTATTTTTACGGCTTATTTTCCACGCGCGCGCGTGAATCACCACACGCCGTCTATTAAATACTCATTTTTTTGACAATCGAAGCGCGGACTCGGCACGGAAAGATTCGACGGCCAGATTGGCGAAAATATCTATTTTTTTCTTTCTTCCCGATACCGACGCGCTCGGCTTTCGATGTATCTATAACCGATTAATAAAGCAATATCGCTATCGCGTTATAGAATATTTACCTTAACCCAACCCAGCGGCCAGAAACCGCCGGACAAACATTTATCCCCGCAAAAGGCCGTACTCTATTTAAAATCCGATAAAGCTCGCTCGGCATTTGCCTCCTCCCCCCTCCCTCTCCTCTCCCCCTCGAAGCAAAAGGCAGTCGGCCGCGACTGCTTCCTTCCTTCCTTCCTTCCTGCGCCGCTCCGCTCTCGCAGTCGCGGCGATGAAAACCAAAACAAATATATATACCGGCGTGGGCGAACGCCTGGCGCAAGACTTTCTCAACGCGGCTGCTCGTGCCATGGGTAGAGGTGTGTGTATGTGTGTGTGTGCGTGGAGAAACCGAAAGGGAGCTCGCGGAGAAAAATCCGCCTGCGCTCCTGCGTGCATACGTATACACCGAGGAGAGGAGCACGGAGAGCGCGACTCTATTTTTGAGGCAGGCGCGCGGAGAAAAGGGGGGAGGGGGGGAGGAACGGCTTGGATAATTACAGAATGGAGTTTCCGTCAATGGGGAGTGTCGACGAGCTTTTAGTTTGGCAGTAATTTTTCACGAGCCACCGAGCTTTTCGATCCCTCGGATATCCCTCCCCTCTCCGCGTAACTGTTACAAAGCCGGTCGATCGAGCGAGGTTTACGATAGTGAAATGCCTTGCGTTTTATTACAAACTTTTCCATCAAGCCGTCCAGCCGAAGGAGCCAGCCGAGCGTGCAGAGATACGTGCGAGGGAGTAATAGTCCGTAACAAGTGCACGCGCAGCGAGCGCAATTATTCGTCGAGCAGCCAGCGTCGAAATAATCAGGCGCACCGCTGATTCACGCCGTTCGCGGAAGAAGCTGCGATGATCGGCTGCACCGATTTCCCCCCCTCCCCGGAGGGGCTTTCGAAATATTAGGAAACGCTCCTTTACGAATAATCCGCAAGCGCATTCGGGCGCGCGCCCGCGAAGCTCGAGGCTAATTTTATAAGTGTTACTATGTTCGCTTAGCCCCACTCCCGCCGCCGCGCTCCGCGTAAACACGTATACACGTACACAGGCGCACGATCACACGCCCGAGCTCTCACGTACAGTCTCCTCCGCGGCAACGCGCGCGCGCGATTCATTCAACTCATTCATCTCTCTCTCTCTCGATCTCTCCGTCCCTCCGCGGCTTCCTTCGCTCCTCAATGGCCGCACGTTCTACTAATTTATATCCCTCTCCTCTTATCGGCCGTTTTTTTCAATTCACACGTACGAGCCCATAGTACGCGGCTTCTTTCTCCGGCCGCGACGCATGTAAATACTTTTCCTCTATCGGCGCCTCGTAAAAACAGCCCGATAAAACCGAGAGCGGCTAGAATCGTTATCTTCCCGATTTCGTTCACCGGCCACAGTGGACGTATATCGTAACGCCGGGGGGATTCACCGGTGCCGCGCGCGCGGAAAATCACGTCACAAGCTGCCTCGCGGGCCAGGTATACAAGTATCACACATGGACCGGGGAGGCGCCGATATCAGGCGCGTCGATCGCGATATCGGCGCGCGCGCGCGCGCCTTTCAAGGTTACGTGTGCGTGTCGCCGATAAAGCCCGGAGAAAGAAGTAGAGAGAGAAAAAGAGAGGAGGGAGAGAGGAAGAGAGCGAGGAACGGGCCTTGGGAGAAAAAAAAAAAGAAGAATTCCGAATATACCTGAAACTGTTCCGGCGATTCTCCTCGCTCTGCGAGTAGCCCACAGGTTGCTTCCCTTGCAGGCTCTTCCCTCGTCTCTCTTCTCTGCTCTCCTCTCCGGCGGCGGAACTCTCCTCGAGCGGCGCAAAAATCGCGCGAGTAAAAAAGCAGCGAGCCTCGGCACGTCAGTTCTCGCGTCTCATATTCGTAGCTCGGGCACTGGCAGCAGACACCCACGTAATTATTGCACGACGGCGAGGGTGTCGGGGAAAATCACATCTAGCGGTCGCGCGCACTTGTGGTTGTACCTTCGAGAGGATCGGCTGGGAACGAGATGCTTTGGCGGGTTGCGCGGTTTTTCGGTGATCTTTGCTTCGTTGCTTTTCTCTCTCTCTCTCGACTGGCGCGAGAAAAAGGGGGAGCGTGGGCGGCACACGCGCGTAGCGATGTTCTCTGCAGCTCTCGCTCGTAGCGCACACTGGCCGCTCTCTCTCGGTCGCGTTCGGCCTGTTCTCTCTCGCGGGCCGCCGCTGCTTCCCCCTCTCTCTCTCTCTCTCGCGAGCGCCTCGCCGCATGAATGAATGAACGGACTAGCGCTGTCTCCGTCGCGCCGCGTGCTTTGTCAGCGACGCTGGCGCTGCCTGATGGCGAGCCGCCGCTGGTAGTCTGGTGTGCCTTTCGAGCCGCTGCCGACTCTCCCACCCACTCGTTTAAAATACTATGCCGGACCGAGAGAGCTGCAGGTTTTCTTGGGAAGGGACCGAGGCGCTCTGTGGGAAGGGACCTGCCAGCGAGGCTGCTGCTGCAGCCCCCGAGTGCAGCCGGCCTGGCTTGGGCCCAGATTTTTACGAGGTTTACAGCTGCAATTACGGGATGGGATATTATGAGTTTCGGGCTTCGGGCTGCGCTGAAAATCGAAAGGTGTTTTTCTTTTGTCGATAGAGATCTGATTTTTCTGCCCTTTCGTCGGTTTATGACTTTCGACGGCAAACGCCGGATTTCATTGTTTTTTGTTAAAACTATACTCTAATGCGTTTCAAATAAATAAAACGTGATTATATTGAATAGTTAAAAATAAAATTGTTCTTACATACATAAGGTGATTGAATTTGTTTTTAAAAAATATTGTAAATGTTAATCTTTTATTTCCCTTCATAATTCCAGCAATTTTTAAATATCTTTATTATTATTTTGTAGGTTTATTAATTAATGAGCAGTTCGAATTTTAATATTAATAAATTAAATTTGCTATTTTAGTAATGTAATAATTATAGATTTAAGGGAACCGAAACTGGTAACGATTCTTGTTGGCAACGGATACTTTATTATGCAATACATTATTAAAACTATCCTATTATTTATTTCATTATTGCATTTAGTAAATTAGTTTGCAGAAGGTACAAAAAGCAAAAAGGTACCTACAAGGGTACAAGCATTTTATACGGCGGCCATAAATTTCACTCTAGTTTACAAAATATATTGCGGTCTCACTTTCTTCTTACCTTTAACCTGTAGGCACCAAACTCCAGAATAGAGCTACTTATTACGGAGCTATATTTTCTTACGACAAAAGCTTTCGATCCGAACCTTTCCGTATCTTTTTTTTGTGCCACAGCTGTAAAATTCCTCCTTTCCCGAGAGTTTGGCAAGTGTTTTGTGAAGGCTACGAGTGCAAGCATTATAATGAAACACTTCATTACGTAGATTGTATGTATATACGCTTCCTTCTATCGAGTTGTAAACGTGGCTTTCAACTGAATAAATTGACGCTATTCGAGATAAAATTGTATAGTCAAACAAATAATAACTTCCGAATGTTTTGAGCGACGCCTCCGAATTTAAACTACAGTTTTCCTAATACTATATTAAAATTCTAGGACAGTTCAGTAAAAAGGATTGAAAAAAAAAAACACCCAAACAATATTCCCACATAAATTATACTTTTCCGATCCGAGATGAAAACTAAATTTTTGACAGCCAAAAGCAGCGTTTCGCCGACGCTAATAAATTCACATCCTCGAAAGGCAATTACAAGGAAATAAAAGCCCTCGAACATCTCCGGCGTCGGGCCGGCTTACTAAACTCTCCGTTTCCCCCCCGAGTCGTGGTCATTAACACCGCGTGTAAACGGGCAATTATACAAGCCGGCGATGCGTCCGTCCGTCGCGAGCTCTCTTTGGCATGCGGCTCGCGCGCGAGCGCGTAAAAAAGAAAGAAAGAAAAAAAGCGTCAGCTTCGCCCTTATGACGCGCGAGCGAGGCATCGCGTATGCGGCGCGAGGGAGCCGCGTCGCCGAGCCCCGTGTGAATACCGGAGGAGCGCGCGCGGGGCTGCAGCCCGATGCGAAGAGTCGCTGCATATCTAAAAGGGTTCCGCGCGCGCGCGCGCTCCCAGCTGCCTGCCTGGATTTCGCGCGCGCGGACGAGACTCGTAAATTTCGCTCTATCGATGGAATGTCAATTCTTCGGTCGGCCGGAGGAATCGCCGGCTGTAAAACTGAGCTTCGCCGGTTGTAAAAGATAATGCTGGATTTGGACGAGGCTTCGCGACGCGGCCTCGTGCCGATGTGCCGCCCCGATCTGGGGATTGTTTTTCGATGGCATTATTTTTAGAAAAGGACGCTTTTGTTGGGCCTTTCGAAACTCTTTGGCGAATTTAAATTGGCGAGCAATTTTGGTAAGAATTAAAAGGTTTTTCATTTTTTATATGGTGTTAAGAGAGTTAGACCAAGTTAAAAGTATTTATCCTTTAGATAATCTGCAAGTACTGTTTGCTTAGTGAAGAGATAAGAAAAAGTGAAAAAATCTTAGCTGGGTTTTGAAACTAGATCTAAATAAAGTAGATATTTATTTATTTCTTTGTGAAGCTGGCATTTCCCGATGACTAATTGGACTAACCATTCTAATTTATATAGGATACATCTTGTTATTTTTGAAAGATAATAAGCTTAAAATATGACGTTTGACAAAAGAAAAGAATTAAAGAATTAAAAGGCATCATTTTTCTTATTTTATTTAACCAGTTTTAAGTTTTTTTTATAATTGTATGCAGATTATATTAAGTATAAAACTACATTTTTCAAAATACATATTTGATGTTCATAAAAGATAACAATAAATTTATATGTACGTATTTAAAATATTTAAACAAAATTTTTTTTAGATTATTATTTTTCATGTATCCATAAATAACTAAAAATAAAATATTGATTTTTTTAGGAACTAGTTTTTATAGATACAAATTTACGAACTTAAAAGTAATTATAAGAATATTTAAAAGCTAACATTATCAATAAAACTAAATTACTAAAACAAAGTGAATTTAACCAATTAAAAATAATTATTTTATCCTTTTAAATTTTCGTTGCACTAATTTTGACGCGCATTGCACGCTGAAATTCTCTTTTATTTATTGTTTTTTTTTTAATTCAAACGACTTTTCAATGTCCTCGGCTCAAAATCAATAAATACTCGAAAACCGAACGAAACTCGCGTGGGATTTTTATAACAAGGATAGACTTTTAAAAATGTATTAACATGAATCTTCATTTGTTTTTAAAACAATTAATTTTGATTTTTGATCTTTTAAATTTAACTTTACCGGATGTTAACAGAGGTCGCAACGAGTCAAATTCCGCCCGCGTTTTCAGTCAGAAATCTAGAGCAGAAGAACGTTCCATGCTTGTCAGCAGCTGATTTTGACGAAGTCGAAGAACTTGTCGTAAGTGCTTTCATTAAATTTCTGTATATTTCGTATTAAACACTAAAAATAAACTACTATTTCGAACGAAATAAGGTTGCAAATATTTAATACGACAAATTTGACACAAATAAATTAAATATTAATGTTAATTTTATGATTCGAAGATCAAAATATTTTTAACCTCTAAAGAACAGAGCAGAATAAATCATTCAGCAGAGTTATGTAATATAGGTATTTTATTTTTTAAATAAATATTAATTTGCAGGTCCTAAAACGCCAAAATGCTGTCCAAGCGCATTGTCGAGTCAGTTCCAAAAATCATTAAGAGGAATTATGGAATTACTGCTCCAGCTCTGAAAGCTGCTACCGATCCAATTCAACAATTGTTCATCGATAAAATCCGCGAATATAAGACAAAGTAAGATTTTAAAACTTTGAAAAAACTCCCTTCTCTGTTAAACTTTACTACAAATTTTATTATTAAGAAAAGTAGTATTAGAAAATTGAAATGAAAATAAATAGTAAAGATAAATTATTCAATATAATATTTAGTCTTTACAATTTAAACAAATTTATATTATATATATTTATATTATTACATTTTTTTCACAGAGGTGAAAGTTCTCCAGAATATCAAAAAGAAAAGAAAGCACAATTGGCGAAAGCTGCTGTTCAGTTTGGAGGTGGCGAGGGAGTTGACATGACTTCTTTCCCTAAATTTACTTTCTCTGGTAAGAACTCATAATTTTCAGAATATGTTTTATGTTAATAAGAATTTCAGCTAATAATTTTCTTTCAGAACCTAAGGTTGATGTAGGCATTGAACCACCAAAAAATTAAATTTCCATCTGTGTAATTCTTTAAAAAAAATAGAATAAAACTAATTGTTAAGGTTAAAAGTAAGTTTTTAGAGTTATTTACCTATCTTATTTTATAAATACATTTAATCTATATAAAAATAAATCTCATATATTACACCTTCAAACATTAATTTACATTCGTTAACATAAATTCAATACTTTCTGCTAAAATAGGCATTTGACACTTTACAGATATAGATCTAAATATCTTTAATGTCCTTATTAGTTTTTCCCTCGAAATTAAGGTTTTAAAATATCCAGAACAAGAACAACGTGGGAAAATATTATCCTGTTTAACTTCATTACACTTCAGACATTGAACATCTTGTATAACATAACCCATGCTTTTGCGATTTAAAACATCTATAAGAGCAAACTCTAATTGATCATTATCATACGTTAATTCACAATTTGTACATTTCCATACGTGCCTGCAATATGAAAATTATGTTAGCTTAGATGATACTGAAGAAAAAAAAATAAAAGTATTTTAATAATAATTACTTGTTTTCTTCAATATCTTGATTGCTATCTTTACATAGATCAATGTCTCTGACGTGGTTACAATTTTCGCAGAGAACTTCAGGCAAAATAAAAGATATGCATGGGTCTTTCCACTCTGCTTTATCACTGAAACAACCAACATCTATTAATCTTAATAGATTTCTGTGTAAATTAGTAACTTCTTCTTCAATTTGTGGATCTAAAGACAAAACCTAAAAACAAAAATGTATTAATTTAAAAATATCAGTTTAAAAAATTAAATAGTCTACCATTCATAACATGTAACTCACTTTACATATCGCTTTTGATAATTCTAAAGCAGGGTTTATAGTTATTTTTGTAGTATTATGATGAAAGTCTAAGTGTGGATATTCTTCCATTGTTAAAATTTTTTCTGGAAATTTTTTGTGGATTGCTTGCACATAACTGTAAATTAATAAATAAAACATAAACTATTTTTGAATACCACAAAAATATTTTATTATTAAAATACTTACGAAAAAAGTTTTTGCGATAATTCGTCAGATACTAGTTTCTTAGCAAAAGCAGTTACTTCTTCAGGAGATTTTGTTTTCATTTCTCCATAAATAGTGCCAAAATACGTAGATATTACTTTTGAAAAAGTGAGTTGGCACATTTCAACAGGCACATACTCAATCATATTCCAGTTAGTAACAAATTCAGCCTGAAATTATTTAAAAATTTGCTAGTATTGTAGTATTATTAACTATCGCTAGTTACTTCATTATAATTTAGATTCACCTCATTTTCTTCAGATTGTATTTCTTCTGTTTCTTCATTATTTGTTAATTTTTTTCTTACACCGGCATAGTTAGACTATTGAATTAAAAAAAAAAAAAAGAAAATATAGAAAGATTATTAACGCACGTTTTATTTTACACTTCATTTAAAAAAATTGTTAACTCACTACGTCTAACCAGATGAGATATTCCCAACAATTACGAACGTCAAAATGAATACTATGAAACAATTCTTTGTTTAAAATCGTTTGTATAATATATTGTGTGTAACCGTATGCATCATTAGCATCTTTCTTTTTTGTACTTAATATAATTTTTGTAAAATCTGCGTAGATTATTGTAGAACCTAATCTTTGCAATTCAGATACTAGATGAACAAATAGTTTTTTCGAACAACTATGTAACGTACGTCTTAACGCTGGGTCGTAAAGGAAAGACGAAGGGGAACGAAGCCACCTATTAAATAAAATTGACATGATTACAGAAAAGTAAAGAATTAAATTAAAAGGGTGTAAAGGGTTATGGGTTATGGGTTTATGTTGTAGTTACCGATATTACACATCCATATTTTTCATTCAATATCACTGGTGAAAATAGTGATTGCCTTTTTGTGGTGTCTTTCATTTTCACGTAAAAAGGGCACTATAGAAAACTATCGTTTTCTTTCAAATTGAATGAAAAATGCAGAAAATTGCAATATCGGTATCTCGCTTCCTCTTAAATATTTTTGCAGTACCTATAAAAATGAATGAGCAGAAAATCAGCATACGGATTTTTGAAATTGCTCACTTCTTTTAACCAAGTAGCTACCATAAGTTTTAAAATTCGAAAAGCAGCACCACATAAAGTTGTTTCATCATAAGACGGTAATATTTGAGTGGTCCCATCACCTGCTACTATGTCCTGAGCATTTAGTAAAAAATGAATGAATATTTATTAAAAAATTTTCTGTAGGTAAAGTTTAAAAATAATACTGACTTGTAATGTTGTTTGCTGAGCAGTATGAAAAGCTACATAAGAACTAGTACCGTCTATATCGTTGATATGATTTGCTTGAACCAAAGCAGTGACAGCTAAACTTACAACATCCAATTCAAAACACACAGTAGAATAAGCGCTAGAATTATTCACTATGCAACCTGAACTTTCTTCGAAATCTGTTAGAAGTCTAAATGAAAAAAGATAATCTTATATAAATAGAAAGATATAATTTACAATTGAAAATATTCAGTTTATTTTAATATTAATTGAACCTAATCAAATAAGTTTTCTATACCTGCTATCGTCATTTTCGCTACCTCCAAAATCTGGCTTTTCTGTTGGAGACCACCATAAAACAAAATTAGCCTTCTGTAAATGTCGAGCGTAAAAGAGATCAGCTCCAAAAATAATTATGTCACTAGGCAAATTTCCTACAGGAGCATAAAAATACCGAGCTTGATCAACTAATTGCTGTAACACATATTCACTTTTAAAATAATGCCGAAGCATTATTTTAGAGCCAACTCTTTGCCAATCGAGGGTATCGTAAAGATTATCTAAATCTTGTATGTGAGCCTTTACTAATGGAAAGTCATTCAAGAATGGCATTTTGCTTGTTAAGGTAGATGTTTCTAAATAAAAAATTTTAAAAACTTTTACAACTGCACTATAACGTTAAATGGAATTGAATTATTGAATTATTATTAAAACTAAATATACCTATTGGGGACTGTACAATTATTATTGTTGAACCCTTGTTTTCATTTTTGTAATTTTTTAGAGCATTTTGCAACCGTGAATAAATTTTTGTCACATCTGTCTCCACTTTTACATGAAATTGCATTGATTCTGGCGTTGATTGGATAGATTCTACTTCTTCCATTTCAATTCTGTAAAAAATTTCATTACTAATTAAAAAATTGTATAAATGGCAGAAACATTAGAAAATTTATACTCACGCTTTATTTCTTTCGGTTGTATAAAGAGAATTCATATTAGGCATGCGATCAGTTCTAACTGTATCTAATATAAATACGTAGCACGATTTACTTTCAGTTAAAAATAAACTCCACATAGCCCTTCGATAATTACTACTAGCAGACCAATGATGATACAAAAATATTTTTTTAATTTGTTTAATCTAAAATTAAATAATTTAATTATTGGGTGTTACATTTTTAATAAATTGATAGAAAAACGCATACATTTGCGAGATACGGTTGTGCAGCAATACTCTTGTAAATTAATTGGTCCAGTTGGAAAGTATCTGTTACATTTCTTAAATCATAAACTGCTTTCTTGTCAACTGCACATACACAACCAAGTTGCATGATCGCTCTGAACTCAAGAGACATTTGAGTTTCATAGATTCCTTCAATGTTAGGATCTAGTAAGTCATGCATCAATGTTCTAAAACGCATAAAAATATAAATTTTAATAACATTAAATAAGGGGAATGTAAACTATTTATGAAAATTACCGGCTATGTGTTTTATAATTTGATTCTGGAACAGAGTATCGATATAAATGATATACAGGTCGAGAACGAGGCAATGTTTTGTGACACTTTGTCCAACAAGCTTGGTTGTTTTCGATTTCGTTTCTTTCTATCCGACTATTAACATAAAATATCCTTGGAACATTTAAACGTAAATGATGCAATTCATTCTCAATTAAAACCCATAATCGAAATTGTCCTGGTTCATTAGTTTCACTCAACTATAAAATATAAAAATTAATAAATATAATTTCATTTTTTAATAAAATTAGATTTAATTTCTATTAATATATTATAATTTATTTGATTTAAAATTTATCTAACTTGGATAATTTGCCATGGATAATCTATAATCTTTCGTTGAGTGCGTTGTATAAAGCCGTCCATTATATTAGAAGTTGGGTTTTTGTGACTACCAGTGCGCACGTTGGAATCAAATCTAGTACGCTTAACACCAGTCATTTTTTTTCTTTCAGCCCTTTGTTTAGCTTGATACTTCCATTTTTCTTTTTGAAATGTTAACCAGATTTTTCTTTCATCCTAAAATAATAATTAAAAATGCCTAAAAATTTAAAAAATTTACTTAGGCATAAGCGTTTTCTTACCGCCGTAGTTCCCATCGGAGGAGGATTACCCAAAACTTTTCTCCAATTATCGGTTAGTAGACTATTTCTTTCCTTTTCAGCCTCTTCGTGTTCTTCTTCCAAAAACGTTCTCTTTCTTTTAGTTACACTCGCTACTATCAGTTTGTGCTTATTGTGTCCATTTTCATTGCCGATATCTTCTATGTCGGGTGCCGATTCGTTTAATTTTTCTCCTTCTGAATCTGATCCAGAATCATTTACGTCTTCATTTTCACTTGTCTTTTGTATAACTTCGCGTTGGAAGATATCAGTAATCTTTCGTTGCTTTCTACCATCTGTTTTCTCCAACATTTTTTTATGCAGCCAATCTGGGTGCTGTACTCGAGGAACTGGGTTTGGCACACCCTGCAAAGCTGCTGGAATAGTGATAATCTTTTGGATTGCACTACCTAGACGTTCTATGTAATACTGCCAATCTAAAATATCTCGAATTTCTACTTCTTGAATACTTGGGTCTTTTAGCCACCTCCGTAAATAATGTCGTGCAACGCTTATTTCCGACTGAAATATTGCAAGAGGTATTGCTCTTTCAGTTACTGGCGAGCCTAAAGGTTTTTTGGAAATTATGAATCTAAAAAAATATTAAGTTTATGGAAACATTTATTTATAAAAATTGTTTTAATAAAAAAATCATTATTGTTAATAGATCTTACCTGCAAGCTAGTCCTGCGTCTTTCACCATCTCATCTCCAAGAAACTCTGCCAATCGCTTAGCCGTTGAAATTGACGTAGATTTCTGTTCTCCATATTCATCTAATTTTTTTGACATGGATTTATTTTCTGCGATAAGATCAAAGAGCTCAGAATCTGGCAGATTTACTCCCTTACTGTACAATACATCCAACCAGTAATCCGCGACCTTCGCAACAGAAGCATAGCACTCTTCTAAAGTCACCCCTTTTAAAAATGCCTCAAAGACAGAGGACTGAAAGATTTTGATAAGTCTAAGTTCACCTCTTCTCTTCACCTCAAAACCCTTAAGCTCGGCCAACGAACCGTCAAAGTTAAACACAGCATATCTCTTTTTTAGCTTTTTACCTTCTTCTTTAGCTGCCGGCAATACCATAGCCAAATAAGGTCCGTCAACTTCAAAGAAGATAGAGTTCTCATTTCGAATATTGTATTCGCGAGTTTCCGGATTCATTAATTCATGATATTGGCTATTTGTGAAAAGATCCTTAACCATGTAATTCAACACAGCATTTGGATAAGAAACAACCATTTTTGGTTTTTTTGGATTGCTAGTTTTTATAAGAACATTGTCTGGAAAAGTTCCTGGTAGGATACACCAAATACCGTCGGTATCGAGTTCTAACGGTCTTCCCACTTGTTCTATAATCTCCCGAGCTCTCATAATTAACTGAGCTCCAGTGTAACATACTATACCTCCCATTTCCATACTGAACCATCTAGAGCCCTTTCGCATTACGTATCCATAAAAAGAATTCAAGATACATTTGTGAGCCAACTGCAGAGAATCATAAAGAACTTCACGACTTTTAGCTGATTTAATTGCTGCAGCGTCGTTGTTAGCAACAGCTTGTGCAACCTATTTTTTTATTTTTAAAATATATATAAATGTTATTGCATAAAAAAATAAGTTAATAGAATATCTAAATTTCTTACCTGTTGCTTAGCTTTTTTAGTTAAACCCTTATATTCATATCGACGATCTCGAAAAGCCCTAACCGTATCAACGTAAAACGAATTCTCTTTTTGACAAATGGTTTGCGTCCGCTCTTCAACTCTCGTTTCTTTCACTTTCTTATATGTACGCCTACAATACTCCGAAAGTCGTTTTTTCTCAATAGCTGCTTGTTCCTGCTTACTCAACTCATGGAAAGCTCTCCGCTTACCGCCAGGAATCAAGGGTGGAAATTTCTCGGTCTCTAATTGCTGTTGAGTACGTTGGTACTCACCAGCGGTAGCTTTAAGGAACTCTCCACGCCACATCCATTCCATATTGCGCTGACATAAGGCACCCGGTTTGTTATAGTCGCAAGCTGCACAAATTGATTCATCAACCATTGCATATGGCTGTAAACGATTTGTTAAAATGATGTTTGGATACATAGCGCCTACGTCCAAATGGTAGATGATTGGCTTTTCTGTACGTAAAGGCTGAGCGCGTAAGGACTCAAGTTTGCCTGCAGAAAAAAAATTTTAAATAAATTTCATTTTTTTAATAATTTTTTAATAATCAAAACAAATTACCTTTAATTTCTTCAACCACTTCTTCAAAATTTGTTACTTCGGATAACGGAACTTTTTCTTCCTCTTCTATTGCATGCGTAAGCGCCTTTTCAATCCCACTGATTAGTTCGTCAATCGCACTTGGTACGATCTTAAATCGATAGGGGATATCTGCACGGAAAACACCAGATTCCAATGCCTCAACGTGACCACCAACGTATGTCTCGGTATCGAGTAAATGACCGTCGTTAGTTAATTTGTTTAATTCAGCTTCTTGTTTATTAGGATAAATAACATTGGCTCGATAAGCTTGTACCATCAGCAACGATTCGCACAGCGTCCCCGAACCCTTTCGCAGTACTTCTTCCGGTTCCATAGGAATAATCGTGCACAAGGCGAAAATAAAAGGATGGACATATTTTTGATAAAGATAGAAAGTCGCCACAGCATCCGAAACAGAATAGTTGCACATTACTTCAGGTTCTTCTACAGCCAATCTACACATATCCTCGGGATCTGAAGTAATAATAAATTTAAATAGTTGGCTTAAGAAATAGCTTTAGAGAAATAATAAAAAAAATATTTTTTTACCCAATTCAACTGGATCATAACGTAATTTAGCTTTTGCTACTGCTTTAAGACTCTGGGATCCCACAGGAAGATAAGAATCACGTTTTACCCAGCAAAGGCAATCTAAATGCATAGCAGCCCTACTACAATAAACATTGTCTTTGTTTTTTGCAAAGCCAATTCTATCATTCATGTTTATGTCATGTATAGCAGCACGAGTTTCTACGAACGGCCAATCGAAAAAATCTCCGTTGTATGTTACAAATATGTGAGGTTTTACTTCATTAATATGATTGAAGAATCTGTTTATAACTGCTTTTTCATTAGGTTCATTCCAAACTGTAAAATATCCTTCAAATTCAGGTTTAGGTGTATATTCAAAATCTTCAACATCTGCAGAAATAATTTCTCTATTGTTTATTAAATATCCCTGTTAATTAAATAAACAAAGTATTCATTAAAAAAAATTTATAAAATTAGAAATATATTTTGTAAAATTTAATATTACTTGTCCATCTAACATGTAAGATATCATCATTATCTGATCTGAATTTGCATCTGGAAACTTGAGAGGTAATTTTGTTGTTTCTATATCATAGGCTAAAACTACAGGCTCTGGGGGCTCAACAATATCTGGCCTTGGAGTAATAATTGGGGGTTGATTTGAGCCTCGAGTTTTAACAGAGTACCATTTACCAACAAAAATTTCTAAATCAATTGATACTCTTACATGATGAGGCACATCGTGTTCTCTATAAATAAATATATATATATATATAACAATTATTCAAAATCAGTATAATTCTAATTTTTCATTTTTACCTTATGTCAAAAATATTATCCATGTGGTCAATAATTTTTCTTCGATCTTGTTCGTGGTGGTTGAAAGTCTCAGCTAATAGTCTTGAGTAATATGTATTACTCTTCTCACGTTCTTTATTGACACGAACAGCACTCATTATATCTCTTTTAACTTTTATCATATTTACTGAATTTGTGAATGATAGTTTAATATAATCTCTTTTTAATCCAGTTAAATGATTTGGCTGAAAAAATTTAATGACATAATTAATTTTTATAAAACTAACTAATTTTAACAAATGCTTTTAACTCACTAAATCAAGGTCTTCTTTAGTAACAATATCTGCTTTAAATAAAAAACCACTAAATTTTTTTAAAAGAAAAGTGATGACTTCTTGATTGGAACCTTCCCGACATAATATATAAAAATATGGATGATAAGGTAAAGAAACTTTAAATCTAGTGCAATCTTCTTCAAGAAAATAATAATCAACACCAGTAACCAATTGTTTATCATCTTCAACAATATCTGTCTAAACATGAAATTAAGATTAATTTAGATATTTGTTGTAATCAACTTAAGTATTCTTCAAATAATTAAACTTAAAGACTAAAAACTCACTGTGTGCATGTTAATTAAAAACCCAATTCTTTCTTTGACATCTGTAGCTCTATAAAAGCCATAAAGGCCATCAATTTTAATGTTTTCTTTAGCTTGAAACAATCTGCCTTCTGCTGTGTTTTCTCTATAAAATATTGCATTAACAATTGATAAATAATAGACAATTATTAACTACCATAAAAAATTATATTATATTAATAAAAAAATAAATTATCTAACCTTGGAACATTCCCTTCTTGGTTGCTCATAAATTTCCTTTTATCATCCGTTTTATCACGGACATATCGTCCTGTATTTACAGCCATTTTATTTTTGACAAATAAAATTTGTTCTTATGTTTAAAAATTTAATTAACCATTTTATTAAAAATAAAAATTAACAGTTTTGTAAGAAAAGTTTCTTTGTGTATATTAAAACTTTCGCGTGGAGTTTACGCGCGCAAACTGACGGATCAATCCTCAAGCTTTGGCGCTGCTTCTTACAAGAATTTAGCGGTTTTTTCAAACTAAACCGCCTATAAAATATATTGATTATAGATCTTATTATTAAATTAGAATTAATTAATATTTCAATAAGTGCAAAATGGAATAAAATATTAAAGGATAAAACGTGGTAAAAATAAATTTTTATTTATAAACTTTTATACAAAATTATATTTTTTATTTTCGATCAATATTATTTAATTCTTCTGAAAATATTTTACATTTTTTTTGTAATACTTTAACAGCTTCAGTAAATAAAATCGAAGATGGTAGAGCTCCAACGGACTCAATAGTAACTGAAAAAAATGATATAGTTCATCATTATATTAGACATTCTAATTTTATATTAAAAACTAAAACACAATGAAAAACTTACAAATAAAATGATCAGGTATCCTTCCTAGTTTAACACAGTCTTTGAAGTCGTCATGGCGAAACACGTTTCTTGAACAACTATCATATCTAGCATTCTTAACTTTTGCTTCTGGGATACCTTTCAAATTTGGTACTACTTCTATGACACCTGGACTAAAACAATTTTTAAATCTTTCTGCTGCTTCTCCTCTGATCGGCTTTGTAATTTGAATGTCTGGTAAAAGCCGATATGTTGCTGTGGCTTAAAAATAGGATACAAAATATATTTAAAAGAAAATGAAAATTAATAAAAAGTATTTGAAAAACTTTTACTTACCAACTGGAGAAAATTTTGCATGATCCCTGCCAATTCCTTTAACAGCATGCAAATATGCATGTATTTCTTGATTTGGTCTCATTTTGCATATTAAAATATCAGGTTCTATCATCCCAAATTGTTTTTCTCCCTCTGGGTATAGTTCTTGCTGTTTCCCAATAGGGATCCATTTTATATTTTCACTATATACTGCGAACAAACAAAATTATTAATTTGCAAAACTATCAGTTTATAAAAAGGAATGTGTTAGTACTCACCATTATTACCACAATAAATATCATTTGGTCTCCTTGAGTCTCTTGGTGCTTGTGGATTCCATTTACATGATGCTTTTAATTCATAACGTAACGTATCTTGATCACTAACTTCTTCTTGATCAACTGATATTTTTGAAGGGTATTCAAATAATCTAGGATCAGCTTTTAGTGGTAACAACCCTAATCTGTAACAATTATTATCTGTATATATGTTTTTATAAATGTTTTTATACTATTATTGTAATTATTATGTTTTTATACTTTTATCATAATTACCTATGTGCTAAAACTTCATCTTGCATTATGCTTGTATTATTTAACATATAAACTTTTTCAATAGCCATTGATGGCACTTCAGATAATAAAATTCTACGATAGGAATTAGCTAAAGCAGCAGAACAACCAACTAAATCAAATTCTAGTTCATATTTATTTTCACTTTCACTGATTATTTTTATTTGAAAAACCTGTAAATAATTTGTTAAAATTAACAGTATTTTTAAAATAACTGCGAAATAAATAGAATTAGTGTATTCCTAAATAAAAATTTGTATAGTACCTCTTTAAATTTATCAGTCGTCCAGGCTTCATTTAAATGTAGTAGGTTAGCATATTCAAAAGCCTATAAAAACAATACTTAATATTAATGTACACATACCTAAAATAAAATAAATAATAAACTTACATTTGGTATACCATGTTCTTCTAAAATTACTCGATTCTTCTTTTTATTGACTTTTTCCATTGTGAAAATAATAAACTAGGTTAGTACGCGTGATACTAAGTTAATCGCACGTGTACATGTATTCCGAATGCGCTATTTACTGTTTTTTTTTTTTAAGACAAAGGACTTCTATAATAATAATATTATTTGACAAACTCGAGCGACACTCACTCCCAGCTTGAGATCGATAATATTGCGTGAAATTTTTATGCAAGTAGGGAAGAGGAAGACTTTAAAGCAAAAACTACACTTGTTTACTGACTCTACCGCACAGTGTGCGCACCGCACACGTGCTTCGTCTGATGATCTGAGGGGCAATGTATATAAGCGCTGCGCAAGTAGCTTAGGTTGTGCACTGTGCAGCGCGGTGCTGAGTGCTGACCTGCTGACTTGCTGAGTGTCGGTTTCTGAAGTCTGGATAGCAGGCAGTCCCAGTCCCAGTGACAGAATAATGATTCCAAAGAATTAATTTAATGCTAGTTAGTGTCAGTAGTGCTAATGAATGCATAAATATTATATATTTAATATTTTATATTTTAGGTTGATAGGTAGATATTTTAAAAATTGTTGTTTATTTAATAAATAAATTTATTCATAAAAATTTTTAATTTGTAGAAATGATAGTAGTATGAAATATCATAATATTTTACATATATATATCTCTTTGAAGTTCAATATGAAACAAGATATTTAATTTTTTTTAATAACTTCGGCCAAATAATGTGTAGAACTTTGGTTTCTCTTGGCAAGCAGTGTGAATACATTTTAATTTCTTCAGTGTTGCAATACTTTCATCTGGTTGCTTGAATGGTATACATAAGCTTTTAGCTCCCATTGATGGTGCATTGGGATCATCACCAGGATCCTCTCTGAAAGAGAAATCAAGTGTTTATACATTTGATACATTTATAAATGATTATATTATTTTTAAAGTAAGTTTATGCTTTATACCTTGCACTGTCTTGTTTAATTTTATCTTCACATTCAATTCGACCGCAGAATGGAGCTAGAATCAAATTCTTGCTGTTCAAAAAGGAGCAGAATTCATTCCAATTATTAGTTTGTTTTATATGCTCATCAAGTTCGATCTTAGCTCTGTAAAAATTGTAATTTATTCAGTAAAATAAAAATTCCAAAAATTAAAAATATTTTTTTTAAATGTACTAACTTGTTAAACAGATTAGATTGGATTTGATCCAAAAGTTTTGAAAGGAACTCAAAAGCATCCTTTCTACTCGCAGTAATTCTTTCTGCAGTATCTCGTCTTACAAAAGTTACTTGACCTTTTTCTAAATCCTTAGGTCCCAACTCAATTCTTACAGGTACACCTTTTAGTTCCCAGTGATTAAATTTCCACGCAGGACTATAATTATCTCTAAAATCTCCTATTATCCTAATCGACTCGTCCTGTCTTAATTTTTCTTCGAATTTCTTACATTTATTTTGAATCTTTTCTTTTTGTTCTTGACTCATTGAGGCAGTAATACCAGAAGGAGTTACCGTAAAAGTCTCGTCCTTTTTTAATTCTTCTTCCAATTTGATACATTCATTTATAAGCTTTTCTCTTTGTTCTTGAGTCATTGAGGCAGTAATACCACAAGGAACGATTACAGCTTGAACAGAAGCAACTTTTGGAGGAAGAACAAGACCTTTGTCATCGCCATGAACCTAGTGTAAAAAAAATGTAAAAGATTCATTTCCTTGTTTCTTGTAAAAAGCAGTATATTACATTGAATTTACTGACCATAATCATAACTCCTATGGTGCGCGTCGTAATACCCCAAGAGTTTTGATATACGAAAGTTTTTTCACCACCTTCCAAAGCACCTTCTACTTGAATGTCGAACATTTTGGAAAAGTTTTGGCCTAAATGATGACTCGTAGCACCTTGAATCGCACGACCGCTTGCAGAAATAAAAGCCTCTACTGTTGTCGTATAATCGGCACCAGCAAACTTTTCTTTTTCTGTTTTACGGCCTCTTACAACTGGTACTGCTAAATAATCTTCATAAATTTGAGCATATAAATCTAAAATCGTTAATACTTCCTCGTCAGCCTCATGTTTGGTAGCAAAAGCAGAGTGACCTTCCTGCCAGAGAAATTCTCTAGTGCGTAAAAATGGTTGAGGATGTTTGAATTCCCATCTCTATAATAAAATAATTGGATTTTAATTTTATAATACATTACGAAAGCATAATTAATGCAACATATAAACTACAGTTATTAAAATATTAGTTTTAAGTTAATTTATAAGTTCTGTAATTAGATCTATACAGAGGTAACCTAGATTTATTTTATAGGATACGCTTTGTATTTATTATAAATTGCATAATTGGATCTAGTCGCATATAGTCTGGTATTGAATAAATAAACATTTAAATAATTAGCAAAGATAAGCAACTAAAAAACGATACTTGTCAATAGAACAATTTTACTTACAACAACATTATTCCACTGATTCAGTTTCAATGGTAGATCTCGATAAGATTTAAGCCATTTAGCATATGCTGGATACATAACAGTTTCAGACGTTGGACGGATAGCAATGTGCTCGGCCAAATCTGAATCACCGCTTTTTGTGACCCAAGCTACCTCTGGTGCAAAATCTGCTATGTGTGTCTTTTCTCTTTCTAGTGCCGTTTTACTAACAAAAAGAGGAAAATAACAATTCTTCACACCTAACTTTTTAAGTTTTCTGTCAAGAAAGTCTTCAATGATTTCCCAAATAGAATAACTCCAGTGACGAAAAATGTAACAGCCTGATACATCATGATATTCAATCATTTCCGCTTTAGTTAATACTTGTGCAAACCAATCTGGTAAATTTTCATTTTTCTTTGCTTCTAAACCTAATCTGGTTCCAGTTTTGTTACTGCCACCATCTTTGGGAGATTCTTTAGAGTTCTCTAGTTTTTTGGCAGCCTTATTTCCAGTTTTAGCAGTCGTTTCAGTTTTTCCAGGTTTTGATTTAGCTTCATGAGGAGCTGAGCCGGAATTCGCTGACGGGGCATAATCTTTACCGAAGATCTTTTTATATTCAGCTTTCAGAGAAAGAAGAGAATCTACTTCTTGTTTTATAACTGCTTTATCTGCCTTTGCCGCTTTTAAGTCCCTAACTTTATTGCCTTGATTTACAATTTTAAGTTCAATGTTAGAGTCGTCATTCATTTGTGGATTACTCATTTTATCAGCTTTTTGAACGTCTGGTGTTTCAGAATTTTGGGCAGCGGTAGCAGCTGGAGTCCAATCTTCTCCTGTTAATTTTTTGTATTCAGCCTTCAACTCTAGGAGCTTTGCGACCTCTTTAGCTATGATTTCTGAACTAGGTTTCTTTGATTTTAAATCTCGTACTGCATCACCTTGTTTTTTTATTTCATTCGATAATTTAAAAGCTTTGTTATCATCCACCAGTGTGCTTTTTGCTGGGGCTACAGTTGTACCTGGTTTCCAGTCTTGACCCGTAAGAGACTTATACTTGGCTTTTAGATCCAGAAGAAGTTTAACTTCAGTCTCAATTTTAGCCTTTTCTGCTTTAGAATTCTTTAAGTCTCTCACTTTATTACCTTGTGCTACTATTTCTTCGTTTACTTTGGCAGCTGAGTCTGAACTCTTTGAATCCTAAAATTAGTAAGTTAATTTTCATTTAAAAATAATTAATCATCTCATAAGTATTAATGTGAAGCAAAAACAAACAAAAAAATGGATATATTACTGAAGAATTGCTTTGAGCAGGTGGATTTGCACCTGGTTTCCAGTCTTTTCCTGTAAGAGACTTATACTTGGCTTTTAGATCCAGAAGAAGTTTAACTTCAGGCTCAATTTTAGCCTTTTCTGCTTTAGAACTCTTTAAGTCTCTCACTTTATTACCTTGTGTTACTATTTCTTCGTTTACTTTGGCAGCTGAGTCTGAACTCTTTAAATCCTAAAATTAGTAGGTTAATTTTAATTTAAAAACAATTAATTATCTCATAAGTATTAACGTAAAACAAAAAGAAAAATGGATATATTACTGAAGAATTGCTTTGAGCAGGTGGATTTGCACCTGGTTTCCAGTCTTGTCCTGTAAGAGATTTATATTTGGCTTTCAAATCCAGAAGAAGTTTAACTTCAGCCTCAATTTTAGCTTTTTCTGCTTTAGAACTCTTTAAATCTCTCACTTTATTACCTTGTGCTACTATTTCTTCGCTTACTTTGGCAGCTGAGTCTGAACTCTTTAAATCCTAAAATTAGTAAGTTAATTTTAATTTAAAAACAATTAATCATCTCATAATTATTAATGTGAAATAAAAAGAAAAATGGATATATTACTGAAGAATTGCTTTGAGTAGGTGGATTTGCACCTGGTTTCCAGTCTTGTCCTGTAAGAGATTTATATTTGGTTTTCAGATCCAGAAGAAGTTTAACTTCAGCCTCAATTTTAGCTTTTTCTGCTTTAGAACTCTTTAAATCTCTCACTTTATTACCTTGTGCTACTATTTCTTCACTGACTTTGGCAGCTGAGTCTGAACTCTTTGAATCCTAAAATTAGTAAAATAATTATTACACAGTTTTAAACAAAATAAAAATTATCAATCAGTTCAAAATTAAATTTTATAAATATTTTAGAACAGCGTATTGAATAATCACCACAAGAGTTTTTGCTGGTGGTGCCGCGTTTGGTTTCCAATCTATTCCTGCAGCATCTTTGTACTTATGTTTTAATTCTAAAAGTAATTTCACTTCTGCATCGATTGTAGCCTTATCAGCTTTGTTACTCTTTAAGTCTCTAATTTTATTTCCTTGAGCGATGATTTGTTCGTTTAATTCAGCGCTTGATCCTTGAGCTTTCGTTACCTAAACAAAAAATAAACTTGACTTTAATCACAAAAGCTCCGAAATTTGAATTATTCGTTTTTAACTATACTTTTAGTTATTAAAATTTTTTCAGCCAATCCGAATTTCTTCAATTGCTGTTCGAAAAATTTTTTACGCCAACATATGGCAATGATGTATGCACTGTTTGATGAGACAACGTTACGCGCGGTCACTCAGTCTTGAGTAAGAGGGGAAAATATTTAAGTCCTTCTCTTTCACTTGTGAAGGAGGAGGGGATAACAGCAGCGTTTGCATAAGAGACGTGCTGGAAAAGTGAGAGATTGGAGATTGTCTGCTAAAAGTTTTGGGATACTTTCTTTCTCTGTTTTGCTCTGTAATCAAATTGGTTTCGTAGCTTACACGGTTTCAAAATACTTTGTCAGAAAAAAATATTTTGAGCTGTTCAAATATGAAACCTCTTAAATACGAAGTAAATTTTTAAAATGTTCAATGTTAATTAGAAAAAATGTTTAAGTTAAAAAGTTAGTAAAGTTAATTTTTCTATTTGCTGGAGTATTGCATGCTCCGTGCAAACACGTATGTTTATCTTTCGGCGGTCAAGAGAGCGCGGAAGGTGTAGCTCGCTGCACTACGTACAATAGGAATGTACATTACAACAGATCTTTATACTTGGTCATGGCCTAAGATTTTTCAAAAGGCCAAATCCAATTTTCAAAAAAGAAAACAAAAAATCTATTTTTTTCTTAGTACATTAAAGTATTTTTAAAGTACGATAGAAGTAATGTAAATATCAAGTAAAAATAATTGAAGAATCTTCTAGTTTTTATCAAAGAATCTTATCGTAAATTTATAAAAACTACAAAATTTGTGAAAATGAATTGCATTGCTATTGAGTTGTAAGACTTACCTCTTTTGTTTCGTTTACAGTTTTGTCTGCGGCACCAGGAAGTGGGATTGTAACGTGTCCATCGGGAATGTGGAATAAAATTAACGGCTGCTCTCGCCCTGAATAAGCACTGGGTTCCGCATATGGTACGTCGCAGCGGAAAAATCCTTTCCTTTGCAGTTGAATAATTTCACCTTTTTTGACCCTTCTAAGTTCGGCTTCTCCTAACATTTCGATTTCCCTCTAGAAAAGTGTAAAATATAAAATAATAAAATAATAAAATATATTATTTTAAACTCTGAATGAACTTACTCTTGTATCTTTTCCAACAAAGTCTTTAAAATCATCATCTTTGCCCAAAACTGGTTTTGTTATTATATGATCGAAATAAACAGTATAACAAGGTATTCCTGTACAATTTGTGGGTACTTCTGGCGTATCTGCGGCAATCCAAGTAAGTTTTAATGTATTTTTAAAATCTGTATTATCCAGATTTAAAGAAGCATCTACTTCAACAACTTTGTCGTTTTCTTTGTGAATTTTTTCTATCAAAAGATTGCCCCAGTTAATAAAAGTGGCATTTTGACCCTCTTTCAATGCTTCTGCATCTTCTTCTTCAATTAGGACAGTTGGGCCGAATCTCATTCTTTTAGTTCCACATGAAGGATTTTTTGGATGGTTTGCTACATCACGGAAACCATCAGTAGCTCCCTTAACATTTACTTTTACTGTATCACCTGCAGTCAAAGCTGTGTACCTAAATTTACAAAATATTAGAATCTTTTTATTGAGTGACATCACATAATTTATTAATTAGTTTACCTGACAGCAATGGGATCTATGACTTTTTTATTGAAAGCCCATATTTTATCCCACTCCATGAAAACAACTGATCGTGAACTGCCTTGAGCAATAATAAATTGTTTTAAACCTTCGACTGTCATTCCTCTCCTTAAAATACCTCTGACAGTTGGGAAACGAGGATCGTCCCAACCATCAACTAAACCTTCGGCAACAAACCACGTAAGTTTACGCTTTGAAAGTACAGTGTTTGTCATATTTAATCGAGAATATTCCCAGATATATGGTTTATTTAATTTAAGCATATTTATAAACCAGTAAAATTGTTCATCTCTGTCATGATACTCTGTTGTTCTTAAAGTATGAGTGACGTTTTCTACTGCATCGACAATGGGACAAGCAAAATCGTAAGTTGGATATACTCTGAAAATAATATATAATATAAACTTATAATTTAATTATAAGTTTAATTATAATTATAATTATTGCTAAAATTTTATTAAATTACTTGTATTTAGTTCCAGTACGAGGATGAGGTTCAGGTTTACATCTGTAGATTGTGGGATCACGCATACAGCCATTTGCAGATTGGTAATCGATTTTAGCTCTCACACAACATTCTTGTCCTTTTTCTGTGCCCTGTACCATTTCTTTCCAAAGTTCCAAATTTTTTTCAACAGCTTTACAGATGTTATGTTATATTAGTAAGAATATTTGACAAAAGTACATTTTTATATTTATCCAATATTTTGAAATAAAAATAATGTACTTACTGTTACACCTATTTGCAGATGGCAATTTTTGATCTCGTTGTTCTTTCATTTGTGCTGCTGGTGTATTGTCAACATAAGCATGGCCTTCTTTTATTAGTTTCTCACAATATTCTAACATTAAATCAAAGTAATCTGATGAATGAGTAAAACGATCTGGTTTAATTTGAAGCATCTCAAGATCTTCTAAAATTGCTTTCTCAAATTCGACATTTTCTTTTGCAGGATTAGTATCATCGAACCTCATAATAAGTGTCCCTTTAAAGTTTTCTGCATAATATTGATTTAAAAGAGCAGCCTTTGCATGCCCAATATGCAAATAGCCACTAGCTTCAGGAGGAAAGCGCACAACAACTTTTCCCATTTCAGCTCCTGGCAAATCAATGAACTTGCCTTCTTGTTTTCTTTTACCAGCTTCTTTGGGAGGTCCTGTAGATTTTTTATTTGAAATTGTTTTTGGATCTTTAGTTCTATTTTTGGCAACTAAAGTTACAACTTTCTCTATTTCTGGTAAAGAAAGCATTTGCTTATACCACCTAAATACATTAGGATATTTCTCCTTAAGTAAATCAATTTTCACTTCAGAATTGATTTTTGAAAATACACAAATATCAGCAATAGTTAAATGTTTTGCAACTAGCCAAGTTCTTGGTGTCAAAGCTTGATCTAAGTAAGAAAGGGCATTTTCTATTTTATTGATTTGATTAAAAGGTCTTTCAGCAAACGTAAGCCAATGATCAACTTCTGTCCTTTCAAAAGGATCACTGCTGCCTAAAAAGTAAATTTAAAAATGAAAAATAAGTCAATAATATAAAATTCTGAATATGTATTAGCATACCATAAAGTTCAGCATTTTTTGCTCTTGACAAATAACGAGCAACATCAGTGTCTGTTTCCCCTAAAACTTTTTCATTATTTCCAAGAAACTGAAGTTTAGCTATATTTTTTCCAAAATCATTTGACCAAACAACTTGTAAATCAGAATTTAATTGAGATCTGAGAATCTCCACTACAGCTAGTGCTCCTGCATTAAAAAGAAAATAACAATTTGAGTAATCAAAAAATATTTTATGAATAAAAACGATTATTAATTGATATTAACAAAATATCTTATTAAATTACATCATTTTAATAATATGTATCAACATTACTATTTATAACAGTTTTTGAATAAAACAAAATAAAACCTAATTTTAAAAAATATAAAATTAAAATTTAATTTTGTCTACATTTCAAAAAGCCTGATATACTCATCAGAAGTAACTGAGAATTTTAGGTATTAATATGCCGACATATTGAGCATTTACGAATCAGTAAAATTGATGTAATCATAAAAATTTCACTATAAATTAAGAAAATACCTACCAACTGGAGGATCTGCCGAATTAATGACAAGTTTCAAAGACATTTTCAGTAAATACTGTTTCAAAAAAATCACACTTCTCTATTAATGGACAGGTTAGAACCGCATTACAAACACGAGGATTCGCGATTCTGCGAGCGGCTAACAAAAGATAAGCTGACGAAATATATATATATATATATAATTTCCGTAGTGGGGGGGGACGGAGGCTGACGGAGGTGGAGGGGCAGATTTAAAAGGACAGAATAGGTTTGGTTATTGGTTTGCCCCTTGCTTGTAAGTTCAAACGTTGGGCTTGGCATAAGCCCGTCGCCTGTGTCCCTGTGTGTCGTTATTGCGCAAGTGTAGGACGGTAGAGTGCGTATATATAAAGATATATGTATAAAACTATACGCCATCGAAGTTGCACGTTTCTAATAAATGGAGATGGCAGGGGAGCGGCGGTAGGGGCAAAAAGAGTTCAATACACTACGGTTATTAGGTATTATCACTGCACTTCGAGGTGCCAACATGCAGCGAAATTGGTATCGGTTAATTATGCCGCTGCATGAAGTCGAAAGACTTGAACAACTATACGATAATATATAAAGTTACAATAAAGTCAAAAAAATCGAGAGTCTGTGGGTTGTCGGCAAGTTGTAAGAAGACTGTGTATACTTACTCTTTTCACACGACTGCGGCTATAGATGTCTTAAGCAGATTGCTTAATTTTTCTCACCTTTTTTTTTTCAATGTGATGACACCCATTTAGGTAATTAGCATTGGAAATGAAGTTCATATGTAAAACTTGCACGCTCACTCAAGCACTTGGTGAAGGATGAAGGAAAGGCAAGCAAGGCAGACCTGCCTTTGACGTACAGTGTTCATTTGTATTTACTCATTTGACGAAGCTACAAAGCGGAAGATGCAGGCTGTGAAAGAAGAATTTGTGGATCTCCTAGAAGAAAGGAGAAAAGATAGTGATATCATGTGGGTTTCACGTTCGATGAAACCTTTGA
The DNA here is from genome assembly GCA_035047165.1 of Ormyrus rosae. Lineage (NCBI taxonomy): Eukaryota > Metazoa > Arthropoda > Insecta > Hymenoptera > Ormyridae > Ormyrus > Ormyrus rosae. The sequence continues at coordinate 17,335,819 of JAWWML010000052.1, read as the reverse complement.
CTGCTCATAAACTGCCACCTTCACTGGTTTATACAAGGAAACAGGCTATAGAAGCTGTTTTAGCAGATAAAAAAGTTTTGGGAGTAATTCAGGCTGTAGCTACTGCTAGAAACGTTCCTGTATCTACAATTGTAAAGGAAGCACAAGATATGCTTCATGAAATGGCCAGTAAAGCTCATTTACCAACAGTCAGATGGCTAGGTAAAAAATGTTTTTACTTATACTAAAATTGTTAAATAAAAATGAGTAAAATATTTTTATTTTTATTACAGCTTTGCTAATAATAAAAGTATTGAAACGAATATTAATGGGTATTCATTTAAACAAGAGTCTTCTAATTAGATTAAAGGACCAAATGTGCATTTCTGAGGTGCAATATATTTATGCACCTACACATAGAAGTTATTTAGATTTTGTATTACTATCGTCTATTCTTTTTTCATATGATATGGCTTTACCAAATATTGCAAGTGGAATGGATTTTTATAGAATGAAAATAGTTGGAGAATTATTAAGACACACAGGAGCTTTTTATATGAGAAGAAGTTTTGGTTCTGACCCTTTGTACAAGGAGGTATTTCGTGCTTACATAAGTTCTTTGGTGGCAAATAGTGATAGAGCAATTGAATTCTTTATTGAAGGCACTCGAAGTAGAAGTCAAAAAACATTATCACCAAAATTTGGTAAGTCATTAGTATTAATATTTGAATACAATTTTTTTAAAATACCTTATTTTTATTTTTTCTTTAAACTTTAAATAATGGAACTTTTTTTACATTATGTAATTATATAAATAATGACTTAGCAAAAGATAATGTAAGAGAATTAAATTGATAAATTGATAAGAGTGCTCAACAAGAAATATATGTCTATAATTTTAACATTTTTTCATAAACAAAAAGAGTATAATGAAAATTTCCATTTGCTTACTTAAAAATAAATAAAGTTACAGATTTTTAGTTTAAATAATGAATCTATAAAAAATATAATTTTAAATATATTTCATTACTTTTTCTTTATAGGAAAAAATGCGTTAGGTCTCCAGATCATGGATTTTGGTATAATTCCAGGAAATTATTCTTTGGCAAAAAAAACGCGTGTAACCATTTGTTCTAATAGAACTTAGTAACTTAAATATTAGTCTTTTTTAAAAAAAACCTAGGCGAAATTGGTGCTCTCAAAATTTCAAATTAAATAAATTTTTTTAATTAAACTTAAAGACGTTTATAATGACGACATTTAAAATTTTTCGAGTATCAATTTCGCCCAGATTTTTCGAAAAAGACATATTTTGTTTACTAGGCCGCATTAGAAAGAAAGCGCATTAGAGACACCTTTCTTACTTTTTATCAAAGAATAATTTTACGTATTTGTACCAAAATTCATGACCTAGAGACGTAAGACGCTCCTTGTAAGTAAAAACTCATATTATCAGTTGAAAGAGTTTTTGTCACATTTCAAATGCACAATTATATGCAAATTATTACATAGACATTGGAGTGACTATGAACAATGATATTATATAATCTTGTAGAACTAAATAAGATGAAAACAATAAATAAAAAAGCTTAGAAATAAAACTTTTAAATAAACAGTTTTAAATATTTATTTGAGATTATAATATAACATCTTTTTCAGGTTTGCTAACAGCAATATTAGAAGGTTTATTTCGTAGTAATGTACCTGATATTCAATTCATTCCAATAAGTATTTCGTATGATAAACCTCTGGAAGAACTGCTATTTACCTATGAATTGTTAGGAGTGCCAAAACCAGCAGAAAGCACCACCGGATTATTTCGATCACTTTCCATATTGCGTGAACCCTTTGCTCACGGTCACGTGTACTTAAAGATTGCACCGCCTATATCAGCCCGAGACTACGTTGATTTGGCTACACGAAAAGCGAGTACCTTATCACCACACGCAAAATTACCCCCTCAGATCACGAAAAGAGTAGCTTTCGCCATCATAGATTGCCATAAGCGGAATACCGTCCTCACACCGTTTAATCTAATTTCTTTGCTTTACAATGAGAGAATGTTTGCTCGCCCTAACGAGCCTTATTCATTGAACGATTTGTTACAAGATTATAGTTGGCTTAAAAGTATTTTGATTGACAAGTTTCATGCTATAGTCAATCCTGCAGTTTCAAAGTAATTTATTTCATAATAATTTTTTATATTTTTAAAAATCTTCTATATTAAATGTATAAATATTTTTTTATGATTACAGAGCTGTAAATTTTGAAGAAAATTTCGATAAACATGAAGTATTAGAATCCTTACAGACGCACAAAAATTTAGTAGAAATTGATTCTCTACAAAATTTAAAACTGAGAAACAGACATGTCGGTATTTCACAAATAAAAAGTGTTAAAGGGTATCCGTTAAGTGAAGAAACGTTAAAGGTTGCAGTACCAGTAATTAATTTAATGATTTACGTTAATCCTATTTTTGCTTATGTATCGAAATCAGCAATAGCAGCTTTGTGTCTTAAAACTTCTTCTAATGGTATAGAATAATATTTATTTAATTTTTAATTATAATTTTAATTGTAATAATAAAGTTTGGTATTTTTTACAGAAACTGCTGCAAAGCTTTATTTAATGTTAAGATCGCTATTTAGTTCCGAATTTGCTTTGCCTACTGATTTAAGTGAATCTGATTTATTAGAAGAATGGAAGGAGTTTTCTAATTGTTTAAAAATGGAAAATAATGCGAGATTCCATTCTATTTTATGTAACTTAATTACTCCTTTTGTTGGAAGCTTATACGTATTATGCAAGACTCTTTTACAGGTAAAAATTTTATGTCGCATTTTACACTAATAACTTAGAAACTTATTAATTACTGAAAATTTTCGTCAGTTGAATCATTTATCAGCAAAATAAAATATGTTTTTTTATTTGTAATTACTATTTCAATTATATATTTAAAAAGTATTCATAGCAAATACAAATTTTATATTAACCAATAGCAATAATAAAAATATTAAATGTAAAATTAATTTTTTCCAGTGGGATAATGCAATTAGCTGTGAGGAAAAGAGTATAATAAAAGAATGCCAAAGACGCGTTGAAGAATCATTATGCCAAGAAAACGCGCTGGTCAGACATCCATACTCACTTTCCTTGGATACTTACGCAACATTATTATCTAGTCTTGTTATTTATGGAAATGTTACCTTGGATACATGTGGATTTTATAAACCAAATAGAATAATTTTAGATGCGATCGTCATTGATCTGGACAATATTTTAAAGCAATGTTTAAGTGGATCATATTCGGTGATATCATCCTCATTCATTTCAGAGGAGATGCAGAATCTTCGAGCTAAACTGTAGTTACCCTGTGTTTGCATTCTAAGTCATGTTTCTTATAATATATAATTGCAATAAATCGACGTTGTTACATATTAGAAATCAGTTTTTTGTTTTTTATTATGATTCCAAATTGTCCATTTCTTTTAAAAAAAATATTTTTAGATTAAACATATCACAAAGAAGTAAAATAATAGGATTTGTAAAAGAATATTAGTAAATTTTCAGAAAGTAAACAATTTATATGAGTAGAATTGATTGCTTTTCAAAAGTTTCAAATTAAATATATTCTCTTTAAAATAGTAAAACATAATTCCCAGGCTATATTGTTAATATTATCAGGATATTATCTAATTATATTATCCGTAAGTAAATAAAATATTATTTTTTTTTAATCTTATTTAACATCGCTCTATTTATGCTGCCAGGGTTTCACAGCGACGAGAAATAAAATTTTAAATAGGTGTGCTGACAGTAAAAGAGACAAGATATTAGCCACATTGACTTTCAAATTATTTCTGGACAGTTTCAGTAATTGGCAATCCTGGCACGTGCATTTGCCTTTTACAGGGTTACCAATATTACTTTGAAATTTTAAACCAATCAAAAAAAGAATATGAACAAGCAACAGATAAGTAAATATGAAATATGCCAGTTTACTGTATAAAGCATTCACTTAAGGATTTGAGACGTAAGAGAGTTCTTCCCCTTTAGTTTTTGGAATAATTGTAATTTGAGTATGGAAGTGTTATAATTTCATCCAAGTTGTTTTTTTGCATATATTATTTATTGCTTCATTAATATGGCGTGCCAGTATGTATTAATTTCTGTAGCAGTACTGCTTATTGGGTTTACTTCTTACTGCATTGTAGCAGACATTATAGGTTTGTAAAAATTAAAATACTAATTTTTTTGGTTATTTACTTTTATTTTACATCAAATTTTTTTCCAGGAACAAAAGATGATCCTGATAATCATAACAACCATTGTGAATGCATAAACGATGATTGTGGTTGTTGTACAAAACTAAAAATTAAAAACATAATCGATGGAAACTGTAATTATATTGTTTTATGAATAGTTTTATAATATAACAAGCATATATTAAAAAAATTTATATTTTTCAGTATGCACAAATTTTTCATATTTACCTAATGATTATGGAATATCTGTTACAATCACTTATAATAACCGGACAATACTTAATGAAACAGTTTCTGGTGAGTTTTTGTTTATAAATAAAATAACATAAGTAATAAAGTAAAAAAATGTATTAAATTGTATTCTATTATTATTATTAAGCTTTTATATTAAAATTCAAGTTTTAAGTAAGAGATAGTCATATTTAAATTAAAAAATATATGAAATTGAAATTGTTTAAACTTTTAAATCTATACTAAGTACATTATGTATAAATATTTTAATTGCAGCTAGAAATCCACCGCCAATTTGTATCATTCATATAGATAAAATACAAATGGAATTCTGTTTACATTTTTATAACCTTGATATAAAAGATAAACACTTTTCTGGATGTGCTGAATTGGAAATAAGCTTCTTCCATCTTTTTCCCCTCAAGCATATTGAATTTGGATGTTGGGGTAAACAAACTTCTCAGTCTAAACGCCCTGTCTTACTTGAAGAATTAAGATACATGCTGGATTTTCTCGAAGGTAATAAATTAAAACAATCACAAGCTGAGCCAGAGGTCATACTTACATAATATACTTCAGTCTGCCAATATACTAAAGTGTACATAATGATCATAAGTATTAAACTAAAAATTATGGAAATGAGCAAAAATTTGACTAAAATGTGTTGACTAACATTAAACTATTTTGGTAATCTGATTTTGATTACAAATATTGATTCTGAATTTTAAAGTTTGTTTTGTGTTTAAAGTGTTTGAATTTTAAAGATTATACTAATAACATATTAATTATAAAAAATTTCTACAAAACATTTATGATCATTATAATGCTATAATATATAATGTTAAGGGACACATTTTTCTATTGTTTTAATAAATAATTAAAAAATACACATAAATGCGATTTTCAGCTAGTTAAGCTAAGTTTTTTCATAGAAGTTGAACAGTGAACATTCCTGATCCTAATTGAGCATCCCAATTAACATGCGTTTTCGTTCTCCATCCACATCGCTCTGTAAAAACGTAATGACAGTCGTCCAAAAAGTATTAACAACTTATAGTTTTTGCTAAATATTAAGTATGGATATTTTTTAATATTTTTCATGCTAAATTAAAAAACTTACAATCAAATTGTTTAAGATAATTAAAAAATATCCATGCAGATTTAGGAGTCAGAAACATAAAGGAAAAATAGAAATAGATAGTTGCTTTTTAAAGAAATCAGGTATTTATTGATGAGAGAAAAACGTAAAAATGTATATGTAAAAATCTGTTCATTTCGTGTGCGTCTGAGTATATATTAGAATGCGATGATATAGTTGATAGTACGATGCTCGTTAATCTTGAAACATTTAGAATTAATTCAACAGCCCAATCAGCAGCCTTTTGAGATCGTTGCTGCAATCACTCTGTAAAATATTTCGAAAATTATTTGGTTAACGTCGCTTATTACTTGCAGATAAAAACGATCTTTTTTCTTGAATTATTTAATCTCTTAATTAATGAGGGTTATCAAAAGCTACTTTAGTTCATGCGTAATGGAAAAAAAATGATGAGTTAGCTATAAATGTTTCAAGCGCGATTTGCCTGTTATTATTTTTCTGTAAACCTCATTGGAGGATAAATTAGTAACAATATGAATAGATGTATTTAAAATAAATTAATGTTTGATATTTTTGACATTAAAATAATATTTATATTTTGAATTCTTTTGGAGAGTGCACTTAAGAAAAAAGTACATTTTACAAAGAATAAAATACAACAATTCGAATTTCAGTTTGTTTCTGTAATGTATTTGATACAACATTAAATAAGTAAATACTAACAGTTACAATGTATTTTTTGATAAATCTTTTAATATTTTGTACTCTAACAATAAAGAACATCAGATCAAAAAAAACTTGTTCAAGTCATTATAATACTTCATTAAACAGCGCCAAATTTGTGACACACTTTGCTCTTCTTCAGTCTAACTTGAGTCCCGCAAATTTCATCGTCATCGTCACCGTCTACACAGTAATGCTTCGCGCATACGATTGCATCGATACTTTATACGAATACATAAGTGTGCAAGTTGCCGTCACGTTTATAATTATACCTCGCATCAGCAGAATATCTTACGAGCTCTGTATTTTTTTTTTTTTTTATAGCACAATGTGTGAAGTAAAGGAACTGACAAAGAATTTTATTTACAAAACGTTAATATTATTCACAATAACAGATATTATAAAACTGTGAAAGAAGAGAATTCCAACTCCCAAAGTATTATGGTCGATGCTCGTATAATTATTTGTATGACAAGGTGATTAGGAATAAATTAAAAAGTAGATCTAGTGATGAACAAAAGAAGTAGAAGAGGATTTTTTAACAATCGCCGCTAGCAGAAGTTCAGCCAACCAGGGAAAGCAATAGTCTCTTGTAGTCTCCCGAGCAGTCGTCCTGAAATCGATCGAAATTAAACGACTAATGGTGCTCCTTAGGTGCAATAGGTATGTATTATTAATTCATTAGTAAAGTGTTACGTGAGAGTGTGCGTGAAAAAAAATTTATGTTTCTAACTAAAAAGGAATGGGTTGGGTCGCACGAAGTGTCGGGAATTAGATTGCAATTAGTTTAATTTGAAAAAAGGAAAATACTACTTTTTCAAACGTTATTTAAAATTTAAAAATTTTGAAACGGCAGTGTAACGAATGTACCTCATTTTTTTTCAAAAATAAACCAATTGAATCAATTTAATTCCAAGAGTTGGTCCGTAAAAATGACTTGAGATACTTACGTCGATATCAGCAGCCAATTGAGTTCCGTATTTTGCCTCGTAGGCTTCCTTGATGTCACCCAAATCGATCTCGGAGCGCGCTACGATAATGCGGATGAGAGTCCTGTCGTCGGTTCCCATGCCCTTCATGGCGTGCTTCAGCCTCTTGGCAAAGTAGTTGGTCTTGTCACGGGCGCACCTCACTGCAAAACATCAGGAAATTTATGCGTTCTAATTAATAAATAAATTTTATTACGCTCGAAACAAGTGAAATAAACTAGGAAAAACTGTCTTTGAAGGCGCAATTGTTAATTGTACTTAAAATAACTGCAGATGATTAATAAAAGAGTCATTAAAATTGCGCCATTAATCCCAAGTGACTCACCGACGGCGAGGTATCCGTCCTCGAGGCTGCCGGAGAACTCGCTCTTGATGGCGTCCTCGATGCTGTTGCCGGTGAGCCTCTCGTACTCGTCGAAGATTTTACGCAGCTGCGGGAAGCTCTTGGTGATGAGGATGGCATTGAAGGTGCTCTCGTCGGTGCCCCACTGTCCCTGGCCGGCCTCGATGAGCCGCTCGGCGTCGTGGGTCGCTGCCGCCACGTCCACGTTGGGGTCCTCGTTCCTGGACGCCTGCACGTATTGCGTATGCGAAGATGAGCGACTATTGCTTGTGGGAGAGGTGGGAAGTTTGGGAAGCGGGGCTGTATGTACTTACGCAGCAGAGGGAGACGAGTAGCCTCTGGAAGTGGCCGGAAGTGTCGCCCTTGATATCGCTCTCGAGGTCGCTGCCGTACACTGGAAAGTGATGCGTGAAATTAGCAGACCTTGAGTTTTGGATTTACATTTGGGAGGAGCTTGATTTAAATAGTGTATTGTACTAATTATTATAATATTTTCTAAGAAAGCCACGATGATAATATAACTTTCATAATAGTGAATTGTTTGGATAGCTTTTTTAGATATATGTATAACAACTTTGTATTGATCCGAGCTAAACGGATGGAAGAGGTAAAAGCTTATACGTTGACTGGGTAAACATTTCATGTACTGTCCTTCATACTTGTCACTTAATAAAGTAAAAATTTCCTTTTCTTCAAGTATGTTTGAAAGTAGTTAAAAATTTGCAGTATTTTTTAAGCATTATTATTATAATTGTACAAACCATCATATAATACAATTAGATAAAACAGAATTTGAAAAATAAGTATACTCAAAATATTACGCAGAACTAAATAAGATATATACTCACAGTCCTTGTAAACGGCCGAGATGGTCTTAATGCCGTAGTTGCTGAGCGAGGCGAGGATCTCGATGATGGTCTCCTCGTCGGTGCCGGCGCCGCTGATGGCGTCGTGGAGCTCCTTGGCGTAGAACTGGGGCAGCGGGGTCATGAGGGCGATCACGGCGTCCTCGAAGTTGCCGCCGAGCTCGGACTTGAGCTCGGAGATGAGGTCCTTGCCGTACATGGTCTTGAACTTGTCGGCGATCTCGAGGCGCTGGACGACGCCGCGGTGGGCCAGGACGTCGATGATGGTGCGCTCGTCGGTGCCGAAGCCCTTCATCGCCGTGCGCAGCATCTCCGCGTCGGCCTCCGGGTCGAACGGGTCGGCCGGGTAGACCGTCGGCTGGCACTGGACATATAGGTTTTTTTTTTTTGTTAGGAATTTAAGTCGTTTATATAGGTCATCTACTTGGGAGTGAGATAATTGTGTACGTGTATTAAGCCGGCTTTATCTGATTTTTGGGCGCATGACGATTGTACAGTAGGCAGACTCTAAAGAATTTTTCAACGGGATTTTTGAAAATGGGTGGGAAAGTAGGATAATGCGTCGAAGAAATGGTTATTGCTTGGCAAGGACTGTGTGCGCCCGATAAATTTATAATGCTATAAAATTTATATCTGGAAATAAAACGACTGCGTAACTTGCTTCAATATTTTAAATCAAATAATACTTTATTTTTTTTTGTTACAATTATTATACTGCTGATATTATATATTTCAATGTTAATCTAGTCGACGGAACATTGAGGATTACTCTAGAAGAATTAAAGAAAAATACGTATTTCTCGTAATAATAGGATGCGCAAAGAATTGATTGCATCGAGCCATCGCACATTATATTTGGCGCAGATAGCCAAGACTTCGGAGAAGTGTTCAAGACTATAATGAATAAGGCCGAGGTTGCAACACTGCATCTTGCGGCTGCAGGAAACGCATATTTCGAATTAGAGCGATTATTTTTGCTTTTCGGACAATTTTTATAATGTACAGTTTTTGTATTACTTTTTTTTTATTTACTGCGTTGTCTACAAAAAATATGCAAAATATGTGCTAGTAACCTTAAACTAAAATACTTCCTCAGAATGTAGCAGAATGGAATTTTACAGCGGCGAGTATAGTATACTGGTTACTCACAGAGACAAATGTATTTCTGTTAAAGTGCTCATTATTTCTAATTATCGCTTTTAAAAAAATTATAATATCGGAACAAACGTCGAGCTTGTTTGGCAAATTTGCCACTGTTCCAAACTTTTATGGCTTGTGTATATTTTGAATAGTCGTGAGGAAAAATAATTTTTCCGCGAAATGTCATTCGAGTATTTCAGGAAATAGTCATAGTTATTATTTATGAATCAGACCATCAATTTTAGATGTACTGTATTGTCAACAGCAAATTATCCTATTGAAATACAACCAGTAAAGTGTACCGGACGCCCAACTAATCAATAAGAAAATGATTAGAAAATAAGGTGCCGTTGGAGTTGGATTCGTTCTTTATCGAAGTCCAGCAAAGTAAGACAAAATTTAATCGAAGAAGTCTTTCTCCCAAGCGGAAATAATTTTCCAATCAACTTCTACATAGAGATTTTGCCTGCTACGTCACTGAAAACGTTCAGCGCTACTTTTTACTAGCATAAAGTCATTAAAAACTGAAACAATAGCAAACTAAACCACATAGAAGATAATTCGAGGCATTTTCATACTTAAAATTCCTAAGCCGAGACGTAACGTCATGAAACTCACGGCGCTAATCGCAATTCATCATTCGCCTTCGCCTCGACTCGCGCCTCTCTTTCTCCGGCTTCTCTCGCGCCTGTAGGATATTGATTCCCGCGCAAGATACACTCCCGCCTCGATTGCGAAACAGCATTTTTCGAATGCCGCAACGTGCAAGACACATTACGCGGATCCGAGCGGAGAAGCGCGCCGGCAGCCGGGGATTAGAAAAGAAGCTGATACATCCGCGGGAATTAATTGCCGGCTAGCCTTGGGTCTTAACGGAACGAGTGAGTCACGGCGAATCAGGAGGACGCGATTGTTTTCCTCGCTGTAAAGGAGGCATCTTTGCCGCTTCGCTTCAGCTGCCGTCTCGATCCAACGAGTTTTTCGATCGCTCTTTTTAACGGTGCTTCCACGAAACAACGTCATTGCCTTTTTCTCGGCTACGAGCGACGAGCGCCGGTTTTTGTTTGTGAAATTAATGGGTAGAGAAGTTATTTAGGTGTTACGTCAGGTGTATTCGTGTCAGATGTTGCGAGGGTTTTATTAACGAATTTTACGCAAATCTCAATTCGGTTTTGACAAATACCAAGATGTTTTTTGTTTTTTAAATCAGAACGACGATTATTTGGACCCGTTATGCTTACCGTATCTGAAGCATAAATCATACTTTAAACCTAGCTTTTCCAGCGGTGCAGATAAAAGTCTATTTTTAGGCGCGCTCGCTCAATTTGCGAAATTAAATTTGTCACACGGTATACATCCAATGTCATCCCTCACTAAAAGATTAATGAAACTTTAGATCCTCGTGTAGGTCTGAAGCTCACGAGCGCAATTGCACGAAATTACGCTCTCTCAATTGCACGCGATAGTCGCATTCGTCTTTCTTTATACATTCGCCGAATTTTCAGCGCCCGCTGTTTATACTGACCTGCACGTGGTAATACTGGGAAGCTGACATGGTTTCTGCTTCTGTTTCCTGCAAGAGTAATTGCTTGGATTAGATCGTGGGAAAATGCGAGGTGAGAAAATGCGCTAAATGAGTTATTCGCGCTGGATGATGGCGGAGTTTCTATTTTGGACACCTTTCCCTCTCGATTATAAACTGCGGATTCGATCGACTGAGTTGTTTTTTGCAATTTTTAAGTGATAATTAAAAAAAAGTAAATTAAATTGCCAATGTTTAAAGTTAATATTTGCGCAAAGAAGTATTATTGCCAGTAAAAAAGTGGCATAAAAAAATTAATATTCAAGTCACTACTTCCGTACCGTCTGCCAGACCGACTTTCGAAAGCTAAATTGACGAAGCAAGTTATTCGAAACTACAATGACCCAATATAACTACTTATTGTCGTCGAAAGCAGTTCTTTCAATACTGCACCAGCAATTTTTCACATCGCTCTCGACTGGTGTAGCACTGAAAAATCTAACTTTCCTCTTGGCACTCGTCGAGCGTCGCGGTTGCCGGTTTCTATAGTGCGGCGACCGACGCTACCAAAAACCGGCGCGTTCTCCAACCGGTAAAAGCCCACAGAGCCGATATTTACCGTTTCAGGTATTCAGCGAGGCTGCAGAGGAAGAGTCGAAGAGCGGCGTGTCGTCGCTTCGGCTGTCGGAGTTGGACTGGTGCAGCGGCGCAGAGCTCGTTTCCACTTGGCTGCCGGCCAGGAAGCGTCACTGTGTCAGTGTGGGGAGTGCCGGTGCGCAAGTCTTTTGGAGAACCGCTGCCGGTCGCTCCTCTCTCTCTCTCTCTTTCTCCTGTTTCTAAGCGGTGCGTAGGCAAGTGGGAGCGGAACGGAGTATAGCGCGAGCCGATCTTTCTTCCTCCGACTGTAGCGTGACTTCATGCGCAGATGTATACGTCAGATTTTTTCTCGATGACACTTGTTTTGGTGGTACTTTCGTGCGTGAGCTAATGCAGCGTGCGGCTGCCTGGGGCGCGATCATCCGTGTCTGCTGATTCGCTCGGTTTTCGTCTTCTTTTTTCGGTTACGCTTATCGGAGGAAAGCCGGTCGTGAAGAAATGCGGAGATTTTACATTTTTTTGGTCGGCAAATGGAATTCTCAGGAATTTCAATTGTTTTTAGTGCGATATTTAAGTTTTTTTTAAAGGAAATAAAGAGTAATAATAATCTATATCTTATCTTTACGCCTTGTTAATATAATTTTATGTTGTAATTAATTAATGGTCTCGTTAGTTTAATTGAATTAACATTTTATTTCTCTCATATCGCAAAAATTACTTGAAGTCTATCCAAGGAGTTTTTACTTTTATTCAAAAATAACTAGTTTACTGCATTTTTACTATATTACTTACCGCAATTGAATAAGTTCATCAGCAGAATAAGAATTCTATGCGCTATTTTAAGAATCTATCTTGAGGTCAATCAGCGCGCAATTGTATGTTTATCGCATACGAACGTACAAGGATGCGGTTCAAAATCAAGCTATTTTTGTACATAAAATTTGTGTGAAATAAATTTTAAACATCATAATTTTAACTTCATCGGCAGCCAATGAAGCCTTAAAGTACACAGTCCAAAATCTCCTCGAAAACGTAAAAGTCGATAAAATTTAGTGGAGCACATCCTCGCCTACTTCCACCCCTTCTTCCTCCCACCCCATCTATATACGTCGCGAGGAAAAGGTCACGAGGAGAAGGAAGCGCGGCGCGCCAAAGCTACGTGGCAAACGCTCGCATCGGAGAATGTGTCTAGCCCCGCGAAGGTGGGGATGTGGCGTCGTCGATTACGGGGGACGACTACACGTTACGTTGGAGCAGGCGCTCTCGACGATGACGCACGCGAGCCTTCGGCCTGTGATATGCGCGACGAAGGACGAGGCGCGCGCGAGTGTCCTCAGAGGCGCGACGTCCAAAATACGCGAAAATCGCGTGACGCGTCGCGGGATAGTTTACGTGTCCGATGATGAGTCACTAATTTGCCTGATCACTTATATGACTATATTGACTATTCTCGAGCGTTACATTATTATGCAGGCACTTGTTGACTCGGTTTAATTAGTCACGGTTTGCCGCCGGAGCACTGCGTTAATGTCTCTGCGAGGCTGATAAGAAGCGCTGTGTAATGGTTTTGATTGACATTTGAGGAGGATTGATCTGGATTTTGGGTCGAAAGTAGTTTGTTTGTTTATTTTTATTTTTATAGAACATTTTAAATGATTTGAGAACACAGTGGGAACGAGGTCAATAATCTTTGGAATTCAGACACATTTTTGCGAGGTAGAAATATATGGGCAACGGTTTTATTAAATGACTCATTGGTTTTTTCTACCTTTGAAAAAATGTTACTACTCAATAGTAAGTAGATAATAGATTATGATCTAATTCGTTATTATTTCTTTTACGCGTCAGTTTTTTCTCGGAATACAGGTATAATTGGAGTACACATTTTCAACTAGTTCCCGCGATACTTATTTCTAAATAAAAGCTGACACCAAAAATAATTCTTAATCTTTATAAGCAAGAGAATAAATTTGCTAGTTTGCGGATGAAATTCCACCTTTTTTAGAATATCTAAATTATTGTCAGGATAGATGGGTATCACTAATCAACTCCTTCCGCGCATAAAAAACTATTTTCAAGAATGAAAATTAAAACAACGGAAACTCGCCGTTAATGTTGGAAATGTATCAAACGCGAAAATAAAGGGAGTATCTCACGACTCCAGGGCGTTTCCTTATGAATTATGAGACCTCGGAGCAATAATTATGCGTACGTACACTTTAATAAATTGAATCTTATGCGACACAGGCGACGCAGCCTCGACACGTATCGCGCGCAGGAATTTCCTTGCTCGTGTAATTTTATTATATTAAAGGGACGATGAAATTTCAGTCCTTAATTGCGATGCTATTAAACGCGCATTACCATCGCTCGTTGTATAATTAAAATAAGATTTCGAGGTTTTTCAATTTAAACCTTGTAGGGAACGCGCATATTTTAGGAGTTCTATGATGATGTATATGTGGTGCTTTTGAGGACTGACAGTGAAATATTACAAACATGAAAAGTTTTAAATAACGTGTCGTTATGTTTTGAATTGTACTTATTTATTTCGAATATATAATTAATTAAAATAAATAAAGTAAACTATTATTATAAAAGAAATGAGACTGAAGCTATAACAATATAAATTTTTGTATTATTATATTACATAGTAGGGTTGAATTTTTGTTGTATTGAATGTATTGACAAATGACATTACATTTTAAATTACACAAAAAATTATCATTATTTTAAAAATGTTTCAAAGTAGTACATTCACCGTACGGTAATATTTGAGATTTTTATTCGATCAATCAATTCATCGATCGATGATTCATCGAATATGTGGCGTAACTTGACAATTACATTCAGTTTTTAATTATGTTTTATTTGAAGCATATTGTGTACAAAAATTGTAGCTTTTTTAAAAAATATGGATTTAACAACTATTTGAATTATTTAATCGTATAAATGATGTCATGCTTATTTTATGTACTGCATTCATAAGTTGCAAATACAAATTAATGACCGATTCACATTTTGTGGTAATTTTTAACTTCGAGGAAAAAATGTTAAATTCATGATTTCAAATTTTTATATAATCTTAAGTGATTGTTTAAAGTAATTTTTCGTAGTTAAGTGTAATATCTGTATTATCCTGCAAACAATCAACAGATTCGACGACCATCAGTTGCATTTTACCAGTGGATATCGAGAAATGGCAGTCGCGGTCGCAGCAGACCGCACAGATGGCGGAGCGGAGTAGAGCCGCTCGCCAGCCACGTGGTGAGCAGTATGTATACAACACGTGAACTTACAACATGTGTTTAGAGTTTTAGGTTATAATGCATTTTTATCTCTACAACTTGTAAACATTTATTAATGAATGAATGTCAAGATATTTTTTTTGTAAATTGTGTTCAATATGAGTTTATTCGTTGTAAATAGGTAAGTTTAAATTTTAACATTGTTATAACAGATTAAATGTTTTATTAAAAATATATATTTCATTTATCAGGTATGAAGATAAAGAGTGGCAAAAGGAAGAAGAAAAAGAAGATGCAGGTCCTCAAGATCATCTTTCAGAGTTATTAAAACGAATTGAGGAAAGAAAACGTGAAAGGGAAGCTGCAGCTAAAGCTGTAGAGGAATCTAAACAAAAATCTGATCAGGAACAAACAAATAAAGTTTCAAAAAAGAAAGCCAAGAAGAGAAAAAAGCTTAAATTAGTGGATGAAGAAAGCAATCAAGTGCAAAATGGAGAAAGAATTAATGAGCAAGAACCAAAGGAACATGCAGATAATTTGGAGTCCAAGAAAGATTCCGCTAATACTGTAAATCAAGACTTTACAATTTTAGGAAGTAAAAAACGTGTAAAAACTCAAGCTGTAAAAAGAGTTTTACCTTCCTGGCTTGCACATCCTGAAGTAGTGAATGCGGATTTGAGTCGAGGCCCAGCTTTAGAAGAAGTTAAATTGTTAGATTCTATGTTGATACAAAAATTAGAAGCAGATGGCTTTAATAAACTATTTCCTATACAAGCTCGTGTTTTAGCTTGGCTTTTAGAGTGTGATAAAAATTACAAACTAGGAAGGTGGTGTCGGGATACATGTGTATCCATGCCAACAGGAAGCGGTAAGTTCCAATATACGTATGAAATTTATTCAATATTTTAAAAAATGTTTAAATTAATTGTAAAATTATTTACTTTCAGGTAAAACTTTGTGTTATGTTCTTCCAATTATTCAGATTCTTAAGGATCGTTTTGTTCGCCTTATTCGTTGCCTGATAGTACTGCCAGTTCAAGAGCTTGCTACACAAGTTTTTGAAGTTGTATTGAAATACTCTGCTGGAACATCTCTTAAAGTAGCATTAATCTCTGGTGCTTCTTCATTCAATGAGGAGCAAGAAAGATTAGTGAAAAAAAGTTAGTTTTTATTAATTTTAGCTATGATTTTATAATTAAAGAAATTATACTTATTTTCATATCTATTATTTTATTATTTCAGATGCAAGTGGAGAATACATTAGTGGTGTTGATATTGTAATAGCTACACCAGGACGTTTAGTGGATCATATTAAGAAAACTGCTGGATTTTCATTGACCTCTTTAAGATTTTTGGTCATTGATGAAGCTGATCGAGCATCAGATTGGCTTCAGTACATTCCTTTTCCTCATAACAAAGCTCCTCCTTTAACTATTAGTAACATTCGATCATGGTAAATTTTGAATTTTAGATTTTGAATTTTTTTTATAATTTTAACATATTTTTATTGTATCTTTTCTTATATTTTAAAAGGTCTCCAGCGCAAAAAATTCTTTTAAGTGCCACTTTATCGTTAGACCCGGAAAAACTGAGCAGATTAGGTCTATTCAGACCAATATTATTCACGTCGGCAATTGCTGATTTTGAAAAATTAGATAAAGATTTGAATCTTGACGAAGATTTGAATGATTTCACTAGTCGCTACGGAAACCCCAGTGAACTGGCTGAGAGGATAGTAGAATGTCCTCTCCAGTATAAACCACTTGCTGTTTATCAACTGCTTGTAAAAGACGAAGTTGTTGAAAAAACTTTAGTTTTTACAAACTCCTGTGAAGCAGCTCATCGACTGGCGATTCTGTTAGATTCTCTGCTTAAAAGTAAAAATGTCACTGTTGGAGAAATTTCTGCGCAGTTGGGTTCTAAACAGCGCGAAGAAAATCTGGAAAAATTCGTACAAGGAAGCTTTAAAGTGTAAGTTTTTTTATGTAGATACTTTGCAAAATAATGGACTAATTTTTTTAAAAATTAAAGTTTTGAAACTTTACACAATTATTATAATTTTATTATGATTTTCAGACTCGTTTGTTCAGATGCATTAGCAAGAGGTCTTGATATTCCTGGAATCAAACTAGTTGTATCTTACGATCTTCCGAAACATGTAAAGAGTTACATACATAGGGCTGGAAGAACAGGAAGAGGTGGTATTCCTGGAACAGCAGTTTCTTTACTTTTACCAAATCAAATAGCTCTTTTCAGCAGAATGCTTAGTAAAGTTAATAGATCGATATCTTCCACTGAAAAAGAGGATCTGGATGAAGTTGCTAAATCTGTAAATTATGAAAGTCACTTAGAAAATCTAAAAGAAACGTTAGTAAAAGAGCAAGCAAGTAAAAATCTTCGCCGACGGAAATCGCACAAGCGAATGAAATTAAATTGATTAAGCAATTTTTATAATTAAATTAGCATGTAAGAAAAAAAGTTGTACAGTTTTGTTGAATAACATCGATAATAACATTTTATTGTCTGAAGTTAATAGTATTATACATAATACACTTCTCCTTTTCTCTCTTACAAATATGTACCACGTGGTTCGATAGATAATCTCTTAGAACTGGATTCAGCAAATTGTATCGCTCCAGCTATGCTTATTTCCACCAAGGCAATGATTCGTAATTCAATTAATATACAAAAAATAAACGTCATAAGGACTTGGCGAACCCGTCTTTTAAGCAATTCTCTACTATTTATTGCTGCAAACAGCTCCTTTTTCTTAAATAACATGTACCGCTTTTGATATTCAATTAAAATCAGAGACAAAACAAGATTTTTCAGTAAGAACTACTATGTTCCTTTATTACAAAAATTGTCCAATGCTGCTATTTATATTCGTTGTATTTGAATGTGTACATGTTTCGAAGGAAAGTAGCAGTATTAGACTAGATGCAAACAATTTAGTTCCTTTATTCTTGTTTTGTATATTTTACAAAATTATTAGATGACTAGAAATTTACAAACTATTTAACGTTATTTTGAAATGATAGTTCTTATCGATAAACTATTTAACAATTTGGAATCTTTGACGTAAAATCTACAATTCATCTTTGGAAAAGCTGCAGAATTATTTCAAATTTTAAATATTAAAGTAAACGAAAATTTTCATTCTTATTGATCACGAAATTTAGTTTAATAATAATAGAATAATAAAAATAATGTTGACTTTCAGTTTAAATTTTAAAATCAAAGGTAGAAAAATCTTAAATTTAAGTATGCAGTTAGTTTCTTCAAACTTGCAATACTGCATTTAATTAATGATGCTTAGGCCGAAATGAACTTTTTTGAACATTATTTCCAAAATTTTTTAAATTAATACAAAATTATAAAAAAGTAGCCTTATATATTAATTAAAAGTGGCAATCGCTCTTACATTAGATTAATTGTAAAATTTTGCAACAAATACATTTTTTCACTAATACAATAAATGGTCTCTATATATATTCATACATTGTTATATATTTATTTACAAAGTTTTTAGGCAATACATTTTATAGAAGCGAACGATTATATCTTTCATCTATTGCCAGTCTACTTGTGATTGTCTACTTATATGAAACATATAACGATTTACAGAAATAAGGCTCACATATATATAGCCTTCATATATTTTTAACATCTGGCAACTAAAATTTAGAACCTCGCTACATTTAATGCGATGCAATATATATTATATTAAATTTACATTAGACAATAGTTTTTATTTTCATACAACTTTGCGAAATTCGTTTTAATAAAAATAAAATGTTCTGGTTATATCTTATATGCGTGAAAGATATATCTGTTTATCGAACCAGTTTCAATTTTGTACACATGTGCATACAAGCTACCTTGACTTAATGAATATAATCAAATTATGAACGTTATTACAAATGATAAATTAATTAATTTTTTTTTTTAAACTGAAAGTCATCACGAGTCATATCGAAGTAACTATAGCGTTTATTTTGATTCTGCAGCCGAATATATATTTTTTTGCCAATTTCAACAACGTAACGACAAATAAATATAAATTTTTCTACTCGCTCATAAAAATTAAGGCTCTTTACATTCATTGTGACGCGCACAGTCACGCGCTCGCAATCCCCTGTGGAAAAATATAAGAAGCTTGTGCCAAATCTTACTTTTTCTTCTTTACAAAATTCACCTATTGCTTTGTTCCGATTTTATTGCATTTCTAAAATTAAGAGTGCCAATGACAAAAATTATAAGAAGAAGAAATCAAGTAATTAAGTCGTATGGTTTTTTTTCGGTTTAATACATGACGAATAAAAGCAGTCGCAAGATATGCATAGTGTATAAGTATTATAAATGTTATTTCAAATCAAGTCACAGTAACATTATTATACTTTTCCAAATCGCGGATTTACAAAGTAAGAGTAAAAGCTTTTACATCTGATCCAGTTTATTACCGTACAAGTATTTATTGTCATTGATTCGTCGCTCTTGCAGGCGAAAATTATTTCGTGACATGCGAATTAATAAGTAAAGCACCTTGTGAGTTATTTTTTATTCGCACGGTACTGATATATTTATATTTATATATATTTTACTCATTTATTTATACATTCTTACTTTACAGGGTCTTGACGATTATTTTAAATCGCCTCTACGATATAGATTCAACAATAATAAATAATTTGAGTGATAAATAAAAAATGTTTAAGGTAAAATTATTCTCTATCTTATCTTTGTACAATGAATTATGGTTGATTTGTTTAGCCTCTTAGAAATTTTTTTTTTTTTTTTAGATTTTTAAAAAATTTCTTGCACCGACTTAAAACAATATAGATTAAAAGTGTTGTGATTAAAAATTTTCACGCATTTATAATTTTTCGGGAAGTCTTCTTTCATAAAAAATTTAGTACTTTTGCATAATATTTTTAGAAATAAATTCTTTTTCATAAAATGTTTTCAACATATTCATGTAAAAAGAACCTGGCAGTTTATACGTACTTTACTTTTTCCTGATAAGTGAAATCAGTGGATGATGAAGAAATTTATAAAAAAAAAAGCAAAGACGCAGTATAAAAAGTTATACATAATAAGAATACAGTCGTAACATTCTTCGAGTAAGTCTTTTATGTCGGAAACCTGCATTGCGCCTTTTTGGAGGAATTCGAATTTAGATCTACGGCATTCAATACAATATCCAAGTATTTTCTGATACGTGCATAAAATTTTATTTTTATTTATTCTATTTTCGAATACGATGACAAGCCATGCGTATCAAGCATGGAGAAAACACGAGTTCTCTATATAGAACTGCGCGCTAAACTTAAAAAACAAAAAATAAAAAGACAAAAAGCATCAGTCGATTTTAAATTGTCCAATAATTAAAACTAAATAAACGACGGACTGTAAAAAATCGATGCCTTCGAAAGAAGAGCGCACAAAAGCGAAGGTGCACCTTCCCGAAAAGTAAAACTTGCATCAGCACGCGGCGCATCGTTATATATATAGAACCGTCGGTCCGGCAAACTCTCCCGGCGAAAAAGGACCTCCCCGACGCCGGACGTCGGGGGGCCCTGACCGGCTGTCGTCTTGGCGCAGTATTAATGCGCGAAAACTCAACGCGCGTTGCCCGCTGCGGCTGTGTGCCCTCCCCCGCATCTCGGTCGATATTTAGGACTGTCTCCCCCTCGCTGCCGGCCCCCGATATACATATATGGGTTGAAGCTCGCGCGCAGTGACCGCCGTCGGCTTAATTAACATTGCGCGCTCGCCGGCTAATCCGCGCGCGCTGCACTGCAGGCGCAAATCCCCGTATATACGCCGCCGCCGCCGCCGCCGGGAGCCGGATCACCGTGGCGCTCAGCCGTGTTTCCTTAAACCGAGCGAAAAATCCGGCGCGGCCGCGAGATCCGCCTTTATAAATTTGCGCGTTGTCCCGCAGCTTTTGCTCTGTCTCTCTCTCTCTCTGCCTTTTGTGAATTATCGCGATGCGCCACGGGTTTAACGGCGACGATAATGGAGATAATTGAGCCGACGCTTCGGGTGGGGGCGTCGCTTCGGATTGCTTCGCAAATAGTTGATAGCGGAATTTTTGAGATTTTATACCGGGGAGCGGGGATTAGCCCGGTGTGCCGGGAAAAAGTTCTCGAGCAATTTGCAAGTTGAGCTTTAAGTGGGCTTCAGAGACCATTAGGGCGGCAACTAAGCGTGCTTCTTGCTTTCGTTTCATAGTCGAGATCACCGGCAACGCAATTATGAGTGTTAGCGGCTCTTTTTTTACAAAGGCTGCATATGTTTTTGGTGAAACAATTTTTAAATCTAAGCGTAATAACTTGCACTTTCGTTCGCGAGGGTTTCATTTAAAAATTTGGTTTGTTCGTACACCGTAGATTATAATTTATGTGTCTTAATGAAATATAGTAATTTACATAGAACTGTTAGTTTAATAATTATTAAATGGTTAGTGAATAATTCAGTTACTTCACGGACCGAAAATGGAAAAATTTTTTAGATCTCGCATTTTCCAAAAGCAAAAATTTCGCAGTATTTCGTTAAAATTTTTACGAGATAAAAGAGATTCATTAGAGTGACTTTGCATTCATTATAAACTGCAATATTAATAGATATTCCATTTATTAAAAGTAAGAATTTATGTTCTCTTTAGAAATAATTTTTTTTTAATTTTGTAATATTCTACCGTGATATTTTTAAAAACTTACATGCTCAAGAGTCATGAGAAATAGTACTCGTTTTATAAGTTAGAGAATAAATTATGATTAATGTAAAAAAAGAAATAAAATAAGATATTTCTTGGTGTTTCAAGAGGCGTATAGCGTCGATGTTTATATGCTTATGCAATTTTGTGTCACTTACTTTTAATTAAACCTATTATATGTTTATAACACTGGTTCGTTTCTTAAAAAATTGATTATACGGCTGTTGCTTTATCTACATTGTTTCATTACTTAAACCGTCAATCAATATCCCCATCATTGGCACTCGTTCAATAATCTTCTATCATTTACTTCCCACTATAACGCGCTAAAGTATCTCGCTTTCTAAAGCAGTCGAATCAGCAAATTTTTTTATTCCTCCTCTGACCAATTGGTAATCTGTATAGTATACTCTATATGTATATGTATGTATAGTATTTACAACTCTTTTACTCCTTTTCTCGTGCGCTGGACCGGCAAAACTCGATGGATTTCCTTTCGCTCGACGCTCGTTTCTTCGGACTCGCGAAATTTGGACCAAAAGATTGTGTTTTGCTTTATTTTTGGTTTCTTCGAAATTCTAACGCTATGCAGTTTCCCATTTAAATCCAAAATATCACAATCTACATCTCGCGCTTAATGTTTCCTTTGCAGTCGTCCTTAATTTTAATTCACACAATTGTCAAGCAATAATTAGGATCTCGTGAAGGTATATTTTTAAAAAAAGTTTCGAGTAAAAGCAAGTATTGCGAATCCTTTCGGGTCCAAAATTAAATTATGCCAGGGCGACATTTTTCTCCGTACTTCTTAGATCGTACGAATCTCACGCAGTTTAAAATACTTCAGCTCTCCCCAAAAAAAGTTAATGCAATAAAAATAACGTATTTTGTTGCACGAAACCAGCTCCTTCAATTTTGACGTTTATAAGCTTTAAAAAAAAAGGCAGTAATTTGCCGAGAGTACATGAGTTATACATCTCGTGCAAGCGCGCAAAAAACCGAATTTTCGTAAACCATTCGATTTCCAACATATACATATATATCTGAACGCATGCCGACTATAAATATTGATGCGTATATATGCATATTTTAAACACGTATCGTCGCATATTATCATCTCTACGTACCGTCGATAAATCTATATTTACACGTGATGATCAATAACAATTGAACGAAACAGACAGTCGGTTTATATACCTGTACGAATATAGCATTATTGTGCACGTATAGAGCCTGCCAGCACCTGTTCGGCTACTTTTAGTGCACCCGTTTCGTCAGAAGCCTCTTTCGCAACGTCGAATATATCGCGTACTATTTCATGTTTATATGTCGCTCAGCGCGCGCCGATATATCACCTTATAAATATAAAGGAAGACCCACTTGCGATATCTGTGTACTCGGCAGTCGCGCGGTTATTCCTTTCTGCTTATATACTCGCGTGTCCCTCCAGGGCTTCTTTCGCGAGGCAACGAAATTGCAAAATGAACAAATTTTTTTAACTGCGTTTATTAAATACTCGAGAGAATCGAGTAAACCCCGCCAATTAAGAGTGTTACATCGGCGAAATAAATTTCCATTTAATAGAGGTAAAAAGAGCCGAAGGGGCGAATTTCGAAATCCGATAAACTCCCTTTCGGCTCGAGTGCAACTCGACATATTTTACGATCGGGAGCATCGCATTCGCGCTGCCTCGCGAAAGTAGCTTAGAAAGGCCCGCTTAAAATTATATTAATCGCTCTCTCCTGCCTACCCTCGATTCTAAGCCCCCTCGTACACCTCCCCCCTCAGCCCCAGTTGCCAATGAAATATTTACACTCTCGGGCCGCCTCCTCTTAACGAGGGATTGTCGCGATTCCCTGCGCTGCGCTCACGTGAAAACTGCACACTCCTGTCTGGAAAATGTGCCGCTCGACGATTATCGAGTAAGTCAGTGGCGCGGAGAAAGCGAGAGCGAAGATAAAGAACTAACCCGTATAGCAAGTACCGCTAGAAAATTGCACTGCTTGTTCGCCCGTTTTTTTTTACCCTAATTTTGACTTCACCCGCGGAAAATAAAATTGGGATGCCGTTTCCTCGAGCAGCTCTTTAGCGGATAAAAACACGTAAAAACCCCCCCGCCGCGCAACGCACAGCACACTCCGTCCCCGAGAGCGTCGTTTCACTGTGTGCGCGCGAAGCCAGCCCGCTGCATTACAAGACGAACCTCCTGAGGAAAGCGGCGCCGGTCAGCATGAACATCGTCATCGCGAATCTCTCGTCCCTCCTCTGAGCCCCGCTGATGACGATCCAGGTGGGCGAGGCGGAGGGCACGGTGTGCGGCCGCTCGGTGCGCTGCTGTCCCCTCGAGGCCGTCTGCGTGGTGATGCCGCTCCCGGAGACGCTGTTGCTCTGGCCGTTCGGCTCCAGCTGGTTCGGCCCGTCCGGGTCGTCGGGGTTCGGGCCGTCCTCGGAGTGCGGACGCTGGTCGAAGGGCTTGTTGCGGTTACGGCCGTTCTTGTGGCCGTTCTTGTTCCTACGGCCGGGCCTGAGGTCGTTCGGCCGGGATTGGGTGCCCGGGGTCGTCGTCGGTAAGAGGGTCAGTTCTGTGGAATCGAGAGTGTGGATCAATTGGGAGAGGTAGAAAGCTGTTGCGAAAGTCGGATTCGCGGGTAGTTTCCTTAAGTTCATTACTTTATTACTAAACTGTGGTGATGATTATTGGATAATTTATAAATTAATACACTTTACGAAAAGCTTAATAAAGTACTTGGTAATATTTATTTAAGGTGAAAGTAAAAATAATCGAGGAGATTGAACATTGATTTTCGATAAAAACCTTTCTCAATCTCATATACTATATCTAGAAAAATGTTTGTTTCATTTAGCTACCTTTTTCAGAAATTTTTATTAAAACCTTTTTCTCTCGAATTAAAGAACCGTGCACTTTTGCAGGTTAGTCTACCTAAATACAATATTTTTCTCCAAGATCTTGAAATCACAAATAAAAATACCTTGCAATCTGACAGTTCCTTCAGCTTTTCCAAGCGCATTCTCAGAAGAACACACGTATGCAGCAAAGTCGCCTATCTCGAGTGAGCGTATCGTCAAGTTCATTTCCCAGGAGTATTCATTGGTTTGTCTCTCCGTCATATTATACTTGTCTCCGGGTAGCAGCTTCGGACCTGAAAACAAAAATGCCCGTTTGAGTTTATCGAAGGCATTTGATTTTTGACATTTTTTTATCTATTAATTCACTTCCTGAAATCATTTTCATAGGCGATGTTTAGTTATGCACAAAAGATTCTTTCAAGTTTTAGAAGTAAAAGTTAGTATTCAATCTCTAGTTTAAAAGTTAATTTCCAATCTCACGATATTGTTTACCGAACTAGTTTATCTTATAAAAGATAAAGAAAGTTGAACTGCGTTATTATATCTTATCGCATACATCCTATATTTTATGCAATTTAAAATTTTAAGAGTTTCATACCATTGGACATGTACCATGTATTCATCGCTTGAGGCGATGCTTCCACCGTGCACTGTAACGTGACGTCCTTGTTTACCGGGGCTCCGACTACGTGATTTGTAACTTTTATCAATGGTGGAACTGCAGATGAAAAAAAATTGTTTGATTTTTTGGAACGTTCGATACAATCTGATAGAATATTCTCTTTATTACGTCGTTCGGCGTAAAAAAGCTTGAATAGCGCAGATTATGAAGTAAATTTATCAAAAAGAATATCACGCCGCGCAATCGTTGAAGGTTTATTCAGAATTTCTATGTAATAAATTTAATTCTCTTTTTAAATACTTTTTTTATATTTTTTTCTAATAGAATTATTTGCGCCAGTTTTATTTGGGTTTTTTGGTTCGCGTAAAAAAAAACAAACACAAAATTTGAATTAAATTTTAGACTCGACTACTGTAATGATTTATTTGAAAGGCCATTTTCAAAGTTAATAAAAAAATGATTTTTTTATTTTATAACCTTCATATTTTTCAATTTAATCAAAAATACTCTCTGTTAAAAAATACCAACGTTCGTTTAGAGTTGATCATTTTTAAAATAAGGTATAATTCAAAAGTAGAATATAATGAATTTTAGGAGAGAAATAATATCTAGTTTTTTTCATTTTTATGCTTGAATTACGTAATTAGGTCATTATTCAATTATGAAGTTTTTTAAAATAAAAATTTCGTGCTTTAATCTGCATTTCTTTTATGAATGTATATATTTGTTATTTTACCATTCAATAAAACTTGCCCAGAGCAGTATTTAGTACATTAACAAGTTTTTTTCAAATTTTCAAACGAAAATCCAGTTAATTAAGAATATATCATTCTGCAATACCCGAAAGATTTCTTAAGAAAAAGGAAAAAAAGAAAATTAATTCCACAATTAACCCATGAATCCACGAGCCCGCATATATCCTTTAAATCGATAACAAAAGCCATCGGCTAGCCGGCAGGTTTATTAAGACAAACGAACGGCGTCGAAGGGAGAGAAAAAAAAAGTCCAGAGGCGATAAACCGGCCGCGGAAAGCGATCGTTTCGCCGGTTTCGAAGAGTCAACCGGGCGAAAGGTATGGCGACAGTTATATATATATATGCGCGCGCCTATAATACGGCAGACTCACACTGGACGAGCACCGAGTAGCGCTTGCTGACAGACGGGGGAACGCCGTTGCTCGCTATGCAGAGATAATTGCCCATCTCTTGGCGCAGCACACCGCTCAGCTCCAACGTCTCGCCCTCGTACCGCATCAGGACTGTAACATATATATATATATCGTAAGCGTTTATAGAGACAGCATTTTTGCCGAAGCGAGAGGCTTTACGTCGCTTTTGCTTTTCCTGCTTTAGAAAAGATCGAGGTGAATCATGCGGTATTTGTGGGTTTGATTGATGCGCTCTGCGGACAGTGCGTTAAAAGTGCCGGCTGAAAGAAAAGGTGAAGGGGTTGCGGGGGGGAATTAATGCTTTGGGAGTGTAAAAAATGACTCTGGTTTGGTATGCCGTGTTTGACTTTATTTTTCTACTTTGAAGGACAGTTTACGTAAAGGAGGAACTTTCGTAATGTTCAAATATTTGAATTTTTCATCATTCAAAGTAAAACTTTTGCAGGGAGTTCCGAAACTTATTCTCCGGATAAGTTTGCCGGACTGGAATTTTGAATGGTCGTTAAAGGACTTGTGAACGGGTAAATAAAAATTAATTCTTAAATATTTTCATCAGTAAAATATTTACCTCTGTTTGCAGTGAATTTAGAACTGCATATACAATGAATTAGGGATTGTCTTTTAAATTATGCAATAAAAGCTTTTAAATTAATGTAAATAATAGAAAATTATTAGTTAAACGTAATGTCAATTTTCTCGTCTATAAAATATTAACGATTATTGTATCATAAATAATTTTCATGTTTTAATTCTTATATAATATAACGAATTATTATTAATGCTCTATTCGCGAGGACGATTTAATAAATATCTCGCATGCGCGTATCAATCAATTCAATAACTTTATGGACATATTTAATATATAAACCTTTACAACTCTGAGCGCAGCAATTTCTACGTTAATGTTCTTACGGAATTCCAATATGAACATTTCGGCGATTGAATTAATAATAAAAAGATTAGTTTTTAATTAAATAAAGATTGATTGACTCCCTTATCTCACCGAGTCTCTTTAAAATAACTTAAAATAACGTAATATGTCCCTCGGGGGGGCATATATCGGTTATTTTCCTGTCCGCAGAAAATGACACTGAAGGAAAAGCAAAAGCGCATATCGATATACACCCATTTTTCGCGTCTCGCGACCAATACTTCAATTCCCTCGCTCGGGCATGCATAGCAAATATGTAAGAGGAAGAGCTGCGCGCGCGAGAAGGATACGGCGACATTTACGTTTCTTTTGTCCGTTCTCGCGCAGAACGATGTGCCGGCTGTCTTCGCGCTTCCAGGTGACGTTGGGCTCGGGCGAGCCGGTCGCCACGCAGCGCAACTTGATATTGCCGCCCTCGTGAGCCATCAGACCCTCTGACGCCTCGTCCATGATATCGGGTGGAATGACGACGGTCATGTAACCCATCTTCGGCCGGTGAGTTATGAAAAGACAGAGAAAAAGAACGACCGGTGAGTTAGATGGAAAAAGGGTTCGGGCCTTTTATCATATAAGAGTATTAACCCCTCTCCCTTTTTTTTGGAGTTGCGCTTATTAAGCTGGGCGTGCCTTTTTTCTGCACGGTTGTTTTTTGCGTTGTTAGAGGTGATTTTCGAGCTGTTAAGGAGTGGAATACGTTTCGCGAGGATTTATCTGCAAGGGATTTTCACTTTCGGAAATTCGAGAGCTCGCGCCGAAGTCTGTGAAAGGTACACCACTGTTCAGACTCAACTTCAAATGACGAAGGTGGCTCGGATGCCTTTGTAGTTGAGTCTGACTTCGTTATGTTATTATTCTATTATTATATACTCCGTTGCAGTTGATCATTTTATATTGAGCGATGTTACTTTGAAAACTGTTTGGAGTTATGAATGCGTTGGGTTTGTTTTGAAAATTATTAAATTTGCAATGTTAATTCAGACACGTGGAATAAAATAATATAAATGAAAATTCTAAAAGATATATTTGCTTTCGTTAAAAAATACACATGCTTTAATCTTGAAGGAATTGCAACAGTTTAGAATTTCACAGACAATTAATCCTTCGTACCGTTAAACTTCCAATAAATATAAGAAGCAGACACTAAATTTATGAAATGCGCAGGCGGATAAAATATTTCAAAGGTATCGAGCAGAAAGTTTTCCTAATACCCCCCGTAAAACTACATCTGTTCGTGCTTGCGGGCATAATTTCCCCGGAGAAAATCCATTCCTCAGAGAAAAATCGACGCTACATAATTCAGCATCGGTGCCATCTTACCTGACTGAGCATCGGCTCGGTGTTAACCTGGCACATGTAAGTGCCGGAGTCGTTCTTCTGCACGTTGGAAACGTGAAGCTTCCATGTGTTGTGGCCGTTGTGCGTGACGGACAGGCGCGGATTGTGCGCCACCAGGTGCGTGTGTATCGCCAGGATGGCCCGCGAGTCCGATTTTATCCACGCCACCTTCAATCAAAACATTTTCCCGTCATTTCGAGCGATTTCCGGCAGTCTTTCGATGGCTGATTTAAACGGAAGCGTTTTTTTTTGTGACGAGAGGAGGAAATGATTTTAGATCAATATGTAATGCAGTAACTTATTTATTTTCATCGTTCTATTTTAAAATCAAAAGCAGGGAGGAAGAGTATTATTAAAAAACTTAATGATTATTTGGAAAGATGTGACATTTTGACTGATCTTTAATTAGACAATATCGCAAAACCAATTTCTCAATTCGACAAACCATATATTACCCTAAGAATGGTTGCAATATGTAATTAATAGCGGTTAATTATAATAGTTAAACTAAAAATATTTCTTTCGAATTAAAACGCGTAAATTTGAATAATTTACTTTTCGACAAAGATTAAAAACTTTAGTCGAATAAAAAAAAATTGTTCTCGCACTAATTTCAGAAGAAATCTCATCGAAAGTTCTATTTCCTCGGCGCGCAATCTCCAGGAGCACAGCGTCGCGATGTATGAGTTATATACACCGACTCGGGGACACGTAGTAAGCACACATGGAAATCGATTAATCTTACCCTGTAGGACTGCAGATGATTGACGACGCAGGTAAAGGACACGTCGCGGCCCTGTATGACCGTGTGGTTCTCCAGCGGGGCCAAGAATTCCGGCATAATCTCCGGCGTTATTTGACCTACGGCAGCGTGCCAACAGAGTAAAACACACCGTGCCATTACCCACTTCGTACACAGGCAAAACAAATATAATTCTATCGAAGCGTGAAAAATCTCTCGGGATAAGGGGGGAGGGGCGACTTTCTCCGCCGCGCGAACGAAACGAGCGGCAATCCAGCAAATCAAACGGACGCCTAACAAATCGCCTTAGCTCGCTTTGGCGACCGATACACAGCCAGCCAGCCACCCACGGGGCAAAGCTCCTCTCGATATTTTCCAATCCTCGGACCGGCGGCGCTTGTCTTACCGTTCAATCTCGCTCGACGTCGACGCTCGATAGATAGGTATATATAGTTAGGCGTGTATGTACGGGGGGTGAGAGAGAGAGAGCGAGAAGGGGAGGGAGTCGAATTTCTCGCATGCGCTCGTGCAAGAGGAGCGATAAATGGAAAAATTCTTGAGTCTCACAATCGTAATCCGGCGTGAAGAGAGCCCGAGCTTTTCCCTCTGCGAGTGTGTGTGTGTGCGGGTGGGTGTGCGAGTCTGCAGGCGCGCATCTGCCTGCCGCCCGACGAGGAGAGAGAGGCAAGGGTTTTATAGCTCCCGAGCTCTCGAGCTTTTCCCCCCGGCGGAATTCTAATTTTGCATTTAATTCTTTATTCGACTGCCGCGAACACGCCGTAAGCCACTTTGAGCTGCTAAGAGCCACCGCGCTGCGCTGTCGCTCTGTCTTTCCCTCCTTCTTACTCTCCTCTCTCCTTCCTTTCAATCTTTTTTGCCTTTTCTATCTCGTTCTTTTATTTTATTTTATGAGAGAGAGAGAGAGAGAGAGAGGAAGCGCTGATGAGCTTTTCGCGAATCCTGTCTTCGAGGTGCGTTTCTCTTCTATTCGTTCTCAAGAGGTTGCAGCGAGAAAATGTATATATATGAGGGCCGTTTATGCGACGTAATTGAGATTTTTTCCGCGCGGCTTTGGATTCTTCGTTTCTTTCCGCAGGGCAGCAGAGGCGCTTTAAAAGGCGATTTTGAGTTTTATATGAGTTTAGAGCTGATTCCGCTTACTGGCCTGAGCAGCTCGGAGAGGAGAATTTTAGCTCTCTGATGGAGGGATTCATTTTTAATCGGAAAAAGAAATTATCTCTGCAGAGATCGTAATGACGGATTTATTCCTTCTGGCTTTGTCGGAATGACGAGTGTAGACGGTGTAACGTTATCCTATTCGATAAAAAGAACGGCTTAATTTCGAAAGGACTTCAAATCACTTCTAACGAGGCTAATAAAAAAAAGTTTTGCGCGCGGTGGAAATGAAATGTAGAAGAATCTTATATTTCAATTGATTGTTTAATGCATGAGCGGGCCATTTTTAGCCTATACATTGCGCTCCCCCGAGATGAGACGCGACAAGCATTTTAATATTATAAGAAGATCGAATGCAAGCTTTGAATTGAAAAGCTTCGGAGAAAAAACTTGAATTATTAAGATGATCGAAAGGATTGGAAACAACTGGAGACAAGAATCAACTGAATGTTGCAAGATCTATCAGGCTCCAAAGTACTGCATATTCAGTGAACGAAATTTCAAATCTATTCAATTTTTCATATTTTATTTTCTGCAACTGACACGAAATGAAACTTGCAAAATTCTGAAAATTTAATAATTCAAGATTTTCCGAGTTGATGAAAATATTTCGGAAATTCGGAGGGATCGCTATTATTTTCCAAGACTGAGTCTATAGTTACTTTTGAAAAATATTAAACTCGTCGCCATGTAACAAAACAATCCCTTGAAATAAGAATGAAAATATTGTTATCTCTCGCTTACAAGTGCCTGCCGACAACAATACTCAGTAACTCGATAAAGCCCTTACATCGGAAACCAGCTCACCGAGGCGAAGGTAATCCGAGTCAATCAAGAGAAACAGCATGATCCCCCGATACCGCTTCCGTCCCTCCCCCCAATGCCTAAGTACACTCGAAAAAGGAATTCCTCGAAAAAGTTGCGCGTAATCATGCAAAGCCCGTCGAAAAGAAAAGCAGGCGACTCCGTTTAAAATCAGGGTAAAGTTTATACACACGAGCGCGAATGCTAAATCAGACCTCCCCCGAAGCGTTTACCGTAAACTTTTGCGACTCTCGCTCCGGGGTTCCTCTCTTTGTCTTGGCCGCGAGGCGGAAAAATGATCGACGAGTGTTTTATGTAACCGGTTTCGGAGAGGGATATATGCGGGCGCGCGCAAAATCCATATACGCGAAATGCGAAAGAGAGATCGGTCTGGAATATAGTCGGGGAGTGGATTTGTCTCGTTAGCATAATCTCGAGCGACTCCTCTTGCATTATATATATATATATATACGCCGCCGTCGCGCGCAGATGATCCGTCGGCGATCTATATATATATCGTCGCTTTCGCGCTCCCCCGGCTTCGTTTTCGCACCCAAGTGCGATTCCATACGTCC
Organism: Ormyrus rosae; assembly: GCA_035047165.1. Taxonomy (NCBI): domain Eukaryota; kingdom Metazoa; phylum Arthropoda; class Insecta; order Hymenoptera; family Ormyridae; genus Ormyrus; species Ormyrus rosae. The sequence continues at coordinate 17,303,877 of JAWWML010000052.1, read as the reverse complement.
ATTGCATCGGATTCCGCGATTGATATATCCTGTTTTATTTACGTCTTTTGCTTCGCCGGGATTTTTGCCGCCGCCTTTGAAACTGTTCGATCGGACGGGACTTTTCGGACGGGAGTCGCGGTGAAAGGAATGGGTTAATTTAGTCCTGTCGTATTAGAGAGTTTTCGGTATTAAAAAAATGTTTCTTTTTTTGACAAAATGAAAATAGGACACGCGCGAGTTTCGTTATTAAATTACGAGTTTCGATGCGGTTCTCGTGTATTTTTAGAAGACGGATCATTTCGAAGGCAATATTTCACGAATGTGCGCATCGAGAAAAGTAAGTTATAATTACTCAGATTTTAATTAGATTTCGCTGCAGCGGACGGCTTGAAAAGCAACAACGGCGAAAAGTCAAATAAAAATTTTTTGCGCCTTTTTACGGTTACGTACAGTGGTGCAATGCAATATACCAGATAGATCATATCCTTATTATGTACACGCGAATAGTTTTGTTCCGCGGTAGCTTGCAGGCAAAGATAAAAGTTGATTCTTTCTCGCTTCCAGCAGTATCTTTTACATTCGTTAAACCTTTATGCGCCCGAGCCTGCCTTCCTTTTATCTTCTATTTTTCTGAAATCTCTACTTTACTGGATCGACCTCAATATTTTTAAACACAGACGTTTTATGTCCGCCTAGTTTTTTAAGAAGATTATGGGGGGCTTAAAAAAATTATCTTCTTGAAATATATGAAATTTCTAAGAATTAAGAAAAGGAAAACTGAGATTTTTTTTTTTATAGAGAAAAAAGGGACTTTGAGCGAATTAAAAATTCTATGCGGCGTATTTTATCGCCCCAAATGTATGCAGTGGGAGAAAAGAAAATGCCTGCTGTTACAGTTTTTTGTGATTTTAAAAGAAAGTATTTAATATTCTAAGGTAAGACCGTGAAATGTTTATTCGTTGGTTTTGAGAATAGAATTTATTTTTAAGTATATTTTTATATTTCCCATAATAATCGTCATATAAATTTGAATTATTTAATCTTAGAATGTATTTATTGTGCAAATGTATATAAATCCGAATCATTACTTACTATATAATAAATCTTGATTAGCATTCAAGATTCGCATTAGTCTAAAAGCACTTAAAACTGCAGTTTCAATCCATATTTAAGCGTAAAATCCACCTAATTTTGTTCTCCTCACGAATCATCATTCCCCCATATTCAATGAATTTCAATCGATTATGCCCGAAAAACTTCTTCATTCAGCAATTCGAAACAGACGGCAACCGCCGAAACTCCCCCACCCTGTAAGTCAAGGACCCCATATTCCCCTCTGTTCTTTTCACGGCCCCAATCCGAGGGTAATCGTCTGCCGCGCGCGGAACTCCTTATTTCGCCTCCTCGCTTTATTTTTCGCGGTGGAAACTCACCTCCCCCCGGCTGAAAAAGAGAGTTTCGCGCTTCGCTTCATTTTAGTGCTAAGCGGTCCGACGAACTGTATCGCGATCCCTTTCTTGCTCTCTCTGCACTTTTATCTTGCGCGCACGCACGAAAAATCTATCCGGGGGAGAGAGAGAGAGAGAGAGAGCTGAGAATAGGGGGGGGAGTTGTTTATGGATAATTGTGCTTAATGCGGGGATTATAGTGTTGGTAGGCGATTTTTTTGCCGAGGGAAGCAGCGTACAGTTTGTTTTGGAAAGTTTTGGGGCCAACAGCAGTTACAGTCGGATATTACCATTCGCCGTCGCGCGCATGAACAAAGAAAAAGGTAATAGTTGTTAGTTTTTTCGCAATATCTTTTACAATGCCAATTGTTTATTGTGAATTATGCGAGATCCTTTCTCCGATGGAGATATTTTACACTCTGCTGCCTTTCGCTAAAGTGTGTCAACGAATTGAAATATATAAATTATGCGGTACTAAATGATTAATTGAATAGCAATACGTGTTTAAACTATATTCACTTTCGCGGGTAAAATGTAATTTAATAAATCCATTAATTTCAGTATTTGAATACGTAATTACTTTACTAAGCTCAGTAGCATTTCATCACAGAAGCATTGCAAAATTCCACGATCGCAATTTAATTTTAGCGGGAATTCATAGCGAATGACGAATACGCGACAGATAACCGTCCAATCGTAAGCCAAATCCTTTCCAGCTGGATGCATAGCGTTACACCGAAACCTCGTGATCTTGCTCGACTGCCGGCTGGCGGTTCTCTGTTTTTCCCGCTTCTCTCGGTGTCTCTTCCTTTTTTTTTTCCCAGGCTGCCCCGCTACCGCTGTTTCCTGCAGTTTACCGAAGAGCTATCAATTTCCTCGTAGCCGCGCCGCGTATAAATCTTCCTTTGGCTTGTATTCGGTTTGCTTCCGCGCCGTCCCGCCGAGTTACCTTTTGCCTTTTTTTTTGCTCTCGCCTTCCTTTTCGAGTTCCCAATATGACGAGGCCGAATTATTATTTTCTATATAAACGCCGGACGGGCTCGTCGGCCGAGCGAGTAGTCGCGTCTGCGTTTCGTGGGACCGGTAAGATTGAGACGAGCGTTTTGGGCATAGCGAGCGAACGTTCGCGCGGAGATTAACGTGAATCTTGCGCGCAATTCTTTCACGGAGTTTTAAAGGGGCCATAAATTTTGCCCGCCGCCTGTAAATCTTAAGCTTTGCATTTCGCTTCGATTGTTCTACGTCTGTTGTGCCGTGATTTCTACTTTTTGTTGAGCGCCGCTGAATAAACGGATGGAAAGGTTAGTCAATTATTTATTGAATAATTTCCAACGCGAACAACTCTTTGCGCGCTTCTATCGTTCGTCAAAACGAATCAGTCGTGAAAATAGAACTGAAAGTCATTTCTGTTAATAAAAAAGTCACCGAGAATCGAAGTGAATCCCAGTCTCAATGGAGCGACGTGCGCGTATATATATATAATAAAAAAAGGCACCGTCTGCCGCGCGACGGAGACGGTCGAGTCCCACAAATCACAGAGACAACGAAACCCAATCACGACGAGATCAGTCATTTCGTCCCGCGGCAAACTTCCAACGCCTTAAAGTCCGACAACAACAAAGTACTCGGCCCGACGAAAGAAGCCAGATTCATCAAAGGTTTTGCTTTTCACTTAGCTCTCTCTCTTTTCCTCCCCCCCCTCTCTCTCTCTCTCTCGTCGAGAAGCTCCTTCCACCTCGAGCTTTTTACGGTGTCGTAAGGATCCGCACCGCGGGTCACCGGACGATCAATTTTTCGCGAGATGCGGCTAGTCTGGCTCGGATCCCCCTCCAGGCTCTTGATTTAGTTCCGACGCGCTGCAGACGATGCGACCCCCGCTATTTATTGCAGATGCGCTGCTTCCTTTTTTCTCCGGCGTGCGTGGGCTTCAAGGTTTAGGTGCGCTGATAATACGATTTTACTGTAAATGTATTATGTCTCGTAAACTATTTTTTTTTTTTACTTTTTCGCGGCGCAAGGAAGATGGATGTAAAGAGGTAATTATTTTTTTCCTTTTAGGAAAGCCCTTTTCATTAAGGTTCAACAGTTATCTCGTAAAATGATGCATCGTTTTCAAAAATGCAAAATTTTCACGAACTCTGAGACAGATTCGGTATCCTGAACTATTACACCGACGTATCACCATGCGAAAACTTTCAGGCGATGCGTGATTGCAGGCCGTATACCATTACGAGCTATTAAAACATTTCCAAACTTTCGTAAAATAGCTCTTTATTCTGTCTGCAAAAATGAACTTAATATTTTTAGCTGGATATCGAACTTTTAAGAAGAATGATAAATTAAAAGTTGTACGGTTCTGATATTGCAGCTTTAATTTGGTAATTTATACATTTACGATGCAAATTATGATAATTTCAGCCAGTGGTTTGAATTATGGAGATACTAATTTTCAAAAATTATAAAAAATAACCTTCGTCCATGGAAAATATTAATAAAAGAGACGGAAATTTTTCTCCGGAATCACATATCGCCAATATGGCATTCATCTAAATTTCCCATTTAGAATCAATCAAATTCAAATTCAATTATGACCCCTCTGTTCGAAAATCGTTTCGGTTGCTGGGAGTAATTCCGCATTACACGAGCTAAATAAATGCCGTATAGCGCCGCACTAATGTAGAAAATCAGGTTTTATTTATTACGACTGAATAATAATGCAAGTTTCCCCTCCGATCCACGTCGCATTTGCCTGGCCGGATTTTAATTAAAAAATGTCCTCAATATTCGTCATCGTTAACGTCGTTAACAATTAATAACGCTCTTACGGAATAAAAGGGATTAATCTTTCCTCTCGTCTCTCTCTCTTTTTTTTTTTCATAATTTATCGCCCTCGATGCCGGTTCGGCGAATAAAAAGCCCCCAGATGAAAATCGCAAGGGCAAACACCGCGATTGCCGCGCTGCGAGAGAGGTACGAGAAAGACAGAGTTTATCGAGCCGCGACAAACAGCTATATCGCAGCGATAAATACGCGCGGCGGGTCGGCTCGCGCGCGGGCAAGATTTTTATATATATATATATATGTATTTTTCGCGCGCGGAAGAGAGAGTGAGAGAGAGGGAGGAGTTCAGCTGGGCGCGCCGTAAAATGTACGTCAGCCGCATTAACTGCATCATTCCGGATAATAACAATAATTCATCCCAATCTAATGGCATTAAAACGGATTTGAATAAAATATGTCTGCCCCGTCTGCTCTATTGCCCTATCGGCCTCCCCTCTCTCTCTCTCTTTCTGTTTCCTCTTTCTCCCTTTCGTTCGACTATGCGCTCGCGCATGTACTAATGCGAGGCTTTTCCGCGGAGCGTTATAGATTCTCAGAATCGAAAAAAAGCCGTACTCGCGGCCGCGTACTCTTGCCCGCGACACAAAGGCCCCCACGCATTACGGCTTTATTATATTGTTATGAGCCTCTATAGTAGTCTAAAGTTCTGCGCTTCGTGTACTAACAAAATCCTGCTTTCCGAGCATTACGTGTTTATGCCATTGCGCATATAGTGGGCTGCGTGTAATGTGACATTTTTAATTAAAATTAATTTTATCTTTCATTTTAATTAATAGTTTAAATATAAAATTATTCGAAATTACGTTATTTTATATATGCTTTCTCGAAATTCATTAATTCCTAATTGCGGAATCTGGTTTGTAATTATACGAGCGGTCATTAATAAATATTGTGAAATCTTTAATTTCTGTCATTTTAATGTTTATGAAATTTAAATAAGAATTTTTTCAAATTTAAATAATTAAAATAAAAAAGTAAGAGTTTAATATTTTAAACAATTTTTTGTTACTGGTCTGTTTAATTTTGCAGATTTAGTAGCAGAATATTTACCTTAAGCGGACGCTAACTGTAATGAATCTGTAGCAGCAATTCTCGGGCACTTCGTAGTAAAACACATGACGCGTAACTCACTTTTAAGGACGCTGATTTCAGAAACAGTTACCACTCCAACTAAAATACTGTAAATTCACGCTTCCGTATGAATTTTCGACCAAAAATTATATTTAAAATTAGAAATTAAATCCGTTAACATCTACCGCGCGAGAATGCTATATACTTTTTCCACGCGCCGCGTATCGGAGCATTTTTTAATTTTGGTAAACGGCCGCGGCTTTGAATTACGGCATTACACAAATTTTAGAATGTTTGATCGCGGAGCCGCGATACGCTGTATATGATATTTCGCACTATCTCTGCAGCCGCAAAGCCCATTAAAGTGAGTTATAAACTTAGCCTTCGTTGCGCGATAGCCTCAAAATAGTCCCAAGGGCTTCATCAAGATTCGCCGTTTCCACGAATCGACGATTTCATTGTTATTATAGCATTACTTGGCTGGTGCGCTCCGTCCAACGGCAATTAAAAGAAATCGCCGCATATTCGATCGAGCCGCGTAAAACTTCCCATTACTTTTCCAATTTCCGTATATATACAAAAACTAGCGTTTTGTCATACGCTTTATATGCATATTTTTTTTACCTCTTCTATCAATCAATCAAAGCTCTCATTCTCTCTCTCTCTCTCTCTCTCTCTCTCCCTCGTTCTGGCTTACGAATTGAAGAGGCTTTCAGCGGCGGCATTCATCAACGGTGAAAAAGAGGTCGGGGAAGGGGAGGGGGGGGGGTGCCGCATTACGCGAATATTATCGCGCATACTCGTCCTCGGGCAACAGGTCGGTTCAGCCACGCGACATCTCCATCTCAAACTGCGGCGCGCCGCCGCGGAAGATATACATATACAAGCGCGTATATAGTTATGCATGCGCGAGTAGCGCGAGACATCGAGGGGGGGGGAGGGGCGGCTTAATGAAAGCGAACTCAAAATATGCGTGTAGACTCACACAGACAGAGCTGGAGCAGTACGGCGGCGAGGAGGGCGCCGAGCTTACGCGCTGCCATCGGTGTGCGTGCGCGCCTCTGCGTTTTCTCCACCTTTACAGTGCAAGCGGCGAACTTCCCCCAGTCAGCAATCTGAAACAGAAATCTCGCTTAAGTACCCTGGGCCGTAAAGGTGGGCTTTAGTGTGCATCTCCTCCTCCTCGCTCTCTCTCTCTTTGGTAAGGGCAGAAATATATATTCTTGCGCTTCTTCCCTCCGAGTTGGCGAGACGTTAAGTAAATCACGAGGGAGAGGGTGGGGAGATTCCACTCTTTCTCTCTCGCTTTGAGGTTCGCCGCTCGGCAAGGAAGTCGAGACGAGGTCGTGGTATGCGCGAGAAGAGGAGCCGAGGAGCTGGGCTTTATTGAGTGACTGCGTGCGCACTTGCGCCCCGGTCTTTCCCCAAAGCGCTACCAGGTAATTGTTTAGCTTGGAGCTGTATTTTTATCAAAATTGCACCTCCGCGGTAAGTAGCCCTTTAACGTGTTTCGGGTAAATTTGCTTTGATTCGAAATAAGGGTTTGAAGTTTTTAGCAGATGTTCATTGTTTATTGAAACAAAGGTTTTTAAATATAAAATATCGTACTAAAACTATAAATATCTTTGGATAACAAGACATTATAACATAATATGATGCTTCAAAATTAAATAGAATTATTATTATTATTATTGTTATTGTTATTGTTTAAGAGGTATATAATCTGTGTAATCTTTTTGATCTACATAAAGATAAACCATAAAATATCAAGCATGAAAGTAGTGTATAGTCGAAGAGTTTATTTTTATTTACATAATTCAGAAAATTGTGAAATTTAAATTCTATACTCGAGCTCAGATAAAAAAAAATTCACAATTTTGCTCACGACTTTCCTGAGAAGAATAAAATAAATTTTTTAAGTAGATAATTTGATTTTGCAGTAGAAAATTAAAAAAAAATTAATAATTACTGTTACATTTGCAATTTGATTGAGTCATAGATTAGAGCGGTTAGATACAATTTTTTGTTCAAAAGTTATTTATTTTCTACGTAGCAATTAATTATGATAGTATCACTGAAGAAAATTAAAATTTTAAAACCAATTATTATTAATGCCATTATCTGTCGACAATATCACATTTGATTTAAATATAACTAATTCATATCTCCTTCTGTTTTAAAAATCCAATATCATGAATAAAATTTATAGAATTCAAATCCAATCCTTCTTTTCGCCGGAATAACTCAGCGCATTGATAGCTGGCTCATTAACCTAATTAAAACGTCTATCCTAATTACCGAGGTATCTAACAAGTTCATAAATCCGAGATCACCGACAAGATATCCCAATGAATTAAGGAAAAGAGCATAAATAATAAACTCGCTGCCATTAACGCCGCTTAGAAATTCACTCTGTGACTGCGCAAAGGCGTCATTTATCAGCGAGTCACGATCGATCACATCCCGCGTGCGTATATATGCGTGTGCACTCTTTCTCTCCGGCGGGGCCATAAACGTCAGGGCCGCGGATAGCACTGCAACTGTATCTTACCTCCCATACATAAGCGGCAAGATCGAAAAATATATATGAATTATCGAGGAAAAGCGATCGCCCCGTATAATTGGGCGATTTTTCAGGCCACGCCGCGCTCTGCGCGATCCAAAATGGATTTCCCCGGTACACACAAAATGGAATTTCCACATTCGTCCTATCGGAGAGTACCTCATCCTTCTCGCCCCCCCTCCACACCCCTCTCCCCCATATACATATACGCGTTTCCCTTTCGTCATACGTGCTTCAGTCAACTGTCGGTGATTTCGATACGGCGCTCTCTCGGCCGCGGCGAACAAGAGAGAAAGAGAGGGAGAGAGAGAGAGAGAGAGAGCGAGAGAGCGGCAGCCATAAGTTATGACTCTCGCCGTATGAATTTATGCATGAGATACGAACTTTATGCTTTATGCATTGGACGCAGCGGGCGATAAGGAGCCGTGCGCGGCTGCGTAGAGGGAGTGAGAGAGAGGCTTTTCACGAAGTCCGAGCGCGGCGCGCATTTCATCATTTAATCGCGCGGGACGAGAGCCGCACCGCCGCGTGTATAGACGGTTTTATAATCGTATACGATCGACGCGCGATTCCTTTCAATTTCGCCCGCGGAATTTAGCGAGCGAAGGAGAGTCACGTCCCTCGGGGGCGCCGTGCCCCGTTTTCTTTCGCGAGCAGCCCGAATTTCAGCCCCCCGCGCTCTCGAATTTCGCGCTCTAATGGGACGTGCGAATGGGCTGGAATTTGCATTTTTAGCGCTGATATGCAGCGGATTTTTGGAGTAATTTATTACGGCTACGAGAGAGGAGAGGGAACTGATGATCACTGTTAACTAATGAATTTAATCAGCTCGGAATTTTGATATCATTTTCACAATAATGGAATTAATTTCGAAAAGAATGTGAACTGAAGTAAAAACTACCCCCTAAATTAGGCGAATACCAGGACAAAGCGATTTTCTGGATAAAATTTAGTCCCTTTTAGAATAATATTTACTCTAATTTAGAGTAAATTTTATCCTAAAAGGGTCTAAATATCGAGAAAATCGCATTGTCCAGCTATTCGCCTAATTTAGGGGGTAATTTTTACTCGAAAATTCTCTTAGCGTGAATGCTAATTTGGGCGGAAATTCAAAACATCGATAAAATTCTTTTTTTTTTTACTCGTTTACTGGTATTAAAAAATGTACTATATTTACATTATCGATGAAAAACATTAGTTATAAATTGATAGCGCACGAAGGAAAAATGTATATCAAACACCTCGAGCGGAAAATATCGAGGACGATAATGCGAATGCATAAAACTTTTATATGATTGAACTAACTTTAAACGCGTTTTTCTCCCCAGAAAACGCAGAAATAATTTACTTTAATTTATGTTTCCGCACTTAAAATAATTATACGCCCTCCGTAACTTCCCCTTTGTAACTACACAAATACTATCCCGCGCGGGCCCTCTCCTCTTTGCTATAAAAAAGATGCAATTTCAAAAATTACATAAGTAAATTACCCCGAGCACCCGATCCATCATCCCGCAATGCGAAACAGCTATTCGCGGCATTACGACGAAAGGAATACCAAGTAAGCATTTGCCCTAAGAACGTTCTCTCCTCGCGCGGGCAAGATTTGTCTCTCGGACTTTATTAACCCTCTTCCATTGCGGCCGTTTACCAGCGAATAAATAGTAAAGCGCGGCGGGAGGAGAGCGAGGCAAAGTGATGCAAACGATATAAAACGCCCGCCGCCGGCCGCCCGGAGATATTTATCGCCGCGGGCAAGTTTTTGTCCTGCGGATGATGCGAGAGCTCTCTCTCTCTCTCGCGCGAGCAGCTCTCCGGGCGCATTTCGTTATGCATTGCCTGCATTTTTCATTGAGAATTACTCGGAATGCGCCGAGACCGAAAAATATATCGCGCAACGCAGCCAATGAACGTGCTCTTCCGAGTATTACGACGCTTCTAAAGTGAAAATAAAGGCTGGCTCGCCCCGAGAGCGGCGGCGCTCGGGATATTCGCGAGAAGGTGTTTGGCTTTGCGAGTAATTATACTGTTCGTAATCGCGCTATTGTGGTTCGTTTTAATTAAACTTTATATTCGCGGTCGCTTCGCCCTAAGCACTACTTATTTTGTGAATCCAATTATGTACAGTCTTACTTCAGGAAATAATCTAAATAGTGGAGTATTGTTTAAAATTTGAATTTTTTTAAAATTTTGTTTAAAAAATGCGCGGTTTTATTATTTTTTTTTTTTTTTAATCCAGTATGCGCACAGATGAACATTTATCTCTGCAGAATGCTGTGCTGTGTGTATTGTTAACTTATTGTTACCTGGTCCATATAAATAAATGAGAAAATAAAATGAATATTCATACGGCTCTTGAAATAAAATAGTAAATACTGTTATATAGAAACGAACGAAAAATTTGTTTACGAATATTGAATTTTTGTCGTTCACTAGTCTGCACTATCGATCCCTCAAAGTCAAGTTGCAAAAATTGTCTCCCAATATTAAAACTTTGTGCAGGAATTTTTGGCAATGGTATTTTACGTATCCTTAGAATCTTATAAAAACAAAAAAAAGAACGGAAAACAGGTCACGAATATCGGCGCCGCGATAACAGTCGACGTTCAACCGCGGTATCGCTCCGCTTTCCGTGAGCGCAAAATTCGCGCTGCCATTTTGATCACGCGCTCGCGTTCCTTTGATTTAAGCCCCTCTCGCGGAGAGCGAGAAAGCACTTCCGCGTCGCCGTTCAAAAAAAGAAAAAAAAAAAGTGACGGGGGAAAACGCGCGAGAGAGCCGCGAAAAGCGAACACTTTGTATGCGCGGCCGCGGCTCGCCTAACACGTTTCCTCTATCAGGAGACGATCGGCGAGAATGGACCGAAACCCCTTTCTCCGAGTATATTTCATAATATTCTTGGGGCGGGGCTTTTGTCTCCGTCTTCTTTCTTTTTTTTTGGCCATTAAAGCCGAGAGACGGAGCGACTTATGAGATTTTTGCGCATTGAAACGGGCGATTTATCGGGCCGATGGATAATTTCGCGGTCGTCGTAAAAGGCGAGAAGAGCTCGGGAGGAAAATTTTGATTGCGACTCGCGAGACGGGGGAAAAGTTTGACGTTTTTACGCGGATTTTGATATTTTAAGAATGCGAGCGAAGGGGGTTTAATTAATGCTTCGCTGACAGCAGTTCGATCCGGAGACGATGGTAATTAATTAAAGTTCGAAATGAAATTGAACTTTTCATAGCTTTCGTTATAAAAAGTTATAATCTTCGAGCGGGGGGAGGATACATTTATTAAAAAAAAAAAAATATTTCGGGGCTTCGCTTTTTTAAGAAAGACAATTAATCTCTGTTTAATTAAGAAGTTTTATTCGAAAATTTGCCCTTAATTTCTTATTTATTACCGATCAAAAGATATATAGAATATTATATTTTAAGAATCATAATTGAAGTTTAATTTTTAGATGATTTATTAACATTTGATAAATTTTGCAGTTCGCGAAATATATATCATTTGCATTTATCAGATATGTAGATTCATGCGCCGCATTTATCGAATGATAAATGTAACGAAAAGCGTACCCGGGAGGCGCGCCGACTATTCCGAGCATTTTTTCGCGAGCCCCAATTAAATCTCATTTTTGCCACAATTAACCGTCGCGCATTCCCGGCTTTCTTTATCAAAAAACCAGAAAAAGCATTCTTCTAAAAAAAAAAACTATAGGAATTTTGAAAAAATATTTCCTCCCCCGCGCGCGAATTCCAGAGGGAAAAAAAGCGGGATCTAGTCGGCAAACGAATCACGAACGGAATGCCCACTTCGCTCGTCAAAACAAAAGCAGACGCTCGCGCGGTCGGATCTACATTTTTGCCCCCCCGACTCGTCTCGGAAAAAGAAGCGACCGAAGGCGGGGAGGAGAAAAAAAGCCGCTGCAAATGCAAATTATCGCGGCGGCCGCGGGAACGAGATTTACATTCGTAATGCGGTACATAAGCGCGTAAACTCTCGGGGAGGAAAAAGGAGCGTCGTCGCCGCCCCCTCCTTGTGTATAAGACAGCGGGGCCAATTGTCATTGGTTCCGACGTCGTCGAGGAGGGAAAGAGAGGAAGAGCAGTAAAACGTGACGAAAGTTTGCGGGAGGAAGCGCGTGCGAATTATCTCCTTCGAGTGCAAGCAGTCTCGACCCGCGAGTAACCGCGAGCTTCCTGTATATTCAAGAATCTTCCGGTAAGTCTCGACGCAATCTAGAACTTCAATCATATAGACCGGCGATTGGGAAGTACAATCTGTGCTTGAGGATTTATCGGTGTTGCGTTAAAGGATTAATAACCTCATTCGGAGCTGGCTGACCAAACTCGGTATAATCTACTGAACTTTATTTTTTTCAATATATGCGCCACTATTTATTAAATTTTGCCTAATGGTACATAAACTTTCAGCAAGTGAATAATAGCTGAAAAGAAATATTTACGACCCAATCAATAAAACTAGTCTGCGCCAAAATAAAAGAAAAAAAAAAAGAGAGACAAACAAATTTCAGTTTCACCGATTTCAATTATCACGCACAGCCGGAATGAGGCTATTTTTTCAAGTGCGTATCATTATAACGAAATCCCCGGCAATGCCGGCGTTCCCCGGAGAATTTCCGGGTAAAAGCAGGGAGTTTCTACACCGCGGATACACGCAAGTAAGCGGCGGGGCAACCGAGCGCGAAACACGAGCGTCTCTTGTATATACATATATATACACACCCACCGAAGGCGAGCCGAGTGCGCGAGAGAGAGAGAAAACTTAATTCAGGGCGACGTCACTGTTTCTGGCATTTTACCGTCGGCGGAGACACTCGTGCCCTTTCTGCCCCAGCAGCGCCGAAATCCTTTCCGCGCTCGCGCCAGAGAGAGAGGGAGAGAGAGCGTCTATACGCGCTTATACGAATCGGGGGGGAGGGCGCCTTTTGCCGCGCGCAGCCTTCGCGACGTTTCTATTACCGAGTCGAGGCGTTATATTCGCTTTCTCAATTTCGCGGGAGAATCCTCTTGATTTCTTCTTTAGGAGCGGCTCTCCTTCACTTGACTGACGCAGACGACGCGCTTTCCGACTTCGAGATTGGGGGAAGGGGGGGAGAGATAATAATGGGCTCGGATACATTGTCTTGTGCAAATTGAAAAACTGCCGGTTATAGGTTTTTACCCCCGACGCGCGACGACCCTTTTTGTTATTTCTCGACTGTCGGGACCGGAGGAATGGGTCGCCGGCGCATTTTGGGGAGGACTTGCGAGTGACGTTGGCACGCGGAAGCGTTACACAATAGACCGTTTGGATGAATTTTTGAGCGTGTTTCCCGGAAGAGCATTTGAATTAATAATGTCGTTTACGAGTGAATATATTTCGAGCGCGCCGGCACACCGGTGTGGTTTAAAGCATTTCAAAATTAATTTAAGTAAATTAAATTTTCAAGATCCGGCGTAATTGTGATTTTCCAGAAATAAAGCGATAAATGCAGCTTTGGTAAGCTGTAATTATACCCTTTCCCACTTTGCGGAATGGCCGATATCGAAAGCGAGCACCGCGGCAATCGCAGAAATCGAAATCCCCCCTTCCCCGTCTGGCCAAGAGGCGCCGCAAATCGTCGTCCCCGTAATGGCATCACTCCCGCAGTCCTCTCCAATAAAACCGGCTAACAAGAAAGGAGCAAAGGGGCGAGCGATTCGAGCGGCAGCGGCTAAAAATGAAAAGGAAGTAGCTGCGCAAGATCAAAGACGTCGGGCCGGGCCGTATAGTCGAATATCTATTGGGATCAAGCGCAGCGGCCGTGTTGGTCGGGGATTACTGGGGGGGCGGAAGGGTTAGGCCAGGCGCTCTTGCTCCTTACGCTTCGCGGCTGATGCTGAGTTACGCCTCGCTCTATATCCCCCCGGTGCCCATTACACCCCCACTCCCCACCCCCCGGCCGTCGGCGACGGGCGACTGACCCGTAAATACGCACGCTGGACTGCAGCTGCTCCTTCTTCTTCTTCTTCTTCTTCTTCTTTGCTATTTATCGCGCTTCTTCCGCGTGCGGCGCGCGAGCTTTGTCTCTTCTTTCAATCTGGAGGTTTTAGCGCGAGGGAGAGAGTTCTTTTTTTTTTTTGAGGACGGAAGAGCCTTGTACGTCTCTTGGATAGATGCTTGGCGATAAAATGTCCTGCCAGGAGGATTTTGGAATTAGCCGAGTGAGTTTTATTTCTCAAACTCATTTTTACGAGACCCTTTCGAACGAAGCACGCTGTTTACTACGTCGTTTTTTTAGACCTTGTAAAGTCGTAGATTTAAAAAAATTGACACCTCTACGCGTACTCTTAAAATCAAAGGTAGTCGGTTCGAAAGTAACGCTACGAATTCCCGATGATGATATTTCGCGTATCAAACGACTCGCGAACGTACCCAAGCTAACCCTACAAACGTACGTAAATACGCATAAGCATTACAAATATTATTACGGGATCAGATCTCAGCAAGTCGCGCATCGTATTTGACCCAAATATTATTGGACGAATAGCCATTGAGTTTATCGGCTGCACAGAGGATCGCAGGAGCGACGGAGTCCCCGCGAGTTTACCTGCCCCTCGCAGTGCACGCAGAGCGCAAGTGTCACGTCTCTGTCGCTAATATATTATTTATTTGCTTGCCGCTCGTAGGATATATCTCGAATTGTGTTAAAGTAGCGTATTAAAATAAATTGCTTTTTGCGCGCATTGAATTTCAAACGTCAACGGTGGAAAGAGAGAGAGAGAGAGAGAGATCGTCGCGTCCGGGTGGCAGATGCCGTTTTATTTCCCAAATAGTTTGTTTTGCGTGAATTTTCGTAGAAATACTCGCCGCCGCCGCCGAAACGTATATATAATAGCGATGATTTATCAATGAAATGGCACGCGCATATTTACGAGTTTCATGTACTTAACGTGGATCCGCTTTTTTCAAAACGATAATTTACGAGGCGAAAGAAATATATGCCAATACTTTTAAGCTTCTTTGTAGGTGCGAAACAGGTGTCCGTTGGGTATTTCAAACCAGTACAATTTTTTCAAAACATCTTTAAGGAATCAAAGAAATCGGTAGAAAATTTGTCGATGAATAATGGCGGAACCGATGGTAAATCGTCGACGATCAAAAAGCATTTCCCGGCTAAGCCTCCCGGCTATCGCAAAACATTAAATGAGACGCGATATAGGAAAATAACCATAAATCAAAGCGACTCCCCGCAGGGGCCACCGCCAAAACCCCGCTAATTCCCCGCGCGCCGAGTTCACTGCCTTAAATCACTAAGCGTTAAAATGAAAACGCGAAAAAAACGAGGCCGGCCGTTCGATTGTTTTGGCCCTGCCGTGACGGGGCCGCAAAAAAAAAAGAGGGAGGGAGAGAGATCGCGCGCGGCAGGCGCGCTCGCAAACAAAACGCCGAAAAAAAAAAACGGCAGCAGACGGGAAAAAAAGTCGTCCCGGCGTCGCATGAACGTCACGCGCGCGGGGCGGCGCAATTTTCGGACTGACGCGAGCGGCGAGCTCGACACGTACACAGTCGGCCGGTAATGGCCATTGTATGGAATTCGTTCGGAGAGGAGAGGAGCGCGCCGCGTGTGTGTGCCCGAGCGGGCCAACGTGTGTGCGCGTATTTATGGTTATAGGGCGTTTATAGCGCCGACTCTCGTAAGTTGGGATGCTGCGCCGCCGCTGTCAAGCTGTTTTCGGGGAGCTTGATTAATTAGCCCCCGACGTAGTACGCCAAGCTGTGCCGTTAGCCGGATTCGCGGTCTCGCTTTCGCGAAAATGGCCGCGGGGAGCTTCCGGCTACACGTCGCGCGTCTATAGCTTTTCCCTCTCCCCACCGATGCCTCGCGTATAGAAATTATTTTCGAGCCTGCTGCGTGCTTTTTACGTGCGAGGAGGCCGCTTCGAAGTTTCGTCTCTGGCGGCCGACTTGCTGTCTAAAAGTACTTACGATTTACTAATGATTTTCGGATGTGCTCGAAATCAAGTTATTTCGCTCGCGCGAAAGATATTCGTTTAAAAAGTTTTTAAAATAGATGTATTTTGTGCAAAAGTAAATTTGCCAATATCTACTTTGATTCTTTTAAAAATTTCTTGACTAAACCTTGTGGATTGATAATACATATTTAGTTTCCGCATGATAAACCTTTAATGAAACCACTGAAAACAAATTAGATAAACGACCCATTGTTATTCTTTTCCCAAAACTACGTGATTATTTTGCCCATTTACTCGCAGTTTTGCGGCTTCTCAACTGCAAATGAACCAAAATTAATGAAAACATTCGAATTATGCTTTCAAGATTTAACCCTCATTTGTACGCATTCGTCATTAAACGAGCTGAACCTGCAGCTTCGTTCCGCCGCGCGACTCGACACTCCCGACCACCTCCACTCAAGTAATTGCATAAGCAGCCCTAAACGAGGAGGTGGAGATCACTGTCTCTTCCTCTGCCGAGCATTAGTGATACTGTTTTCTTTTCGCTGATACTCTCTCTCTCTCTATTTCCACCTCTATTTTCCTTTCTTTCTGTGAAAGAACTTCAAAGTTCGTTAGAGGATTCCGGGAAAATTAAATTGCTGCCCAGTTCTTTGCGCGCTTGTTCGTTTATATTATACACATCCCAGCTTTCGGTTCAAAGCTCGCGTCGTATTCCGACTACTTTTCTTATTTGGCGGTGAGGGGGGGGGGCATAAAAAGTAATTAACGAATTAAAAGCGGGAATCAGTCTTTGTTTTATACTTAATAAAATACAATTACGTCTTCTAAGTAAATTTTCGTCGAATGCGCAAGAGTATAATTAAATGCATTTAGTCTGATAAATTCTTTAGGTTCGTAGAATTACTAATTTGAAACAAATATATAAGAAAGTTTTAATTATATCGGCGGGGTAACCCAAGATTTATAACTTTCAGTATTATTTCAAGTTTTGTTAACTTATAAACGGTTACGCAGTTAAATGAAGTCACGAACCATATGCAGTTCAAGCGACGCTTAATATGCAAATAGAAACACATATTCCCCGAATGTGCCTTCTGCTTTAATAAACTTTATTAAAATAATTATTATGTTTTATTTAGTTATATTTAAAGATTGGTTAAATTTATCCTGCGTCTAGATTTTTACGGGCAATATGTAAATAAATCGTGATAAACGACTATGGCTTTGCTGAAATGAGGAATGTTAATTAATTATTAATATATTTTTGAAAGCAATGAAAATTACATTGCCGTTTAAAGGTTTTCAATCCATAGATTTTTACGCATAAATAAATTAAAATAAACCGTCAATATTAAATTGAAAAAATAGAGCCACACTTTTTTTATTTCGTAACACACTAATCAATGCGTTTAAAAATGACAATGGAGAAAATAAAGTTTTCACGAAATTAATTAAATTCAAATCACGTTATACTTTCAGATGCACGAGAGCGGCGGCACGGGCAATTCACGGTAAATACAATCATTATAAAATCGGGCATTCCCGGGAGGGCCGGAAAAATCCAGAAATCCCATTACGCCCGTGCAGCTTTACATTCCCCCCGCTTTAAAATAGTGGCGAAGTTAAAACAAGTATCAACTGCAGCCCCACGAGCCATTTTTATACGCTCGCGTTCTCCTTACCAACACACTCGCCCTTCCCTCGGACGCGAGGAAACTGCGTGTATTCTCGCGCATAAAATCCGGGAAAACTTTCCCGTTGTCGGAACAACAGTTTCCATATGCTGCCGAACTTTCTCAAATGTAAAACACACCGCGGCGGCGGCAGCGGCGGGGCACATAACAAAGCGCGCAGATTTCCATCCCGCGCGTGCTGCTGTCCCTCGAGAGGTGGGGGAGAGGCGGACTCGGGACGTTTTATCGGCGTGTATTCTCACAAGTGGCGCGCGCGCCGCGAAAACAACCGCCGAGACCTCCATTAAGGCGACTTGCGCTCCTCTCGGACCGACTTGGTATAATCAAGTTCGCCGCGCGGCGGCCGCGGCGGCGGCGGATCTTTGCAATTGTCTTTGGCGAGCTCGCCTGGGTTATTGGAGATAAGGGGGGGGGGGGGGCCTTTTTTTTCGAGCTGGAATTTATTGGTCGAGATAGCGGGATAATGCGAGGATGAATTAGATGTTTTGCGCGGCCAGCGGGGGAGGATACTTGCGACGGAGTAACCGGGAGGGCGAACTTTAACGCGAATTGCTTGGAAAACTGCTTTTGCGCAATCTAAGGTTTGAAAACGAAGTCGGAGAAGTAAGGCAGCGTTTATTAATTGACTTTCTATATATTATTGCGAGAGAATAAAAATAAGAAAATTGTTAGTGCAACGAGACGCTTTTATACGGTTTGGATCGAGTTTTTATTGCCTTTGTTCTAAAAGTACCGCAAGCACAATGCATTCCTTTTTGTTTTAAATATGACCAGATATTTTGTTGCCGAGGTATTTTTAACATAAAGCCCAATATAGAGCCACCCAGATTTAACGTATCTCTTAATAAATTTGATTTAAAAAATCAATCCCCTTGAATATAAATGATCGGCTTTATATTTCAGTAAAGCGGACTCGAAAATTCTAATTTTGTAATCATTATACCCATTATTATACGAGAACAGTCAGCGCAGTGTATTATTACGAGCCATGTTATCTCATTAAATGCGCACTACAGCCCAATAGTAACCCACGAAATTCTGTCGTGTATAATATGTATAGCAAACGCTAAATTCGCTCTCTCTCTCTCGTACAATGAAAACGCATGCGAGGGTCATTAAAATTCAGTCTGCCCGGCGAACGAAGCGCCGTATCGACAGCAGCCGCGCGATGCCCTCGGCCCGTCTTCCCAGTCGTTCGCGGTCAAGTGTAGCGTCTCGGCGGTCTATGGTCTTATACTTATAAAGATCCTCCGCATTGGCGCGGGGCTATATACGTATACGAGCGCGCTTGGGCGGGAAACCTCCGCTTTAAATTGTCTGCAAAGTTCGCGCGGGATTGCTCCCCCTCCCCCGCCCCGAATGCGGATCCGAATTCAGCCTAGCGTAGGGCTGATTGCGGCCTGTATATACGTATAGAGGCGCCAGAACGCTTCATACTTAGCCGAGTGAGCGAACGAGAGGGAGAGAGGGTTAACTTCTGACTCGGCGCGCGCGGAGCGAGGGGGGGGGGGAGGGGGGGAGCGTCTCTGTTGACTCTCGCGGCCGCGTTCGGATGCACACCTCGCGCGCGCCGCAAGCACAAACTCTGCTGCACTGCGCTACGCCGATACACCGAGCCTCCTCCCCCCCCATCCCGCTCTCTCCCTCGCTCTATGAGTATCTATCGTTTGTGCGCAAGCAGTCGCAGGGGATACATCCGGGGATGTATGGGCGCGCGTGTCGCCGTGTGTGCCTTTCGCACTTTGTGCGATATGAGTGATTTGCTCCTCTTTGAGAAGTTTTGGCGGTAATCGTCCCTGCTGCGGAAGCCGGAGTTTCCGGACCGTGTAAATTTGTAGATTGAAGCTTTATGCTTGCGTTGTTGGATAATTTTGGTTAATAATAATGATAATAATTGGAAAAAGTTGGTGTTTTTTTTAATGTCGCAAGGATCGAGGTAGCTAAAAGCACTGCCAACATTTTTTCCGACTGACGAAAATATATTTTTCAATTTTTTATTACTAACGTTAAAACGTGTATTTATTAATTAACTTAATTAAAAAAAACTTTTTTCCGAGGTCCGGCGTCAGGATTCAGTTTTTATAATTATAATTACGTAACCTGTAAAAATCAAGGCTTTGACTTGAATTAACGAATTTATATTATGTTCGTTGGGAGTTTTAGAAATTTGACACTAAAATTCATTTCGTTGGTTTAGAAATTTCTCTCAACGTTGAGTGGTTGAGTCAAAATGTTTGATACAATGGAGCTGTGGTATAACTTAACAATTTAGAGTTACTTTATCAACTCTGCTTGTTACAACTTTAAATTATAAAGTAAACTTTTAAGGAAAATAATGAAAATTTTGAATTGTGTCGAGATTGAATAATATTTTATAATTAGTATAGTTTATAATTAGTATAGTTTATAATTAGTATAGTTTATTCCTAGTATTTTTATTACTAAAAAACTAAACGTTAAAGTATTCGGAATATTGTTAAATTGGCTTTAATAATTTGAATAAGTTATGCTAATATTAACAGTTGTTTGATGTATTTACTCCAATAGGCAAATTTAGAATTTCTACAATAATACTTATTAATGTAATCTATAGTATATATCTATTAAAATAATCACGTAATAATTAGAAGCAATAGAGTATTAAATTGCAAATTAAAATACAAGCTATTTTAACTTTTTGATGTAAATTTAATGTAAATTTAATTGTAGAATTATCAAAAAATTTTAATTTATAAAAAGTGATGAACTTTGTAAATTTTTTTCGGACGAAACGCGAACGCGTAAAATTTAAGTGAAAACTTAAACCATTCATGACGGATTTACGAATACATATGACTGATGGGTATAATAGTACAGCTCTATAAATTATATACATAATTTTGATTAAATTCCGAAATCAATCAAATTTGCTTTAATAGCCCAATAATATGTCGAATTTCCAGTTGCATACAGGAAGTATTAAATTTGCCATGAAACAAACTCTAATAGCCGAATATTAACAGCTAAAGCAGTACTTGAAGCGGAGCAGCTTAAAATAACTCATTTTTCCCCTTCGTCGCTCGGCGCTCGCAACAATTTTAACTAATTCGCCGACAAAGGCGTACAAGTATAGCACGTGCAAGCAGCAGCAGCAGCAGCAGCAACAGCTCCCGCTCGTCTCCAATATTCATTCCAAATACAATAAGCCCTTTATCAATGCGCGCACTCGGAGAACGCGCTTGCGCGCATTTTACCGGGGAGCAGCGCGCTTGGCTTTGGAGTTAGCTCTCCTCGCCTTCGCCGGTATGACTTAGATAGAGAGGACGTTGTCTGCAGCGAAAGGGAGGAGAGAGCTTTAGAGCGAGAGCCTCTGCGGGAAGTTGCCTCTCTCTCTCCCTCTCTGCCTTCCGCATTGTCGAGAGTAAACTCATTACGAAGGGGCCGCGTGTGGGGTTAAGCAGACGCTCCCTGTATCTTTCGGGGGCAAAGCCTACTCGCGGGGCGGAGGGTGGGGCCTTGCTTTCCCGGAGAAAACAGGAAAGACGGAGGGAGAAACGGAGAGAGACAGACGAGATGCGACGGTTTAATCGGTCAGCCAGAGGCGCGCAGCTCCCCCGCCTCTCCAGCCGAGGAGGTGAGTTACTCTCTCTTCTACTCTCGAGAGCTGCCTGTACGCTCTGGTTTGTGTTTCGGGTTAGAGATTTATATGAGCATAAAATACATAGTAATTTTGGGCTCTCGGATTGTTTAGCTGCGCTCTGCTTATTTATAAGCCCTGGGATTTTGATTTAGGCGCGATAAGGAGAAGTTACTTTAATCAAATGAGAGTTTACCTTTAAATTTTTAGAAATCCGCGACAAATTGAAATGTCGGAAACTAGATATTTTGACGTAAAACAACGAAACATATTTCTAAAGAATACGACAGGATTGCGAAAGCTTATTTTGTTGTACAATCTTACTGCCTTTTTTCAACAAAAGTGCCTTGTATTCAATTACGTTGCCCAATGTAATTTCACAAAAATAAGATCAACGTTGAATTTCCGAATTGACAAACTTTCTTTTTAATATAAAATTCGAAGAAAAAAAAAAAAGTAAAAATTCGGATTTTCCAAGAACGTTGGAAAAATAAGGTGGCATCGCGTTGACGTGGAAAAAAGGGAATTTCGCTCTCCTTTTCCCGGCATGTCGATAATATTTCGATGCGGCGGAGGGCCGGGCGTTGCAGCATTAAATCAGGAGATTACGGTCGACACAACGGATTTTGTAGTGGCGCAGTCATATAGGGATGGGGGAAAGGGGGGACTTGTGGTGCTCGAGAAGAGAGGCTTAAACCGGCGAATCTCTGTCGCATTTCGCGAGAGCTTCTTTCTTCCGTTATACCCTTCTGCTTTTTCCATTTTCCACTCCTTTTTATGACTCCCTTCGAGCTGTGATTGATGAATTTCGATAAATCGACTAATTTCAATCGCATTTTGCAGGTTTTATGGTTGCGAAATCGTTGGAGATTTTTACGTGGTAACGTATTCTTATAGACTATTTAAACATGTTACCAAGAGGAGAAATTTAGGGAGCGCCTTTCAAATATTTTCCAAGAATTTTTCCTACATTTTCAACCAAATGCAGAGGAGTGCTATTTTCCACATATCTTGGTGGAATATTCCTCGAAAATCTTTTAAAGTCTTTGAAAATTCACGTGGAATATTTTTTAAGTATATTAATTCAATGAATTCAGTCGAAAACCCCCGCGAGAATTTCACGCAAATATCGAAGGGCGTGCCGATTGCCGCATATTTTCCACCTTTATTTTCACCGTAATTCAATCTACTTTCCTTCACCTGGTCCGCGGGATTTTTCAAAATTCGACCAGAAAAATGTACTTCCGACCTCTCCACAAAGCCGTTAATTACGTTTCTCGCAAGAAAAAAAAAAAGAAAAAAAAATTCCGATCGAAACCTCATTACGATCGCATACGAAAGTGCGTAAACGAGACTTCGTGTACGCGCGCATAAGAGCCGTAAACAGATTTTTAATTAAAATCAAGACAACAAGACTCGCGCGACAACACGAGCGAAAGAGCGCGCGAGAGTTTTGTATGTGTACTCGCGCGCGGAGAGTCATAAGAAAAAAAAGTGTTTAGAGCGGTCTGAAAAGCAACGGCTTTGTCCGTCTCTCTCGCGTATATTTACTCTCGGCAGCGCGTCGCATCGCGTCGTCATTACGCTCTCTCGGCGCTGCTGCTCTTTCGAACCAATGAAATTTCCTCAATGCGACGCGTTAACCGGAACGTCAGACAGAGAAAGACACTCGCGCGCGTGCGGCCCCCGTACTCTGCCTCCATCGTAATAAGTGCAGAAGAACGGCGCGCGAGAGACAAAGTGCAAAGCTGGATAGAAGCGGGCGTGAATTTTCGCGTACACTCACTTTGGCACGCACGGCCTGGCTTTTATCCACGCGCTTCTCTCTCTCTCTCTCCGCGCTCTGTAGCAGCCCCGGCAGACTGCTCTGCTCTCTTTTGCGCGGAGGATGGCTCTGGCAGTATAGGAGGCATTACCGCGCATTCACATCGGCTGCATTTCCATCTGCTTAGCAGCGGAATCCGCTTTATGTTACGACGGATGGAGCCCTCGTGCACAGGGCCGCCTATACCGATGATTGCAGTGCCAGGCAGAGCTACCGGCCTGCGCGGCGGGGCTTTTCTACTTTCGAGAGATGGGGACGCCGCGCGCGCGGGAGAGTCGTCGTCGTGCTCCGATCGCGCGGCAGGGCTTTCCCCGATAATTCGCGCGTAGTAGATGCGTTAAGAGCGTCGGCCGAGAGGATTAAGTGCGCCGGGGCTCGAGAGAGAGAGAGAGATAGCTTGGAGTCGAGAGTCTCGAACGCCGCTCTTTTATTTTCCCCTTGCCGTATAGCTTCCTCCTTCGCCCCGAGAAAGAGAGAGGGAGAGAGAGAGAGAGTGGAGCTCCGCTCTAATCGAGATGGATTCGCTGGTGTTTAAGTGGGTTTTAGCTCCGTCGTAGTTTTATTAGAAACACTTACTCGACGTGATTCATTGTTTAATTTATATAAATCATCGTGCTTTCTCAAATCTAGCGTAATAATTCCGTAATTGAGTTTATAGTGCGAGTGCAGAGAAATGGATTTAAAAATAGTTTTTTTCCGTTGAATTGTTTTTTTTTTTATCTTTTTACGAAAGGAATATCTCAATTTTTAAGCCAACGTCGATGATTAATAATATCTAGATTAAAGTTTACATTGATTCACATCTCCCTTTGGTGAAAACTAATATTAAATAGAGCTGAAAAAAAATTTACTTTGGAACGTTTAATTAAAAAATTCTTTTTCAAATATTTACGCAATACGACGAGAACACGAAAATAGAATTGTACTCGACATTTTATTAACCTTTAGAGGACGGGAAAGCCAATAAATTGGCGCAACCCGTGATCGACACTTTACCCATGATCAATCCATGATATAAGATACCTTTTTTATGCATTTTTTAAGGCTGTTAACGCGTCCCCGATCCCCGTCTCCTACAGATTAAAAAAAGTAAAATACATGGAAACATAATTATCAACGCTCTTTTCATTAATTAAATTCTCAAAAAAAACGAACAATTACGTTCTAAAAAGGTATTCGAAAAAATCTCAATCAATTATTTATTTAATCAACTAAATCAAAAGATGCCCTTTACAACGAAACCAGGCATTGCATTGCGTAACCCAAATGATAAATCCACGCCAAAGGAATTCCGAGCTCACCGCAGAGGCCGAAAAAAAAAGAAAAAATATATAAGAGCCAGCAGCCCATTAACAAAAAAGGAGCGAATCGACAAAAAGCAAACAACGGGGAGCAGCAGGCAGCGGTCATTAAATTGCCCAGCGAAGAATAATCGAATCAGCGCTCGCGTCCTGTCCTCGCAGAGGCTCTCGCGATCGATCGGCAAATGGAATTCTTGCCCCATTTCGGAAATTATTAGCTTTCCCGCGCGGCTCTTGAACAAATTTATACGGCTCGTTTCATCTGCTTTGATCGGTGAACCTTCGACAACTCCCGGCGCGGGAGGGGGCTCGGACGATGTGTGCGCCAGCTTCCAAACTGGCACGCTCGACGAGGACGCGAGCGCGGGAAAGTATTTTCATTAAACTCTCATTATCGGAGGGGAACCGCTCGCGAGCCTTCGGCTGTCGTTGTCGGATGCGCCGATCTGTAAAATAAAATCCGTCGCGCGGAATGGATAAAAGGGCCGCTTCGATGATTTTTGCCGGGCCGAATTATTCGAGCTGCAATCCGAACCGTCGATGATTCTCTTTTTTTTTTCTTTTTTTTTCTTGCTCTCTGGCTTTGATATAGTCGAGACTTGTCGATTGTTTGCGGGTCGCTTGAATCTGAAGGGAGGTTGACCTCTGACTTGTGTACGTGATTGTAGAAAATTGCTTCGTGAGATATTTGGGAAAGTGAAGTGCCGTTTAATGGTACGATTTATAGAAATCAAGCTCGTTACCATATTACTTTAGAGAAATTATTTGATAGAAGCAGTTTGTCTGGATCTGATAAACATAATCATTTGTAATACTTTATTAAGTTGAATTATTAATTACCGATTATGAATGTGCATTTCACATAACTAAATTTATCAATTACTTTTCGTCGACCGTCCGCTAATCGTATAATTGCCACCTGTCACCATCAGAGCTGATCCAATTTTAATCCAAACCTCCTCTCGCTTCTTCTGCCCCACTTTGATCCCGGCCATTAAAAAGGCGCCCTTCAGGCGCGCGCGGCTAACGGGCTGTGCGCGTCGCAACAAACTTTCTCCCCCGTCGAAGAAAAAAAAAAAATGAAGAAAGTCAAATGGGGAGAGAAAAGAAAAGAGGCCCCATTCTCGCGGCGCCTCTCTCTCTCATGCGCGCGGCTCGGCTGAATCGTTGCCTTTTCTTTTTCGAAACGATAAGCTCCCTTTCTCTCCCGGGCGCGAGAGAATAACGATGCAGCGGAGCATCGCCCGGGGCGCAGATTATACGCATCAGGATCTTTCGCAATTTCCCGCAGTGTTTTCCGGCGTCCTCCTCCTTGCGTCTTGTCCGCAGAAAGTTGAATCGCCGTAGCGCGATAGACGCAGACAGACAGACAGAGAGAAGAAGGGGGTCGCGTTATTAAAACAGTCGCAGAGAGCGAGAGAGAGAGAGAGAGAGAGGGAGAGCGAGCAGAAAGCGAGTCGGGGAAAAAAAGGAGAGGCCGCGTTGCTTGGCGTGCCGGAGACAATGCGCTGCCGATTGTTGGACGGCGAAGTTCTTCTCGCGGAGAGCTTCGCTCCTAACCACCTGCATTTACCGTCTGTCTCTCTCTCTCTCTTTCTCTCTCTTCTTTCTGCGCGCGCGCGAGCGCTTAGTCTCTGTTTCGCTCAGGGCGCAGCTGCCGCTGCTCCTTTTTATCGGGCTTCCGCGAGCGCGGCCAGGATTTGAATAATCGTGAATGCACTCCGGCGCGCGGGCCGCGTTGCTTCCAGGAAGCTCATTAGGCATGGCCCGAGGTACAGAGTCTCTCTCTCTCTCTCTCTCGCCCTGGCTTTTCTCCCACGCGGCGCGCTCCGCTTTTCTTTTTCTCCCGTTTGGGAGTTGGCTCTCTCTCTCTCTCTCCCTCGCGTCGGGCATATTTGCGACGTTTCGTCCGCCGGGCGCGGGAGGGAAAATCTAGAATCTGCCGCGCGGTCGCCGGGAATGCGTGCGCGAGAAGTATGCATATTGCGGAATTCCAAAGGGAAACGGAGGAAAGTGGCCTGGGGGGAGAGGAGAGAAAGACGCGGTCGCGAGATGTCAGCCCGGCGGAGCCGAGGGATGGGATTTTAAGTGTGTGCTTCAAGTGTTGCTTTTGCACGCTCAAGCTGAAGAGATTACGCAAAAGTTTTGTTGAATGATTGCTCGGGGCGGAGAGGCGGAACTTTGGAAACGAGGTTGAATATTTTATTGGTAAATTAAAGTGCTAAGGAGTTTTGCGATTGTTTAAAAAAAAAGTGTACTTGGAAAATTTGTGGTTTTCCACGATTCCGAGAACAAATATTCTGATTTAAATGAAGTTGAAAGTTTTATTGTAATACCTTTCGCTTTAGGTACGGAAATTCCGAACATATCAGACAATGCCTTTTTATCAGTAGATACTTTTAAAATTTTTTTCAATGAAAATTCCACTTTTTTTCTAATTTCTTAATGGAAAAAATTTTGGCTTCCACTTGCTTTTTATTGGAAGGTTCTGGTACCATTAAATTCTGAAAATAGTAAAGGGTCAGTAACATTAATAAAGCGGCACTCTTACTAATCGAGTATTCCCTGAAAACTAATTTTATTTGTTTGAAATCTCATTCCTTCCCTTCTCAATTTTAAATGCCTTTTTTAGCTGCTCTTAATGAAACGTTTTGATTAATGAAATTAATATAACAGTTTAAAAAAAAAAGTTTCTTTTAAATAAATTTCAAAGTCGATTCCTACGTTTATGAAAGGCCTGTATCAAGGAACTTAATGGATTTTTAACGACTTTTTAATATTTATACTTTTAAAAGCTCTTTCATCCTTAAACGAATGACGCAAATACATCTAGATACTGCGAAATTCGCATCGGCGATTCAACTTTTTAGCTGGTCGACCAGTCACTAATATATGCAGCTTCTCGGGTCGTATATCGGTTTTAAATTTTTGCTCGCGCAAAGTCATCGCCCGTTAGGTATAGCTAGTGTAGGTGCGGATAGCGAGTCTCCTCTGGTCAGAGCAGCAGCAGCGGCGGCAGCGGCGGCGGCGGCGAGTGAAAAAATTGAATCGTTCGGGCAAGCTGTGACCGTTCTTCTCTCTCTCTCTCTCTCTCTCTCTCTCTCTCTTCCTCCGACGACGCATAAAAGCACAAGAGGGGAAAAGATCGCGCTAAGCGTTGCTGACTCGGTGCTTTTCGGCCATTCGTGATTTTTTATATTCCCTCGTCATGCGAATGGAGGTAGGGGTGAGCGCGTCCTTTCTCTCTCTCTCTCTCTCTCTCTCTCTCATTTTCACAGGGACGAGAAATAAATTTCTAGGGTGTGTGCGGCGTTCGCCGGGATGGCTCTTAAGATAAATCTGCGAACTCGCGCGACCGCCCAGAGAGAGAGAGAGAGAGAGAGAGAGAGAGAGAGAGAGAGATAGAGAAAAATCCGACTGTAGTCGAGAGGCTATATGTGCGGGGATATAAGTTTCGGCCTTTTTCGGGGGAATCTGAAGCGAGACGCGCGCCACCGATGCGGTCGGAAAGGTCTCGAAGGTTAATAATGCGTTATGCCGTATGATTTTGCCGGGGGACTGATTTATCATTGAGCCATACTACTTGCGAGGCAATATTCAGACATCCGTGAGAGGGCTTTCAGAAAAATGAGGCTAACATTTCACATTTTTCTTTGCTAATTTTTTTGGCGCTCCAGCTATTTCTGAAAACTTTTTTTCGTTGCTATTTTTACATTGTATACTTTCTGCAAATTCGGGAATGTGTTTTTCATTTGCAATCCGGAACTGCGGTAAAAAGGAAGAATTTCGATGTAAAAGTTAAAAATTTCAATTTTCAAAGTATTTGCCCTTTGCCCAGCTCGTAATAAAGTCAAATAATTGAAATATCTCTCATAAATATAACAAAACAAGGGTGAAAAAGTATTTCTTGCCGGGCTCTATTCGCAAAATAAACAACGACGAATGCAGCTTAAAGCCGGCCGGGCAGCTAAAAAGTACACCGAGCAATACATAATAGAGAGCTTAAATTTCTTCAAAAGCTCGGCGAGCTTTAAACATGTAAAGCGCGCATAAGCGGTGCGCATAAAATTAATCGCATCTGCACAGTTTAGAGAACAATAAAGCAGGAAGATGAGAGAGAGAGAGAAAGGGAGGGGAGGGAGGACGGAACAGAAGAAGTGCGTGGCTTGTCGTCCACTCTTGTGGCCAGTAAAAGCCCGCCGGGGGTCGGCGCAGGGGCATAAAATTATGCCGACACCGGTTAACTCATGACCCCGCACGAATCTTAACGGGCGTCGCCGGCTTCGTCGTCGGCTTCGTCGGCGGCATAAAATTACGACGCTTTACGATGCCTCGCGCCCGGTGCGTTTACCCCATTGTTGCCTTTTCGCCCATTATATTATTATATTATACGCATCGACTCCGCGCGCAATCGATTTCCCTTCAACTGCTTCTTCTTCTTTTTTTTTTATTGAAATTCCGCGCGCATAAGTTTCAGCGATTTGGGGGGAAGGGGGGAGGGGGGGGGGGCGGCTGCAGCGCTTTGCCAAGTGGTAAATAAGGGGATTTATCGGATTTATCGGGAATTTTTGCCTGTATAGGCTCTTTATTTCCGCGGGAATTTTCTCGCTGTTATTCAAATGCTTTATATTCGTTATTGTGCGCGAGAGCGAGTCTTGATGGATGAAGTATCTTGTACGTAAACTATTTTTTTCCATACCGCCGCACGCCGACCGGTGCAGAAATTTTTATAAACTGAGCGTAAAATATTCTATAATGAGTACATTGATTATAGATTATTTTACGATGCGATATAAGATATCAGGATTATTGTGCGGTATAAACTCGTTTTACTCATTTAAAAAGTTTTCAAGTTTTGGAGGTTGCTTTTAGTTTATTTTTACGACGTTGAATAGCGTGTCGATTCACCTGCAACAGAATCTATATATTATAGAACAAGCACTGTTCAATATTATATTATCGTAATAAAATATGCAACCAGCATTAGAGGCCGCAGTGAAATATTTGCGCAGGAATTTGCCGAACGAATTCTAATTTTACTCAAAAATCTCCATATATAGTACCGACAGAACGACATTTATCGGAATACAGAAATATCACTGCCTATTGTTTGCGGTTCGTGTCAAATTCACCAAACCGAAGCTCAATTATTTCTCCGGATCTTTTCTCTGCCCACATTCCGATCGCAAAAAAAAAAGAACGAAAGCGTCATCTCGGCACACAGTCGAAAATCAATTATATCAATTACTCGACCTTATCTCGAGCGTCGTAAACGTGACTCGTTCGCTTTCCGCGTCCTCATCCATCTCCGCTCCGGAGCCAATGAGAAAGGCGCTCCGGCTGATCTATTGTGTCCAAGTTTCGGGCCGCGATTTTCGGCTTACACGTGGCGGGGATAAAGTTCGGCTTTCGCGCAGCCAAAGAAGCCGCCCCGGCGAATTCTCGCGGAGAGGTTCGATCTTCGGCAGTGCCGCCGCCAAGTTTCTTTGGTATTCCAGTGAGTTGCCGCACAAAGAGACCGGAGGAGGGATTGTTTATTTAACGGCGCCGGTAGTTTAGCTATTAAAGCCCATCGGATTTCGCTCGAACAATAAATAGTTTTACGGCTTTTGAGCTTCATCTGCGGGCTTTCGAATGCGAGTTGTAAATCGAGGCTGAAATTATGGTCGCTAATTTTACAATCATTGCAATCGTAAATATGACTAGCACTAAACTAATTTGCCAAATCGTATAATGAAAATTGTATAAAGGATTATTTAATAATTCGTTTAATTTAAAAATAAACGATAGCAATCAGTGTACATTATTACTCATTTTAATATTATTGTCGAAAACAAAAATTTAAAAACAACGTTGAACGATAATACAAATAAGAATTGTATTCCATTTTTTGAATGAAAGTATATTTGCCGTTTCCCAGCTTAATGGTTCAGAATCAATTTTCTTCCTTATAAGGGATGATCAATCCACAAAGTAAACAGATGACGTTTGGAAAGAAAATTGGTGAGTAACACACCTGAAAGCTCAGACATCTGACTTTCAAGGAAAGTATAGGGGCGGGAGAGGAAAACAGATATGTTTTTCTCTTCCTACTGTCTCGAGTGTCTCTTGAGGGCAAACCTTGACGCTGAGAGAAGGAAAACGTCCATTTTACACAGACACTGGGTGCTGTTCTATTTTGATCACGTGCCAGGGACAAAAATTTCATACAATTTCGAGTGTTTAAGTATGATTTGAAGAATTTACAAGTCAGGTTATTTCAAAATGCCAGTTTTACCTTTTTCGTTCAGTTTTAAGGTAAGGTTAAATTTTAATCAATTTTTCATTGAAACATAATTATTTCATTTATTCCATGTTTAAACATTCAGATAATTATTTAGTAATTTAATTTTCAAGTGCCTGTAATTTCACTTACCGGATGTAACAGGAAGCAGAGCTTATCGATCGATCACCATGAATACAATCTGCAAGAATAAATTAAATTAAAATGATTGTTCAAACTCAAGAGGATTTCAGTAATAAATTTAATTCTTATTGATATCATGATTATCCAAAGCATTTGCTCAAAATTTCATCATCAAATATATTTATGTGCAGCGTATTTATCTTTACTCGACGTAATCAGGGACAATTTAAAAGCATCAAGATAGAATCAAGCGCGAGTGAAATATATCGGCGTCAGCTTAGAGAAAAGAAAAGTGCAGAGAGTAGAAGGAAAAAAATCGAGACAGAGGCAGCGCGGCGAAAAAAAAGCGAGAAAAAAGCAGCAGCAAAAGGGGTCCAGCGAGAAAGGGAGTAGCATCTCTCTCTCCCTCTCTCTCTCTCGGGCATCTACAAAAGAATTTTGAAGATTATCGCCCGGCGATACTAATGAGTTCTCGTCCAAATAAACGCTACTCGCTCTCTCGCCTTCCTTCTCACTCCGACAGGGACAATGGGAAATTTCTCAATGAGCGAGTATTCTTTAGAAGGCGCAGTGCGCTCGCGGCGCCGGGGAGAAAAGCAGAGGAACGGAATCCCGCTAACGAACATCCCGTCGAATCGAGGCCTCAATTCCACCTCCCTCCCTCTCTCTCTCTTTCTCTCTCTCTCCCGAGACTCGACTTTTGCGATATCGGCAAGCGTGATTCTACCCCGCGGATGCATGAAAAGTAATTCCAATTTAGAAAAGTAATTGCGTCAAAACTATTCCGGCCCTAATCAACTTGGAAGCTTCCGACCCTCGAGTGTATATCGATGAGCTCCCGATATTGCCGTGATTTTACATCTTTGAAGCCGAGTATTCCGGAGCTATTGTTTTTCGGGGTGGAAAAAAACTTGGTCGGGAGAGGAAGAGCGGCTTTTAAGAAAGCTTTTGGGAAATTGTATTGTGATCGCTGCACTGACATCGAACTCTTAATTTTATGAAGTTCGCAACTTTTTCCCTTTCGAAAGATTATCGAAGAAGAGGAAGTTTCTTAAGAATTTTTGATGAAAAAAGTCCCGGGCGAGTGGAAACTTTTCTGCTTATTCAGTGCTGCAGAAAAAATAGCAGTGCAAAGCTGATGAGTTGGATACGTATATAAGCTATCAGTTGACGCAGATAGATGTGCATCACTTCAATCATTTTAACTTTATCCGAATTTTAATTTATTCACAGCTTCGCACTCGAGGAGAAAAAGAACAATTTTCGTAAAATGAATTATTCTCTGAAGAAGTGAAGGACAAAGAGACAAAATATTTTAATAATCATCTTAGAAGAGATTTGTAATAGTTTAATTCGGATTCAAAGAAATTTTCTGCAGAATCACACCGAGAAACGGATAGAACGTGAATAAACAAAACAATGCGATTAATAATTCAATTTGAAACTTGGAGTGTGCAAAACAGTTTCCCCCTTGAACTTTCCAGTTCCCCTTCAGCCTTCTCTTGAATTCGGCAAAGTTATACCTTTGCCGACATCAGCTTAGATTTGAAATTTATGGGATGCACCGAAAATTTTCGACTTCACACGGTAAATTTTACAATTTTCGAAAAAGTCTTGCAATTTGTTTGACAATCATTTAAAAGTCTATGCATCCCTGCTGAATGCTGTGATATTCTTATTTGTCCGACTTAACTCATGTCTTTTCATAACCAAATAATTTTATTGAATAAAAAATTATTTCGCTAAAATTCATGTATTTTGTAACTTTTCTATACACTGCTTAGTATTTACACTTCCATAAATTATTTACAAGTTTTCTATGTAAATTTTATTTTATGAATATGTATTTGGGATTTGAATGCAACGCAATCTGCCTCAAAATATGTGGGGAAGTTCTTATTCTAGGTGCGACAGAATGTATACGAATTTTACCAAAAAAATAAGTTCGATTAAATCATTACGGTATATTATTATGCTTTTTAATACCAAAGTTCATTAAAAATAATTATCTCAAATAAATTTTTAATATTCAATATCATTAAAATAAAGTGAAGAAGCTTTATTTGGTACTTGTTTTTTTTTTTTTTGTAGAAAAAGTTTCTGACGCCTCTTCTATCCATCAGTCAAATCCCCTCTTAACGAGAGAAAGCTCTGTTCATGCTCAGCAGAGACGAATTAGGAAAGATTTGCTTTCACCGGCACGCACACGGAGATCAAGGGATAACACTTTAAATGGACACACGACTGATTTCCATTCTCTTTGGTCCTGGTCACTTTGTCATTCCGTTTTTGGGGAAGCGCGCAATCAAAAGCTACCTCGTCAACTCCACCTCGCTTCAGTTCCACTCCCTGTTCGTATTGGCGCGATCTCTGCGTCAATGCGTAAAGCACTCGATGGTCTTTTGAACGTTAGATTGCATCAATTACCTGATCAGATTTCGCGGTGATTAAAGAATATTTAAATCTTTTTTATGGGTGAAATATTTTATATAATAACGTAACATTTTTTTCTTTGACAGAAGTGATTCCAATACTTGCCGACTTTCAAATTTTTAAACATTTTATACTACTGGTTTTTGTAGTGGGTCTCCATGATCTTATTTGTGAAAATCAGTAGTATCCAATATTAAAAAAGAGTCGAATTTTTCGTTATTTTACCTTGAAACAATAAAGTTTATTATAGCTCTATCATAATAGTAATTAATACGCTAATATTATTTGGATTTTTTCAAAATAGAATCTGTACGATGACACTTATTTTTATGAACGGCAATGTGAATGCAGATGACGCTATAATTAAAGGGAATACTGTTTTTTTTTTATCTTTAATTTGAATTCCGGAGATACGTGACTGTTTTTTTTTTATCAAAGTTGATCCAGATAGTTTTCACGCTGTCGTTTTTCAATACTAACTTGAAATTGTAAAATTCAATAGGTTGGCCTCGATATGTCCTCAAAGTTAGTTTCTAACTATTTATTGAAATTTTGATGACCTAAATTTTATCAATTTGGAATGTTTAAAGAGTGTTTCGAATTGTTTTAGATTTTCTTCTTTTTTTAATATTTATTTACATAAATAAGTAAAAACATTAATTTAAAGATCTTGATGTTGAAAATTGCGCGAGACTATTAACTTTTACAAATAATTATTACATTTTAATTATTCTTTCTCTGATTTTTATTAATATTCAAATAAATAGCATCATTAGAGAATGTATAAATTGAAATATTATTTCGAATGAAAAATGTACTTTTCATGCTAAAAGAGTCAAGGTGTCGATTTCAGACATTTTCTCCAATTTCCTTGTTAAAATGAATAATGTATCAAGTGACAATGTCGTCGGTTCAGCTTAAAGTAAATTGAGGTTTCTTTTACATATAAGCAGCCGATGTCCAAATTATCTTACATATCTCATTTTGTCTATACTTTGATTTTTAGACTATGCACAAGAATTTTCTTTACTGTGACACTATTTTCTACTTCCTTGCATAAATGTTAAAAATTTTAGTTAAAATATCATTAGCAATAAAGTTTTAATCGTAAATGTTATTTACAACAATATTTAAAACAATTATAATAATTTTATTTATAAAAAGACGTAAACCAAATTGAAATAATGCAGTACATCATGAAGCACCGTTGAACCGCCTTTCCATAACATAAGAATCCTTTCCATTGAATAAACCTTCGTCGACCTTATAATAAAATTAAACGACAGCCCCTAATCCGGCCTTAATTTCGACACACTTATACTCCTCGCCGCAAGGAAGGACGTCGGCATAAGCTCGCCGCGCGGACTATCTATTACGAAGCTTTAGCGGCACGCGCTCCAGGAGAGAGCCCTGGCAAGAGGAGGCAGGCGGCGGAAGAAGAAGATGAAGAGATAGCCGATAAAATCTCTGGCCGACGGCGGGGGAGGAGGGGTGGAAAAATGCCTCGGCCTCTCGCGCTCTCAGCCCCCGAGAGCGTCGTCAGGAAAAGCCTTTCCCTTTCTCCGCCGGCAGAAGTTTATATATAATCATTATTTGTTCGGCAAAAAAGGCTGCTCCACCGAACGTGGACAGCCTCCCCGAGGAGGCTCACGCTCGTCCCCTTTGATATCGGATAATCCCCGCGAGCCGCCGGCATCAAAGTCCCCACTCGGTCTCTTGTTGTCTCGTGCGTCTCTGTCTCGGCCTCTGTGTGCGTTCCCGCCGCGGGGATATCGTGTATTGGCCCGGCGGCGGGGTTCTGCTCAACGATCTCATTTCGTGCCTTCGTCCCGACTAGCCTTATTTTCCATTTCCGCGTGTTATCCGGCCTGAGAAAGGTAGAAAGTGGACGGACACGCTCGCGCGATTCTCGAGATTGTCGAGCTGTCAGTGGCTTCGAGTTGAATTGATATTAGGTGCTTATCCCCGTCGTCTGTAATTTTCAACTTGTAGTGTAAGCCTATCGGTCCATTGCGAATTGTGCAGTGGATTTATCGATTTACTTTTTGTTTTTTTTTCATTTTTCCAGTGAATCGCTCGTAAAGTACCTAATGCAAACCAATTATGCAGTCAAGTTTAACTTATTGCCCTCGGCACTCAAAATTCCTATCTCGAATATCGCGGCACAAAAGGTCACTTTCGTCGGAATCAAAGCAATCGCATCCATAATAAGCTGCGGCATTCGCGGAGCCGAGCTATGTTTAAATACGGCAAAAAACGAGAAACGAAAATAGAAAATCGATGGATCGCTGAAAAGGCTCGCGCATATCCTGTCGAACCGTTACATGTTCGTTCCCTTCGGGGTTCATTCATTTGGGCGCATTCCTCGGCTGCTCGACTACATTAGGGACATACATTTTTCGGAATTTTCGCTCGCTCAGGTGCTCGCACGGAGTTTCGAGCTCCATTCTCGGAAAAAATGTACCTCCGCGAGCTCGGACTAATCGAATTTGACTTTCGTTAGACGCGGTAGCAAAATTTTTTGAACCTTCCTCTCGAGTTTTCAAGCAGAGACACGTTAATTGAACGGAGCCGTGAGCTCGAGAGGTTTCGAAAACTGTTTGTTGCATCGACTTTTCATTGCTTAATTGATGTTTGGATAGAATGCCGAATTTTAGTGCGCAGCCGTTGGGATATAGAGTCAAGAGTGAAAGGCATATCGAATTCCGATGAAATATTTGCCGTTCATTTTACTTCGATCGCTGCGAGTTTTCGTTGTTTTTAAAAAAAAAAAAATCGAGATACATCGATGAAACATCAGTCCAAATATTGGTACTACGTATACCTGTAGAATATTTTTCCTAATAGAATGACACGGGTATTTTCAGTTTTTCATACAAAATTCCGACCTCAGAATATCGCGTATCTCGATCCTCAATTTTCCAAGTATTACCCACATTTTCAACGAAAACTTTCTAATAGCCCCAAGTAGGTTATTACCAAACTCGAGTAATACTTAATATTCGGAAGAGCATTTAAAACGATAAAGCAAGCCCGCGAAGCAGTCGCGACCTCGTCGCCGTTGGCGCGAAAGTTGTCAAAATTTTTACACCCGCTCATTAACGGCACCACTAAGCTAAGCCTCGCATAGCCAGTCAGCGTTTGCTGCAAAGCTACCGTCAGCTCCGAGAGTCTTGTTATCTGCTCTCACGCACGCACATATACATATATCCGTCCCGGCAAAATGAATTGCCCTTCGCTCGAGCTAATACGCCCTAATGGGGCGTCCTTAACGCGCGTACGCAGAGCGTCAAAGAATGCCGCGCGCTCGTGCAGTCTAACCCCGCAGGAGCCCTGAGTCAGGGCCGCTCTTCTTGTCTCCCGTTGGCCCGTGTAACTTAATTAATAATAACCGGGGACGTAACGTCGCTCTCGCGCAACTTCAAAGCTTCATTACCGTTACTCGCCTATCCTGACTTTCAAAGGTAAACCCGCGCGCGCGCGCGCCCGTTTCCGCGCGCGTTATATATATCCTTTCGCGCTCTCTCGCGCACGTAAGCCTCGAGGAGGAAAGACGTCGTCGTCGTCGTCGTCGTCATTTCGGCGACGAGCTCGTCGTCGTCGCACACCGCGCGCCAATGTGCATTGCGTCGAGGAACCGTTTGACGAGGTAGACGGCGGCGGGGGATGAGTATTATGTCGCGAACGGTTGGCTCTTGGCTTTGACGGGAGTGACGCCTGCCTTTGGATTCTCGAGATTCGGAGGTGAGGAGCGCGCGTCGTTAATGAGTAACAGGTATTTTTCGAGACCTGCTTCGTTATCGGGAGTATATGAGATTGTTGGCCCTTTGTTTGCGGGGATTTATTGAGGTCAAACGGGTTAAACTTGCTCTTTAGCTTTCTTTTCGTTTTAATTTCGGTTGAAATTGGAATGTTTTTCCTGATAACGGAGTTTAAAAGTTTTCAAAAACTTTGAAAAAGCCATGTCAGTACTTCATTGTCTTCTTTGTAATTGCATCTGCAAGAAGCCGTTTATCAAAGTTTCGGTAAGGTTTGCGCCCCATAAATAAGATACCATCTTTACAAGAGAAATAAAAGCCTCGGTAACTTGGAAGCGCGTTGCGTATCTTTTCAAAAATTGTGATTTTGCGGGAACTTTTTATTGTGCTACAGTCGGATGCATATTCATATTTCTGAAAAATTGCAATTTTTATCGCGAGATGTAATATTTCCTAGTTTTATGGCTATTCAATGAAGCAATTGATCAAATTACGACCATCGGTTTTTTTTTGTTTGTTTTAATATTTAGATCAAGGTTTTACGAACACGAGAACAATGCATGCGTTATTCCGAGCGAATTTTTAACAATAGTTTGGTTTCGACTATCTATAAAAACCATTATTCAAGATGAACTTTTGTTTACATTAAATAAGCGTCTGCTTTATTAAAAATGTTGTAATAGAATACTTGTATATAGAAATATTGTAAATCATTACAAAGCGCACATTTGACTAAAAGTGTTTTCATTGAAAATTCCAATTCAGTCGGCTCTATTTAACGCCCTTATTCTTCGCGACTCCAGACAATCTATTCGCACAAAAGCAAACCGAAAACATTTCGCTCGATTTTTTCGTAAAAATATTATTCCATACTCGGTCGCGCGCGAGACGCAGAAAAAAGGAAGACGAGGTCGACGAAAAAAAAGGGTGAAAAAAAAAAAGAGCGGAACGAAAAACGAAGGAGTCGAGAAGCACACACAAAGACATTGCCGCGGAACAACTAGAATTGAGGTGTGCAAAAGGGGGGAAAAAAAGGCGGCCCCCCGAAGCCTCGAGAAAACGTAT
Source organism: Ormyrus rosae (assembly GCA_035047165.1). Lineage (NCBI taxonomy): Eukaryota > Metazoa > Arthropoda > Insecta > Hymenoptera > Ormyridae > Ormyrus > Ormyrus rosae. The sequence goes on along the minus strand of JAWWML010000052.1, from coordinate 17,265,922 downwards.
ACGGGAGAAAGAGGAAAGATTCTCCCGCCGAAGAAAATACCGGAGCGCTTTGAACGTAAATTTTAGGTTCAATCTGGCGCGATTGTTTCGCGCGCGCTTCGCGTTAGCGAGCTTGTACGTTTCCCCGGGAGGAGAGAGGCGCTCTGTGTTCTGTACACTCTTGCGCGGGCGAGCAAATCGAATTCGAGGCCCGATGGATTCCAGACGTCTGCCGCGGATAGATCGCCCGTATATATAAAATAGACCCTCGGCTGCGGAATTCTTTCGCGGGAGTTGGATGGAATATATCCTAGGAGTGCGTTTTTTCCGCGCATTACCGCGCCCTTCGCTACTCCTCCTCCCTTGCACTTATACGAGTGCGCTTCATCCTCTCTACCTTCCTCTCATCATCGCCGTATTGTGCGCTGATGTAGTTACAATCAAGACGAGCGAAAGGGAGGAAAATCGATGCATATGGCTGAAGCGGTTGAAAATATGACGACGTTAAAACGTTGAAGTACAGTCGTTTCGGGATTAAATAAAGTAATTCTATTTCGGTTCCTTTGTTCAATTTAATTGGGAATAAAATAGTTTAAAGAGTAAAATCTATCATTTTTCTTTACAGTGAGGTATTTTTTTTTTTTTTTTTCATCTAAACCAGAATATTGCTTTATAGATATTATTAAAAGTAATAGAGTTGAAGGTATAAAGAAGGTTTGGCTGACTTCGAAGCTTATAAAATTTTATCCTGAAAAAGATCGGTTTTCTCCGGAAACTCTTTTTTTTTTATATAGAAACGGAAAATTTTCGTTGAATTTAAGAGCACTCAAGTATACTAGAAAATTCCAAACACATCGCTGCTTTATAGTATGCATCGAAACTTTAGTCCTTTTTACGTATCTTTTCGCCATTTTCGAGATATTTGTAGAAAATAGAAAAAGTAGGAATGGAGCATCGGATACTTACTACTATACAAAGAAAGAAAATGTACTTTTTATCCTTGAAATGAAATGGCCGTATTTTAAACTTTAATAAAGTTATGAAACTTTGAAATTTATAATTTAATAATGTGCCATTAGTTATAATGTGTACGAAGTAAGGTATTTTTGTAAAAGAAGGTTGCAATAAGCAAAAAGTAAGTTTGTTTTAATTGTAAAGTAGAGTTAGTTGAAGTTCCATGAAGCCTTTTTTTTTTAAAAAAAAGCGCGAAGACGTTAGACATTTCTCCCTGAAAAATTTAGTTCGTAAACTAAATTAACTTATGCTTACATCTTACAAAATAATGTTTTTGCCAAAAGATATTTTCCTCGATATTAAACCTATACAAAAGAGGGCGAAATCTTCAGATTAGCCTTTTCATTTACACATTCAGTATTAAATTAGCTTTCGCGGATCCATTCCATATTTTTCCGAATTTGAAAATTGAAAATTTTCACCTCCCCAAAAGAATCCTCTCTCTCCAGCCGAAAGCGCGAGGAGCATCAAAAAACACATCGGCTCCCGCAAATGCGGGCAAACTAACCCGGGGTAAATCCCGAACGATATCTCCCGAAAAGGCAGCCGTAATAAGCATCGAGAGACCCTTTTTCCGCACTCGAGTCTTCCGCGCAAACTTTCTCTCTCTCTCTCCTGGCGTATAATATCGGCATCCAGCGAGTGCGAACAAAAGCCGGCTGCTCTCCCCCTTCGCCGGCGAAGCGGTCATTCGCCATTCACGCCGAAGACGAGAAAGAGAGAGAGAGAGACCGAGACGACGGCGCGGTCCGAGAGCAGGGGAAAGTGGCGCATCGCGCGCGCGTTCTCGAGCCTCGACAAAAGCCCCGGAGTAAAAGACGACACCGGCGAGCGCTTGGCAGCGCGCCGCCGCGCCGAGATAACAGATAGAGACACTGGCAAAACAGAGAGAAGAAACCGAGGAGGACCGCGGAGAAAATGGAGCGCCTAGCCGCCCAGGAACGAGGCCAATGCACGCCGAGGCGTGGCTTTAAGGTGTAGCGGCAGTTTTACATAGATTTGCGTATATTGCGCAACTTTCTTTCCGGCATTCGTTTTTTCGGTTTTGCTCGCCGGAGCTGTATATACGTGCCGGGTGAAAGGGTTCTCTCGAATAACAACTTTGGTTGATTTAAGAGCGGACTATCTTTTAGCCTGGCCCTTACAGACGCCGGATTGTTGTGACCAACGCCTCGGACCGGAGTGGGCGAGGGTTTTCTCGTCGAAGAAAGGCTACCGACTGCTTCGGAAAGGAGGACGAAAGTTTTGGCTCCATTGGACTGTGATGAAGATGGACCTCGAGAAAATTTCGAGGGAGAATTAGCCATTTGGAAAATGCTCTCGGACTGGGCTTTTACGTACATGAATTTTTCAGGCTTCGAGCGTAAATTCGGGGGGAATAATCGAGAGATAGCATAATTTTCGCGAATTTACTCGCAAAACTCTAACGTACACGCATAGTTCACAATTTCGAGTTATTTAACGCAAAACTCCGCGTGAAAATTCCAGCCGGCGGTATTTCCATAAACAAGCATCTTCGGAGTTCTGAAAGGGATGCTTTATGCACCCGCGCCCCGTAGCTATACAAGTAAACATGAATTAGAAAAAAACTCGTGAAAAATTTAAAACACAGCCGCGCGCAATGAAGCAGAGGTGTGTGTGTGTGTGCATTCCCCCTTTCTAATGCAAAAATACCTCGCTCCCGCCCGTGCAACCCGAAAATCTCGGAGCGCGCCCCGCTCGTGTCCCGGCAATTCATCCCGCATTATTCACGGGGCAAATTGCATTCGTCGAAAAAGGCTCCGGCAAAAATCCAAAAGCCGCCTCCTCCCCGGGGGGCACCCGGGGGAGGAAGACAGAAGACAAGGAGGACGCGCGCGAGAAAAGGGGCCTTGAATGTAGGCAGGGGTCGGGTCGGGTCGGAAGCGAGGGGTATCCCAGGAATGACACGGACAGAGTGCGGCAATTTCGTGCAATACCCTCGGCATACCGGGCGTTCCAGGAATGTGGCTTAGCATTTTCCAGCTGCCGCCTACTTGCCAAAGCTCTTCCGTGGCTGCGAGCACTCGGCCTCCCTCCCTCTCCTCGGACGTCTGGCTCTCCTTCTATTTCCGAGTTTATATATTTCATGCTATACGCAACGCGAAAGGCTGCGCAGCTGCCGCGTCCGTCTTTGTCAGCGCCGATAGGCCGGGACTCAATCTTACATCCGCGTTGATTCGCCCGCCGTGAGGAGAGGGACACTTCGGTGCGTGTAGGCAGGAAATTAAAAATCCCGCGGAGGACCGGATCATTTGGCTTGCACTGCGGAGAGCCTCGGTGGGATATACGACGAGGGTCGGCGACACGGGGGAGGCTACTCAATTACTCGAGCTATTTTTCAGCGAGCTCTATTATTTTTTATCGCTTCCCGCGAGAGTCGGGCTAAATTTAGCTGATTTTCGAGAAATTTATCAATATTGCCTGGGTGCTGAGTTGATTTTGTTTTGTAATTTAATTGCCAAAGTTTAACTTTTGCGATCTGTACAATAGACCGGCGAAAAGTTTTAGATAAACAGAGCTTATGTTTGTATACAATATAGAAGTTTAATCCTTTCGCACCTGAAACTCGGAACTGCAATAAAACAAACTTTAAAAATATTTCTCTCTTACAATTTTTGTCTTTAGAATTATAAAACTAAATAAGCACTTGAATGTAGGATATACTTTTAGATATTATAAAATAGAAACGTATAAAATTTATTTGAAAAGGTAATGAAGTTTTTAATAAAGTTGGTGCTGATTTCATTTCTTACAGTCTGTAGTATAATACATTAACACCTGCAAGTTATTTTTCCTTGCTTAATAATTTCCAATAAGGCCATAAGACTCTTTTCACGAGGAGCAAATATAATACGCAGAAGCTCCACGCACTTTGAAAGCCGACTTCGTTTCAAATTAACTTTTTTTTAGATGAAAATATTTTACACTCAAATATTACTCAGCGGATATTTCTCCTCGCACCGCTGACTAACAAACATCCAGCTTTAACGTTTTTAATTTCCGCCTCGGCAAAGAAGGATTTAATTTAATAAAGCCAATGTAAAGTGAAATATTCGCCCGCTGATTAAAAAGACGGCAATAAAAACTAGAGATGCTCCGGGGATCTCTCCTGGCTTTTTCGCTTCCTTCAAACTTTACTTTTTCCCGATTCCGAGTCCCTCCGCTCCCGCCTTAATAAGTTTACGATGTGCAATCTTCGATCCCAAAAAGCTCCTCTCTCTCTCTCCCTCTCTCTCTCGCCTCCGAGAAAAACAGAAAGGGCAAATTAAAATGTTCGCCTCGCGCCCGGAGCTTTCAGTCTAGGACCGCGACGCAGGATGAATTTTCAAAACGTTCAAAATAGCCCGAGATTCGCACGTCCCGGCCGTCCTGGAAGTCGATAAAGGAGAACAATGTTTAAGCCCGCTCGGCCACAAAATACGTTAGAGAGCGAGGAGGCATGGCTGGCTGGAAAAATGACTAAAAAAGAGAGAAGGAGAGAGGAAACGTGAGCGAATTCAAGCTGCGCCGCGGCGCCGTTTGCACAGGATATCGCAAGAGCACTCGAGTCAAAGGTACTGAGAGTATGAGTGCCTTACGAGCGTGAGAGCTCCGGGAGGGATATCGGAAGATTCAGCTCGTCGAAACTGCCGCAAGTTCCTTCGGGCCAACTGCAAGCCCTCCTGCTGTATATTTATATATATATATATACTTCCCGCGGCGAAGGAGCGGGAAAAACAGAGGGAGAGGAAATGAAAAAAACAGGGACGCGCCGGCAGCGGCGGCGGCGGCGGCGGCGAGCGACGGCTGAAAAACACGTGGGAGGAATGAAAAAAATGCAAAGAAGATGGCGGAGGGAAGAAAGCTATAAGGAATAACGCCCGGGAGTGGGACGGCGGACGTAATGAGAGAGAGAGACCGGAATTAAAAAAAAAAAGAGAGAGAGAAGTAACGTAATAAAGAATGCCCCGGCGGCGAAAATTAAAAGCGTGATTTCGGCCTGCATCTGCGTTGGAAATTAGGAATATCGCGCGAATCGTGTGCTTCTGCTTGATTGTGCATTTGTGCGGAAATTCCCCGTTGCGCAACGGGACTCGAAGAGCCTTTTCACTTGATTTTATTTACTTATATAGATTTAATTAAACGCGGTTAAATAATTCTAGGAATGAGGTTCACTTCGAGCATTCTATTATGAGAATCGGAATCAAAGGGCGTTTCAGGCCTTTGTGATACGGTTGAATTAATTTTCTGGCCGATCGAAGAGTCAAAATCTAAAAAGAACTTAAAATTTCATTCCGCGTGTTATACAACAAAATTTACGGTCTATATAAAAAAGAAAAAAAAATAGACTGCGCCCTAAAGTTCGCCGACGTAATGACGATATCAAAATAAAATTATAAAAAGATTTTACGGCGGGAGAGCGAGTTTCGCGTGATCAGAATAATCTCGCAAATTATTCGAAAGTAATATAATTTCAGGCGCGGCGCCTGAAAATCCCGAGAATATCGCTCTCGATGGCCCGTAAAGGTTGCTCCAAAATACTTGGAAATTTAAAAAAAAAAAAAAAAAGAATATCCGAAAGGCTCGCGAGGAATCTGCAAAATGCTCCCGCGCAATCTCAAAACTATATCCTCCTCTGCATACTCAGGCGGCGGAGAATGCGAGCGCGGAGGAGATCGCGGTTCCTCTTATCGATTAACGCGCCCGTAAATCCCGACTTTTCAATCAAATATTTATGTCGCCGATAACAATTTATCCCGCGGCGATAGCGCCGCGAGGAGAGAGGCCCCCCAGCGCGCGCGCTGCACTCACCTTTTCCTTCTTTTTTCTTTTATCGGCGCGCGCCCCTTTTTCGGGACCGTAAACAGCTGAGTAGACTAAATGGCGCAAGAACAGAGTCGACTCGTAAAAAAGAAGGCTCGCTGCTGCAAGGATGCGTGCGAGCGCGCCCGGCGGAGAGAGAGAGAGAGAGAGAGAGAGAGAGAGAGAGAGAGAGAGAGAGAGAGAGAGAGGGAGCCGAGGTTTATATAAGCCGAGCTAACACTCTTAAACGTTACGGGGGATTGAATTATCGGTTCGTTAAATGCGATTTTTTTTTTCTTATTACCGCTCCCGCTGGAGAGGGTTAGAGCTTTAAGGATCAGAAGTTTATGTTTTGATGTTAAGCGAATAAACAATATAAAAATGCTTATTCCGGGGAGCAGGTCGGATTTAAATTGCGTAAAGATAAGGGAAATTTTCAATTAAAAATATCAGAGTTTTTATTACAAAAAGTAATTAATTGCTCGTATACAAGGTGAATGTTAATTATATTTTACAGTTTTCTGTTTGATATTTGGAGTCTCGACAAATATGTAACAGTTTCTTTTCTTAAAGAATTTATCTTGACTTTCTGTCGCAGGTAAGGGGATTAAATCTCGGTTAATTCATTAAAGCTTGTTCGGTGGAAGGTACAGAAAGCGGAAATCTTCCAGGTCGAAATCCTATATACCCGTGGAAAATCCCCTTCTTTTTGAGTAACAGTCACGGAGAAAAATCGCCAGTGAAATTTACTTAAAAAGTATAAGTAAACGGTACTGATTCTGACTTAAGTAAAATTTACTTAATTATTATGTAATAGAATAGAATAGAATAGTCTTTTATTGTAAATTGCGGTATTTACAAAGATTTACAAAATATCATGTATATAAATATATAACAGATTTTTCCTTTTTAATACTTAATAAAAACAAGATAAAGAGATAATAAGATCTGAGTCATTTTAAAATTACATCAAAATATTGCACTTAAGTGATATCACAGTCATATGTTGAACAATTTATTAATACTGAAAAGTAAGTCAAGAATGCCAGAGTGATATCACAGTAGGTTAATTTAAAATGACTAGAATACAATAATGAGATTTATCAGACTATTCTCGTCGAGGTTGATAAAATAGACTAATAATAATACTTATAAATAAAACAACACACTTGCACACACCATTCACGCTAATAAGTTACATTCACTCTTATAAATAAAATGTATATGGGACGACACAATAATAAATTAACAGCTAGATAAATAAATAATAAATAAGTAGCCGGTATATTCACTATAGGTCATCCCAGTTAAGAGTGAATTAGTCAAGATCAAGAAGGTGCTTTCTCAAAGCAAGTTTAAACCCACTGAGCGTAGGAAGATTTCTTAGTTCTGCGGGTAAAGAGTTCCATAGCTGCGCACCTCTGACTTGGAAGGATTTTCTTCCAGCTTCGGTCCGCATCAGGGGCACTGACAATTCTTTAATTTCGCCCCTAGTGACAGATCTGGGTACATACTTAGCGAAGAGAGACTCTAAGTAGTCCGGTGTATGCATACGCATGATTTTGTACATCAGTATAGCCATGAAATAATCTCTTCTTGTATCAGTGCGTAGCCAACCCAAGTCTGCTCTATGGGGAGAAATATGATCCATCCGACTTATCCCTAACACGTATCTCACGCACGAATTTTGTAGCCTCTGAATTCTGTTTCTTAACTCTTGAGAGGCATCAAGCAAAACTACCGAGCAATAGTCTAGATGAGGGAATAGCAGGGCGGTTGCGAGGTGTTTTCGCAGAGTCTCAGTAGTGTAGCGCCGAAAGAATCGGAGGCCAAAAAGCGCTTTATTAAATTTCTTTGTTAAACAATCTACATGGGTTTTCCATGATAAACGACTATCCAGCACCACACCAAGACTCGTGACAGTCTCAGAGAAGGCAATGGTTGTCCCCTCTCCAAGGTCGATCGTCCGGTCTTCCTTGTACAATTCGTTAACAAAACGATTATTGCCAAAGACGATCGCCTTGGTTTTCTGCTTATTAAGTTTGAGTGAGGCACCCACTGCCCACTCCGACACTGCCCTAGCTACACGTTGCATGGTAAGAATACCCTCAGCCAAACACTCACGGGGAAATTGAATATAGACCTGGAGGTCATCGGCATAGAGAATGTGCTTGATACCTCCGGAGTTAAGGACGTTACGTATGTCATTGATATACAAGCAGAACAACAGGGGACCCAAGACCGATCCCTGTGGAACTCCCAGGTTTGTCTCCATCCAAGTAGATGACTTTTCCTTTGCACAGACACTCTGTTGTCTTCCCGAAATGTAGGAGTTGATCCACAGGAGAGCCGATCTAGAGAAGCCCATTGTTCGCAGCCTTTCAAGTAGGCGAACGTGTGAGATAGTATCAAATGCCTTGCTAAAGTCAAACAGTAGCAGTAACGTAACGTATTTTTTGTCGATGCCAAGTCTAATGTCTTCTGTTAATTTGAGGAGCGCCGTTTGGGTTGAGTGGTTTTTGCTGAAACCTGTCTGCAGTGGATCAAGGATTTTGTTCACCGTTAGGTAATGCAACATCTGGTCATAGGCAATCTTCTCAAGGACCTTCGAAAGAAAACACAAAATGGAGATAGGTCTGAAATCAGACGGATCTTTTGGTGCTGAGCACTTTTTAATTGGCGTTATACGCGTCTTCCTCCAAAGGTCCGGAAAGACACCTCTGGCAAAAGAGGAGTTGAACAGCCCCACAAGATGTTCTCCAATTACAGGTAATGCTTTACCACACTTTGCGGGATGCCATCCTCACCACGTGCCTGGGACGTAAAATGAGAAATCGCAAGGACCACATCTGAATAATTAATACTTTTGAATTGAAAGCCATCATCTTTTGCTTTAGATAAGATGTCCCTGCGACGTTCATCGTCCGGCCCAGGGTCTATAGACACCCCCGCAAAGTGGCTATTCAAATCATCAACTGTGAGACCGTTCAAATCCTCTTCCGGTCTTGAAAGTAAGCCAAGGTCCTTGAGCTCCTTCCAGACATTACCATTACCTAGGGCCTCAAACAGTCTGTTCTGGTAGTAGTTTATTCTGACAGTCTTTGTTTGTTTGTCTACCGTCTGTCGGAGTGCCAGAAATTCGTGTAGGAATGTTGCGTCCCTCGTACGCTTGTTGAACGTAGCGTCACGCTTTCGCTGCAAACGTAAGAGTTCAGCATCCATCCATGGCAATTGGCCCTTTTTTGGTTGCAAGGTCTTTAGGGGGGCCAATTCATCCATAGCCGATGTAAGATTCTTACAAAGGCAGTCCAGTGCAGTCTCAGGGTCTATTTCAGCATCAGTACTTGGCAACCATTCACAATTTGACAGAAATTCCACAAGTTCGAGGGGGTTTATACCACGATAATTGCGGTATGTTGTGGTCGTAGTCTTAGCTATCTCAGTTTCCCAAGA
>JAWWML010000052.1:17244537-17256573 GCA_035047165.1 Ormyrus rosae | reverse complement strand
AAAATATGCTAACAATTTATAAAATCTTGTATAACTATTAAAATTCAAATAATTAAAATAATAATAATAAATAATTAGTTAATTAATAGAAATTAATAATAACTACTACAGAAATTTACAATTAATTAAAAATTCAATGTAAGCCACTGCGAGGGAGACAGAAAGAAAGATGGCGCTTCGAATTCGGTAAAATTTACTTAACTTGTTTGCTTAACTGTTTAAGCAACTTTTACATAAATCTTGGTAAATTTTACTAGAGATTTTTTAGTCCGTGTAAGGACTATTCTTATATATTACCTATATAAAATGCCACAAATAATTTTTTTAAGTATTTCAGTTAAAGAACAAACAGACCTCGGCTACAATAACTACATGGAATGTTTATTTTTACAAAAACCCGTAAAAAAGCCATTGTATTTTCCTCCTGCAATTACATTAAATCAAACTTGAATTTCTCGCCATTACAGGAACAGATCCAAAATAATTAAACAATTTAGCCCGAAAGAATTCGAAAAGCACGCGCGGCGATCAATATCCGGTTGAGCTACGGGGCATCCTAGTACATCACGTACAGTCCATCTAGGAGTCGGCAAGAAAGGAAGGATGAGGGGGGGGGGGGCAAAACTTTTAAAAAAATACCGCATTCTTTTTCACTTTCAGCGCTCATTTCTCGGGCGTCGTGCGAAGCGTCCCCGCGGGAGAATTTCCCTCACGACCGAGTGATTTTTACAGCTAAACCGCGCGGCAGCGCACTTTATAAATCTCCGACGCTCGAGCTTTCGCACGTTATTCGTCCCCGGGGACTTTGCTCCCCTTCCGCCGCCGCCGCGCTCGGGCCACTCATTACGTTCATAAAGCCGGCGTATAAACGCGTCGTCAAATTTTAGGCCGCGCTCGTTTGCGACGATTCTCCTCCTGCTTGTACCGCCGCGTACACCGCCCTTTTATACGGCCCGCCGCCGGATGAAAAATGTTGCGCGCGATCACGACGTCGCGCTTATGCTTCGAGGGATTTTTTTTCTTTTTTTTTTTGGGAGTCGGGGGCGATCGAGAGGTCGTTTAAAAAGGTAATATTCGCGTTTTACGAGTACTTTTCTGCGTAAGAGTGTGTTACGTACACTGTTTCTGATTAAAATTTAGACGAACTAATCGAAAATCTCAGCAAACATTGACATCATTAAAATCTATTCTGTACGATATTGAAACTTAATTGTAATACTTATACTTCAGCATTGTTATTGTAAAGAAGATCCATGAAAACATTCAATCAAGGGATCCGGTGCTTCGATATTCCATTAGGTATAAACTCGGTTACGTGTACAGGGTGAAAAATATCCGTCGAAAAGACGTCGGGGGAAAAGCTCATTGCTACTTCTGGGCAGAAAACGTCAATATTATTTGCCACCGCTTCATCAAAGAGAAAACGGCAGAGATTTTTTTATCGCGACCGCGTCGACCGGCGCCGCCGCCGCTGTTGCGGCGGCTAGAAAAAGCTTTAATATTCCCTCTCCGTAAACATTCGACGGCGGCGGCACGTTCGCGCGAATGGAGACGAACTTCATTACGCGCTCGCGGAGCTTAATGTGTCATTTCCCTCTCTTTTCGCACTTTACCTTTTACTTTTTCTCAAAGCGCCGGCCTCTCTCGCTTAATTAAGTTACGATTATTTTTCAGGACAGTTCTCGGACTGAAAGGGGATTTTCTATTTGGAGACATTTTTTTTTTTGTTTTAGTTTCTCTTCAGTAATCAATGGAACTTTTTTTCAACGAAATGTTTAAGAAAGTAGTAAAATCAGAGTTTGGTCAGACGCGCGAGCTTCTTAGAGAAAAAAATTTCTCGCGAATTTTATTTTCCTATCCTGCCTATTCTTTATAAATTGACGAGTACGAAGAGAGTGGCGAATTCATTAAAGAAGAAAAAATTAATTAAAAAGACGTCGGATTGCTCGAGAATACGGCGCAAACCGAGAGAGAATGCGAGAGAGCATAAAATCCGCTGTCGTGCCTGCATACTTGCCAGTAATTCTGGGAAATCGGCCGACAAAACGTCCTCTCCCCCCCGCTCGCCGGTATACACTTCCACTCCATAATCTCCTTCCCCAAACAGAGGTACCCCGCGTTCTCTCGAACGCGACGACGAAGACGGACTACCGTCGCCGTCTGCGCGGTATATGCGCGCGGAGCTTGCGCATAGCGATCGCCTCGGCATAAAGCCATATCCGAACTCCTTCGGCAGCAGCGTTCGAAGAAGCCTCTCTCTCTCTCTCTCTCTCCCTCGCCGCTCTTACGGGATTATCTTTCGATAAGTAGGCGCTCTATACCTGTGTAGGGCGGATCCTCCATAAACGGGGAAGGAGACGCGTCCGCAGTATCCCTCTTACAACTAAACCCTCTCTCTCTCTCTCTCTTTCTCCCTATATATATAACCTCGGCGCGAGAGGGCAACAATGCCGGAATGATTGGCTCGCCGTCTGCTCCCTCACGTGCACCATCGCCCGCGCGGCTCGATCTGCACCTATATCTATATACTATATACTATATACATATATATATTCGCATTCAGGAGGTCCCGGCACTTACAATGTGCGCGCGTACTATCGCGAGCTTGCAACCGTGCAGCTGCGCCGCCGCCGTCGCCAGCGGAAGCACGTGCTTTCCAACTCCGCGTTCTAATAGTTCGCGCTGTCGGGCTCTAAGAGACCTCCGAGGGAGGAGAGAGTTTGGATTCTGGGCGCGCGCTCTCCGGTTTTCTCCGGGGCAGGGACGCGCGCGCGCGGGCAGGGCCGCGGCTTCTTTTATTTTCGCCAACGGCCAGAACCGGGAGCCACCACGGTGGACGGAGCCGAGTGCACAAGGGTGGGACTGATTGCGCGTTTAATTCGCGAGGATTATGACGGAGGAAGCGCGATAATGCGTTCGAGATATCGGTGGAGAGGAGCCGAGAGAGCTCGAGCTTTAATAGGGAAGGTATTATCGACTGAAATGGACTGATTGCCGATGAAGGGGATGTAATATATTATATAAGCCTCCGCGTTTGATTCCGAGCCGGGAATTACTTCTCAAGATTGTTCGCGTTTGTAAAAGTGTTCTCCTAAACTTTTGAAGCTGGAAAAATTTCAATTTCAAATTAAATCATTTTTTTTTTTCAGATTTAATGTTATAGCGTATTTTAGGAAATTCTAAGGGGTTTTCGCCACTTGTCCTATGCTACTATAAATCATAGTTTCACTGTCAACCGGAGAATGCTCAGATGTAATCTGTAATGTAATTACTTCAAAACCCCTGCGATCTAGAATTACATTATCCAATTAAAAAGTTATCGTCAATCGAATATCCGCGCTGACAGTTTTAAACTAATTAAAACAGCTAAACGTCGCGGAACACAAGCAAAGTTACCTAAATACTCAAAAGTTATGACTGCAACGCGAAAATCCGAAACTCCCGATAAAAAAAAAATCGCTTAGGCAGAGTGTATATAACGCAGCTCGAGTCGATCAGCGGCGGAAACAAAAAACAAAAAAAAAAACTTTGAAAAGAAAGACATATTGGCTAAGAAAGGCCCTCTTCAATGCTGTTTAGCGTTGCCCGAGCCATCTTGTGCAGAGTGTATCTTTCGCTAAAGGACTCTCGAACCGTCGTAATTTGCCGAGCCTTTGTGGCATTATTCTTCCAGCCGGTCCTCGTCGAAAGGAAAGCTCTTTCGCGAACTTGCGGGAATATGATATCGCCTATATATATATATATATATATAGACGCGCGACGCGCACACAGAAAAACGCGAGCACAAAGCGGGATATCGGCGAGAGCCGGAATTGACGAAAAATTCCCTTCCGCGAGCGGGAGGCATTCTTCGGGGTCATTGTGACTCGGGGAGTCGATTGTGCACTCGCCGGGAGAAATAAAATCTGCAGTGTCGCACGGCTACGTAAGATAAATCTTTGCCAATGAGAGGTGGGGGAGGGGGGGAGGCGAAGCCGGGGATTGTATTATTGGAAAGTTAGCGGCGCCGTCGACGACCGCCCGTTTACAAGTAGCGAGTTAATATACTTTCCTGGCTTTCCCGACTTAATATCGCCTGCCCCGCTCTACTTTTTCCCTTGTATTTGTTTCTTACTCTTTTTTCTCGATACTTTCTTTGAGAATTTTTCACTGTCTTATACTTTATGATTTCTCGAGTCTTTGACTGTTAGGTTGCAAAAAATATATTGCCTGCAGGTTTCGGGGAATATTATATTTAATATTATGCGATAGCCTTGATCGTGCCCGACTAAACTTGGACATTTCTACTCGCGAGTGTTTGCTTTTTAATTTAACGGGTAAATTAATGAAGTGCGTCAAAAATTAGTAATAAATACACAGTTATTAATTTTCAAGAAAATAAAAAAAAAAAAAAGTTCCACCCAATTTATATTCCGAAGAAATTCATAATTTATACTACGGGAACGGCCATAAATTAATTCTCTCATCGCCGCTCTACATGCAGCGCAAAGTACGTACAAGAAAAATGAGCCGCAAAGCACTACGGACACGGCGAATAAAAAATTGACCGCTTTGTAAGTGACTAATAGTTCATCTTGACTGCGGCGAAACCGGGAAAACGATTATCGTCCAACGGAACGTGCAAAACAAAACCTGGGGAAATCGCTCCTCGCTTATAAGCGCCGCACGAAAACGAACAGTCACTTGGGCACGAATTGCACGAAGCGACAGAGACAGAAAGAGAGAGGGAGAGAGAGAGAGAGAGAGAGAGCCAGCTATACAGAGAGCTTTGCTTGCGCTCGCGAAAATCTCGTTGCCGGCAGCTAATCCCCGGCTGCCATCGTGTTTTATACGGATGAAATCCCTCGTTCCCCTGAATATTATTCTCGTAATCTGCCGCCGGCGGAGAAAAATATTGCACGGGGCATTACCTGCTGTGCGACGGCTCGCAGACCGGGACGGAATGTAAAGCGTGACTCTTTCGTCTTAATAGGCACGCGAGTGGTCGATGTGCGCGAAACTTATTTTTTCCGCCCGGGGAAGGGGGGAACGGTTCGTTAAGTTGTTTTCGAGGCGGAGTGGCTTTCGGTTCGCGGAAGTCGCCTGCAAGCACTGATTTCGCGATAATCCTCCTTTTTAGATTTTAATTAGCTCGAGTCTTTGCCTGATGCTCTTTTCGCATTCTTTCTTCAAAAGGATTAAATTTTCCTCGTTATTTCCGATTGTAGTTATTAGCAGTTTTTATTAAGTTTTTAGGACTAGCTCATTCTTTACTTCGGACGGAGATTTCAGAAATTGTTGGAACAAATTGCTCTTTCTTAGTAAACTTGAATGGATAACAGTTGTGAAAGTAAGCTGTGAAGAGCACTTTGCAACTAATAATGAAAAGACAGTATTATTAATTTAAAAGTGAAATGCAGTTAAATATGTATATGTTAAAATTAATGTTTTAATAAGCGCGAAATTAAAAGAAAAGTTTATTTAAAATAAAAATGAAGCAAGAAGAATAAATAAAGAATTTGGAAAAAAATCAAGTTTACCAAAATAAAGCAGGCATTTTTTAATTATTTTAATTAAAACATTTGATTAAACATTGTTTGAGGAGTGAACAATTTTCATTAAAACGTTTCAGGAACTTAACAGAAATATTTCACTATAGTTAAAAAAATGTTCGTTAGTATTTACAAACGCATGTAAATGCCGGTGCTTCAATAGGACTTTCAACAAGATTTTCTATGCATAAAATCTATTTTTTTTCTCTCTTTTTTTAACTTTTCCTCGCTGCACTCCTGGAATTCATAAATAAGTGGATTGAACGATAATTTGAAAGTGAGCTATTGCAATGTTCGCTGCACAAATTCCTACCGCAGCCCTATTCATTCCTCCTCGCTTTGCTTCTTATACGCACAACAACTTTGTTCATCGTCGCAGAGCGGCTTCAACTCTCCGTAAAATTTCCGCTGAAAAGCAGAAGGAGCGGGAACGACAAAAAAAAAAGAAAAAAAAAAGGGAAAGGCAGTCCCTTGCGCATACCTAAAGTCGAACAAACGCGTAGCTCGACTGCAAATCGAGCATAATACTAATCAGTCATTCGAGTGAAATCGAGCGCGGCAAAGGAAATGAGAATCAAAGAAAATTTTCCGATCTCGCGAGCTGCTAATAAAATGATTCACCTTGGTGGGTCGATTGAAGAAAGAGAGAGAGAGAGAGAGAGAGCGAGAGAGAGAGAGAGAGAGAGAGAGCATGAGGAGGATCGAGGAGCACAAATCGTGGAATCACCGATCGATCGCGCACCGAAAAGGAATTACTTTGCGCGTTCGAGCACTGATGAACTCGCACGAGCTTTCTCTCCCCTCCCCCCTCCCCAGATTCTCTCTCTCTCTCTCTCTGTTCGTCATTCTCCCGCAGGATTAATCGCTCTTAATTCGATTCCAGGCCGAGCAGCTACGCGCGCGCGTGCATTTTAACTGACGCACTTAGCCCTTTATATATACTTCGTCGGGGAGGGCTTACCGTTCGTTAAATTACGTACGGAGGGGGGAACGATTGAACCTTGCCTTTCTCTCCGGCACCGCTTTGAAGTAAAAACTGTTATTGCCGAGGCGTTTGAGTGCTTTTTCTTTCCGTAAATTAATCCCTTTATTCGTTGAATTTTTATTGCTGGATTAAAACTTTTTATTTTTTTTATTTTTTTTTTCTGTCGATCGGAGATGCGCAGCCAATTAAACCTTGTTTTAGAATTTCTCTCCGCAGATAATTCAGATAACCGGTGTTTGCGAATTTCAAAGCTATTTGTAACGATTCGGATTGCGCGGATTAAATTCTTGCTGTATATATTTTCGAACTAATCTCCTGGCGTTTTATTTATTTGCGAAATAAAACATATATTTATCCCGGTACAATGTTTTATTAAGATTTTTAAAAATATTGTCAACAACACGAGTCTAACGTGTTGCGTTCTAGTTTAAAAAATAATTCCCGAATATTTTGTCAAACGCTGAAAACAACGCAAAAAAAAAACATAAAGACAACAAGATAAAAAAAAAAAAAATCGGTATACAAATTTTAAAGTAAACCTTTCCGTTTCGTCACTATCTCGCAATAACAGCCAGCTATGACGACAATTTACCAGCGGCGAAAAAATGTTTATCCTCTCCGTCCGATGTCTATCTTTTTTAACGCGTTAACCATTTTTTTTTCAGCGGCGCCACCAGCTGCCCGAGCAAATACACTCTCCTCGGCCAAACTCAGGGGAATCATTGCCGCCCGGCCGAGAGGGAAGACGTCCTCTCGTTCGGAACACAGCGGCGGAATCGCGTCGTTTTGTCTCTTCGGCTCCTATATATACACTGTATATACAGTAGTCGGCGGAACGTCTTAATCTCCCAATTAAAGTTTCACGCACGGAGCCTCGAAGCGAATTGGCGCGCAGCGGGAAACTTTTATCCTTTCATCCGTCCGTGTAGGAGAGCCGATGCCGCCACTGCCGCCGCGCTGCTCGCTTAACAGCCTTCGGGATTATTCTTTTGTGGTCTCCTTATCTCGCCTCGCGAGGGAGAGAGAGAGAGAGATACGGACGGAGCGAGATCGGCCGCGATTGCCTCTCGCTCGGAGGGAACTGCGCTGCACTCTACCCTTTAATGGCGGAATATTTCATTGGGGGAAGCGTAGTTTTACAAGTTTCCGTTGTTTGTTTGTTGCGGCTTGGAATTGTTATGAATTACTTGCGGATGCTGAGTGTTTTAAGGGGTTTTAACGAAAGGAAAATTGCTTGAATAAACTTTTTGCCATGTTTAGTAATCATTCTATTTAATGAATCTTTTGTGCAGTTTATAAGTTTAGGTATTAAAATATATTATTTTTCAAGAATTAAACGAAAATTAAAGGACTTTCATTACAGCGCAAGAATGTGTAATTTGCGATCTACTGTAAATGTTTAAAGAAGTGTTTAATGAAGTTTCATTAAATGGGAGAGTTGCGCCCGTAGCGTTTAGTTTTTATTTGAAAATCTTTGATGCAAATGTATTTACAAATTAAAAAAGTCTTTCAAACGTCGCCGCTTAAAGTTAATCAATTTATATTTTTTACGGATATTTATAAAATACGCAGAAAACGTTTGAAACTGCACAGATTAAATTCCTTTTCTAGAGATCACGCGCTATTCGCCCTCTAATTCACTCCATTTGCGAGCATTTGCGCGTTAAAATATTCCGTAACCACTCGCTAATCACGAGGAGTCCTCCATTATCAAAATCAATCGGAGTTTATGAACTAATATACGTACATATGATTGGCAGCCCGTGAATTTCTGCGGCTTATGACGATCATAAATTATAGGGCTTTTGACGTGACTGCGCGGGGCTCTCCGATGTCGTAACACGCGGAAGGAATAGAGATTTCATCGAGCCGGATGTGAATTTGATCCGGGTGATCGATGCCCTTGTGTTTTAATGCCGAAGTGCATTCGCGTTGAATCGGGGCACGCGAAACGTCTTGACCAACATTCGCGAGCGTTCTGTTTAAATTCGGATGTCGAACAAAGTCCGACGTATTTTCACCCTTAAAAAACGCGAAATAACTGTACTTTCGCAAAGTTACAAAGTTACAATTAATTGCCATGAAAAATTCGAAGAAAACAAAAATACAGCTCAGCGAATTAGCGCAATTTCTAATCGTCGAAATAATTAGCATAACGAGGAGCAACAAAATAAGTCGCTTACCCCGCTTACGCAAGCAGGCCACGCTCCCGGAAAAAGGTAAAGAGGCGCGCGCGACATCCCCCCTAATGAAATCTTCGATTTGTCTAACGACGTCGGCGCGCGGAAACCCGCCTAAGAGCCTAACCCCAAATCAGCCAATCAGCCTAACGAATCGGCAAATCGAATCACCGAGAAGTCGGCTAAAAGAGGATCGTGACTTTGTCCCCGTGTACACAGAGGTCTTTTACTTTGCGGGGCATACGTGTGTAGGAGGAGAGGTGGAGGAGGAGGAGGAGGAGGAGGAGAGTTTTCCTCTTTTTATACGCCGTGTTCACCGATGAGGGCATTGATTACACGCCGGAGTCAACGACGCTAAATTTTTCACCGGAAATTCGCAGAGGCGACGCGACTTGGAATCGACTTTCTCCCTTTCCGCCTCCTCTGATTTCTACTTTGCTGCGGCAATTTAGCCGTTTGCCACTTGTAGATTGCTAATTGTACGCTGGCCTATAAACTGTTTTTAGATGTCAGTTTTTTTTTTTCAAAATTGCCACTTTTCAAGCGTAATTTACAATGAAACACAGAGTTTGATGATGGCCCTGCCGCCGTTATCTGGCGAGCGATCAAAGCACCTGAAATTAGCCCCCAATTTTTACCCGCCTCGTAGAGATAAATTAAAAATTTATCAATTTTTTAAACTCGAAATTGAAAATTGAAAAATCACGTCACTTAATTTGAAAATTTACGAACAGATCGAAAATTTGTTTTCCATTTATTCGGCGACGCGACATAAACAACCAGCGCGAATAACGCAGTGCATCAAGTTTAATAATTAAAAAAGCAAACGAAAAAGAGCCACAATATACGAGCGTGCGGCTGCAGCGCGCGGCGCACACCGACGACACACTTTCAATTTCCTCTCTCTCCAGCACTTTGGCAATACACACCGAGAGAGAGAGAGAGAGCTTTGCGAAAATACGCGGCGGCGCAAAGTTTCGCGAGAGAGGCGCGCGCGTACATAGGCAAGCCCGTTAAGTGCGCTTGTATTAGCTTTCCGTCAAAGTCAAAGTGGGGGGCTTGATGTAGCTGTTATAAACACGGGTCCGGGAAGGATCGAGCGAGCGCGTCAAGACAATGACGGTACAAGCCGCCCCGGTAAATCATGAAATTGATAGCCTTAAGAGGAAGGAGCGCATCGCTATTTATTAAACGCGAGGCGAGGATCGCGGTCCGTGTTTGCGTTGCTGATTGCCACCTAGACTGGCAAGCTGCCCGTAATTTCGAGTCCAAATATTATTAAGCCAGTCGGCGAAGTGTTTTCGGTGAGCCTCCGGCTGCCTTCGCCAAGTCGATCGGCATGATTATTGTTCTGACTGATCGCTCTTAAATTGCAGATTCGAGGAATATGACGGATTGCGAGAGTTAATTGTGCTCTTTCGAGGCGGCTGTAAATTGTTTGCTAAGTGTGCTGCTCTACATAAATTCAATTACTCAATGATAGCTGAAAGCGAATAAATACGCTAATGTACTTTTGAATGCTGTGGATTTTAAACCTCTGTAATCGAGCTCTAATTTTATTTCATCTCCGCGTATAGTGAACGGATTCTCTGGGTTCTTGGAATTTTTTAGACCGTCTAATTTCGGATATCATCTGGAAATTGTAAAATTACTATATTAATATCTAACAAGAAGAGCGAAAAACACTGTAAATGTTAAATGATCAAATTGCGGATGCGAAACTCTGATTTACAGATATAGTTATTTGAATTTGCGAATTTGAAAAATTCATATTCTTTATGCAAATTGGAACGTTTTTCGAAAAGTTCATATCTTTTACAATGCTTCCGCCAGTTCTGCATTCGCATTCCGAGCGTTGAGCTCGAAATTCCGCGCACGAAAATGTAACTCCCCCGAGTGCTTTAACAACGCGTAAAAAGTTAAATATAAATTACTTTATCCGCATTTATATTCCAATATTCAAAAACACGGAATTCTCATTTATATACCCCCAGTCTACAAACATAAAGGTGGGTTTGTTTAAAATGCATAAAATGACTCTCCGCGCACGAGGGTCGCGTCGAACGGTGCGAGCAAAAAAGGAGAGAGAGAGAGACAGAGCAGAAAGTGAGCACAAGAAGACAGAGCCATCAAAGCGCAATAGGAGAACGGGAGCCGCGTAAAGATAGCGTAAATCACGCGGTAAATATAAACTGCCGGGGATCCAACCGGGTGGCCGGGGCACCGCCGGCATTATCGTCATTATTATACACAAAGGGACGTAAAACCTCATTTTACTTCGAGAGGAAATGACGGGACCGTGACCAGGAAGCGTACTGTCTGACATTCGCCGGGTAATTAGAATCTCTCGACCTCTCTCTCCCTCGCACCTACGGTCGGCGCGCACACAGCTTGCCGACGCTCTCGATACGCTTTATGTCAAAACGCGCGCTATGAATAACCCGCCTCCACTCCCTCGCGGACGCAGTGGGACAGAGAGCGAGAGAAAGATATAGAAGAGCGAGAGAGAGAGAGAGGGAAGCGTGAATGTACACAACCATAAATCTGCGAGGTCTGGCAGTGAACTGGCGTGAATGGTGCTTCGACGATGACCAGAAGCGCTGGCCAGGAGGGAGGGCCGAGGGGTGGAGAGGAGGGGGGGCGGGGGGTAGTGGAAGATTAGAGAGAGCGAACGAGTAGGGTCGGCCGCTCACGACACTCTCGGCGAATTTCCCTCCCCGTGGCGTTTCGACACGCGCGCGCTTTTCCGAGCTGCCCTCCCCCCCCCCCCGCCCCCGTCGCGCGCCGACCGCGAGGATAAAGAGAGAGATGAATGCGACGCCCGGGGAGGGGCTGATTCAAGTGCAGTATTATCTGACCGGCGCGGGGGTCACTGTTTGCACGCTGCCGGTGCACGGGAGAAAAGCCGTGCTGCCGCTCGCTAAATTTCGCTTTCGAATCGAGCCGAGTGATTGCTTGCCGATTTTTCTGGGATTGGAAAAAACGGGTAAGGATTATTGTAAGTACAGTTACTTTGCGAGTAAGGGGCGTTAGCTAGTCCGTGCTTTATTATATTAGTACCTACTGTACGCGATTCTTATAACTGTATTAAATAATTTGTTATTAAATAATTGAACAATAACATATTTAAAGGCATTATGTTGCGAATTTTACAGTAAAGAAAATGTTTAGGTTGGGTTTCCAAAATATCCTTCCTTAAAAAATTGATGGGCTGGAAAGTGAAGTCAGTTTATTCGTGATGTGATTGACGGAAAAATAGTAACTTCAAAAAAAGAAAATAGTACAAGCGAAGCGCGTTGGATTTCACTACTGTGTACACTAATAAAGAAATGCTTTTGTT
>JAWWML010000052.1:17227615-17244437 GCA_035047165.1 Ormyrus rosae | reverse complement strand
TTCAAAAAAAGAAAATAGTACAAGCGAAGCGCGTTGGATTTCACTACTGTGTACACTAATAAAGAAATGCTTTTGTTCCTTTCAAAATAACAAAATTGTTTCGCTTATTCAGCAAAGTACTTGTATCCGCTTAATAATTGTATGTATAATGTACATATTCAGTTATTTTCCGCGGATTTTACGTTTATATAAACGTCATCGAGTTGCGGTGTAATATTACACTGTTTATTTTAAGCACGAAATTTATTGGAATTCTTCTTTTTGCTTCATTAAATTATGCCTTTTCATAAAATTTGCAGACGCTTATGTATATATTATTAAGCCCCTTTTCCCAGATGAAATTCAGTACTTCTATAAATAAATTATTTTATTTATACTGCAGCTTAATGAAATTCATTTCAAATCTATATTTAACCCCAATATTAAAAGTTTGCCAATGCATCCTCGCCCTATTAATATCCCCTTTAATCAAAAGATCTATTTGTCAATTCAAACGAGGCGCGTCGTCATAACGATATAGCAACAACCATAAAAACTCCCACGCGGGGCTGGGAACCATCGCTCAAAATGAATAATTACAGCTCGGCGAGGCGGGCAGTTCTCATCAAAGCATTCAGCCGATTCCGCCTCAATAATAAGAAAATCTAGTCAGGTCCGACTGTAACAAGCCCCGTCCCCGGAATTCCAGCGCGATTACAGAAAGCGCGCGCGGGGGGGCAGCGGCTGCGGCCGCAGAAATCAGAGAGCCGGTCTCATATAATGTATTCATCGGGCATCACGTATATATATATATATATAAAGGCATATTCTTGGGAAGGACGAAAGGGTCGAGGAGGAGTGTAAGCCCGTCGGCGGCGGAGTAAAAGGACGGCTGCGAGATGCTGACTATAAACCTAATCCCGTATTACGGGGCCGAATATATGCATATTCAGGAGGTGTAGCGCTCTCGGCACGATACGCCTCCAGCGGGAGGGACCGAGCTGGAGATAGTCGGTGACGGACTGCCGGACGTCCGACCTGTTACCTCTCCCCCTCTCTCTCTCTCTCGGCCGCTGCCCTGTATCTATATCCCGCGTGCGAGCGGCCGGCCTGACAGTTAGCTCTTCTCTCTGCCAGCGAGGCAGGCGATCGCGCGCACAGTTGGCGAGCGGCGGCCGCGATTTTCGCTCTTATATTTTCGCCGACCGGTACGATATTGCGCCGCTGCTGCCGCTGCTGCTGCGGCGATTTTCGCCGGAGCCGCGAGCATGGAAATTTTGCCAGCTCCTCGCGTTTGAGGAGCGCCGAGGACGTGCGCGGATTTAATAGATTTACGAGGTTGGTTTTTAGAATAGCTGGCTTAGCTCGCTTCTCGCTAATGATGAGAGAGAGTACATTTTTGGTTTATTAGATTGATTTCCGCTCGAGAGTAGCGTTGGTTCAGTTTTTAATAAAATAGGTGACAGCGGTAATTGGAGAAAAGTGCTCTAACGATATAATTTTCTAATGCAATACGCGCTCCGAAGGAATTTATTTTTAGGATGACAATCGTCTTAAAGCAATTCTCCTTTAAATAGATTGTTTTAATTAGACCAACTGTAAAGTGCGATTACCCGTCAGCTATTTCGCTAATTGACTAATATCTTTCTTTTAACCTCCGGCCTCGGAACGCCGCGGCAAGTACATGCACAGCGGAAGCGTTACCCTCGTAAAAAGCAGCGCGTCCCCCACTGCGCGCGGCGCGGAAAAACGGAAAAAGGCAGCAGATTGAAACCCAACTCGCTTCCTATTATCAATGAAGTTTTCAGCCACTCGTCGGCGCGCGCGCGCGCACTGCCGAGAAAAACGACGGAAAAAGCCCGAGCAATTGCATTCCATCTCTCTAGAGTACTCGCGGCGAGCGTGTAAGGAAGAGGAAAAAAGTCGAAGAAAGAGAGAGAGAGGGAAATGGAGACGCAGCCTCGAGCGCGAAACCCCGGTAGCGTCGCGAGCCGAGATCTCGGGGATAGAAAAACGCGCGAGCATAAACTCGGCGGCGGCGGCGGGGAGAACTAATTTCGGGAATGTTCTCGAACTTTTATCCCCCCATATCCAGCGAGAAAAACATCAGTAGCGTTTTACGAGCGCGCGGCCCTGAGCCCCGCTATCTCGCTTATATTCTCTCGTCTCCCGCCTCCTCTCTCTCTCTCTCTCCTGCCCCCGCGGTATATAGAAGCCCCACTGGCCCCGCCGGCTCGGTTTATCGGTCGAAAGAAAAAAAAAAAAATGGGGCGGCCGCTCATTTTTCGGGCGCGCTCAAGCGAATTTAAATCATATCGGCCGGCGTACGTGCCGTATTTACGGCGCGTGCCGTCCTCGAATTTTCCGCTTGATGCGCGAGAGCTTTATAGTTCGAAACGGCGCGCACTTAAAATCCCTCCCCCACCCCCACGGCCGCGCTGAGTCGACGAGTGTAGTGCAGCGGCAGAGCCCCCCTGCAATTGCGCTCTGCATGAATTCGAGCCCGCGAGCAGTAAAACCGCCCTCTCCTCCCCCGCAGTTGGCGGAGCGATACGCGAGATCCCGTATAAACTATAATGCGCGAGAACTGCCGGCGTCGTCGTCGACGACGACGATCCTTCTTTGGCTTTAATTTGCTCGCTGTATATCCCCCCCGCCCGCGCCCCGCTCCGCGCGTTTCAAGGTATTGCGCCCACGCACCGCTCTCGAGTGAATAAAGTTAGCCAATAAAGCGTTCGACGACTACTGGCTCCATAACATCCTGCGAGCGATAGAGAGAGAGAGAGAGAGAGAGAGAGTTCTCTCTGCTGCGTGCGTGAGAGATTGCGCCCCGGGCGCCGAAATTAATCCGCGGAAATCGTCGACGTGACCGGCGCCCGCGAGAGCTCTCTGATAAAACCAACTCGACTTTCGCTGATGGGGTTCTAAAGCCGACTGCCGTTTCGGGACGGCTAATTATTTCGATTGCTACTTGAACTGTATAGCGGCGGCCGGAATTGGAGGAAATTAATCGCTTGGGAATCGCACGATTAGAGAATTCATTTTATTTGGGTGCGAATTTGTGATTCTATTAGTTACATTTACTTGTTACATTTTGTTAGATTACTAAACGAATTTGAACAATTCTTATCGAAGCTTCTCAGTGATCAGAGTCCGATTTCAATCAGACACTAATCTAAACACAAAGTTTTCCCCATCGTTGGACGCTTCAACAATTAGCCAAGCGACAGGAGATTGAATACTCGAGGGAATTACTTATATGACCTTTCTATTCAAGACCCCAATTAAAATCGTACTCATTCGACTTCGTAGTTGAATTTTAACGGCAAACGGAAAGTAGCGCTCGAACGACTTCTCTCCTTTACGCGCGCCCGTAAAAAGCGATTAGTCCATAACCGTAAACAGCCGGCTGCTTTATACCACGTACGTTCGATTGCGCCCCGCTTAAGAAACTCCTAATTACAGCGCCTTTCGTCATGCCGCCGCGCGAATTACGAATTCATTATACAACTCTCTCTCTCCCGGCGTATAGATATATAGCCCCTCTCTCCGGGCCGAAGTTTGCCGAATTCGCCCAACTATCGAAAATTCGCTAAAGCCCGAGAGTTAATAACCGGGCAGGGCCGCCGCCGCCGCCGCCGCGCCGAAGAATTAAGAATGTAATTGAAATTAATCCCCCTCCCCGGCGCGAATCGTTTGAAGCATTCGACGCTTTGCGCGCGCTGATATCGGCCGCGATAAAACGTTCGAACTTTCGGGCAGGGGCGAGAATTAGTGGAGAAATGACACGGGCTTTTCGTTTTCTTTCTCCGTCTCGCAGCCGCCGCTATCGCCCTCCTCCCCCTCACCCCACTCCTCTCCCGCTCCGTCCTCATAACCCTTCGTTACGGCCGTCAAAATCCCTCTCGCTCTTCGCGATTATACTTCGCGAGCTTTTCTCTGCTTTTCTCTCCCGGCCTCCGCTACGAGCGGACCTTTTGCCTTTATCGGTATTATCTAATTATACGCTGAATGGAGTTCAGCCCCGCCTCACCTCGGGGGGATTATCGGCTTTACTTTTTTGTGTCCTCTCTCTCTTGCTTTAAGTTATGTGCAGGAACACTCGATGGGACTGGTCGGTTTTAGCTTTTCTTTTTTTTTTTTGATCCCCCCCCCCGAGCACCGAAGCAAATGTTTTTCCAGAGCCGTTCTTTTTTCTCCCCCTCCCCCCCCCCCCCCTCTATCTCTCTGTCTCCGTCTTCCTTTTGTAAATAATGAAGGGCTAATTAAGGACTTTTTCCCGTTCTTAATGACAGAGCGAGATGATAAAAGTTTTGAAGCGGCGAGAATTGCGTCCCGGACTAGTTCGTCGGGCGAAAGTTGTAAGTACACAGGGATTTTCGCTTGTACGTCAACTTTTCGCGCTGAGTCCGGTGAATCGGAATGCGATGATTTATATTCGACGAAAACTTACGGCTCTCTCGGCCCGGACTGAAAGACAAATTTTTCTTTGGATTTCACTGGAGACTGTTGAAAAGTAACCGTTACGAACAGACCTGGACAACCTTGGATCATTAATTCTCTTGTTCCTTCTCATTAAATTGCCCGCGTTTTGCTGATAATGCAGTCACGTGCATTTAACGAATTTTCGCGGCAGCTAGTTTTCAATGTGGCATATCCGAAGTTTTCGCCGCTACAGCAAACAATGGCTAACACCTCGCGTACCTCGCGCACTCTATAAATCCAACATAACTTGATAACAAACGGGACGAACGCCGAGACAAAGGAAGAATTGCCCGAGCTTCTTCATGGGCCATAATTAAAAGCGAAAGCAATCCGGAGGCGCGGCGTCCCTAAAACCTCAGCCCTTGAGTGATCACACATTCCGGAACGGGCTCGTTGAAAAAGCTCCCGCTCTCTCTCTCTCAAGTGCTTTTAAACGGGGCTCTCTCGCGCGTGCAAGGGAGATTTCCGAGGGCGGTGAGAAATTCAGCAGATTTTTTATCACGGCCGCCCCACCCGCTCGATCTCTCCCGGCGACGCGAAACAATTTCGGGATCGAGTTGACGTCCTTCCCGAGGGGAGGGGGGGGGCCGGTGTAGGGAGACACGACGTTGTCTCCCTACCTCCCCCGCATTCCGAATGCCGGAGCTGAGAGAGAGAGAGAGAGAATAGCCGCTACTGCCCCTCTGGTCCAGGCTTGTACACACAAGACGCGTCGTCGTCCCTTTTTCTTATATACGTCGCGGCGTTGACGCAGGTCCGATCTCTGCGCGGAGGAGCGAGGACTCTGTGAGCGACGGGTGCGCTCTTCCGTGAAATAAAATGATTCATTTTGCGGAAACCTCGTCGAACGCCCGCTGCATACCGTAGGAATGGCCTTTGTGTAATCTCTGTCGAAGGCGGCGGCTATTTGTCTCGGTTATTTTTTCTGTCCGGGCGCTGTGTTTGGACACCGGAAGGACCCCTCGGGTTTCTGGTTTTCTTTGCCCGGGGGGTAACCTGGTAATGAGTCGAATTTTCGATGAATTTTTAGGCGATGACTTGGTGGGTTCGTGAAGATGATGTTTCACTCGAGTTAAAAGTAGTATTTAATTCTAACACTTTTATTGTTATGGATGAAATACGCTTTTGGAATTGATTTTGTTTTATCAAAGGTAATTTTTCAATGCGCGCAACTTACTGCGAAAATTTTAACTTTATTGACTGAACAAAGCATCGATCGCGTTTTACAATTTTTCTATACATTTAACACAAGTGCCAACATATTCGGCTAACGAAAAATTCTATTAACAATATTCACATCGACGAATTCTTCATGAAAATATTCAATTAATGTGAAATAGCCATGTAGTCGAAACTAAGAAATTTTTTTTAAAAAATACGTCATTTTAATTTAATATACGCTCAATGAGAGCAAAAAGTGAAATATTAAAATTTAATACGGAAAAACCATGCGGTTTCGGCAACAAATATTGCTTTCTTCTTTATATCGCTGAACGCGGAATATTACCTTCGGGCTATATATTGTAAAAATAATAAAGTACCTCCATCAACACTATACAAAATCAGTGCAGCCTTGCGGAAGGCTCCCCTTCAATCTCGGTAGGCGAAACTGACTTTCTGAAAGAATCCCCCCCGTTTAATTTCATCTCTAATATTCCGCTCTCTCAAATTTCTTTTCCTTAGTTAGACGCTTCGCGTACGACGCCGGAAGTCTCAACTCCTCATCGTCGTAGCTGTGCTTTTTCCAGGCCTCTCCCGCCCTCCCCCCTTCCCGCCCCTCTCCGTCCATTGCAGCGGCAGCGAGTGAGAGAGCAATGCAATTTTCGAGTCGCTCGCCGACTACAACTAAACTGATTTCATGCCTTGCCTCTGGCTTCGCTCTGCCTCTCTCTCTTTCCTCCTTCTTTTTGCTTTCTTCGCCGCTCTGCCTCGGAAGTCTCCTCCCCCTGTATATACACACGTACATAGCATACGCACGTGTCTCTCTCCGTTGGCGTACGAGTTCGTCAGTCGAGCGGGAGAAGAAGTACGTATATAAGGCTCGGACGCCGGACGCCCGCGGGCGAGGTGTGATTTGTGTTTGTCGACGAGGGGAGCTTTTCCTCTCGTGCAGCTTTCAATTTTCGCGCGTCCCGGCCGGAAGGCAGGCGGACCCGCTTATCAAAGCAGTCGGAGTCATCGGGACGGGAAACGGGCCGCTTATAGTCCTTTAATATGGGATTAGTTTTATTCAGACGTCGAGATAGCGATTTTGTATTTCCGATCTTGTTTATATTGCTTTCGGTTGCACGAAAGAAGTTCAGCAAAATGCTTGTAATTGTTTTTAAGCTTTAAGCGTTGAATTCTGTCTTTTTTCAAATAATTATTTAATTTAATTAAATACCATTTATTTTCATTTAATGTTTATTTAAGCAACAATATTTTACACAAAATATTGGAAAAAAATATAATAATACAGCGCAAATCACTCCAATTTCAGTTAATACCGTAGAATAATTAATTCTTATTTAAACCTTAGTTGCCCGAAAATGTGATTAGCCTTCAGAAATTTCCCATCATAAAGCTTCTCGTGAAAGCAACAAGAACGACATCACAATCAAGTTTTTCACTTCATCAATGAAATTAGTGAAAAAAAGTGCATAAATAGCAAGCGACGTTCGACCTCTGCCTCTCCGTCTCAATCTCCGGTACCCCGACTAACTAAGGTCGTACCTCCCGATCCTCATCTCCCGCCGTCAGGCCGGCGAGCAGCTCCCGCAGCGGATTGAATCGTCGGTCACCCGGCCGTCATCGCGCGCGACTCCTCGGGCCTGAATGCGCGCATAATTTATAAAGCGATTACAAAGTTGAGAGGGCTAAAACTCCTTGAAATTTCGAGCGATCTATGAGGCGCAAAATGAGGCAGTGGGGCGACTTTGCAGCCTGCGAGGAGCTCGTCTAAGGAGTAAATGGTTTTAAGGCAGCAGCAGCAGAGACAACGA
This sequence comes from Ormyrus rosae, assembly GCA_035047165.1. NCBI lineage: Eukaryota > Metazoa > Arthropoda > Insecta > Hymenoptera > Ormyridae > Ormyrus > Ormyrus rosae. Next base: position 17,236,992 of record JAWWML010000052.1, on the reverse strand, counting down.
CGACGCGCCGACGGGGATAATGGCGTCATGGAAAGTTTTAAATTGTGCCGCGGAAAGGTAAGCGAGGGCGATTAGTGGATTATAAACATGCCGATGAGGGCAAAGTTTCGATGAGTTCGGGATTTAGGCCTCGGCGCGCGGCGGCGGTTATCGCTCCGCCCCGCGAAAAAAGAAAAGGGAAAATTTATGCCCCTCGATATACGCAGGTCCCCGCCCCGTCTCAGCTTCGATCTCTTCAATTTCGCCTTTTATTATGCGCGCGCGCGGCGGGGAGGATATTTTTTTTTTTTTTTTGCTTGCTGCGTGCAGCCCGGGCAAAATCTCAATGTACCGAGGAGGATTTATATACTTTTGACGTAAGGATTTCCGACGCGCGATATTTTTTACGGCGCAATGAAATATTTTCCATGTCGGAGGACGTTTCATATGGATTTTTCTGTATTTTAAATTTCTGCATCGGATAGCGGCGGGCAAGGGGTTAAGAAGTTTTACGGCGAGATCAATCTTTTTAAATTGCAATAGATAATTGAAATTGTATTAATTTGAAATTTAACATCAAGTTTGATAGCGCGAGTGAAATTTTAACTAAGTGCTGGGTGAATAATTACAGTCTTATGGTGCATTCAACTTATTTCAGCTTTTTATAACCTCGGTTCATGCAGTATCTAAATGCAATCTCGTGGAATTTCAGCTCATTTACGTGAGTAGTTCATTTGTAACCGCGATGTATCTTTCAAGATTATAAGAGAGCTTGAATGAGATAAATAACTCCGACAGACTTGAAAATGCTTCATTTGAGCTGAAGAAAAAGGCTTTATTAAAATTGGATATTACAATTTGCGGCCGCTAACAAATTAATTGCGAAAAAAAGGCAAATCAATTTTGCAATACTATGCATTGAGAAGTTTCTTCATTTTTCCCAAATACCATATTTTATAAAGTTTCTGCGCAAAAAGGGAAATTACCGATGGAATTTAAGAGTGGTTACGCTATACTCGGTAAGGAATTCCAGGCGCGTTCTTTTGTAAACTCTTTTTTGTTCCGTTCAATTTCGTTCATCCTTACATATTTCTCATAGTTTGAAAAATATTTGCAAAAAATAGAGAATTTCCGGTCGGGTAAAATACTAATAAACATTTCGCAAGATATTAATAATAGTTCGTTAAGTTAAAATAAATTTTCCAAACCGAGTAAGCACCCATTATAATGCAAAATTATTTCTCCCCGGTACAGTTCACATAATAACTTCCCACCTTAATCTCTCAGAAGTTTATGCATTATTTTCCTAAGTATCCAGAGCTTTAAGAACAAATCGATTCCCGTCTCATTTTTTAGCAAGCCGTAGAGTCTCGCCAATTTTCATTGTCCTCTCGGCTCTCGCGTCGAAACGAAAAGAGCTTATAAAAATACGCTTTATACTAACGAAATTTTCGCCAAGTCCGCCATGGCCGTTCCTTGCCCGCGCGCTTACATATAATTAGCCCGCTTAAAATAATTATCGCGTCGCTCCGCCTTAAAAAGGACAGTGGCGGAGCAGGCGGGCGACGGCAGCTGGTGGGAGCAGCAAAAAAGGAGTACCCCGAGAGATAGAAAGAGGCAGCTCGGTTAAAAAAAAAAGGAAAAGGAAAAAAAAAGAAACGACGAAACGAAAGAGACTAAAGATCTTCACACAAGTAAAGCCAGGAGAAATCCCGAGCATTTTCCTTCCACTAAGTTCAGAGATCCCTTTCTCGCTTCTCCCCTCTCTCTCCTCTCTCAAAAGTAGCTCGACTGTAATCATTTCCCCGGTGCCGGCGATGTAATCTCCGTAACGGAGAGCTCTCATTTCGCGTCCTGACGACGAGGAGAAAGACAGAGAGAGAGAGAGAGAGAGAGAGAGAGTCTGCCGGGCCCGAAGTCTGCGGGGAGCCGGAGCCAGGAAAGAAAGAGCCCCGGCTATTGCCTTTTTCTTTCAATCGAGAATGCCGCGCCGAGGCGAACTTACGGATCGTACGTGCGTGCGCATACCGAGGGAGAGAGAGGGTCGCTATCCGCGCGCGCTAAACGCGACCGGTATGGATGGGCTCGCGAACGCGCTGCAATGCCTACTTTAATTCCTTGTTTATAAGCCGAGCGTGCCCGCTTATATTGCCCGAACTGCCGGGCCCGCGCGGATATTGTAGTTTAGGGTTATGGGGCTCGAATGCGCGAGCGGTACGTCTGTCGGTAATGGATATTCCTTTTTTATTCGCCGGATAAGGGGGGTTTGGGGTTGGGGGTTGTTAGGAGGGACCCGGGCGTGCCTCGGCCCAATCTCGGGGATATTTACGTTTTATCGGATGGCCCGCGGAAAATGGCGATTTAATTATTTCGCTCGGTTGAGGATGAAATTTATATACCTTCGATGCAGTAATTACCGCTGGGAGAAGGCATTTAAAAATAGTTAATTAAAGGAGAGGTCAAGAAAAAAAAGAATCAACTAATTACGGAATAATTATTTTATGCTTCTTAAAAAGGGGGTAGATTTTCTTTAATTTTTAATTAAATTAAACTCACGGTGGTCGCTAAATATGTATTTTTTATTAATTCTTCGCATTTCTAAATTAATTGAATATCTGCAAATATCATGTCGCGACATTTTCCAGGAAAATCTTAGCGATTTACCCCGAAGATGTTGTACTGCAGTGTTTTTAAAGTAGTGCACTCTACCCTGAAAGTAGTTCAACGTGACATTAGACTTTTTTCTTACCCGCTGTGGAGCAACTGTCACTCCGTATGTTTGTTTAAGCCATTAGACCTCGAGGCGACGTTCGCCGCAATAATTATACGGAACAAACACCATTTTTTTAGGTTTTCGATGGAGCTGCTATTATGCGGGAATAACGACTAAAAAAAAGGCCAAACAGTAATTGATTTATCGAGTTAAATATAGATAAAATTCAATGGAGGTACTGAAAAATACATCCTCGAGGTATCGTTTAAAACAATGAGCAAAAGTTTCGCAGTCACGGAAAGATTGCTTCCTCGATCAGCCTCAACGGCGGCAATATCATCTGTGTAATACTCTCGGAAACACGAAAACATCGTTCCCTTCCCGCCGGTGGCGGTCAATGTTAAAATGCGCTTCCCCCCGCGGGGTAGAACAGAGACAGACACAGAGAGAGGGAGCGAGAGAGAGCAGCCTCGAAACTGTGAAAAAGAGCGCGAAGCCGTGTACGGAAGAACAGAAGACGAAGGAGGAAACAAGAGAGCGTCGAAGTCGCAATAATAGCCAGATGTAAAAATCGATCGGGAACGAGCGGAGCGCCCGAAGGGCCGTCGCCGTGTGTCGCGCTCTCTTAGCACTCGAGAGAGCTCGAAAAAAAAAAACGAGAGAAAAGGGAGCGGAGCATTGTCTTGGCTTATCGAGCAGTAAAAAGAGAGCGCGCGCACAAAAGCCGCCCCGGAGTGCGGACGGAGAGGGGGGCGGGGGAAGGGGGGGGGGCAGTCGAGCGGCCACTTCGCGCGCTCAAAATGCACTTCGTGCCGTGTGTATATGCTGCCGCGCGGCCAAGGGCTCTTTTAACGCGAGTGCGATGATCTTTTGCGCGAGCGGGGAGCCGATTACTGCGCGCGCCCCGCGCTGTTTTGCTGCGGGCTGTTTTTTTTTTCTTTTTTTTTCGACGCCGAGCCGCTGGTTTATATTGAGAGCGAGGGTTGATGAATTAGAGTGGGATCGAAAAGGACGATTGAGGCTGCGTGATTTGTCGCGCGGCGGGCGATTGTAATTCTGGTTAGTGGCTTGAAATTGCGATTTAAATGAAAAATTTTTTATCGGCTCGTTTGTTATACTTTGACGAATTCAGACGAGTTTTGCGCAGCATTCGATAAAAGTTCTTTTTTTTTTGAAAAACTTCTTAGTCGAGTATTTTTTTTAAGCGGTATTATAAATATTTATTTGACTTTAAAGAGCCATTTTAATATTGATCATTTACATCCAATGAATATTTTCCGCGAAAAAGAATAAATATTTATTCGAATTCAATATTTATTCAAGATAAAACACATTTTTTTTTTAGTACGTTCAAACACATATAACAGCTAAATCCTGCATAAAACATTTCTAAAATCTGCTTTTATCTAAAAGGCTATTTGTTGCTTCGATGTATTTTGGAATATTATAAAAGACTAATCTCTTCGAAAAAATTCTCGCCCAACTTCCATCCCTGTACTTCTATAGACAGTATATCGTGGCAGATCTTAATGACTTATTGCAATCGTGGAGTTTTGCGCTGCGAATCCCTCGCGTTTTACTATTGCAAACCCTCATTAATTACTAACGTGGCGCAATGGAGATACCGTATGACTCGTCCGCCGCGCTGCTAAAAAGCGGGATGTAATACCGGAGCGGCTCTTTTATCGATGTTTTGCCTGATGAATCAGTTCATGCATTTTTAGAGTATTGGATTATTATGTTTATGAATGGAAACGACAGCTTTTTACACTTTTGAGTTGTGATTAGTAGAAGATTTTGGTAAAGAGGAAATTAAGTTTTTTGGAATTTTTTTTTTAGAATAAAATGTCATTAAATGATCAGATAATTTGGTCGAGTGTATAAATTATTTCAGAATATTGCTGTTTACTAACTGTTTATATATTACTTTGATGATTTACAGAAATAATCCTGTCAAATCCTGATAATAATCCAACTCAATTTATGATTAAGATAAATTACATCCATTGATTAAAATTGACATTCAATAATTATATAAAAAAATTAAATTTTTAGTTTGTTATTTTCTTTACAAACCTTTGAATATTCGACAAGTATTTATAATTAAATTAAATGCAACGTATTTTAATAGATTTAATTTTTAATCGATTTTGAAACGGTCATAATATTATTATGCAGAATCGTTTAATGCAAACTAACAAAAAAAGCTGACTGGAAATTAATAATGAAAAGAGCGACGTGTCTCAATAAGAACTAAATTAATTCAATTTTGAGCGCAGGCATGCAAAACACGTAATAAACGCGCAAAAAGCTCCACCATATACACCAACAAACACGTACATAAATTCCGGCCACCACAATTAATAACGACTCCTGCAAACATAAACCCTCGAATTTTCTCTGTTCGAGCCCCGCCGTAAAACAATACATAAAATCTCGTTTCCCCGACAATTCCCGCCGATTCATCGATACAGATCCGTCCCTGCCGTCGAAAACCAGAACGTATCCCCTGCCTATCCTCGGATCGGCCGTTTTCCAAGAAATAGCTCACAGTTACAGGGAAGATTAGCCCGCTCGCGGTGCGCCATAACTGTTCTAAACCGTGCGCCAGTCGTCGAAAAAAAAAAAAAAATCGGCGCAGCAGCGACAACTAAAAAACCAGCGAGAAGGAGAGAGAGAGAGAGAGAGAGAGGCGCGCGGAGGCGGAGGACAGCGAGAACGACAACGGGGTCGATAGAAATTTGGCGTCGGGATTTACCGGGCGACGAAAAAATCGCGCGAAAAAGCCTCCCTCTCTCTTTCTCCGGCTGTAGTTTTTACGCGCCGGACGACGATAAATTTGCGACGGTGGCAGAGGTGCATTCTGCGCGAAACCTATCGCAATAAATACGGCCGCGCGCACGAGAGAGAGAGAGAGAGCGGCGTCCGCCGCCGCTGTTATACTCTAATGCAGTGCATATGGAACAATTTATAACGCATTCTCCCACGCACGCCGCCGCCGCCGCCGCCGCCCGGATAAACGAGGTGGCTAAAGCTTTTCCGGATAAACTTTCCTGAAAAGTGCGCCGGGGCGCGCGCGCGGGGCTCGCGCTTTTTCCGCGAGCGCGCGCCGTTTATCGGGCGATAAACGCTGCTGCTGCGCCGCCGGGCGAGCCGTGCAAGTACGTATATGGCGACGCGCTGCTGCGATCCCCTCGCCGGGATTTTTTTGAGAACGGCCCTCTCTGCCTGACGATTAAATTTCTCGACGCCGCGTCTCCCCCCCCCCCCTTTTTTTTACGACGGCGACAATGCAAAAATGCTCGTTCGAATGTGCAGTGTGCGCTGAAAGGCTTCGGGGCGGTTGAGAGGAGAGTCCGTTGATGAATTTGATTTTGATGGTTGATTTGCCCGAGGATTGCTCCCCTTTGAATTGAGACCGATTTATGTAATTTAACGGCACGCGTGTGCGAATTAAAGTTACGCGAAAAGTAAATGGAAGTTTGAAATGAATTTGAAATTCCCGTTCTCTCGCGATTTTTCTCTGATTAAACGAGACGTTCAATATTTATCCAATTTTTTTTTGCCGCTAAAAAGATTTTTAACAATTCACACTTCTTCTTTCAAAAGAAATATTCGTTCAAAGAAATTGATTGGTTCAAAATGCTGGATTAATCATGCTCGTTACAGAATAAATTAAAGCTTCTGAATACATAAAGGGAAGATCAATCGCAATTAGCGCGTAAGCGCTAACTAAGTGACTTTAAAATCCTTATAAACGGCTGCTAAATCTCGATTCAATCCAAACAATAGCTTCGCCATCGGACGTCTGCTCGTCACTTTAGCCGGGCTCTAAATACGAATTGCAGGAGAGAGAATGAGGGAGAGAGAACGAGCGCGAGACAATCGCCAAAAAGGAAAACACGAATCGGCGCGCGAATTGCAGATTCCAATGCCGTTAATGCGGACGGCTTCGGATTTTCGAATTCGCGCTCGTCGGCGCGAGGAGTCGTTATCGCAGATTGGCAACTGAGCGATTTTGTCTCGGCAGAAGGCGATTTACGGCATCCTTATATATATATACGACTCGCTGCGAGAGGAAATGGCAAGTGCTGCGGGATCTGCCGCTGGGTCTTACCAAGCGATGAACTACCGATCGTTATTTCACGGCTTCCAAGGACTGCGACGGCGGGATCATTTTCTTCCGCGGATGCGGCGGACGGCGAATCAGTGTCGAATCGTATTCGGCTTACCCCGAAAAATTTAGCGCCACTCAATTTTTTTTGTACGAGTAAAATTTCAGTGCATACACGGAGAAAAATTTTCTAGTAAAAATTACAATAGTACATTTTAATTTGATCACAAACTGTAAAAATCCTAAAAAATTACCATGTCCATAGTAAATTTTACAAGTCTAAATATGAAAATTTATCATTGACCTCGTAAAATTTACTAGAAACTATGGTAATTTTTTAGGATTTTTACAGTCTGTGATCAAATTAAAATGTACTATTGTAATTTTTTCTAGAAATTTTTTCTCCGTGTACGAAAAAGTGCAGTGAATTATTTTACAAGTTTGCTTGGCTGTTACGACGAGGGTTGCGTGCAGTAGCGGAGAGTTTTAGTTTTTATGCGCCGATGCATCGTCGAATTCTGCAAAGTGGGGAATAAAATTTTATAAACGCCTGAAAACAGTGGGCATACATGTTTGGAATTCCATCTCAAGAATAACCATTACTGTACAATAAAATCGATTTGCAGTTCACTTTTGTTACTGCGCCCAGAACCAGAAGAACTGAAATATCCCCCTCGCTATTTGAAATGCCTTGAAAAATGCGGTATATATATATATGCGACATCTGGCGGTCTGTATACTTTTTTGCAATAAAAGCCGGGCGAACGAGCTCAAGAAGCGAGAAAAAGAGTTTCGGATGTGTGCGTATATAAACTTGGCCGAAGAAGAAAATGAACGTTGAATGAGTCCATTGTGACAATGAAATTACCATTTGCATTATTCATTTTTCCCGTGGCAGCCTTGGATATGCATGGATGAAATTCGCGGAAAAAATTATCGCTAGCATAAAGGCATTGATTATTCGTTAAAAAAAAGTTCAATCAACGCGTATTATATATTTCTACTTCAAATCCATCGGAAAATATTAGGTTTAACGCGCTTTTCGAATATTTTAACTCTAAATATTCAGATGATTCCTGGAAGCACAAAGTCAATTTATTATAGTCATTTTTACCCAGAATTATTCCCATAAGGAATTTCGAATATTCCAAAAATATTGAGCATTATCTTTGGATAACGTTATTGAATTTAATTAATTAAATTATTTAAATAATCGACAGGGCATACTAAAAACTTTTAGTATTTAATATTCGCCGGCGCGCGGCATGCAGCTTCTGAAATTCAATAGCGCGATCGCCGTCACATTTTACATTTAAAGAGCAATGTGCATAGCTTATTCTTCCAGTTTTGCGCTCAATTTTTCGTTATCAGTCGCGGTCCCTGTACTTATTTATTGAAGATAGTGCAATAATTATCGTGAAATTAGCTGTCAATAATAGAAATAAAACAGTGCCTTTGCCAAAATAAAACGAAGTATTATTTAAAATACCCGACATTCGCAGATTTTCCACTTTCAAAGAATCCCCGTAAAACGAGTAGTAAACGCGACTCTTTTTTTCCGCCTCGTAGTAGGTAAAACACTCTCGGCCCGAAAGCGCTCTCGAAAGCGGTCGTCTAACCTCGCCGCTCTGAAAATACTGGGGCTTTTACAAAAATTAAATATACTCCCCGCGCGAGCGGGAAAGCTTTTATTTCGCATTATCCCCCGATAATACGATTTACCAAAAAAAAAAAAGAAAAAAAAAAGAGTCGAGTAACGATCGTCGGCGCGCAGACGAAACGCAACCGAAACGCTGACCCTTGATACATCGCGCGCTCAACTGCTTGGCCATCAACAGGTCGCTTAGCCATTCATTGGCAATCATCCAGGGGCTCTACTCCACTTCGGCTCCGAAGAAGTGCCGGAATAAGAAGGAGGCGCGAGTAAGTAAGTAAGTAAGATTGTTTCCTTCCCCCGCCTCCTCCTCCTCCGCGACCTTCTCAGGCCTTATTATTTTGCAAAGCCTACTAAACTATGAATAGTGGCTCCGCTTGAATATGCAAATGCCTCGCGCCGCAAATGAATATGGAAATTAGCGGGGCCCTTTTTTGCCGGCTCCTTTTTCCCGCTCTCTCTTTCTCCGTGTACGATCGCTCCGACTTGGCGCGCGTTGGTGCTTTACGCTTCTTAATTACGCGCGAGCGGCGCGGGCGCGCGCTAAATTCCTGGCGCCGGAGCAGCTCCCTCGCCCGAGAATGAATAAATTTTCGGCGGCGGAGCGCGCCGCGCGGCTCTTTAAAAAAAGATTGCCCGTTTCCGCGGGGAGCGAGCCTCCTTCGGCTTCTTTTTCGCGAAATGACTTTGCGCGCAGTCCATGATTTCGGAGTCAGCTGTGTGTGCCGTCCCGTCGAAACGAAACGTCGAATACGCGTTCGTGACGCTCGTATGGAGATTTCTTTTTAAGCGCAGCCGTCCGCGGGATTTCTCGCCTTTTTTAAGCGTGCTTTGGCGGAAAATCCGAGGCTACCGGGCCAGGCTGCGGCTTTCTTTAGCGGGCGATCGTTATTTGTAGCATTGTTAAGTCTAATGGG
>JAWWML010000052.1:17167859-17227515 GCA_035047165.1 Ormyrus rosae | reverse complement strand
AATCCGAGGCTACCGGGCCAGGCTGCGGCTTTCTTTAGCGGGCGATCGTTATTTGTAGCATTGTTAAGTCTAATGGGAACCGTGTTCTGTGTTATTTTACCGACGATTTACTTCCTAAATATGCGGAAAAAGAGGCAGTTTGCTCTGGATATCGGCTATCCGCTGTTGCGCCAAGATTAGAAACTTGTTAAATATTTCATCCATTTGACAATCCGTGTCATCTTAAATTCTAGAATAATTAAATTTTAATGAATTTTAATCGTACGAATTTATTACAGCTATAAGTTAAATCGCACAAGTGGTTAAGTTACATTACCTTATGATTACGGCTCAGTAGCTGCATGAAGTAAGAACGGATCTTTTATGGAAATCGCGTATAAGCGGAGCCGTTATATTTGGAATAGTGCCACAGTTCCCTTCCGTTTCATGAACGTAAATAATGCCCTGACAATTGGGCTGACACTTTGCTTTATCAACCATTTTTATAAAAGCATTATGCAGCTGCATTGACTTATTGACCCGATAAAAATTCATTATATATTATTCAAAAGTAATACGGATATACAGAAATTAATGCAAAACATTAAGGCATTCGAGAACATTATGTGAACAGCATTTAGAAGCTAATGTTCAAGTAAATTTGTACACACAAATTAATTAGTATGTAAATCCACTTTAAAGCTAACGCAAGCCCTCCATGTCCTCGTACAAATTGCATTCTCAGTAACATACTTAAAATGTTAAGTACCCGACTAAAAATAATGAAACGGAGAAAAGGGGGAGTTTGATTTTTTTTTTTTGCCAAATTTTCAAAAGAACGCGCCGTCGCGCACAAAGGTACACCCCATCAGCAACTGGCGTTCATAAACTCGCAGCTCCGCCGCCGCGGGAGTAAACAAAGCGGCCGGTTGAATCGACGAAATCGAGCCGAAAATTTCCATCTCGAATTTGGACACAGACGTCGTTAATCAGGCGGCCGTTATGCCGGTATCAATGGCCGATCGGCACGCGCGTTTATTTTCCCGTCGAGCTCCTCTGCACAGTGTCCCCTGCGCTCGCGCGAATGGACAGGAAGAACGGAGAGCGCGAGAGCCCGAATCTCGAGAGCGTCCGTCCGTCCGCTAAACGTTCCATTTACACGAAACAATTATCCCGCCTCTGTTCCTGACCCTTCCTCTCCTCCACCTCCGGCGATCCGCTCTTCCGGAAATCCCTGAGGCAAGCGCGCGCGCGTCGCTTCGCCGATAGGCTCGTAAACTTGCCGGCCGGTCGACTGCCGCCGCCGCCGCCGCTGCTGTTGGCTTGTCCATATAGCTGCGAAATTGGCTACGGGAGCCGAAAGAGTGTGGGTGCATGTACGTTGTCGCTTCCGAGGATTTACCGGACGATTTTCTTGTTCTTGTTTTTTGTAATATCGATTTCGCTGGCTCAGGTTTTTTTTTTTTTCGAGCCCCGCGGCCTGTAACGGCGCGCCTTTCGTTTTTAGACCCCCGCCGCGGCGTAAAAGCTGGCACGCGCGATTTCGTCTTTTTTTCCCCCGAATTTTGGACCACGGCTTGCTTGAGCGCTAAATTTTGGGGCTATTGAGTTAAGTGGCGAGGGCTTGGAAATTTGCTGAAACGAAGATTGCGCGAGAGGATATTTTTATGTAAAACAAGTTTTTTTTTTTAATTAATCTATTGATACTGTAGCGAACTCTTGGAAGATTACGTAATTGTATTTTGCATGTTCAAAAAAAAAATAACTAATTTTTAAAAGCCTAATTTTCATTGAACACGAAAATTGTTTACAATTTTATTAGCGACCGAAATTGAAAAATTTGTATCAAATAATTTCTCCAACAGACTTATTTGTTGCTTTGTATATTTTTATCCTTTAAAACAGTGAGTGGAATTTTTAGTATTGCCGCTTTATTCTATTTTTTCCAACTTTATTAGTTGTTTCGTAAAACGTGAGTGAAAACATTTTCTCATTGTTGCTGGAATGTCTTGAAATACTTTTCTAAATTAAATTCTCTTGCTACGAGGGAAGATTTTGCGGGTGATGCGATTCCATGCTTGCATTTTCGTGTATTTAAAGCTTTAAATTCGTATTATACCACAGCTAAACAGCATATTGACGTAACAGCGTATTAACTTTTAAATAAAAATAATAATTTACAACGTACGTATAGAGTATAAGTAGATAAGTAAACGTTAATAAAATCATATAAAATCTTATCTTTCAGGACTTTGATAAATCACTTGCTTGTGTATACTTCAGTATTTTTCATTAGATTAAAAGTTGTCCTAATTAAAATTTAATTTGATGAGGGGATAATATTTCTATTAATTTAGCTAAACCGATATTGATCACCTTGGAATAAAAACTTTATTTAATTTATTTCATAAATTAATTTTTAAGAAAAAATTGTTAAAATAAATCGTCAAACCATCAAAACGTGCTCTGTCCATCTTAATAAAAGCATAATCGAGAATTTATCATCGGCAAGCGAATCTTTAAGTTGGCACGAGCTTCCGCACTCGCTTAGACCTGTCCACGCCGAAGATTCGATTGCGAGCAGACTGTTGGCAAATATATATTTCGCGGAAAACGGTGCCGTTCATTTGCAGGTCTCAGCCTCGACACTTTGTAACAGTGCTCGCCGCTGAAAATTATGCCCAATAAAATGAACTATCGGCGAGAGCGCGATCGAGCGACGGCGGTAATAAAAAAATTCCACTGTACGTGTACAAGCGCTTCAATAACGTGAAAATTGCCTCGGTGGAGGGAGAGAGGGGGACGGGGGGGGGGGGCGTGTAAAAAAAGGTAGGCGAGAAAAAAAGCGAGCGAGCGGATGAAAAAGCGCAGGAGAATCTTCTTCAGGTCGCGCTCCGGAATCGATCAGGCCGGCAGCAGCGGCTCCTACGCGCGATTAATCCAACGTCAGCTGACGCGCTCCTCTCTCTCTCTCTCTCTCCCTTTCTCTGCTTTGGGCGAAAAGGCAGGATGTACGTCTGCATGTACCAAGCGGCTCGTCTGTGTGCTCTCTGCGTTTCTCGATTTCCCCCCCGAAGTCGGAATTCTCTCGCGTTTACACAGCGAAAAAGGATCATATACCTGTTGCAGGTTTATCGACAGCGTGCAGCTGCCGCCGCCGCCGCCGCCGCTGCGAGGGAGCAGCAGCAGTTCGCAAATTTGCCAAAGGATCTTTGCGGCGAGAGGTCGCGAAAATATATAGACCGTCCTCCCGCTCTCTTTCGCTGCTTTTGGCACGCGGAATATCACGCGAATGAAAGGGTTAATGCCGGGGTTATCTCGCTCTTTCTCTTTCTCTTTCTCTCTCTCTCTCTCTCTCTCTCTCTCTCTCTCTCTCCGCTATGCAAGCTGTTTTAAGGAACAGATTAATCGCCCTGGGGAAAGCGAGAATTGAAATGAGATTTGGAAAATTATTATGCGGACGAACCTGATTTATTGAAGTTTACTGGGAGTTTAATTGGAAGGGGTAGCCTTGTAAGTTGATATTTCATCTTACTTGATATTTAATAGGGGAATAAGAAAATTGGTTTGAGAAAATTGGAAGAGTGGTTATCAAATATTTATCTAAGCATTTTTTCATAAAATTATGAAAACTTCCAAAAGGAAATAAATCAGTTAAAATATGCTGTTTCTGTTGCTAATTAGCGTTCAAGACTCCACTGACTCGTATTCTGGATGGCAAATTATTCGGCATTCGCTTCGTCTCTAAAATTTATGAATAATACATTTTCAAGCGGATGAAGCGTACTTTTATGCAAAAGATTAATAAGCTAATAATAGAAATTTAAAAGCTTTTTAATACATATATCTATTTCCCTTCACGTTTTACAGAAAGATTAGCGAAAATTTTCTACCAGATGAGAACGAGAGAAGAATTTTAATAGCGAGTTTTTAGAAATAAAGAGGAATTAAGTTGGCTTAGCACCAACTCACAGTCTAATATAAAAATAATGAGAAAAATTTCTTGCAAATGAGATGATAAGTACGCGAGTTAAAGTAGATGAAGTAAATGAAATATTTCTTTGTGAAAATAAACAATGTATGTTAACTTTAACTTCAAGTACTTGGTTTTTTGGCTCAAATTTATTTTAAAGATATTTTAGACTTCAGGAAAATACAATAATACTTCATAATTATATAAATTACGTAAATAATGTAATTAGTAATAACGATTTTTCTGAATAAAAAAAATTAAATTTCAGTTTTAATTCTTCTTTAAATGATCCTTTTATATAAAATTAAATTTCATATAAAATGTAAATCCATACAATTAATGTAAAAGTATTGCGTTTATTCCAGTACTTTAATCCAAAGAAACTTTGCCATAAAAAATAATTTAATCTCGTTAAGAACGTAAAATGAAAAATTTTATAATCTCTTTTCAGCATAAGGCGTCAGTTTTTGATAATAAATAGCATTCAACTAGTTAGAGTTAGCACTGTTTTTTAAAGCGCTAAGTTGTTGTGCATTTTTATCGTTGTATATGGGGGGAGATTCTGTTTACGCTGATGAAAGTAAAAAGTTAATCCTTGTAACGGATAATCCTTCAATTTATACGAAGCATAAAAGTACCTAACTTTTAACCAGGCTCACTTTTTTCCCCTTCTTCGTTAATTAAAAATACTTTTAAAAAACTCGTTTTATTTCTTATACTTTACTTTTTACCATCTTCACAATTTTAATCTGTACGTAAGCAATACATATTTTACGATTGATTGGATTTTTTCAAATAACTTGAGTTATATAATGCAAACTTTATTTAACTAATAATAAACGGTTGAAACGATTACTTTTCTTTATTTTTTAGATTGATAAACGTAATACGTACAAAATAATTTTTCGCAATTTTAAATTACATTTCAAATTATGTTAGCATAAAAAGGCAACACAATTATTCCGCATTAAGTGAACAGCAATGTTTTTTAGTAGAACAGATTACATTTTCCCGGAAAAGTTACGTCGCAACTTCAAGTGTTACGTGAGAATTTTCAACGGGGTAAAATTTTGACTTATTGAATTTTCCGAGGTGAAGCATTTTAAAATTCATTTTCTAGCAAACTTACACATACTGAAAATATGAAAATTTTAGGAACACTGAATAAATTTTTTGACTAAATGAATAAGTCAAATTTATTTAACAAAACTAACAAAAGATTTGAAAATTTTTTGTTCAAAAATTGTTTACGGATTATTTGGAATCTTAATAAACATTTGGATTGCGTTTTATAATTAAAAAAAAACTCTGGTGCACTAAAAAAATCAAAACTTTTTAGATAAATGTAATATGTGTCCTTATAAAAACATTATTATTTACCAATTGTAATTTTAAAATGTTATTTAATACATTTTATAATATTCTATCGTAAATATCAACGTCGATAAGCTATCTTTAATATTTTACAATAAATGTAACAAAAAATTGTTTAAATTTATTTAACGTGACATTAAAATTAAAGTGCAGAGCTGCAATTTAACGAGTAAGATTTAATTTAATCAGATTAGAATTTTCAGCTTTATGCGTATAATTTTAATATTTATCGGCGCTCCATCTTTTTAAAGCGCGCAGTGCAGTCGGTTTCTGCCGCCAAAATTGCAAATAAAATTTCAATACTTTTATTTGCAAGTTTTTACATCTTCCAAAAATAACATGCACCCATCATTGAACAGTTTTTTTTTCCGAAAGTATGATGGAAAGGGCGCACTTAATCATCCTAAGCATCCTTCGTTTAAAAATTTCAAAAGTAATATATCCTTCAAAGCATAATTAACCGTAACCAATCCATTATCGTCGACGCACGTAGCCCCCTTTCGGGCGGGAGAGTGGCAAACACGCGGCCGAGCGCTAAACAGCAGCAGCCATCGGGAGCCCAGGCGCGTACGATATTCGGGAGTCCGCGTCAAAGCGAGAAAGAAGAATGCCGGGCGATAAATAAGGCGGGAGCAGCGCGGCGAAATGAGCGTCGAGCTAAAACCCGGTCCGCCCTGCAAATGAGGCCGCAGTTGCGAAAAATCGCCTCTAAAAACACGGCTCTGCCTCCGCGGCAGCGAATTCTTTCCCCCCCGGGCGCTCTTATCTCGCGCTCCCGAGATTTTTATTAATTGCACTCGTGTCGCCGAGGGCTCGACGGGCGCGTCTAGTACGCGACACCTTCATCAACAGGTTCTTCGCGCGCGGCTCTCTCTCTCTCTCTCTCCCCGGGCCGTCATCGCTCGCTCTCTCTCCGGGGCAAACTCATCTCTCGCGCGCACTCTTGCTTCTTACGTACGCGCTAGAGCGAGGGTAAAACGTGCGCGGCGCCCAAGTTCCCTCCTAACGGCTTTAGCGTGTTGTTCTAAGTAGTTCTCCGTGACGCGCCGCGAGAGCACGGCTCGCTTTACCGTTCATTTCACGCACTCGACACTTGACGAATAAATTAGCGAAGCTATCGCGGGGGATGGGGGGGGGGGAGAGACCCCGTTTAATTTAATGGCTTTTTGTTTGTCGTGCCGCGGGGGAGAATTTGCAGCGCTGCTGATTCGATTTAAGCGAGGGTAATTCGTCGCTTCTTGGACAGGCGCTTTTTCCCCCCAACAAACCGATATCGCTGATTTTCGAAGCGTTCACCGATCTCTCGATCGGCGAAAATTTCTAATTAGCCGTTACAGATCCCTGTGTAATAAATCGAGAACTTTATTTATTGAAAGCAGAATATTTTCTGCCCCTTGCAAACTCTTTAAATCGAACACCTAACAATTAAACCGCACTTGACGGACACCTGCCAGATCTTAGCAAACAATCGGCGAACTCGCCACATCGACAAAAAAGAAAAAAAAAAGAAGAGGCGAAACACTTACCAGAAAAACCGGCGCCCCAATTGAAAGTCTCCGCAGCGCAGCTTCTCACTCTAAACTGCAACGGTCGAGGCGGTCCGTATTTTTTTTCTTTTTTTTTCCCCTTTCAACACCCCCTCGGGCCCCTGGCTCGCGTTCTCGAAAAGTCCTCTTTTTTTTTCTCTCCACGCGGAAAATTTGAAAAAAAAAACACGGCTCACAAGCGGCAGCGGATAGCACGCGGCCGCGCGCACCGTATCCGTAAGAGGAGGCTGAGCGAGCGAGAAGGAGAGAGAGAGAGAACGAAACGGCTCTCGCGCTCTCTGCGGGGGTGTCGCGGTGCGACTGTAGCGCGAGCACACAATCGCTCTCTCCGCTGGCGCGCGCCTCGCCGAGCGCCGTCTTTGTCCCGCGTGCTCTCTCTCTCCCTCTCCCTATCTCTCTCTCTCTCTCTCTCTCTCTCTCTCCCTCTGGCTACGGGGGTAGCTCTGTGTACGTATAGGGCTACCGGCGACGCGCGCCTTCGAGCGCTCTCTCGCGTTTCGGCGTTCGCGGCACGGCGGCCCCCCCTCCACTCTTTGGTACCTATAGCGCGCGGCGCCTCTCCCCGCCCTCCACCACGAATCGCGTTTGTCTCGCTCTGGCTGCCGCAGCGGTCCTGCCTCCCCACCACCGCCAGGAGCGGAGGACTCCCACTACTACCCCGAGCGCGCTCCCATCTCTCTCTCTCGCTCTTCGGGGGGGTATATATCCTTCGCGCGCACACTTTTTACATTTATTCTTTTCGATCGACTTCGGGGCAAGATATACTTGCGGACAGGAGCGAAATGGAGAGAGTGATTATTTAGTTAGACAGCCGCCTCCGGAGCCATTTGCACTTTGGACGGGGGGGGGGGGGCTTTGATTTTCCAGCGGAGGGGGAAAGAGAGGAGTTGGATCCGTGCGAGGGTAAACAGTTTTTTCGAGACATTGGTTTTCGATAATTTTTTTACGGGTGATTAAGGAAGCGACTGCGCTTATTTTTATTCCCGAATCGTATAAATAAATTTTCCCTCCGAAATTTTAAAGCGAGGTTTAGGTTTTATGACCGTAAAAGTGGATTCTTCTTTTACTTATGATAACTCGGAGGCTTTGGGAGGCTGATCCATCGTATTGAATGAATCGTTTTGATTTTTAGATTTCAATTTTAAAATTCGTGACCCAGAATATTCTTTTAAAATGCAGTGTTTATCGTAGCTCTTTTCCATATTATATAATGAAACAGCATTATATGAATTAAATTTATTATTCTAACATTATACTTTATTGTAGTTCTTGTAAGATAATTTTGCTTGCTCCTATATAGAGGAAGCTTTGTGATTTTTCTTAAAATCAAGTGAAAAATTCCTGAAAATTTAATGAGCAATAAATTAAATGTATAAAGTAAAATGCTATTTCTACTTTGTAGTACTTAAAATCTGAGTTTAAACTCTTCTAGAAAAAATAAATTCCCTAGCATTTTCAAGTAACTGCTTGAGGCGCGGGAGGAAAACAGGTAAAAATCAGTTTAAAAATAGAACGATAACAGTGATCACCTTCGTTTCGCAGCGTAATCATACAATTTTCCCCTTACTAAATTGCCGCAAGAATAGCTTTTATAATTTTCAACTTTCTTCCGGCGTATCCTTTCTCGTGCGCCCCGGTCGCAATTTTCCTCGCAAAATAATAAACGCAACGATCGTTTCGCGAACCTGTGTATGCCACAATAAAAAAAAAAAAAAAAAGAAAACAAAGGAAAAAATAAAGAAGAAACCCTCCACGAGACCTGCGCACAATTCCTTCTGCGAGACTTTCTTTCTTTTTTTTTTTTTAAGCGCGGAAGCACAAAAGCAGCGGAGAGAAACGTTTAAAAGTCGCGAAGAAGCCCCTCTCCCGCGGAGCCGCCGCCTACATATATCTATATAAACTCGGAAGAAAAAACAATCGAATCCGAATCAGAGCGCCGCCAGTACAGCCCACTCTTCATTTATCCGCAGCGAGAAGAGTCATTCGAGCGAGTCGGCAGCCGATATTCCGCTGTGGGCCCCGCAAGACAAAAAGGATCAAGAAGAAAAGCCGACGAAGGAGGGACCGAGGAGAGAGGGAAAATGAAATAAAAAAAAAAAACAAGAAGAACGTCTATGCACCCCCTCGAAAGGGGAAACAAAGACGCCGGGGCTTGCCTCTTCCCTCCATCTCCGCCAATATCTCTCTGAACTCGATCGAAAAGAATAAATGTAAAAACCGCGCGAAGGATATCGCCCCCCTCCCCTGCACCGCCCTTCGATAAAAAAAAAGACAACAAGCAGCCGAGAAGAAAGAGAAAGGAAGGCTTGATAAAGAATAAAATTGGCAGAGCGCACAAAAGCTAAGCGTCAGTCTTTGAAGTATTAGGAATCTTTGGGGATGTTTTATTCAATATTATTTATATAGCTTTCCTATCGATTTAATAACTCGTTTTGTAACCGAATTATTCGCTGCATCGAGATGGCGCTTATTTATTCGTTACGATAATCCAAGTCAAGTTAAAGTCCACTTGTCGTGCGTTAGTTACTCGCGAATAACGAGTTGATCGTCCATTCGCCACAGTGCATCATTTTACAATTACCAAAATTAACGAGTCACAATGATCGGCCAACTCCGCGAGTCGCGGCCGTATTAGTTATTTCCAGCGAGCGTTCGACTCTTGAGCAGGCTGCCCGTCCCGCAGTGCGAGAACGGCGCGGCTTCATAAATTCAACTTGACGATCGTTCACCGACTGACACTTTTTAAGCGTATATGTATGGCGTCGCGTGATTGACGCAAAGTGACGCCGGCATCAATCAATTACCGCCTTTCTCTCCCTCTCTCTCTCTCTCTCGTTCGCTACCAAGCGGTCTCGCCGCATTTTCCTGCAATTCTTGGCCGTCGATGGCCCTTACTTTCGAAAATCCTTGCAGTCATTGTGCGGGATTATTTTTTCAATTTAGTTGAAGAGTTAAAGGACTTCGGAGAACTGCGTTACTTGCACTTTTTCAAAAGGGAGCTACGTTTCGGAACTGTATTGTAAAAATGATTTTAGAGAAGGAAATTATACATAAAATAATATGTGTATAGTTTATGAAAAAAAAAAGGATTTTATATAAAACTTTCAAAATTATTTCTGGAAGGCGACTTATGTTCCTTAAATGTTAAGCTTGAAAATTACCACTAGAAACATGTACAACATTTTTTAAACGCAGCATCCATATTTAACTATTTTAAAAGTAGTACATTGTTTCTCACAATAAACGTTTTTATTGTCATCAGACGATAATATACAGGTTCAGAGTTTGAAAATTTGATCAATAAAAACTACAATAATGCATCGAAGATGCAGAATCTATCAGTACTTGGAAAAATTACGAGCATTTAGCAAGAACGATCGCTTCTCTTTAATAGGACTTCCTGTAGCTCGCGGGAAAATATATATTCTCGCCGCGCCTCTCCGCCTCTCTTCCGCCCCTCAACCTTCTTTTCTTAAGATTTTTCACTCGTCCTATGCACACGGCTTTTAGCGCAAAAAATAAAAGCGCGCCCGCGCGCGCGAGAAAAAAGCGTCCTACATCCCTGGCAAGTCCTCAAAAACTCGGACTCGCGAGAGAAAGAGAGAGAGAGAGAGAGAGAGAAAAAGATCTCTTCTCCCAAATGCGACGCTAAACGCACCGCTGCAATTGTCTGCACTCCGTCCTTCTCTGCTCCTTTACCCTCTCCCGTATACAAAAGACGTTGCATTTCGCAAATCGCGAGGAGGCGCGCGCTTCAACTATCATTGAAGAGTGCGGCGCGCGTGCGAGCGAGGGGCGCGGATCTCCCCCCCCCCCTTTATCGAGCAAGATCTTTTTTACGTGCATTATCGCGCCGAGTCCGCGCGTGTAGCCTCTAAGTGTAATGCGTCAGGAGCGGATGCTCGTTCGACTGGAATAAACGCGTTTTTCTTGCGCCGCTTTTGACCTATTTCTTTATTTTTCTTTTTTTTTTTCTTTCATTGTCACCTTTAGCGGTAATGATAATGGTGCGTCGGGGATTGCCAATACGCGCGGCGACACTGTCGATGCGTGCAATATGGAATACAATGGTTCATGCACTGCGCCGAATAATTGGAATGAATTATTGTTTGCTGCTAAAAATGATAGGAATTCTTCGGTAAAATGTGCATTATAAAAGCTATTTTCCGCAAAATCTGATTTATTCACCTTTCCCGTACGTGCATAGGAGTATAATAACTGTCAGATACGTTCCTAATGTATTCCAAGCCAAGTCGAAATTTTTATTTATGGTTGTTTTTATAAATCCGTATTTTATTGCCGGCCCTTTGGCGACGTGAAATGAGAATTCACCTTCCAATTTATTCTTAATAGATATTTTATCATTTATTTTGGACCGAACAGTCTGCTTTATGTATGAAATAAAGTATCGAACTCGACTCGGTACAAAAAAAGACAAGTTTCGGCTCGGACGAATGAATGATGCGTTTAATTTAAATGTTATACATTAATTTTAACAAATTTTTGTGTTGTTTTTAATCAATTTACAGAAAAATAGAGTTAATTCGATAGAATCGTCGTGAGGGGTGTCTGGTCTTATTGTTAATAAAAGAAAAGCAATTTAATTGCTAACGTGATTGAATTTTATAAAGTCATGTTACGGTTAGAAATTGAGGAAATTTAAAATTTCATTATATTGAAAATAAATACGACGCCGTCTGTATATGTAAAACAAATTAATTGCGTCCTGGGCGCAATGTGTAACGGATTTCGAGCAGAAAAAATTTAAATTTCGACAACAAAAGCAAAGTCAACGAAGGCGCTGTTGGAACTGAGATTGACCCAGTGTCATTCGTTCTCTCCCATTTCCTCTCATATATACCCGCCTCTATCGGCAGACATTTAAAAGACGGAGAGAAAGAGAGAGGGAGAGAAGTGGGGGGGAGGGGGGGGGTGCAGGAGTCCTTAAGAGACATATTCCGCTCGAGGGTATATCTTATCCATCGGCTCGACCTCGAATTGTTTGCCAATATCCAGTGAAAATTGAGATGAAAGTAAGGGGGCGAGTGCGAGGAAAGAGATGTGTTTCAGTATAGCGGGGCCGGGCGAAGAAAGGAGCGGGACGGGAATATATATATATATATACTATAAGCGAGGGTGACGCTAAGTGAATGAAGAGGAAGAAGTCGATGACTTCGTTCTCCCACCCCCTTCGGATAAAACAAATACTCGGTTTCCTCTCCCACTCGCCGGGCGGCATGGAGGGCCGCGCCGCCGACCAAAAAGGGAAGGAAGAGAGAAAAGCACGCCGTCTCCGCGAGGTGTTCGAGAACTTCCCTTTGCCGGCGAGATTACTCAAGAGCTATATATCGCCCCACCTATAGGGACGCGACGAGCTTCTTCCCCCGCCCTTTGTCTCTCGCGGGCCTCTCCGTCTCTTAAACGAAAAGGGATTCCGCCAGGTGTGAGACGAGGCGAGGCGAAGAAAAACTGGGGCTCAAGCACGAGGACTATAAGCGTCCCCTCCCGCTCTTTAGTCTTTTCCTTTCTTTCTCTCATCGCCGCCGCCGCCGCCGCCGCCGCGGTAACGCGCCAAAATGCTATCAGCGGTAATTGGGTTTGCACTCTGCCGGCGCCGGTGGCTTCTTTCCACGTACGCGCGGCTGCAAATACGGTTATGCCGCGCGGCTCCGCGCTCCCCCCCGTGGCTTGAAAGGTTCCGCAGTCCCGATAAAGAATTTTTCGATGTCGAGAAATATAATAATGGTAGCGGGGGGAGGACGAGGGGGGGGAAGCGAAGTCGTTTGAAGGGGCAATAGAAGGAAGCAGTTTCGTTCTATCTTATTTTTTGTCTTTGCTTTTTAATGAAACACGAGGAAGTTACAAATTTTGAAATAACGGCAATATTGTTTAATAAAAAATTTTTTACTAAAAACTAGAGAGAAAGCGGATATTTTCTGAAAGGAAAATTCTCAAAAGTTATGTTAAAAATTTTCAATATGAAAATTTTAACTATAAAAATAAGAATAATAACACTGTATATTGCATATTGAAATTATCGCTTGTTTTTAAGTTATATTATACAACAGTTTAGGTTTTATTATACAACAAATCAATCAACATTTCAAGAGAAACCGTAGAAATATCAATGAAAAGAAAAATAATTTCCACCCACTCGTTGCGTCACAGAAACCACTTAACCCGTACCTCTTATAGGCGCCTACTTCGTGTATACCTAAGAGAGAGAGAGAGAGAGAGAGAGAGTAGCGGTTGCGGCATTCGCAAGTTCAAAGCCACAACTGTAATACGTACGTCAAAGTAACGAGCCGTCGCTTCTCCATACTATTCGCCGATTGCCCGGAGCACTCAGCAATGGCCAAGTTTAATATTACCATCGGAACACCACCAGTGTAGGACGCTCGCAGCGGCGTTTCTCTTCTCTCCCCCTGCCGTCGAAAGATACATCAGAACTGCGGTTCATATACGCAGAAACCCTCTGTCGTCGGCTCCAGTTTCGTGTAGACGTTGCGGAAGGTCTCTCTTAAAATATGCAAACGGGCCTTTTAGCGCTACTTCGGCCACCGAGCTGCTCGTCAATATTTGCTGGAATTGCTGATTTTTCGCCCCGGACAGAGATATTTTTGCATCTCCGCGGGTTTGTTGAGTGAAAAGGCTTTGCCGGGAATATGAAACTTTTGTTTTCAATATGAACCTGGTTTATCATGTTTGGACAGCGCTTTTTTATGTGACAAAGGGTTGTTACTTAAATAATTCGGCAACCTTGACTGAATTTATTAAATTCATATTTTATATCCGTATACAATATAGTACACTTTTTTTATTTATCATTTAAAGAATGTTTGAATACTATTGCTTAACTTTTATATAAACAGTTTATATTTCCTTATAATATAATATAAAAAAAAATGAATTTTTTAAATATTAAATAACTCTTTTTAATTTAAAACTATACCGCGGAAAAATTATTAAAGCAAGTTCTGTGACCCTTTGCCTTACGCAGATAACGTCTCAATGTGTCAATGCATAAAGAGAACGCGTTCAACAGGTGAAACAGGTATAAATATCAAGTGTTTTATTCTTAAAATTATTATAAATAAAAATCTTTAAGAATATATGACGGATTAATCTTAATTTACTAGAATTTTTTCTATTATACTTTTTGGAATGATAAATTAGTTAGGAGGTAGCTAAAGTGCCAATGAATTGGCAGAGATTTTTACCAAGAAGCTAAAAAAAGTTTAGAAAATTTTTAAAATCTGGCTGTTTATTTATTGGAATTTTCAGCAATAAATTATCTGACGATATTTTAATCTTCTGTTTGCGGTCTCATTTAATCTGTAACAAAATTCTAAATGGAAATCGAGTCCATTTACATAGATGTAACCCTTATTACATTTTAAATATTTCTTGGTATTATTCTCTTCAAGATCAAATTCTTTTATCAATCCGCTTATACTATACTAAATAACCTGTTTTCCAGTACAAAAAAGGGGTAGATATTAATCCTTGTACTATTATCAATTTATGGGCGCTTTTTCTCGCGACAACGAATAAAACACGTCTGCAAAGAGAGTTGCAGGAAGCTCGCGTATAAAAAAGACAAAAGTCAACGCTTATATAAAGACATTCCTTACGTCTCGGTGCGCGCACACACAAGTCACTCGGCATCGCGCGTATAGCGAATCTCGCGCCTTCTCTCTCTCTCTCTCTCTCTCTCTCTCTCTCGAATAAAAGAAAGCGTACACCCCTCAATAATAAATCATGCCGTGGAAACACTATAACTCCCGTCACGTTACCCTTCACCTGAGCGGTGCAGAAGCAGAAGAGTAAGAGGCCGAGAGAGAGAGAGAGAGAGAGAGAGAGAAAGAGAGTGGGTGGTAGGAGTCTTTTATTGAGGCTCGATCCTATACACATATAGGTATATACAGCCGACGAGCGTCAGAAATCGCGCGGGGCGCGATATTTCGTTTTTAAATTCTAGCTTCCAATGCATATATATTAGATCGCGAAGTTTTGCGAAGCGCAGCCAAGAGGAGAGAGAGAGAGTGAGAGAGAGAGAGAGAGAGAACGTAACGGTACGAAGCGCCACGCGTGCATATTCGTTCAGTCTGGCGTAAATATGTCAGTGCTTCGACCCCTCTCCTCGCTCGATAATGTGCGCCGATAGGACACGCCGGTGCACGTACGCGAAACGCCGCCGATAAGACTCTCTGCTGCTGCCGCCGCCGCCGCCGCCGTGTATTGATTGAAAACCTTAGCTTTCCGTATGCGAGGCGGCGGCCGATTCATGGCTGTTGGGCCCGTTTCGCTTTCCTTCCCATTTGTATCGGAGCCAGCCCCCGCGCTGTATAAGCGCCGTGCCGAGCGCTCTTCGCTCTCTCTAAAAGCGGAACCGGATTATTTCACCCCCACCTCCCCGTACGACTCTCTCTCTCTCTCTCTCTCTCCGCCTACTTTGCGAGCGATCGCCCGTTCGCTTATGATTCGAGCTAAGGTCCTGCCCGAGAATGTGACGCGAATACGCAAGTCGGCCGACTGGCTTGTTGTGATTGATAGAGCTTCGTTTTGGATCATTTATCGAAATGGATTTTTCGCTTTATTTGAGTGCAAATTGCTGTTAGTCTTTTGAGTTTCTGGAAAATTTCTTGGATTTATCGAGCTTTCGTGGAGGTACATTAATTTTTGCTACAAAAAAATTTCATTTTTCAGTGTCTAACGTATTTAATATATATATCTACTTTCAGCAAAATTATTATTTCTATTAAAATAATTATGTGAGTTTTTAAAGAGATGAAAATTTACAAATTTAAATGTCCGTCTAGCTCGAAAAATACAAAATTCTTAGAAGCCTGGACGCAAAGCCCGTTCATTTATTAAATTGAAATTCGGATGAAAGCCTAAAACTTGCAATAAAGCGTTTGGCGCCATAAAGTCAAAAAAAGCTCTCGCAGAAAGTAAAGCAGAAATTATTTAGCTCGAGTGCCTTAGCCCACGCGAGAAAGAGAGAGACAGAGAGAGAGAGAGAGGGAGAAAGAGAGATCCTAAAACCAGCCCCATAGTGAAATTGCCAGGGCAGCGGTAGCGGTAGTAGCAGTAACCTCTTCCCAACCTATTTCATTTCCACACGGGTTGTTTTTCATCTCTCTCCGCTTAAAGAACGCCGTTCATTAATCTTAATTACGCGTGCCTCTCTCTCTCTCTCTCTCTCGTTCCTCGGCCGGCGGGGCTCGAGGGTAATTTCGACGCGCGCGCGGATCTCGAGGATTCCGGAACACTCGAGGTGTTCGCCGTTCTCCACTCTTACGTTTAGCCTCCCCCTCTCCCGCGGCGCGCGTCTTGTAACGAGATATTTGAGCTCGGCCCCTCCCGTACAAAGACTCGCAGACTCGATTTAATCCAATTACTCCGGCTTAATATTCATTAGCTCGGCGGGGGGGAGGAGGAGGAAGACAAACGTCGCCGATCATCGGCCGACTCGAGCCTCGAGAACTCTTTCCTCAAGATCTGTGGGAAAATGGAGCGCGATCGAGTCGGCCCGTCGAGTCGCGGCCAGCCGGGAGCGCAAGCCGGAGTTAATTTAGCTTTATAACGTTCGGACTGTGTTCGGATGAAATTACGGCTCGCGGATATTTTTCGCGCTTTTTTTTTTGCAGTAGAATATACTTAATGTGCTTTAAATTAAAATATCGCGGAACAGCTCGTATAACGTTATTTTGCGAGGAGGAGTTTTACGTTATCCTCGAGAAATAGCTTTTTTCCAAAATTGACCTCGTAATTTCCAAAAGTTCTAGGTTAATTATTTAATTACTTTTACGCGAACTCTTCAATAAATAATTTTAATAAAAGAAAGCAAAACGTTCGCATCCGGTAATCGAAAAAATTGCACCCTTCAAAGTGGACAGCGACCGGCGAAATAAACAACAGTTAAAAAACATATCAGATAATGAGAAAAATACTTGGAAACATCAAAGTTTGCAGACGATCGTTAAAAATCGCGAAGCGTTTCCCCGAAGAAAGTCCTCGAGGAGAATTCTTTCCTCCTCTCTCTCTCTCTCTCCCCGGCGAAATTCTTACCCGACTGCTTATATCGCCGCGCTCCTGGTATTAATTTAGCGAGCGGCAGTCTCGCGGCTCAGCCGAGGGGAGGAAGGGAAGGAT
Source organism: Ormyrus rosae (assembly GCA_035047165.1). Taxonomy (NCBI): domain Eukaryota; kingdom Metazoa; phylum Arthropoda; class Insecta; order Hymenoptera; family Ormyridae; genus Ormyrus; species Ormyrus rosae. Next base: position 17,210,484 of record JAWWML010000052.1, on the reverse strand, counting down.
CCATATATAGGCTCGGAGGGGCGGCGGGAGTAACGAAAGCAGCAGTAGCAGTGAGAATGCGCGAGAGAACGAAACTATCCGGCTAAATTCAAAACTGGGGTGCGAACTTTATTGGGCAGAATCGCGACGCGAGCGAGATGGCCGGAAGATTACTTCCCTGGGCGGGATGCCATTGAAACTTCCGTAAGAGCACGCGGCGGCGGTTAACTGAGTTTTCGGCGAGGAGGAAGGCGGCTGCCGCCGTTGCCGCTACGCGGGATGCAGCTTTCGCCGGCTTCTACTTCTTTTTTTTTTTTTTTTTACGGATTTCCCGCTACTTGAATCGAGCGCCTCGTGTTTACTGCACCGCTCGGCGCTGCGGGAATGCCTTTCCCAGGCGTTTCGCTCAAAACTTGACAATTTCGGTGAGATGTAAATAACTGACGGCGGAACGTCTTAGCAATTAGTATTTTTGGTAATATTTTGGTGCGAACAAAAGTGGAGTTTTAGTTTGAAAGATTTACGGAATCGATCTTTCAATTCTCTATTTTTTTGCTTTTTAATCCTCTACCGAAAATCATGCGTGAGAAAGTAGAATGTGTTCCATTATACTGTTTTTTTTTTTTTTTCAAAACACGAAAGTTTAATTTAGCGATTATGTTAGTTTAATTTAATAAAAAGTTTAATGGAGATTGTACTTCGTAATACTTTTAAAAAATTGGTTTGAATGGAATGATACGTATAAGCAAAAAAAAATTTTACGATCGGAATCCAAAAATGAAAAAGTTGTAAATAAAGTAAATTCTAGTTTTATTATGGCTCGATATGGTACATTTTTATCTTTATTTTGTACTTTATGCATTTTATGTTGTTTATTTCAAACTTTTTTGCCATTCAAAATAAAATACATTTTTTTATTACACCGATGTCTGAAAGCTTTATATATATTTATGTGCAATAGCCAACGCTGTACAAAAAGGATGTTTATTTTGTATGCAGCAATGAATAACGGTTAAAACGTTATTACCATAAAATAGCTCTTCCTCTTGGACTTTTGAACCAAGAAAGTAGCGTATTTTATATACTTAGAATACCATTAATTACATCAAATTTTTCAGTTGCCCGCGTTATCAAGTAGTAAAATCGGTAACGGTCAGACTAACTTGATGCAATTACACGCTCGCAGGCTAATTATAATATAAGCCACTCTTCCGATCCACGCGCGTTGCATCGGAAAAAAGAGTCTCGCGCGTTCGCCGAGAGATGTTCCCGTCGAGGGAATTTACCGGCGCACAGACTCGCGGAAAGCACGCACAGCGACTCTCTTTCTTCGGAAGCTGGTATATCGCAAAATTATTTCCCCGGAGACGTATCCGAGATACTTCATTTTCCTGAAAACGATCGATGCGCCGGCGGCTCCGATGACTTTTTAATCGCGAGGATATTCGTCAAGGAGGCGCGTTACGAGAGCGCGCGACAAAGGAGTAATTACGAGGAGTCTGGGAGCGGGGGAAATGCTTTTAGGGCCTCCTCGATAGTCGCTTTTCATCGGCCTCTCGCCAAGTATTTCTCGAAAAACCGATAGGACGGATGATTTTGTAATGCGACTTTTTAGGAAATAATGGTTGTTATTAAGTGAAGATATTACTGTCGTTCGGGGGAAATGGGGCAGACGATAAAAGCGTTTTATCTTTTAATTCGAGAAATTCTCTTTCGTTAATTACTGTACGATAATGATAAATATATCTAATTTAATTGTCTGCAATGAATGGATTAGATAATTAGATTAATACGTTACGTGCATAAATCCAATGGAAATTTATCTATCTGCAAATTCAAAGTTGATTAAACTCAATTACATCCATCAAATAGAATACAATCCTCAATTTCTTTTATATATACGATGACGTGTGCGGTAAATCTATAGTCTACACGGCTCTGCACCCTTATGTGTACCGATACAAGTAAGCAATAATCGCGTCGCCAAAGCCGGGGACTTTACCGTAGGCAAAATTACACGAATTTACACACTAAATACGGCGAATCCGCTTGGCGCGTTCTGTATAAATCCTGCCCCCCTGCCACCTCCTTCCGTGCGCATATTGAAATGTTTCGTCAATCAACTGAAACTAACCTCTGTGCGCCCGATTTCGTCCCCCGATTCAAACTTTGCCGCGACGGAGCGAGCGAGGCGCAGAGAGAGGGAGAAATTGAAATTGAAATTGCAATTATTTATTGAGCGAAGAACTAAGGACTCGTGGGGTCTCTTCTAGTTCTGTTTTGTACATCGAGTATTACATTATACTTAAGTACGTGCGAGTGCACTTATCTCGCGCACAGCGCTGTGAGCGTTATAACTCAACATTAGAAAAAGTAAAAACAGTAAATAAAATATAAATAAGAATAAAAAAAGAGAAATATACACGTTCAAGAATAGAATAAATGAAATAACTATACTAGAGAGAGAGAGAGAGAGAGGACGAGGACAGAGAATCACGGCGCATGAGATAAATAGAAGTCGAAGCTCACAGAGGATAGAGAGGGGTGGAAACTGTGCGCCAATATAAAGTACGTAGCTTGCAATCTGTTTGCATACCCTTTCCATGGGTTTTACTCAACGATTCGCATCGTCCTTTGACAACAGAACTACAAACATGCCTCATCGGTCTGTGTTAAGCCTTTGCACGCATTTTCTACCTCTCTCTCTCTCTCTCACTGCGTCACTCGCTGTGCGCCGCCAGTTCAAAAGCGATTAATACGCTCTTCATCTCGGGTCTCTTTCCATTCGCGGCGACCAAAAATTTCACTCTCCGCGTGCTTTTTAGTCGTCTCTCTCTCGCTCGCCGTGTCTCATATCGAATACTACCGGCGAGCTCGCATTGTTGGATAAGCTAATTTAATAATCAAACGACGCAGCGGTGACCTTTAGATTCGCGAAATTGAGTTTGAAATTATTTGATAGGTGTATATCTGCAGCTCAAAGTTTTATTGCGGCGCAATTTCGCTTTACGTTTCCAAATAGCCTTTTAATTGTTTATATCATCATCAACTTACTACATTCAAATGAAGCACAGCGAAAGATGTCAATTATAAAAAAAATTAAGCTACGCCAAATTTTTACCTTCATTTAACAAATTAACAAACCGTTAGAAATATTCAAATATAATAATATAACTTTATCGTATTAAAATTAAATTAAACGAGCAAATTTTTTTAAATCGCTTACACAATTATTTCCTCTTATATCTTATTTTAGTAGCACATCCCGACATTAACAATTCAGAAAATTCACGCGTTCGCACAAGTCGCACGTCTAATTCTTAAAAGCGCATAATCCGAGTTGCAGAAAGTCCTATTAGCTTAAAGCTCCGCTAACGGGAAATTTTTCCAAGGAGAGCCTTCTCCACATCCTGCAGTAACGAAGGCGGCGCGTTTCCATGCAGCCCGACGCTTTTCCCTTCCCGCGCTCTCTCTCTCTCTCTCTCTCTCTTTGTCTGCTTCCGGCTGTTCGCGGACTGCCGCCATTGTTCTCCTCGCCTCCCGCGTGCGCACTTTCGCGCGATATAGGCGCGTATCGGGAGGCATTAGAAAGGCGAACCGCCAGTCTTTTTAATTTCCTGAGTAGGTGCAGATAAGGACGCGTAATCCGGCGGCTCCCCCGGCGACCGTGCCGACGAGGCTATCTCTTTACCGCCGCGAGCCGCGAGCCGAGGTCGTCATCGCCCCCGGTTGTTGTTCTTGTCGTTGCTTTTGTTGCCGGGAGCCACCGCGGGCTGCTGGGCTCCACAGTGGCTTTCTTTATTTCTGAGCCAGGAGCCCTTTAAGGCGACAACTTTGTAATGCTTGAGATTAGCGGGGTGGAGGGGATACTTTATGGCTCGGCTAGCTTGATAGGGTTGACTGGAATGTAAATTGCAAATTTGTAAATTGCAAATTGGAGAAAAATGGCATTAAAAACTTTTTAAGCAAATGATTCTGTGATAATATTTGGCAGGTAAAGTTTCGTAATTTATTTTGCTATCTAATAATGAGGTTGTAACGAGGTTGATTAAAGTTGAAAACTGGATTTAATTTGTAATTTCTGTATTCGTTTTCAGTTTTCGACTCAAATTAAAATTTTTATAATTAACTAGCTGATGTTAAATAAAGTTAGCAAAATTTAAACGAACTTTTACCTGAATAAAAAAGTTTTTTTTATTATTTTAGTAACTAGATTGTATTTTTTTTCCGAATTTCCACGCCGCGGAAAAGAATTGAAGAAAAAAAAAAAAGAACTAGAAAGTACAGCTTTTCGTATAAGGAGATTCGTCACAGACTGATTAAACGACATCCGCGCGCGCGGTTTAAGGAGAATCAGATCCCCGTGCCTTGTATCTTAATTAACGATCCAAGATTCCCCGAAGAATATCCGAGTGTATCCGGAGAGTTTAATCCTTGAATGGAATCGTTTAAGCATCTGACTCGAGATTCCCTGATTCTGAGGTTCGCATCTGGAAACTCCTTTGTTTTCCCCAAAACAATTTACTTAACTGAACTGCAAACAAATAAAACTAACATTACCTTACACTTATCATTAATTGTTATTACTTCTTTGATTACAGGTTAAAAAGTTAATTAAACTTTTCTCAATTTAGATTAGCACAGTTTTAGATTAGAATAAAAGATAGGATTTAAATAATGTATACATTTTCGTGCAGCTTAGCCGCCGCGGGAACAGACTTGAACGAACGTTCTATTAAAACTCGTTCGATTATGGATTAGATAATCGTCTGAAACACCTGTACGAAAGAAACAATTCAGGAACAAACAGCGATTAGCTTAACGCACAGGCCTCCCGGAATAAAATTTCTCCCCGCCTCGGATCCGGCCAAGTATTCGCAATAGCCGCAAACAGCATAAAGCTTGCCATATCTGGCTCCGCGGAGAGAGAGAAAGCTTAGGAAATCGCGGAACGGTTCGGGGGGACGGGCGGGCAGGCAGCGGCGCTGCGGCTCTGCGGAGGCACGCGCCATTGAATCGGCGATTTATCGAGTGTCGCCGCGCTGGGGACTCGATAACTCCGCTCGAGCCCCTTCCCAGAGCAGCACCCCGTCCCCCCCGCGTCCACGTGTGTAAGCTCGCCAAGCAGAGACGGATAAATTAGAGTCCCGAGCGGCGAGATCAAATTACCGAGGAGGGGGAGCGGCGCGTGTACGCGGTATTACGTGTCCCGGCGCCTGCAATCAATATGGCCCAAGCATTGAACTTTCAATTAGCGTCACTTAGCTCGACAAACAGCGCTTGGCCGCGACTACAAAAGCTATATACCTCCCCTACCAACGAGCGAGAGGGACCGACCCGGATTTTAGCTTGTTTATGTGGACGCGCGCGTCTTCTTCGCCTCCGTATCACTGCGGAATTCGAGCGAGAGACCCACGCCTGTATCGCGTTTCGCGCGTAAGTGCTGACGGCCGATACCAGAAGTCCGCCGAGGCCGAGTGTACTTTTCTGGGCTAGTCGTTTCTTGTTTACGGATGCTTTTTGCCACCGCCGCCGCGCTTCCGCTGCTCGATTCGCTCTCTCTCTCGGCGGAGTTTTTCTTCGACGCTCAGTAATTTGGGACGCGCGCGAATTGTATTCTTGTTACTAATGGTTTGCTGTGTCGCGGCGTTTACGTCAGAGCATTTAGTTCGGGAAAATGGAAACTGATACTTTTTTTAATCTAATTTTTTTTTTATCTGCTCGAGTTTTAAATGTTCTTCTGCTGTTTTCGAGTAAATGTACGTTAAATTATCGATCCGTTTATGGTGCAATTAAAATTTACCTATACAAAATTGTTCGGTGGAATATTACATTTCCAATATACTATCGAAGTCATAGGGAACTTGCCTGCTAAACCGGTATATGGTTTACAGCAGCAACTAATGGTTTTGGAACACGCTTTGAGTCAAATTAGCTATTTTCGAAAACCAGTTGCCGTTGGCTAACGTTGTAACCGAAAGCGTAATTCGACTAAAATAATTTCATGGCTTCATGAAATACCTACGCGCTATGTACACTATTAAATATCCTTAAAACTTTTGATTATTTTACATTTTACTACATTAAAAAACGGTAAACGTTAAAAAAAATTCCAAAACTCGCAAATTCATTCGAAAGGTAAAACGCGAGAAGATATTCCGTTCGTCGAGAAGTTAATTAAGCTGCCTTAGGAAAACGAAGCAGATCAGTTGCGCACGAGGAGCCGCTGCAGACTGCACACTTTGGCCGGGAAAAAGATGAGGGCGCGATTTCGATCTTCGTCCGTCGAACTTTCGTCCCGGCTCGTCTCGCATGTGAGGCACGTCGAACTCTCGTCGGGCGGTTCGGGCTTCTTTTTCTCGGGCGCTCATCATCGCCAGAGCGCCAGCTTCCTCCGCAGCTTGATTGGAGTGTACTAGTTAAGGCGGTGAGCGCTAAGGACTCACTTTACCTCTTCCCCTTCCACATCCCCCACTTTCTTAACTATGTAAACTATTCCCGTTGCCTGGTCCCTGGGAAAGGCGCTGCTCCGTCGATAAACTAGCGCCGTCCTATTTGCTACCTTCTTCAAGGGAAAATTGCGGAGGAGAGCCTGAGAGAGACAGCGGCCAATTACCTTTTGCCGAACGCGCGCATCGAAGAAAAGAAGTTTCTTATTTATGATTTTCGAAGTCTTTATCCGAGAGCGTCTTTGATCTCGCGAGGGGAGCTCGCGAGGCTTTCTCGCTTTTGTTTTCGCCGAGTTTATTTCATCTCTCTCTCTCTCTCTCGAAGTTGAGCTGCTTAAGTGCTTTTTCTTGTAGAGAATTCACAAGGAGGTGAGGAGCGAGAGGGAGCCAGGAACTGGTATAACAGATTTAACGATGGAATGAGCGTTGCTTTTAATTGAGGATCTTTGACGACGGGCTTCCCTCTGATTTAAATTGCAAAAAATATGTATTCTGCGGTGTTTTTCCTTCGCCTGGGCTTCTGACAGTCTACTTTTTCTTAGTTAAGATGCTTATTTCGAATATAAAGTCCATAAAGTTACAGTAATTAATCGACAAGTTTTTCGTATTTTAAACTTTCCTTTGCCGTGACGAATAACTCGTTTATTATTTAACGAATTTATGACGAAGTAAAGAAAAAGTAGCTTAAGAAATCGCTTTCCCTCTGCAAGTGTTGATTCTGTTAAAGACAATTCTTGATCGAATTTTTCAAAGCAGATATTTTACCTTTGTTCACCAACTACTGAATCTTAAAAGATTTACGTCGTTCGTTCAATAAGCAATAACAGTTTTTATAAATTAAGAATTGTTTTTTTTTTTTTTGACAAAATTAATTTCTTTTATATTTAAATCAAAATAATCATTTTTATGCACTCGAGTTATATGAACCGGGCATATTGGTACAAAACCGTCGATTGACGAAACCTTCTAAAAACCTGCAAAATGAAAAAAGTTGCTGCAATACAAAACGATCGAAATCAATAGCAAATATTACGCAGTAATTAAATTTGACTTTAACTTAATTGAACTGCTGTATTTTATTTCAAAATCAATAATCAATTTTATTAACTCACCGCAGAATGCCAATAGGCAGAAGACACTGCACAAAAATTCGATTCCAAAAAAGGACGGCGGCCTCTAATTTACCGCTTTCCATCTCGATGAGCGGAGATAAAAGCGGCGCGGTGCTCGAGAATTTTTCGATTTACATCCGAGCAAGTCCCCCCGTCCGCACCGGTAGCCCCTACAACTCCACGTCTCGCGTCTCAAAGACGCGGATTTCCCCGTACAGCCGGATCCCCTTACGAGGACGTACAATCATTCGGAAGGAGTATCTCGGTAACGCCTCCTTTTTATATACACTGCTGCCGCGCGCCGATATCTTTTCGTTAGCCGTTCGGCTGAATTAGTCATGCGGAAAGCTCATTCTCAAAGGAGAGAAAAGCGTTCTCGCCGACTAGCTTCCGCCCTTCGCGAGATACGATTGTCCGCAGGCGCGCGCGCGAGAGAGCTTTTTACCGCCCCCCTTCTCTCTCTCGCGCGGAGGGGAAAAATATCGCCGGCTGCGAAAAGGATGCCGAGGGTGTGCAGTATAAGTGAGTGAAAAACATTGCGTAACCGTAGCTGCGATTGCGCGGGCTGGAAGTTCCTGCAGCGGCGAGGCTGAGGAAAATGCGGTTAGAAATGCCGGGATTTGGAGCGCGAGCCCCGAGCTCTCTCTCTCTCGTGTATTTTAATCCCGCTCCTCCGTATATATACTTTTAGCTAAACTTTTTATTGCGATGCTAAAAAAAAAAAAAGAGCAAAAAGGCGCAGCCGACTGCTTCGCTGAATTCGAAACGATTAAATTTAATTGCTTGTTAAGGGAGAATTGCTTTTTGTTTGTGCACGCTTGTTACTTTAAATGAAATGCTTATTTTCTCAAATTGTACGAAGGTAAAAATTTTCGTTTTGGCCTTACCACTCCCCGAAAGATTATAATTACAATTTAAAAATGCAGAGAACGTATTAGCTTTGCGTGTTCTTTGATGTCTGACGTAAAGCGGATCGTTACTACTTATGGCCCTCGAATTAATGAGCTTATTTTCAAAACAGCCGAGCATCAAAATTCTATTAAAAAGTTGCATTTTTCTATGCGCGGAACTATTATCAGTGGGGCTGGAGGTTTTAAAAGTTTAGCTTCCCTATCGAAAATTCTATTGAAAATGTGGGTATTCAGTTTTCATTTACGGTCGATGTCCGAATTACGTGTGCCGAATACCAAAAACTATTACTCTATCTGTTTTGGATCCGGCGAGATGGTACTGTATTTGAAAGGCTAAATGGAAGCACGTTGAAATTGCAAGAGCCTTTGTCAAGTAAATTTTTTGTTTATTCTGAAAAATATTTAGTACGTTTTAAAAAAAAAATACATTTTTCTACCAACTTCTGTCAGTTATTTAATAAACACATATATAAAGTCCTGATAATCAAATATTGACATTACAATAAAAGTAAACAATAATAAATAACTCAATTACCATTATTCGTTTAAAAACAGAAGGCTATTTAAACGGCTATCTTTTAAAAGTATCAAACACGAAGAAGAAGAGTCGACAGATTAGCCGATCAAGTATCTCATTAAGCAAAGGACCGTGGAAGGAGGTCCTCGTTCTTAGGCAAATAAAATCTCATAGACGCCAAATCGCCACTCCCCCCATCCTTTCTTGCCCTGGCATCGCTCTCGGGGCCGAGTGCTCGAGTGGAGCGTCCTAGCCGCTCGCTCGACGACATAATCGTTTCGGGAAGGAAGGGACTCCGGACATCCACGACACACGGACGCACACGGGCACGGCCGGCTCGCAGTAGTAGGGTCTAAGTGGCGCCCGAGACCGCAATGGCCTGTCGCCTTGGTAATTAGCGCGACGCTCTCGAGTGCTGCAGCACTTACGTGTGTGCGAGCGAGCGTTAATCGATATTCGATCGTTGCCGCCGCCGCCGCCGCCGCCGCCACGGCCAGTGCGCCAAGTGAGGGCGACTTTCGCAGTTGACGGATGGAACGGGAGAGAGAGAGAGAGGGACGAGTTGAGTGAGCGATAAGAGAGAGAGAGGGGAGGGGGGATGAAGCGCGCCGACTGTGATATGCCCTTTCCGCTTGATCGAGTGCGTATTATGCAAACTTGAGTTATGGAGACTTGACCGGATATTCGGAATGGGGATGTTGCGAAGTTTCGGGGAAGATTGCTTTTCTTTGAGACGGCTGCTCTTTGTCGAATTTTCGGGAGTGGAGTATTGTTTAATTGCCGTTATTTATTGAATAGTTATGGATAAGTAAGCAAGTGTAGAAAATGGTATCACTATCATTTGAAGGAATTAGATATACTAATAAAATGCAACGTACTATTTTCTTTTTTGCGGTTATTATTTATTAAGCACTGCAAAATAAATGTACAGTCAGGATAATAACTTGTATAAGCAACTCGATTAACGTTTCTAGTAACTGATCCGATGCCTTGCAATTGCGAATTCTCGATTCATCGACTGTGTCAATTTAGATTATATTGTATCTTTACTGTTAAATGTAAATGCTTCTTAGAGTAGAACTAATTTGGGATAACTAGACTAAGATTGGCTTAATGAACTCTCAGTCATAACCGTTAATAATCGACCTATATCAAAATGTAATTTTGCCATCTTTATTTAGCTAATTTACTCCAATTAACCTAAATCCGCTTTTAATTTAATTTTAAATTTTCAATTCACCTAAAAATTTCACTGTGAAACCGCGGCGACTAAAAGTATCGAAAAAAATTTCACGCCGCGTCTCGGCAAAAAATTCTACAGAAAACGAGCGTCCAGCGCGCGTCTCCGCGTTTTCAATAAAGCGCCGTGCCGGTTAGCTCCGATTGTTATTTAACGCGAGCCCGAGCCATTTACGGCTTATTTCCGTCAAAATCCTGCCGCTCGAGGAGAGGAACGTGCCCGGCGCACAAACCTCTCTCCGCTATCCCGAGGAAAAAAGAAAGCTGCGGCTACGGCGGCGGCGGCAGAAAATCCAGGCCCGAAACATTTCAAAATAAACTACAATAATCCCTCAAAAGTTTACCGTCCGGCAAGTAGCGGCAGCGGGCCACATCGAGCGGTGCACATTTCCGTTGCAGGCTCCCCGGCCGAGTTAAAAATTGTGTTCACCGCGGCGGCTCCGGCGTGTGTGCACTTGTAAGAGAGAGAGGGAGGGGGGAGAGGGAGAGAGGAGCCCTGTAAATTGGATCTATCAGCGCGTTCGGATGGTGCTATATCATGCCGGGCCAAAGAGAAGGAGCGCCACCATCTTTCAACGTCAGCGAGAGAGAGAGCGGCCAGGCCAACGGGGGGAGAGTTTTCTCGGCCCGGTCTATGAACGGCAGCGAGCGCGCGCGCTACGACTATACCTAGACACGGGTGTATAAAATCGGTTCGATAGCCAATTCGAGTTCTTATATGCCGGTGCGCTCGGTCGACTATCGCCGACTGATTAGGCACGGCTTCGATTTCTTTGTGATTAATCGTTTGTCGCATGCCACGCGTTCCCCACTTTCCGAGAGTCAGGCTTTCTCTTTCCGAGGAGCTCTCCCTGCTATCGACGTACGTGGTGTACGTATACGTATATATACACTTGTCCAATGGCCCGGGGAATGTGTGCGAGCGCGCTTTAATTCACGCCTTCTCCTCTCTCTTCCCGCTTCTTTTCCCTCTGTTTTAATGTCGTACGCCGGGATTTGCTTTAAAGCGAAAGGAGAGGTGGGGGAATGGAAGCGGAAGCTCCGCGATGCCATGACGCGGCGAAATCCTTGAGGAATGGAGCGAGGAGTCATTTTTTTTCCGCCTCTCTTGCGTAAAAATATGCGAATTATAGGATTCTTCTTTTTTTTTTATTCTCCGCCGCACGCAAGAGATTCGTGATATATGTAGTAGCAGTTCTTAATAGGGAATTTAAGTTTGATCAATATTGGCCGGCAACTCGTTGAATTGGAAAATCTCTTTATAAATTACGCCGGGACTTGGGTATGAATTGTAAGAAGCGGGACTTCGACGCAAAAAAGTTGTAAATTTTAAATTACGCTGACGCGATTCTCCCGATGTTACAAAGTCTCATTGTGAATAGCCGATTTATGCCGTCTTCGATGTGCGCGGATAGGGCAGTTTGTAAGCATCATCTTTTCTTTTACGAAGATTTGTAATGGTTTTTTTTTTTTTTTTTGCACAAAATAGCCTAATTTCCCGCGAAATCTTTTAATAAAATAATTTCTCCGATAATTCCACTTACCAAATTGAAAATCCTTCCGTTCGATCTAAAACTATCAGGAATCCTTTAATTAAACGCAGCCGTTACCGATTGTCGAAGCGAGAGTCAAAATCAATTAATTACCCGGGCCCTCTCGGCGGCAAAAAAAGGAAGGAAAGTTCGCCGAGGAAAAATGGGCTTATTCTCATTGTCGATGGATCAGTCAGGAGCACGCGGCTCGGTTAGCCACGTACGTATACACACCGGTAAGGCCAAGTCATCCGGTCAAACGACTCTCCATCGCGGCGTTCGGCGGCGAAAGCTTTTGGAAGTCGATAACAACTTGTTCCCGCGCTAATCGCTCCGGTTGCCGGACTCTCCGGGCATTTGCCATGCCCGATCAGCAAAACTTTCCCGACAACTCCACGCGGCTCTTTCTCTCTCTCTCTCTCTCCCTTTCGTCTCTCGCTCAAATCCAGCGAGGAAATCTACTCGAAAAATGAAAGAACTCGTTAGTTATCGGGTTTATCGGCATTGTCCGTATGCTCTCCTCGTTATGGGTGACGTGTTGAGTTATTCTCAATTGTAGAATAATTTTAATCCGTTTATATGAAAATGCATTTAGCTTTTATGACAGAGAATAAATAATACAGCTGGGAATTATTACACTTTACCTTTTGGTGACGTGGATCTTAAAAAAAAAAATTACAAGCTTATTATTTTATGCATAAATTAATTTCTTTAACTTAAATGACAGGCAACCGATATAATAACGTGAAAAAGTTTCACGTTAAAATTAATTAATAATAAAAAGAAATTAAATTAATAACAAGAAGAATTAATTTGGATCTAGATACATTTAACTTTCTCAAAATTTAAAGTTACTACCTGCTTATTCAAAAAAAGAATTAAGAAACGATCACGCAAACAGCTGCTTAACCGTCGCCGAAGAGTAATCCCAGAAGAGAGAAAAGACATTGGATCTCGTCCTTTTTCCAAACGGAATCATCACAAATCTTCCCTCGTCGCTCCTTTTGCTCCCCCTCACAGTGTGTCATAAACATTTAACAGCCCGACGAAAATAAATCTTTTACGAGCGAATTACGCTCGTTCGCCTTAAAACCCACCTTCCCGCGATCAATTTAAAGTGGCACGTTCCCCGGCGGTGGCGCGCTCGCGCGCGCAACACTTCATTCCAAAGGCCAGGGGAGAGGAGCAGGACGGAGGCGCTCTTCTAACCACTGTCTGGTCGCGTAATATTACGGAACAGCAATCAAAGGCAAATCGCTTAATTCGCCGCCTGCCGGCTAAGCATTCGGAGAGCCGCACTTTTTCCACGGAATCAATTTCGACGGCGGGCGAAGCTCTCTTTTTTTCTCTCTCCTATTAGGGGATATCCGGAAGTTCGGAGAAAAGAAACGAGCGAAAGAAGCTCCGGATTCCCCGTCGTGTCAACGCGCCATGTTCTCCCGCGAAGGTATGGATATGTATGTATATATTCCGGTAGGGAGAGGAAGGCGAGGACTCAATTTCGCGCATCTGCCACGGAATTGCGGGATAGCGTTCGGAAACTAGACTACGACTCGACGTTTATCTGTAACTAAGCTAATCTCAGTTGAGCGCCATCCAAGAACTCTCTCTCTCTCTCTCGGCTTCTCTCGGTCTCTGTCTCTATTATTCTGTTCTTTGCTTGTTCCTTGTAATTCGCTTTGCTCGAACTCAGCTTTCCATTCGCTTCTTCGCTTCTTCCCTTTTGCACTTGATCTTGTACTTACGATAGACTTTTCCGTTCTTGATGTTCTTCGAAATCCCTTTTACAATTTATTTAAACTGCTTGCCTTAATAATCATTCTTTAAGTGTTCTATTGTTCTCTGTATTGTTCTTCTCTAAAAATTGATGAAAAATTTCATATCAAAAGTACCGTCAAGACTGAGTTACAAACAAATGAACCAACGTATAAGACCTTCCTTCCTAAAAATAAAAACTGTATTAAATAAATATATGTCTAAGCTTATTCTAATTACATCATTACTAAACCGTTTTTGTGTACAGTCGGCAGTACTATTAATTAGTGATGTTGAGGTCTTACACTTGAGATCAGAAACCCTAATATCTCATGGGCATTCTCCTTTGTAGGTTGACGGTAACGAGACAGACGGCGCTTTACATCAATTGCAGCAATTGCTTTACGTCATCTTAACGCATTGTCTTATTATTTAAGACTATGGCTTAATTCTACTATAATTTGGCTAAATATGGTTTTCTATATAAAAGCGACACCCAACAATTGTTTATCCATAAACAATTGGTGCTAAGTAAGAAAATTATCTAAATTCAATATGTCTAATAAATTTCGTAAAGTTAGAAAATTATCTAAAATAAATATTTCTAATGAATTTCGTTAGACAATCCAGCGCACACCGTCTCGCGCATCACCCTTCCTCAGCAGTTCTCGTGCCACATTCAGCAGAGAAAACCTCGTTTCCGCGTCCGAGTCTCCTAATTCTAATTCAAATCGTACAATTCGCCGAGACTCCTTCGCTCTTGATCTTTCACTGCGCGACGCTCCTTACCCCGGTTCCCCTTCATCTCTCCGCCTCCTCCTCGCGGCGCGATCTCCAAAGCTGCCGCAGTCTAATCCCTCGGCATCTGTGCGCTGCCCACCGCGTCCCAGACGTCAGGCGCCATATCCGCTTCGGTGCGCGCGATACTCGTCCTTAACGGGCCGAGTCGCCTCCGGTTAAGGCCACGAGCGCGCTCTCTGTCCCCCTTTCCCCTCCCCCGTTTGCTCTCGGCAACCGATTAATGGAGAGGCGGGAAGAGAGGGACTGTCTTTATTAGCTCGATGCGGTGTGGCCCCGACCTCTCAGCCGGCAAGAAACTCCGAAAGCGCGTGTCTCGCTGGGCGCGACTCGTTCTACTGCCGCTCGTTTGTGAAAGGAGCTGCAGTCCGCGCTGAATGGATAATCTCGGAAATTAAGCTTCTTTAACGTTGCGAAGTCTATTGTGCGGCGCGCTGCGCGGGATGATTATTCAAGTTTTAGGGACGAAATCCTTAATTTTTAGTTCGGGATTCGAAGACGCAATTAGGAAGTTGCAGTCCAACTTTGTAAGACGTTATGAGAGACTCGAGCTTTTTTTTATTTGAACGCGGCGCGGCAGATTTTATTTTCAATTCTATTTTCAATTTAACTTTACTCGCAGACTGCTGAAGCTCGAATGACTGAATGATTAAAGTTTTTTCTTCCACTGTTTTAAAAATCTTCCCAAGCGGGTGCTGCGCCTACTTATCCTTCAATATTTGAGATTCAAGGTCCAACAGCGCAGTTGACAAAGAGTTCGTATCAACGTGTACAATTTTATCTGCGCTCTTCGTTCCCAGTATAAAGAGTCGGAATGTCCCGTTCGAACGCACGCAGTCGAAGTGCTCGTATTTTGGCGCGAACTTTTCCTTCCGGTTGTACAAGTACAAAGCCACTCGTCGCTCTTCAGCTGCCTTAACTTTTTTCGCAAGCCCTTCTCTCTCTCTGTCTCCTCTCCTCTTTCTCGCGGTCTCCTGCCTTAACTCCATTCTGCCTCTTCGATTTACTCCCTTACTAAGTCTCTTTCTCTTTCGCTCTCCGGCGTACTTCCGACTTAGCTGTAAAGCGGATTACGAAGGATCTTGCGCGCCAACGCCGCGGAGAAAAGAAAGTGAAAAGCCACACCTAGGCCCATTGGAAAACCAACTTGACTTCCTTTCGGTCTCTCTCTCTCTCTCTCTCTCTCTCTCTCTCTCTCTCTTGGGTAAGTCGAGCTTTGCGCTCTCAGTACAGGAACGCGAGCATAATTCCGTCAATTCGATTTTTCCTGACTTACGGACTTGTGTGCTCGCGCGGGATTGAAAATTCCTAGATGGCGCTGAACCTCCCACTGGATGACGAAGTTTCGAAATCGATGGCCGCGTCTGAAAATTTTCGCCAAAGTTTGGCTGACTGCGAATCGATGCAAGACTGTTAAATTTACGTTTGTACTGAATTTTTTTCTGCAATAAGAAGACTTTTTTTTTTTAAACTATTTGATATTTTTAATAACGATCTCATTGTAAACACACATATCTGACAACGTTTCTTAGATAGCTTTTCTATAGGTACTTCACCCACACTATGGGGAATCACCCCAGAAGAAGCTTATCTTATAATGATTATCTCTTGGAATTCCTTGAAATCAGTAGAGAAATCGCAGCTGTAACAGACGTAGAAGAACGCAATTACGAGAAAAGTTTCGTATATCAGCTTGATTGGCAAAGTAGAAATAGCGAAATTAATGAAAATTAAGCAGTTTGAAAAAATTCAATTTTCAATAAGTAAAATTATAATTGATTAAATTAATTTAAAAATCCAAGCGAAAACCTCAATAAATTTAATCATCCAAGATTCATTTATAATCATTCTTTTTGATAAAACTTTTTAGACTAACTTTATTCGACCTTTTAATTTCCGGATCGAAAACTCGTTTGCTGCTCGTCTAGACGCAATTCTTTACGGGATCAGCTCAATCCTCACACAAAGCAATAAAATCCTGCTTTATTCGTCAAAAACATACGGGGTCGCAAAGCAGATAAGTAGTTCGGCGCGTCTGACTCCTATATATAGCTCGCGTTGCGTTATCTCCAATTGGGCAAGAAAAGCCGGCCCAGGGAAAGGGCCGAGTGACGTCTGGCGATCGGCGGTCGACTCCGATATTACCGTTTAACCAATAATCGAAGTCAATATACCGAATCGATATCGCCTAACGCCAAGCCCATCAGGGCTCCTGCAGCCTCTCTCTCTCTCTCTCTCCCCGGCATTTAATCGCCGACCTACATATACCCCAGGAGCGCAGGACGAAGAACAACGACTGGGCGGAACGCGCGCGCCGGAGAGATTTCGGGCGGAGGGGCGGTAGGTTGCATGCTGTAATCCGCAAGATTACTACGAGTAGCGGCTTAACGTCAAACGCCACACTGACACACTGAAATCTGGTAATGCACCTATCTCGCTGCGCCGTAAAGTGAAAGTTTAATCCGACCTCGGGATTTGACGCGATCCCTCCTCTTCCGGCAGGACACGCAGTCGCGCTTGTTTGTCCTTTCCACCCCCCTCCCGGTGTTACGCACTTTGTGCTCCGAGCCTCGGGGATGAAAGGGGAGGCCCGATTCGACGATCTCTTTGTCGCATTCCCGAGTTGGGTTGGCCTTTTTTCGGGCTGGGCCAGCGAACGAGGCAATTACCGTTCGTTTCAAAGCGGAGCTTGATTTATTGATATACTTGAGAACTGATGGAAATTAAAATCGCGCAGCTCGTTGTGTAATGACGGCCTTTTCGACGGCGAAACTTTTGTGTACTCTTTTAGACTGTATATTAGGACAGCGGTTAGACTAACGGATCGTCGGTTCTCAGTTGATTATTTGTGTAGGGTCGACCAGGAAAGCAAAGAGAGGACAAAATGAGAGAAGATGAGAAGCGAGTTGAAAAACAGATTCGTATATGAATTCAGCCCTTTTATTTGCTCGTAAAACTGAAATTAAAAATAAAATTTATTTTTTTACGGTCCGGCGACATTAAAAGTTATATTTGCTCTCGACATTTATACAATCAACAACGGAGTAAATTTGATAGTAAATTTTTCTTATTAACGTTTATTACATTCGATAAGGGAACGAACTTTCGACTTCTTGACTTAATGCAATTCGCTTAGTTGGCTAATTTGTAAAACTTATCGCTCACGGTTAACTGCGAGAAAATAAGTTAATTAAAATCCAATATCGTCTATTTTAAATATAATACTTTTTGCCTTGAAAACAAATAAAGTTTACCGGTACAATAACCTTTTTTATTATTGACTGTAGATTTTATATATTAATTCCAAATACTGATTTACGATACTTACGTGCAACCTGTAGATGTAGGTCAATGGGTTCATATTTTCCGAAGCCTAAAATAAAAATCTAGAAAAATTATATCGTTAGTTCTAAAATAAAATTGCCTTTATAGAGCACAGGAAATCAATTTTAGAGGCATTAACTATTATAATAAGGTTTCATGATTTGTCCTTTTATGTTTAATTAAACTTATTGCTAACGACATACTTTATTTTTATCGTCGTTTTAATTAATTGTCTTTGATTCCCTTATGACAATTGCTGAAAAAAAGTGCTGTAATATATCTTGCGAAATGAACAAATTTAATCCGTGAATTTTCACCTTTATTTTCATTTTAACACGTTATATAGATTTACGAGCAATGGAATTGAATCCAAAAGAAAGCGGAAAGCGTTGTTGAAAGATAAAATTCAATAAATGCATTTTCACGCGAATTTTCTTTATTTAATCTAAAATAATAAATTTACAAATTAACAAAACTAAATTAAGTTAAAATGATTACATCATTAATGTTATTAATGTTAACTGTTCGAGAGATGGAATAAAGATTTATTTATTTATTTGCTAGATAACTTGAAAATTTCTTCCAAGTAACATTCATGTTTTAGACTTGCATACGAGAACGAATACAGAACAAAGTTTACATGTAGAATGCTTGCTACACGTATGAGCATGCCTTACTTTAGTATTTGCAATTTAATTTAACAAAAATACTAAACTCTAATTAATTTTTGCTATATTTCGTTATTTCATTATAGCACGAAACTGTCAGTTCTTGGACATTATTCGCGAAATAAAATTTAGATTCAAAATTAGTGTCCTTCTTTTTGCGCAAAATTTGTGCCTGTTATCAAAGTCTGTTCCCACACGTGAGACAAGAGGGAAGAAAGTTCAAAATTAACCCTTAACCAATCAAGCCCAAAGTCTAAGAATCGTCGGGGCAATGAGTTACTTAGACTACTGAAGGAGCAGAAGTTGAACGCCAAGAGGCCCTTTAAAATCTCAGCGCCTGATTCAATTATACCCATAATCAGTGCACATATATCCTTAAATCGGAGCATAATTCACTCGTATAACTATAGGTCAAAGAATTTAACCATTGCCGGCATTGCTTTTCACGGTGTACGCGAGTGCTTTTTGGGGAAAGGGAAGGGAGAGCCGTTGTACTGATTGGTCTCCAGCTGGGGCAGCAGTAAACATTTCTGCCCTCTCTCTCTCTCTCTCTCTCACTCTCTCTTAACCCGGCGCTCTCGTCTATCCTTGCCTCCAACGTTGCCCCCGAGCGTGGAACGCACAAAACGATTCGGGTCCCCTCCGGCCTCCCTCCTTTCCACCGCCGCCGCGGTAGGAGAGTTTAAGCTCGATTTAATGGGGTGGAAACGCGCGGCTCGATCAAGTTGTATTCAATTATCCCTCCCGCTCTCTTTCTCTTTCTCCCGTTCGTTTGACTCTCGTTCTCTCTCTCCCCCGACTCCGCTTCTGCCCTGCCTCCGTCGTTCTATTTTTTTTTTTTTGCCCGTTCGCCAACCTCTCTTATGTACACCCTCCGATCTACGAGGCGCGCCTTTAGTCACTCTCGGCTTTATTCTTATTATGGCGTATCAAGTTAGCTGAGAGCAAGCGAAAGGGGGAGAAGGAGAGTAACAGCGAGAAGGAGCGATTGTTTCGCTTGCGTACAGGAGAATAATTTGTTTGGAGGCTCGTAAGTCGCGGCTCGTGTTTACTTTTTTTTTTCTTACACCGAATGAGCATAAAGGTCATAATTTATTGCTGTACTTTTTTTTTTCATGAAAAAGTATTAAATTTTTTTATATCGAGATTCAATTTGTTACCTTCAGTAAAATGGAGAAACTTTTTTTAATTAATATTCTTATGAAGAATACGTTGTCTCGCAAGTAATACAATTGGGCCATAAAATACTTGCCTACGTGTCCCTTTGGTTAAAGAAGTTGTTACTAAATAACCCAACCATACGATTGCAGAAACAAGCCGCCTCCGCTTTCGAGGAGTGCGAACGGCGGTGCAGAAGTCGCGTGCGGCGACATCAGCATCGAAGAAACGTCATATAGCTCGGTCTGTCGGGGCAACTAAAAGGCCGCCGCACGCCTCCGTGGACTCGCGCGATCGCGAGCGCGAGTTGGGGGGGAGGGGGGCCGAGTCGCGCGTCGACACCGGGCCTCGTAAACCTGGCAGCGATCCCGAATTACGAGTTGTAAGCGCATTGTCAGGGCTCTCTCGCGATTTACGATCCGCGGCGCGGCGATCGAACTTGCTCGGCCGCCGCCGCCGTCGCTCGCTCCTCTGAATTATGAAAACGTGCCTTTCGAGAACGACGAGCGAACGCCGACCAGCCGCCTAGGCCGTAAAGATCAGCTCTTTACTGGCCGGCCGGGCCGCGTGAGCGCACACCTGCATACGCTCGTCGTCGTCGTCGTCGTCGTCGTCGTCGCTGGCTGGCGCGCAGTTTTAGTCGCCGGAATACTATATCCCGCAGCCGGCCGCGTACTTCGGCCCCGAGATATTACTCTCTCGGCGAGCTAAGGTTTCGCGCGTTATTATACCGAGGTAAGAAAAGCCACCGCCACCGCCGCCGCCGCCGCTGCCACAGTTAATCCAGCGTGAACGTGCGAGGTATAGGTGCGGCCGAGCTTTGACGAAGTTGCAATTAGCGCAAACTCGGGGAATTTATGCGGCTGTACAGGGGGGGAGGGAGGGTCCCGAAGAACTGCCGGCGCAGTAGTCCCTCTTATCGTCCGTAGGAGGAGGAGTGCGCTTATACTCAGGCGCGCTCCCTCGAGTGGATTAAACGGCCGATAAACTCTGATCCCTGAGTGCGATGACTCGCAAGCTCGCCCTGGCCTGGCTCTCTCTGTTGTTTCTAGGACGGATTGTTGCTGCGGTATACGCCGCCGCTGCCGAGAGAGAGAGAGAGAGAGAGAGAGAGAGCGAGCTTTGCCTCCAAGTGTCGTCTTCTCCTGCAGACCCCGAGCGCCATGGTTTCTATTCGAGTGCGTAATTGAAAGTTTTAGGGTGCAGTCGAGCGTGCGAGCTCCTGTTTGGGATTATGCTTCCAGCAGGACGACTGGTTTGACCCGATTTTTTTTCGGGTCTCTTTCGCTTCGAGCTTAATCCGGAGAGCGTGCGTTTTAAAAATATGTCGCGCGATACATCGAAAGAAAATTTCGAACGGCGAATTAGTTTCCTGAAAAAAAAGTGCAGCGTGCGCCGTAAACCGGGGGAGTATCTGAAAAAGCTCAAGGGAACTTTATAATGCCAAACTCCGTCGAGATACCTTCCCTACGCGAGAGCGAAATAAAAGATCGAATAGAAAAAAAAAAATAAAGTAAAATATTGAAAAGCCAGTGCGAATTCTTTCCTAACCCAATATAGAAGAAGTCACATAGTTCGGGACAATAACTTTTGCAAAACTCCCGAAAAATCAAAGGAGCATTCACGCGATAATGGAATTCGCGGGAAAGTTAGCCTTGAAACTGCGCGCCTTCCTCTCTCGCACTCTCGAGAAGCGGGACGGGGGGAGGGAAGGAAAAAGAAGGCGCAGAACAAGTCGGAGGAAGAAACCGAAGGAGCGAAAGGAAAAAAAAGAAAAGAAGGACGAGGAGAAAAACAAGTAGGTGTATAGCGCAGGCCGCGATAGGAATGGGCCCTCGTAAATCAAAGTCGGGGGCAAGAGAGAGAGAGAGGGAGGCGGAGGAGGAGGAAGACGAGCGCTGACCGCGCGGCCAATCCTTTCGCCGAAACAGACCGAAATAACAGGGGAGGCTTGGAAAAACGGCCAAATCCTCGCGGCTAAGTCGATTTCTGATAACTCTGAGAGGAGAGAAAGAGGAAAAGGGGCAGCAAGGGGCGCAGCTAAGACCGTAAAAATCTGCTTTCACGGCCTCCTGACTCGCGGGGAGGGGAGGAAAAACATTTATTTTCGTTTAATTAAATTCTTGGTACAAGTTCCTAATGGACAGATCTGTTGCGAATGGCGCCGCTTCGGTATTTAAAAAATTCATCGGGTATCGGGTTATTAGAAAGGCTCCGACGCGCGGAAAATTATAAGCTCCGTCGTTTCTTTTTTTTGGCGCGGGAATATATAAGTATTAATTATTCGACTATCAGAGGGTTATTGAGAAAGAATTAAATTGTCGTTTCGAATATTCGTTACGTATTCATGGAATCTCTTCCGTGTTTCTTTTGAAAAGCTTTGCGAATTAAATTGAGATAATTTATTCCAGTGGCAATTATTCACCGGAACGTACTTTCACAGCAGTTATCAATAAAAATTGAGACTATTTATGAATGAAAGTTCAGCGCTCAGTAAGAATAATTAATATTCGCATTGATAAGCAATTTTTAAGTTCATATCGTTTTTGTCTTATATTACGAAACAAAATTTACAATTTGCAAAGATATATTTTAAAGTCGCAAATCATAAGGCGCTCGAATTGCACGTCTTTCACAGGAACATTTTTACATCCCACAACCTGTTCATGCTAACTTGCTTTATCGCCGAGTCATGAGATTGAAAAATATGAAGAAAATTTTCCGACCTTCCCGCTAGTAAAACTAGTTCAGTTTTATTAAAAAAATTTATTGCAGGAGCATATATACGTTTGTAAATAGATTTTTATTAACATATTTACAAATTCATCCGTTAGAAACAACTGGTAATTATTTACACCAATTTTTTTTTTTTACACCTCGTTCGTAAATTTCATAAGCTTCTCGGGTCGTGATTTGTCCCCGAGTAATCATATATAGCAAGAAACCCAAAGCCATCCAAGTCCAGGCGACTTTTCCAAACCATCGCCCCGCGCAAACGAAGTGACGAAGTTAAATGAAGTTAACTTTCTCCATTTTGCTTAGACGCTCGCCGTTACTTCGAAAAAAAAAAAAAAATCCATCCCTCCGCGTCGAAGCGACACCATATCCTAAAAGCACAGACGAGCGTGCATCCAAGACACGTCCTCGCGTATAAACATAATAGAAACGGAGGCCGCGCGATTCAGCAACTGCATTTAGCCTGAGTATACGACCTCTGTCCTCGGGTAATGGGTCGGGCTGGATTTTATTTGGATTGGAACGGGCGAAATGGATTGTCGTCGCGACTCGGGGCGGTATTGTAAGCGCGTTACGGCTGAAAAGGGGATTTTTCGCTCGCGTTTTCCCTGCAAAGTGAGAGCACCTTGTCAAAAGGAGGGGGGCGCGCGCCAAGCGTCGAAAGTGTCCTTTTGATCCGAAACACGTTGTCACACGGGAATATCGTAATGCAGGCGGATGCGAAAGAGGCGTGTGCGCATTGTCGCGACGACGGGCACTGCTTTATCGGATTCTCTTCCCGAGGCGCGAACATTGTAACGTAATAATTTTATTGCTGCGTTTCTTCGGCTTTAGTATCCGGTAAGTCGATTGAAGTTAGCTTGGGGAAGAAGATAGGTTAGTTCGATTTTCGTAAGTATTATTGAGTTTTTAAATAACGTGATAATTCAGATTGGACGAAGTTAATAAGTTAATAATAAATTATAATAATGACGAACTAAAATTTGATCATAAGTAATTTACAAAAAGCTGGTCTGAAAAGGGTTAAATTATTTCTATGCATCTGGAAAAGAGCTAATAATAATGTAGATGTAAAATCTTAGTCTATATTTTATAGTTTACATTATAATTTAAACTCTCTTTCATTATAATTTTATGAAGTGAAGTCTAAATGTTCAAAAGAAATAATTTACGTACTTTTTATGCTAAATAATACATCAGTGTCAGAGTTATATTTTTTGTTTTAATTATTACAATTTAGTGAGAATGTTAACATGCCTCCTGCATAAACGAGAGGTTTTATGTTTACATAAAGCAGAAGTAACTTTTCGCGAAGGGATTTTTTATCTCTATGCAAATATGGGAACATATTTCACGTCGCCGAAGGTTTTATGGCATAATTGTCATATTAGGAAGTCTATTTCTTCCTTAATAAAAAAATGTCCTTTCATAAGGTATGAAAAAATGTGTCCCAAGTTATTTGCGATATTAGGATTGTACGATTACTGTTCTTTTAACATTATCTATTATCAGTCAAGAATGCGCTACGTCAACCAAAGCACATAATAATGATTTTCGCATGCAAGTTCTTTTTTAATATGTCATATTTAAAAAAAATTTGCTTTTTATAATAAACGAGTAAAAAATATTGCGCTTTACTTCCCAATAAACGAGAAAGCCCTTTCAGTAGCCTCAAATATTTTAAAGTTAAATGGAGCTCCATTCACGAGCAAAAAATGTACATTGTTTACGAGGAATCTTTGTGTAAAATTATTATTTTCTTTTTATGCATTATTTCATTATTCAAGGCGCAACAGCTTGAAAGCTTTGAAAATATAACACTTATGTAAATGTAGTGCAAGGAAAATAGTAAAAATATTCTGAAAGCTGGTTTTAGTAAATTTTAATAGGTCAAATCGTTATTCTTAAAGATATTATTCGATCACACTCGCTACTTCAGAAACACAAACCATTTATGATTGAAAAAATGAATTAAATGTACGAAATTATAATTTCAAAAAGCTTTTAATTCAAAACATATCTTTACACGAACGCCATACTCGTGCATGACAATAAAAACGCCATCCCATCAGTTCCCCGAGTAAAAACTCTGCCCCCTCAAAGGGTGCATCGCTTCATTTCGCAGAAAAGCAAAGCGCCCGCCTTTGCTATCTCTAATAAGTGGAGGTAGCTTTGGCGCGGAATAAAAGCAGCGCTCACTTTCGGCGATCGAGCGCGGATAACCGGTGTTCCTCCTCGGACGAGGATAAGTGGTCGGCGACTGCAAATGCGCGCACAGGGCCCATACGTTAAAGACGGGGGGAGAGATTCACAGAGAGGTAGAGGTAGAGGGAGAGAGAGAGAGAGAGAGAGAGAGAGGACCGGTCGAATGCTTTGGGGCCAGAGAGAAACTCTTGAAAATTAAACCGCAAGTTAAGCGGCGCGAGCGCCCTTCCCTCCTCGTTGGTAAACTCGGCGGGGGGCGGCTCGGGCGGCGGAGTAATGGAACTATATTCGTGCCTCGAGTATTCTGAGCATTCTAAGGGAAGTATGCGAGGGGCTTCAAAAGGGCGGCCCGCGCCGCTGCAAAGCGTACCCCCGGGGCATTAGAAGTATACTAGCTGCCGCTGCATATATACGCCGCCTATATCTGGAAACCTCGCGCGACAACGCGAACGCAGCCTTTGCGACGAGCTCCTCTCTCTCTCTCTCGCTCTGTGTGTGTGTGTATGTACGCGTCGCCGAGGGGAAGGAGGACCGGGGAATATGTCGAATATTTTCATTTTCCGAATTCTTGCGAGCTGCGACGACGTCGTTGTCGTAGTTGTGCGAGCGCGTTTGCTTTACAGAGGAGGAGGAAGAGAGAGAGAGAGAGAGAGAGAGAGAGAGAGGGAAGAGCCGAGCCAAGTCGATGAGTTATCGCCTCTAAAGTGAAAATTGCCGGGTCGTCATCGAATTCTCAGCGTGCTCCTGGCGCTCCGAGTCGAGCTCTGTATATTTAAAGCGAGCTGCGGGGGAATTCGCTCGAGGGGTGCCACCTTGCGGCTGAACCGGATTTAGCTCCTGTCACTCACTTCCAAGTAATTTTCCGCGAGTAAGGAGGACCTGCTTGAGCGATTCATTATTTCTCGCGCGCAAACGTCTGGCGGATTTGATATTTTTGGAAGAATGGTCAGAACTGCCACTTCGAATTTCCTTGAATTCTTTGAAATTCCCCCAGTTTTTTCGCTGAGTAGATTAAACACATATGTATACAAATAAATATTGAAAAATCCTTCATGCACCCTTGAAAAGATTCCTTAAAGTAGAGGGTACCTAAAAAAAAGTGAATAATAATTCCAAGTAAGAAGTCATGGCTCGAACGATATCCTTGAGCCGGAGGGCGAAACGATCCTTTAATTAGAGACGGTAGATTCAAGGCTTTTATAAAACTATTTCCCTAAAAGTAGCATTCGCGTATACAGGTGCTCCGAATGGGTTAATTACCTCGTATAATTCAGCAGGAATACTTTCGCGGAGCTGCTCCAGCGATTAATTATAACGCGGGATTTACCTTCCCTCTGAAAAAAGAAGAGACAGCCAAGCTCGGGGGGGAAAAAGAGCGCGTTTTAATAAACAATCACATCGAGAATTAATGGCCACTGTCGGCAAAATAAGAAAATTTCCCGGGCAAATTATTTCTATATCTTTTCCATTATACAGCTCACGTATTTCAGTAATAGCGAAGTCTCTGGATTCTCGTGGTAAAACCCGAGTAATTTGACCGATTATTAAACTAGATTTAGAGGGTAATGTTTCTCGAGATTGCATTGCTTTAAATATCATAAAGACCCTTTAGTAAGATAGTCTGACGAAATACGTATCTATACCACTGATTTTTAAAATAGCAAAGGGCAAATTAATAAATAATTGAAAGACTTATTAGTGAAATTGCGAGAAAAATATCAATATCAAAATAACTCGGTTAAACTTCATTAATCGTTCGGAAATCGATTAAGAGCTATTGCTCTATTTTCTTTTCTAATACGTATTTAACGATCCGCTCACGATAAATTCCCCAAATCCGTAAAACCATCAGCGCAGAGGGAAGTTGGAGCTTATTGCGCGGAGCCCCGCACACAGACTCACACTCGGAAGGGGGCCGATAATTCCGAGGGCCGGTCAAGTCGCGCGTTTTCATACCCCGTCTGGAAAAGTGTACCGTTCTCCCAGAGAGGGAGAGAGAGAGAGAGAGAGAATCGAGTCTACGTGTCGGGCGAAATACTCGAAAATTCTCTGGTCGCTCGCTCCCGAGGAAGGGTAATGTTATTACCGGAGAGGGCCGTATAAACGGGGAGGTCGTCGTTAAGGCCATAGGAAATCACCGAATTAACTGTTTCCCGGCGTGCCGGACGCCTTGACAGTTTCCCCGGAACGGAATTACCGCGCTCTCTCGCGGAACGCACGAAATAGGCGGCGACGGCGGCGGCGGCACTGTACTTGAGGTGCTCCCGGGATGGCCCAATCGTCTAGGAATGGAGTGGAATTCCTTTTCGCGACTCCGGCCTGATTGTTACGGGATCTCGAGCTGATGGAAAAATTCTCGGATTAAGGCTACTCGTCGACGAGGAATGCAAACTTCGGCCTTTTAAACGCTCGATGCCCCCGTTTCGAGTAAAGGCTGAAGAGTTTTGGGCTTCGAATCGGTTTCTGGCCTGCTATCTTTCAAACTTTCAATTAAGCTTCTCGTTTGAAGTGTACATTTTCTTCAAGGTTAACATATTTGTTTAGTTATTTTGCTTTTTAAATACCGATCATTTAATAATATAATACTTAAATTATCTTATAATCGAACAGAAATTTAAGTTTTTAAACATCGCTTTAGAAAGTGAACGAAAAACTATATTCTTTGTACGATAGAATGTAGAATGCAAATTGCAAAGGAAAGAGCACGGCAGTAAGCGGTGTCTTTTATTCCGATCGATTTTGCAAACTATCCAAAGAATTCTCGAAGAAACAATCCTCTACAATTTGCCCGGCGAAACTGCGCATACTTTCGCAAAAAAAAAAAGGGCGCCGAGCTCCACCCGTCTCCCGCCAAGGAAACGATTGCGAACTTCCCTTAACTCAAAGATTCGCGAAATAATGATAGCCCTGTGCACACAGTTCGGCTGGGATAAGAACAAAGCGGCGGCGGCGCCGCTGCCGCGGAAAGGCCGAAACCGGACAATAGTCGTGCAAAGTAACCCCCTTATATACAAAAGAACGCGCGCGAATTTTCAAAGGCCTGGGCGGGCGCGCGCGTCTGCAGCCTTAAATATACAAAAGCCAGCCTGCAGCAGCAGCAGCGGCGGTGCGAATTCGATACTTTTGCCGGTTAGCTTATATAGGCGATACGCGAGAACCTTTGTGCGCGGCTTTTTTGTCGCCGCGTAACTTTTCCGAGCGGCCGTTTGAGGAAGACTGACCCTCCTCGGAGAGAGAGCTGCGCACACCGGGTTCGTTTTGTACGCGAAGGTAAGTTTTCGCCTTCCGTGATTTTACGCCCTGCGGAAGTTCACGCTAATGTTCCCAGTAGTTAACCTTTATTAGACCGTTTGTTTCTACGTGTAGAGCAGTGTTAATGGCTGGGAAGGGACCCTTTCGGTTAATTGGTGTGTAAAAATCTGGCTGTCTTAGAATTTCTTACTCGGGAAAATTTGAATTTCTGCTCTGGGAGGGAGTCGCTTCGTTTGAACTCTAAAGATTCTATTTCAGCTGCAGGTCTTTCAATCGATGCAGTAAGATTCTATTTTTAGTTTGAGTTTTTAAAACTTGAATACGTCCTCTTTCAGTATATGCTGATGATTTGTTTTAAATTTTGTTTTTGAATTATTTTCATACATTATCCGAGTTTCATTGCTCTTCTATTCTAAAAAAAGAAATCTTTCGTAGTTGTCCTTTGCCGTAACACCTTGAGAAGTATGACATAATTATCCCGCCTGATAAAAAATCTCGAGGAAACTTCCTTCAAACTGATTCAATCTGCCACTCATTTAATCGCTTTGAGTATAATATGCTTACACCCCTTGCTTTAAAGCTCCTGTCAAAAGTCCTTAATAAAGCTCACCTACTAAAAAAAAAATTCTAATTATTCGTAAAAAATAACAGCTTGACAAAAATATTTTACGAGCCGGCGATCGCCAAAGTTTTCTCCTAAAAAACCTCGCCCCTCCTTTCCAGCCCTCGCGCCAGTATTGTTTACCGCGCGGGCGAAGCCTCCGGTGCTCGATGAATGTCATTAAAAATTTCGATGTAAATTAATTTACGAAAGCAAAGGGGATTTCGCAGCCTCCGCCGGCGAAGCCTCCTGTTCCTACAGCGGCGGCGGTGGCAGCGGTACGTAATGGTTCGGAAAATGAAGTTCTTGTACAGGCACCGGCAGCGGCAGAGGCAGTAGCAGCGGTGCCTCTCTCTCTCTCTCTCTCTCTCTCCTCTCCTTTTCGCGATACAACCCCTTCTCTCGGAGGATGGCAGCCTCGCTAACCTTCAACTTCGGGCAGGCTCTCCTCGTTGAGCCGGGCAAGAAATCTATGGAGTTTGTGCCGCGCCATTATCTTAAGTAAACAGACTGGGATATAGGCGCGGGCGGCAGGGGGGTGAAGCTCCGCGCGCCAGATAAAGTCGCGCGTTATCAAAATCCAGAGCCGAAGACGGCACGACGTCGTTAATTCCGTTAAGTCCCCGGCGCTTGCTTCTGCACTCGCAGATACGTACAGCAAGCAGGAGCAGCGGCAGAAGATTATATAGCTGCCGAGTATCCAGGCGCAGGGGGGGCCAAGTGCTTTAAACAGGCCGAGCTTTTATAAGACGGTGAGAGCCGTTGGTCGAGAGTTGTACGCGGGATTTCGCAGCGTTGGACGCTTTAATTGCTGGCTCGCTCGAGTTTTCGTTTAAACGATATTTTAATAATTATAGTTTGCGAAATAGACGGCTGCATTGTCGGAGATTGAGCACTTTAATCTATTAATCTACTCGAGTTAAACTTTCAAGTAAGAGTCGAACTCCGAAACCTTCGGTCGAAGCGTGAAAAATTTAATTATAAAAGCACGATTCCTGCACTCCGCTTCGTTCTCCGGTCAGATTTAACAATTGGGTCCGAGTTGGTAATCGCGAAATACCGGAGAAAAATGGAAATTTCTCGCGATCCGCGCGACTCGGCGCTGTAGTACAAAAATATGACAGCGCTCTCGCGACGTCGAGCATTCCCAGGCCGATCGGGGGAGTTGAAAACGCGCGGACCGGGCATCATATCCCGTATCTCCAAGACGTTCCGATTACACGCTCAGTATGTAGTCGGAATCGGGAATGCCCCGTTGGTATGAGCTCGACAATCGCGAGACTTCGTCTCGAGCGACGCGACGTCGAGCGGCATTCTCCTCGCGATCGCGAGCGCTGCCGATGTGTATGTGTATATATATATATATATATGTATGGGGCAAGGCGCGTGGAGGGGGAGGGCATCGGAATTCAAACGCGCCGCGCGCGCTTTCGATGTGTATGGAGATGTATAGGGGACGAGCGTAGGATCGTCCGGGATGCGATCGTGCCGATTGATTCTCATGGCCCTGGCTCGCCCAATAATGCACCCTCCCCCACCCTCTCTCTCTCTCTCTCTCGCTCTTGCCGATTTATTTTCCTCGAGTTTTTCCTGATTGAAAATACCTCTCGACGAGAGCTGTCTTTTGCGCAAATCTGAAATTGACATTTTCGCCGTTTTTTAAACAAGGCAACATGTTTTCGGCGCGAATCGTGAAGAGTTTATTTTGATCTTGTTAAAGGGGGAATGGAGTAAGAAAAAGCTCGTGTACTTTATTGATTGATTTTTTTATTACGATATTTCTAATATTTTGTAAACTAATGATAATTTACAGAACTTTTGCAAGTTTGAAGGTGTCGTAAGAACAAGTAGTGCAATAGATTTTTGGTCAGCCATAGGATTCCCTTTAGAGAATTCTTTCATTTTCTTCGGAAAAAAATTATCGTTTAGTTTCCAATATTATTGATCGTCAATTAGTGGAAGATTCAATCGGCAGATTAAAAAAAAAAAAAAGCATAACACGAAAAAGAAAAGCAGCTTCGTCAAACAAAGCAGCTCGACAATAAAATTCCCTGAAAGCAAATCGGCGCCTTGTCACTCTTGTAATCCTCGACCAGAAGGCATTACAGGCTCGATTCGCCGTCAAATACAATTTGAAAGTTTTCATAAAGCCCCCGTTCCATCATGCGCACTCGCACGCCGCGGATCAGCCTCTCGGCTCGTAGACTCGCGCGCGCCACCCAGCACGTACGGGAGATAAAAAAAAAGGGGGTCGCCCCGCGGAAACAAGCTTCTCTTCTCTCGTCAATCGTGTTATCGCGCGGCCCGCCGACATCGTAACTCGGCTGCGGGAGCAGTACGCGTGTCGATGACCTTCCGCGGCTGGATTACCCGGTATACCGACCGGCGGAGGAGGGCGGAGGGGCAGAAAAAAAATATATATTTACACGGGCGAATTATCGCGATGCCCGAGTCACGTACTCGTGTGTAACCATGCGATCTCTCTCTCATTACGCGAGCGCTCGGAGCCCCTGCCGATATTTTATGAAGAGGCCGAAGCGAGAAGTGCGCTAAACTACGGCTTTATCGGCTACTCATCGGATTACCCGGGGGCGGAGGCATTTTTTTTAGCCTCTCTCGTCTCTCTTTTCGTAGACGCTCGAAATGCGAGGCTCGAGTGCCGGCGCGGATTGTTGTAAGTACGTTGTTATGCGCTTCGCAGTACGCGGTATTATAACAGAAATGCATTTAAATGCTTATTAAATCGAGCGGCAGATTATCAGCATCGCGCAATTTGGATCGGTATTACGGGTTTGAAGCCTTTGTCGAATCGTATACCTTTATTAAGTATTTCATCGGTGAATCCATCGTGAAAAGGGAACGTCGAAAAATGAACCTTAAAACGAAGCCCCCCGGAAAATTGCGGCCCTTGACTTTTCATTTCGCCGCTTTAGGTCCGAAAATAATGCATCCGCGAGCCGGTAACAATAAAAATCCGTCTTGCTCCGCGGTAATAACCCATAAATCCCGAGCCATTAGCATTCCCATCTCGGGGAGCCGGCTGCGGGGGCAGATCCTTCTTCATTGTTCGATAAATAGGAAAAGCGCGCGTTCGCGCTATAACGTACGAGGGCGTTACGAGGCGGAGGGACCTCCTTTACATCCTCTCTTCCTCGTCGCGCAATGAGCGCCGGGCGAATAATAAGAGTTCGCGCACGTGGCGACGAGTCCGTTAGCCGGGGGAATGAAGAAGAAGCACGCCGTTTCAGAGTCTGCGGATGAATTAGAGGACCGCGCGTCTCTTTTGATAATAGAACATTTTCTCTCCCGCGCGATCGAATCTTTTGCGATATAATCTCTAAATTGCAGTTTTAATATATTGTTTTAAGGCGGAGTGAATTCTTCCAGTGTGCCGCCATACTTTTGAAGTAAAATAAGAAAATGTATGATTAGAAGTGTTTTCTTAATATTTTCCAATTTCAGACAGTGTATCCTTGGCTCCTGAATGATATCTGAGCAGGAAAAATCCTTTTTTGAATCATTCGTTCGCCAAAAAGCCGAGAGACACAGGATAATAATCTAATTTAAGAGCAAGGTAGGAACCGGAAAAACAAGGAGTAATTTATGACGCGATGGCCAACGGCATAAGGAGAAAAGGAAAGAAGCGCGAGAGGAAGGGCGTATATCTATAACGAAAGTAGAAGAGAGCATAAGAAGAGAGAGAGAGAGACGGAAGAAAAGCGCACAGAGGCGATCCCCGCCAATATCCGTAGAGCCGAAACGGAAGCTCGATTCCTTTCTATCGTCGCGTCACCGAATACGTGACGGAACTCGGCAAGTGCGGGGCGACCGGGCCGCCTTCCATGATGGAGCATTGTTCCATTTCGCTGGCTACACTACTCATACTCCCCCGCCCGCGGACGCCGCCAGGCAGCCAGAGGATAGAGATACGGCCCTCTGAATCTTTCCTTTACTCGCGAGCGCGAGAGAGCCGCAGTGATTTCGCGGTAAAAGAATTCCGATATTGCTATCGTGGCCCTTTCACGATTTTTAAGGAGATGGAAGAGATTGAAAAAAGGGGAAGGGGGCCGAGGGGGACGGGGGGGGGGGCTAAGACTTACTCGGACCCAGTACCCTTTCCTTGTTGCGACCCCGACAAATTGCATTACTGGCGTAACCGCTGCTCGTCGAGCGGCGCGCTCTTATTATTGATGATAAGGATGCATTGTTTCGGGTTACGGAACGATATGTGGGAGTGCGGGTTGCTCTTAAAAACGTTGATTTTTAATTAACTACATCACGGGAGCTTGCAACGCTCCGAATGGAATAATCAGATATCGCATTATATTAAAGCTCTTAATATTTCCCTCGCGCAACTATAACTATCAGAGTACTGCGAAACACCGCGTCGCAGGCAAATTGCGCAATAAACCAGAAGAGCGCGGCTGGCGCTCGTTTTTGAAAACCGCGCAAGGGAGGCGCCGGACCGCTAATGCGATAATTCGGAAAGGTCCGGTCTCGTTGGACTCGCCATTAGTGGACTCGGCCCGGCGATCGCAGGACCTTGAAATTTTGCCGGCCAGGCCGCGATCTATTAATTACCGGGCCTGCACTTAGGACGCGCTCGCAGCTAAGTGCTGCTGCGCTATAATGCAGCGCGTGTCTGCATTCGCTGAGTGGATCGTAAGGGACTGCCGAGCGAATTTCGAAGGTCCGGGGACGTTCTTGGTATCGATGCGGCGACCTTTTTCAAACGTCAATTTTAGGTTACGTAAGATTTAGTTTTAGTTACGTAAACAATGCAAAAGTTAGGACGGCTGTTACCGTTTAACTTTTATTTAAATGGGATTTTATACTTCTATTTCGATCCTCGTTGGAAAAACTCTCAAAGATTCATCATCGCTTAATAATTGAATTTTACAGCGATCGGTTTAAATAATATGCAATGCACAGCCGAGAAAAGTACAAGTTATCCGGAAGATTTTTTTTAACTTTGACATCCCCGAGAAGCGAAGTTTCGCGAAGACAAAAGAAAAAGTCTTAGATGTCCGATATTAGGCGACTATGCCTTAAGTCGATTCTAGGACGAGTTTTGAAACAGAGTAATGCTGGTAGCGAACTAATCAGAGTTCGCGTAATACTCCGCCGCTTCTAAAGAAGCGACGTACAACTTCAGCAGCGAGCCGAAAGAAACTTATGCTCGAAAACTCGTCGAACTCGACGTGCACTGCGCTTTGTTCCCTTGATTCTTCCATATCTAGCAGCTTAACCTATTCCGAAGAGGGAAAGGAGACAGGAGTACTTGTTACAACGTCCGTTCCTTAATGCTCTGGCTCAACAACTTGAAATCAAGTTTGCGGCGCGAGCATTAAGAATTCGTTTAGTATTCAGAAGTCCAATAGTTTTGTTTCGAATTGAGTGCAGTGCAAAAATAAATTTTGATTTCCTCGCTAACTGTTTAATATAAAGTTAGTGATAATTACACGAGTAATAAATCATGATATTGCGCGATAAATTATATTTATCAAAGAAATAAAATCGAAATGACCTTGCGTAAATAATACGCAAATAATAAATTTATTATAAACATTTAAAGCGTACAATGATAAATCATTACGTCAAAATTATAAATTGTACAATCACATTCCGAAATTAATTTTTCGTACGTGAGATTCATTCGTCAATAAGTAATATTTTACAATTTCAGAAGATTCTTCTTTAATCGCAGCTTGACGCTGACGCTTCGACATTATTTTACTTGCCCGAGTGCAACTCGAGCAATTTACCACGACTTTTTTTCTCCGTATTCTCGAACGTGCATTTGCATATAAAAAACATATAAAATAGCTCAAAAAGCGTTACACACCGAGCATTTCCCGGCACTCAGTCGAAAGCTCGGGCTCAAGAAAAACTTGGCTGAAATTGGGTCAAAAATGTCCCTCACTATAGAAAAGAGATCGCTCGCCAGGCGAAGCGCGAACGCGACGCGGAGCCTCGATACCCTCTTTTCTTCCTCGCGGCGCGGGGGCAATCTTTTTGCTTCCGGGCCGCCCCGCGAGAAAGTTGGAGAAACGCTTTCGTCGTATTTTCTCGCAGCCGCGGATGTCTTCCGATAGCCTGGGCCGCTAACTTTGTTGCGCCGCGCCGCCGCCGCCGCGCGCAAAGAGCTGCCGAGCTCTTACGAACAACAATATCGCCGCCGAGTGAAATTCCCGGACCGGCTTCCGCCGTACCGGATAGATATAAACCGCGAGAGTTTCCTCCGCCTAGTCGTTCCGTTTTTTTTTTTTTTTTTTCTTTTTTCGGAACCGCGCTATCTCTTTCGCTGCGCGCAGCCGAGATTTTTAGGGCCGAGCTGAAATTTTGACGGTTTCGCCCGCCTGACGCTCCAGGCTTCTTTTCCGAAGATTTATAACGCGGGATTTTTTCGTGCACCGTTTTGTGCCGGGACTTCTGAAAGACTTAATATCGACGACTGTATTAGGTGCTCTAGTTTGTCATAAAACTGATATTAGAAAGAATTTAATTGCGTTATATTTCGTTGATCTAAACTTAATGTAATGGATTGCTTACTAAAACAATTTTGGGGGGAAGGGTGATTTCATCATTTATTCACAAAGAGCATCATAATCAAGCTCATAATGTGCATAGTGTACAAAAGCTAATCGGTTTAAATAACAAGCTTCACTGTCTAATAATGACGTGGGAAGTACATTATAGGGCTTTCAAATAGCTAAAAAATTTCACATTAATATTTCATTTACATCAATCACTCTTTACCAATTATGCAGATACAAAACAAATTTATACGAAACAAAAATACCTCTTAAACCATTCGGAAAGTAAAAAAAAAAATTTGTTAAACTTTCGTTGGAAACCCGGAAAAACACTATCCGCCTCTCGGAAAGTAAAAAAGTCTCAAGGCGTCAAGCACGTCGCTGCACTCGGAGATCTTTCTCCGAAGCTACTTGCGCGCAGAGGAATATCAATGCCGCACGCGTGCGATGACTTTGCGCGCGCGGTGGAAGCCTTCCGCGGCATCCGCACATCCGCGCAAGAAGCACCACACATAACTTTCTCGCCCGACGAAAGCCGAAACTTCCTCGCGAAACTTTCCGCGGGGAAAAAATGCCGGGGCGGAGACGGGGGGAGAGCTAAACGCCGAAACAAATACGCGGCGCAAGTGGCCGATCGATATGAATAAGGAAGGCGAAAAAAGGGCAAGAAGCAAGCACCGCTATATGGCGAAGCGAATAAGTTGTCACCTTGTTCCCTGTTTTTTTGCTGCTACTTTAGAGTACTATTGTATACGAAGGTGGTAAGAAGTTTTTTGTTTTGTCGAATCTGTATACCTGTCCTTGAGGACTCTTTTTTATAATAAATTCTTTGATTTATTGGTAAGGACAATGAGTATTATTTTTAAATGTACTTAATTTATTTCTGTTTACTGTGTTGTTAGGAAAATTTTAGTTTAATATTTGTTTCGAATAAACACAATTTTTTCCGACACTTTTTATGATGTACATGAAATTTTACATCAGACACAATCGTCAGAAGAACCTTCGAAAAAACATTTTATGACTTTCAATTCTGAAAAAGAAGGTTTTATGGATTTAAAAAAAAAACTGATGACAATTGATCCGCACACTTAAAAAAAAGCTGTGCTTTTTAAAGGCTTTCGGCGATGTTGATGTTGATGTTGTTTCACCTTTAAAAGTGAAGTCAAACTTTTAAAATGTTTTTAAACATTTTTTCAAAATATCATACAGGCGATTGAATAAGTTTTTATAAACGGTTCTTTTAAAATCAGTATGAAACCTTTTATTTAAAATAATTCCACAAAATTCTTTTTTCCCTACATACCTTCTTATACAATATTGAATAAAACTTTAATTTACTCAGAAAAAGCAAATCAATAAACAATCCCTTTACCTAATGAAACGAATCTTCTAAAACGCCGAAGAGCCCGGAAAGCCCCCGATTCCCCGATTAGCATTCGGCCATAATCCTCCAAGGTCACTTATAAAAGCAGCCGCCGCTGTAAAAGGTGTATAAGCCCCGAAGAACTTATTTCATTAAAAAGTTTCACTCCCGCACGCACCGGCCAACGAGCCGAATCCGGCGCGCAGGAAAGAAATAAAGAAAATCCCCGGGGGGATACGCCCCCCCACCCCCCGTACCCCCTTATAAACAAATGAATTTCTACAAGTAAATGGAAAGCTACGTATAACGCGGCGGTGCACGGCGGCGAAAGCTCGAGCGAGAGCGAGAGCGAGCTGCGCGCGGTATTAATTAAACGGCATGAAAATTCATGGGGCAGCGGCGGCGGGGCGCACTTCTCGAGTAAGGCTACAACTGCAGCAGCACTTGACAGACGCAGCTGTGACACCGCCCAATGAAGATCGAAAACGGAAACTCTCTCTCTCTCTCTCTCTCTCCTCCTTACCCTCGGCGCTGTGTATAGGATTGAGCGGAGAATACTCGCGTACACATACAGTAAGTTTAGAGGCAAGCAGCCGACGTGATGAGAAAACTCGAGGAAGTTCGCGCCAAGCTCGAGACGTTAGTTGTCAATCAAGCCGCGCGCGCACTGCGGAGAGAGAGAGAGAGAGAGAGAGAGAGCCGAAATTTCTCTCTCGTTCGCAGCAACTCTTGCGGCGCAATATATATGCACTTAAATATACACGTACCGCAAGGAGGCAAGTCCTTCAGCTTTTCTCGCGAGTCCCCCCCAAAGACCAACTTTCGACTAGGCGCATTGAATTACGTTTAAGCATTGTCCCACGTGGTAAGAACTCCGTCTGCCCTCAACGCCTTCTTCCTCTTTATCTGGGGTTTGAAAATTATTTTTTAAAAAACGCGGGCAAAGTATCGGACGATAATCGAAAAGTGGTAATGTAATATAATAACTTATTTAAAAACTTGATAAAAGTGGTGATTATAAAGAATATTAAACAATCCAGTAGAGATGTAATCGTAAACAGTTTAAAATTTCTTTTAGCGTTATTTCGCGTAGAACAAATAGTCCAGTTATACTGCAAAATACGTATCTTGTACTTTTGTAGTTCCCAAAATTTTGGCGCACTGAAAACAGCGGGCTTTCCGCTGCCTCCGTATAATATTACGCGCGAACTCGCGGGGTCAGGTTTAAATAAATTTGCTAGCACATACTTGTATGTTTAAAGAACATACATAAAATTACTTCGCGCATGAATTTATGCGCGAATGATAATATAACGTTATTATAATGGAGAAAAATATTTAAACATTATTCACGGGGGTCTTTAACTCTGTCGATCTATAAAACTTATTTTCTTCTCCATTAACTTTCTGTGTATTATACTTTCGGATCAAAGCGTTGTTAAATAGAACCCACAAACTATTATCAAATTACTGAAGCTCCCATAGTTTTAGTATTATCTTAAGTTCGATACTAGACTGAGCATTCTACTATATAAACCTGAATATTGAGGAAAGTGCTAAATAATAATAACCAGTTTGTAACGATGAATGCTACAAGTGTTATATAAATTTATCAGAATTTCTTTATACTCTTTTGAACGAAACTAGACTAAATTAAATTTGAAAATTTTCTTGAATAACTAAATTCAAAAATCCAGAAGTGTGCACTGCAATCGAACCGTATGCCCAGCAGCGCTTCATAATTTTTCTTCGTCCAAACTTTTATAAAAATTCAAGCCCCGAAAGCTTCCATAGCCGTGGAGAATTCGAGGAAGAGAGCAGCTCCCGGCGTCTCCCGGCATATCGGAGCCGGCCAAGGCTTCGAAAATGTCATTGTTCGGCGTCGAAAAACCACCGGCGCCACACAGCAGCGGCCGGGCTATCGGAGAAATTTAAATTCAACTTCGGGGGCCGAGGCCGGATTTCCGGGCGAGGCTGGGAAGAGAGAGGGAGAGAGAGAAAAGGGCCGGCGCTCGCGTCGCTATTCGATTAGCCGTAGCGCGAATCCAATTGACGGCCAGCGCCAATTATCGACACGGCCCCGGCCGATTTTTTACGGGCGACCTTTTTCCAACTCTTCGGGATATAAGCTAATGCCGTTATCGGCGCTCTTTTTCAACGATCCGCCGCGGCGTTCTCGTGTCGACGCAATGGAATTTTCTTACGGCATTTTCGTCTCCCCTGGCGGTTAGCTTTTTAGTTGATGATTCTTTAATTATTATACCGGGTGAATGGATTTTGGCGCGGCAATTTGCGCGGGCGCAGAGGAAGTCCAGGTTAAAAGGCTTTTTGGGACGTTAATCGAACGTAACGCGCTGGTCAGCGGGCGTGTAATGTTAATGGGACTTTGTAAACGGAGCCTTGGCGATAATGAGCTTACGTGTATGCTTCTTTTGTAATTGACTTTCGAGTTGAGCTGGATCTCAGAGCGAGGACGAAGTGGATCGAATTAACGAGGGCATTGATAAGCGATGTGGAGTATGCTAATAAAAGCGCAATTCAATTTTATAATTTCTATTAGAAAAAATGTGATTCTCAAATGAAGTTGAACAAAAGCTTATTTATTTATATTACTATCAAACAAGAATAAAGATGCTACTGGTTTCACCATCTAATTGGCAGTAAAACTAAACACACGCACTCTTCTTGTCTTTACTCCGACGTTTTGGGGTTGAAAAATAAAGTTTTATTTTCGCAGTGAATATTTTAAAATTTTCAATGATCAATTGTAAATTCAATATTACGAAGAAAAATTTATTCCAACAAACGCACAAGTACTTTGAAATAAAATTTGAATTCAAAGTTAATTAACGAATTCTTGAAATTCTTCCACTTTGTTTTATGATTAAATTAAGATTTTATGAAGCTCATCACAATTCAATGGCAAAAATGTTAAATAATTTTATGTAGATTTTACGCCTTGTTATTGGCCATTGAAGTACTTTGTTACAAATGTGGACACTGACATGCGATAGATGTTGAAAATATTCATTTACTCGATTGAGACGTGTTTGAAATTTTTGTCCTGTTCATCGATAAACGGAAAATGTAAAAAAAATATACATTTAAAAAATTGCTGTACTGATAATCTCACTTTTAAATTACTACACGTTTTTCTCCGAAATTAAAAAGTAGTTTTTGTATTCAAAGTTGATATAACATTTTTTCTATATTTTAGTTAGTTTTGATGAATATCTTTTTTGATGATTAATATCAAAAATTTCTGAAAAAACAGTAGTAATAGAAAACGTACACGGAGAAAAATACCTCATTAAAAATTAGTATAGTCTATCCTAATCGAAGGACAAACTTGCACTAACTAGAAAAATTACTATAAAATATACTAAAATTTAAATTGATAGAACTCTGGTAAAAATTAATATAGTTCTATCAAATTTTACGTACATATTATAATAACTTTTCTGCATAGTGCAAGTAGATTCTCACTATAGACAATATTGCAGGATCTCTTTTTGTCGAAAATTGTATTCATTTTACTTAACATCGTGTACATAATAAAATCTTCATTTATTTAGCGCAATAGTATCTAAATTTCTCGTGGAACAATGAAAGAAGGCAAGCAATGCATATCGTTGCGCGCGGAGCAGCGAATCCACTCGGTCGAACAAAGCCCCACATTTCGCAAAACTTAAACAAGAGCGAACCTGACTATTATATCGGCGAAAATTCCGTATCCCTTAACTAAACCCATAATTTCCCGCATTAAACAAATACACGCTTCGCGCAATTCACTTTCACTCCGATAATTGCGCGGATTCGTTTCGCGGCCGGCGAACTTTCCCCTAAATCCGACTTTCCGGCAACTTGAACCCTCTGCCTCCCCCTCCGCCATACAGTCGGGCAGCGGGGCTATTCAGGCTCATTCATAGGTGGCTCGCGGAAGCGTTTATCTCTCTCTCTCTCTCTCTCTCGGGGGGAGGAGGGTCGCGACTAAATTATGATACGCCCGGCCATTGTCCGCCGGCGGCAAATCGATGCGGAAAATATGCGTGCCGGAATTTTCCGGCGCCGCGCGCCTCGTGATGGAGTTGATCGCGTGTGTGTCGATAACGATCGTCGATAACGTACTCTCCCCCCCCCTGGCTTAAATGTCCGCGATCAATTCGTTTTCCGGCTAGTGAGAGAGAGGCCGACTCGGCATTCGCGCATTCGCGTCCAGCTCTGTCGCTATACATCAAGCCTCGACTCGCGCGAATGACGGCTCTGTATACTATATACGCCACGGGGGAGGGCACTCGAGGGAGCTCGGATGTCTGGCAGATCGTCGATTTTATCGATCGATTTCGCGGATTATAATTAAGTTGATCGCCGAGCATTCGGGGGGATTTGTTTCGCTTCGTCGACGTGATTATTATCAATGACTAATACACCGATCGCTTTTATTTGCATATGGCGCTTCGCTTGTTATTCGGGTTTTCGAATTGCCGCGGCGGCCAGTCGAGCCGCTGATGCTACAGATTATAAAATAAAAATGGCTGGCCAGCTGTTATCTAGAATTGACGAGTGTCGAAATTCCGCGAGTTCAAATGCCATCGAATGCAGTGGAGAGCGATCCAAGTGGATTGATTAACTAAAAGAACATTAAGCCGAGCGAAACTTGCGCTCAATTAGCCTTTTAAGAACCAAAAAGCCGTTTCTTTAATTTTGTTCATCCAATTTTATTGCCTGGACACATTTATTTACAACAAAGCAATTATATCGGCCTCCAAAAACTATGTACTCGACAAGTGACGGGGTTTAAAATTCACGCCCGGTACATTATCAGGTCTAGAATGTGATTTTAAGCGGTGATGAAACTTGAACTGCGAATCATTCGGAATACGACGATTGACCCTATAGGCCGCGTGCACCTGCAGCTACGTACGCTATTCAAGTTCATTCATACCGTAGCGTTTATGTAGTTCGTAATAGTAGCCCCTGCAGCGATATAGCTTAAAATACATACCTCCGCCTGGATATGTCATTTTAAAAGATGGGAAAAGCAAATTTTCACGCCTTTTCTTATAGCTTTCTGAAAAAGAAAAGTATTTCGATCGTAGTCAATGTTCGTTAAAAGGATTTTTTTGCAATTTAGAAAAAAAATCGTTACTCGCCCTCAAACTATATTGTACCTCCTTTTTTTAAAATTCAGTTGCGAAACTCATTCGTGCGAAACAGAGTAATCCTTGCACGAGCGGTCTTTTCTTTTCACAGGTTTTGGGCATAATGTAACGAACTGCAGTAGCGCGCGGCGAGGGTAAGATAAGGCGGCTATCGCTCCGCTGAGTTTGGACCTATAATGCGAGCTATCCTACGCACTGGTCTGTAAAAGGTGAGCCGAGCTGCTGCAGTAACAGAAAAATGGGCTTTAACGCTTTGCCTGGAAATATTATAAGCTTTTGATTTTTTTTAAATATAATATTTATACCTATTTACGTACTTCCCTCCTTTGAGTATTTGTGTTACGATTTTGCGAATTAATCGTTGAAATATATATATATATATATATATAATACGGAGAAATTTATTGAAAATTTCATTGTTGCGATAACAAAAATATTATCCGCGCAATAATTTTCCAAGAACACTTGTAAAATAAAATTTCCAAATGTTTATCGATAAGGGATTTGTTAGCGAATTTCAAATGCGGAATGTATATACTTTAATAACAAAAATGCGTTTTTGCATTTTCAGTTGCGCAATTATTATAGATATAATATTCCTTTTCTCTTAAAAATACAATTTTTATTATTTTTCTCCGATTCATTAATCTTTCGATAATTAATTAGTATTCTCCTTTACCAATGGAATGCCAATAAACCCGGACGGTCAGCCGCCAGCTATAGATATATGCGGTAATAGAATAACGGTAATTAATAACCCGTGACAGCAAAGATTTTTTTAAAGGAAAGGTAAAAAGCGCAGTAATGATTGGAAAATGAATGATATATAGCTAGTTTACGAAATATTTAATTTTTTTAATATTAAGTTATATTATAAACAAAAAAGATGAATTTCTCATTTGAATTACGAAGAAGAATATTAAACAAAGCTTTTAAAAGTTCATTATCGTTCATATCTCATCACAGCGAAAGAGTTTTTTTAAAAGCATTGTAAATTAATTATAGACAGGTAAGTAGAAAGTAATAAAATTTAGATGCCATAATTATTTTTAAATGTATTATAATGCAGTGAATTTAAATTAAGATTTATTTTTTATTATTATATAATGTACAGTCATTTCTAATTAGCAAATTTAATATTTAATTTATTAATAATTTATTATTTTCCACTACAAATTATTAATCTACACTGTAACGAGGGGGGAAACCTGCAAAAGAAAAAATAAATTAATAAGTAATGGATTAAAGGGGTAATGTTTATTTAAAATAAATGTAAGAAAATAAGGAGCGATACACAAACCTTCACCATCCTGTGTACTCGACTC
>JAWWML010000052.1:17062337-17167759 GCA_035047165.1 Ormyrus rosae | reverse complement strand
GACAAGCGCAATGAGGTTGCAGATTTTGTAATCGCGAGGAAGAAGATCCTTCGCGAAAGGGGACCGGCCATTCCGTGCTAATAGTTAGTCGTATACAGACGTATATTCGCTTTTTCGCTCTTAGCCGCCATTTTGGCAGATTTTGTAATAGTCGTTAGACTAAGTTCAATTTTGTTGAAATTTTGATTGTGTTTTGGAGCCGAAGGAAGTAATGGTAACA
Source organism: Ormyrus rosae (assembly GCA_035047165.1). Lineage (NCBI taxonomy): Eukaryota > Metazoa > Arthropoda > Insecta > Hymenoptera > Ormyridae > Ormyrus > Ormyrus rosae. The sequence continues at coordinate 17,167,539 of JAWWML010000052.1, read as the reverse complement.
ATTTAATTAAATAAATTTGTTTAATTTCTTTTATTTTAAATTATATTTTTTTATTATTTAAATATTTTAAATATTTTCCCCTCCATTTTCGCCAGACTTTGACCCTTTTCAGGTGCCAGGTTTATTTTACAGGAGCCAGGCTTTATTTTCAGGTGTCGGATCTTTTCTTTTAATTACAGGAGCCAGACATTTTTCCCGAATTTTTACAGGTGCGGATTTCCCTTGGGATAGTGATTTTAGTTCGCGATTCGCGGTTCGGATAGTAATTGCAACGGTTCCGGTTCGGAGGTTTTATTTCTTATTACAGTGAATTCGTGCTTTGCGACCCCCGCGCTTTGGATCCGGTGAAATAAAGTGTTTTTAATTAATTTTCGCGAAGGAAAATGGTCGCAACACATATGAAACACATATACCCGTTTAAAAAGAAAATTCTATCGCCCCTATTACATCCTCTTATTAAATCTTTATAATTGTCAAGGAACACCTTTAAAAAAGCTTTTCCAACGCATAGAAACTGTATTCCACCCCGTTTATAACTTAGCAGGAAAGAATCCCTTACATAAACACTTCTCGTCAAGCGCAGCTCCCGCCCGAAACGACGCTTCCCGCGGGCAATAAATAAAAATAAAAGCAGCATAAACAGGCCTCGTGGCATAGCAGAGCGCGAAAGCGGTGCACTCGTCGTCGAAACGAATTACACACCCGGTCCCTCCCGTGCAACGAGTCGCGCTCGGCTCGGCAACATTATATCGTTTCAAACGAAATGCCCTCTCGAGCGGCTCGTTGTGACCCCGGGCCAAAAATCTCCTTCCAATAACACCCGCGGGTCCAAAATAGAGAGAAAGAGGCAGTGACACCGGGGCTCGCGGTCCCCTCTCACCCCCCACCGCCCATTGTTCGCTCATTATAATGATCTCGGCCGCACGCTCCGCGTGTCCGTAACTGGCCGTCTGTACGCGCGCACACAGCAGCGAGCCCCGAGACAGAGAGAGAAACGCGTGTTCGTGCGCGAGACAGCCGATGATGCATAGATGCTGTTGACACGTCGGAACGTCAGGCTCACGCGACCTCTCCACAGTCCTCTCTCTGTCTCTCTCTCTCTCTCTCTCTCTCTCTCTCTCGCCACGTCTCGCGCGAACTCCATTATGTACCGGCGCTGCTGCAGCTCTGTGCGCCTCGAATTGGGACAATAACCACGAGAGAGAGAGAGAGAGAGAGAGAGGGTCGCCGCTCGCGTTATAATTATTGGTCGGTCTTGAAGCTAAACAATCGGGACTAAGAGGGCCGGGGGGGAGGGAAGGTTCTGGCGTCGACGCCGCCGTCGGTGCAGCGGTGCGCCACCTTACGCCGATGATGCGAGCGCCGGGGCGCACTGCACGCGCCAGCGGAGTGGCGCCTCGTTATAATTGATCGAAGGCGCACGCGAGAGCCCATCGACGTTAGGCGCGCGCGGGTCGTATCGTTCCTCCCCCCGCCGCAAAGCGATGCTCGATCGGAGATAATGAGCGCGTTAATTTGGCCTCTTTTGTCTTTGACGCCGTGGAAATTGGCAGACTAATGGCGATCGATTTGTCGAGGGGGACTCTCGCGCGCGCGAAGATTGGGATTTCGCGGGAAACGTGGCCCTGATATCGGACATTTTTTTTTTTCGCGGGGGCAGCTTTTCGCGATAAAATAAATCTGTCAGCCGTGACCGCGCCGCAGTTTATTTTGACGCCGAGCTGCTTGTCGCCGAATGGACTCTGCGGCGTAGATATTTTATTTAAAAACAAAACAAAAAAAAAAGAAAAGAGCAAACTGCATTTTTCACCCTATTTTCACGAGAATATATAAACTAAGTTAACAAATTAATTGCTTTTGGGCAGAATTTACAGCTGAAAATACCGAGAGAGCCATTATAGACCCAACAGAACGGTAAATACGAATCGCGAGCATTTGAAGCTTAGCCCGAACGCGCGTCCGGCCTCGAACAATAAAAGGAACATCGCCCGCGCCTCCGCATTACCGCGCTCTCGCGCGTCTCTGTCGGGCCAGTCCGTTATTAATTTAGCCAATTATCGGCGAGCCCTCGATACGCGCGTCGGCGCACCCCGAGACATCATATCCATCCCGCGGCCTTTAACGAGCCTCGCAAAGCGATCGCTGATTACGCGCAATATATATCTCTCCGCGCCCACGGTGACAAGTGCGTTTTAGCCAAGCGTAATGCGCGAGATCTATGTCCGTTGCGTTACGCTCCGGCATTGATGTATAGGGGAGAGAGAGAGAGATATAGAGAAAGCTGACCGAGCGCGCGGGCAAGTATGTAACCAGCGACGACAGCTTTCAGCTTTCAGCTCTCCGCTCTCTCTCTCTCTATATTCGCTCTCGTGAAAGGCCTTCGTTACGCGTCTCCGGCGCGTTCGTTCGTCCCCCGGATTCTTGCGGAGCATCTCTCTCTCTCTCTCTCTCGCGCAATCGGAATTTCGAATTTCATTTCGGCGCCGCTCGAGAGCCGCGTTACGTTATTTCCCGGGAAGCGAGTACGCGCCTCGCGAGCTTGTTTTGTTTTTTTTTTTTTTACAAGTGTCGGGCCGCTGCGAGAGATTTTGCGCATTTGTATACTTTTTTTGTTGAAACGCGCGTTTCGTTTCGCTCGGATAAGGGACTCTCGGCTCTCGATGATATTCCGTGCGAACGGCGAGAGAGGGATTTAATTAAATTTTATGAAGCGCGATAAAAATTCACGCGTTGTATAACGCCGCGTCGAAAAATTGGGCTTCATTTCCTACGAGCCTTATGTTAACGCGCGCGAAGCATTCTTCGTATGTATAGACGCGCGGTGCGCAATACGGCTTATAAATTTTAACTCTCTGCCCGCGGTGGCATTTATAATTTATCGTCAAGTTTTATAGGATACGCGCGACGATTCGGGACATTTAAAATTTCCCATTGAGAGTCTGCGATTGTACTTGAGTAATTTTTTGCTATCTCGCTAGAAGGACGATAAAAGAAATTCCGTTTTAATAAATTAATTAATTTTTGTTTTATCCTTCGACACGATAATTTTTGAATAAGAAATATTTAGAAATCAATATCGTTTATCGCCATATTTACATGCACTTTACTTTGATTGTCGAAATGGAAATTAGCGCCTCGATCAGCACCTTGTTAGTACGTCGCACTAATTGCAAAGTATTACCGAGCAGCGGTGAATTATTGAAAATCTAAAAACACCAATCTATATATAAACCATCGAGCTATAAACTCGCTGAAAAATAAGGAAAAACCGCGCGCCCGCCATTAAGCGCGACGTCCCTCCCTATAACGCCCGGTAATTCTTTCAGCTGATTCGAGCTCACTCGAGCGAGCTCCCTCTGTCTGGGGCGACATTCCGCGTGTCGCGATCACGATCATCAGCGCGTGCAGGTATAACGTACACACGGGCCGCATAACTGCAAGCTTGCACGCCGGGCCACGGTTCATTACAGCGCGCAGCCCTCTCCGACGCTCTAATTTGCAGACTTTGACGCTGACAGGCCCGAGTGTATGCGCGTGGGTGTGTGTACGTGCGCGTCTCGCTCTATATAGCTCTGTCATCGAGCAGAAGGACTGTGTGTACATCGTATGCGCGTATGTAGCGTGTGCTACTCTGGCTCTCTCGGGCTGTCCACCGGGCCGATTCGATCGGACGCTGACTGTCGCCGAGCGTTTAAGGAGAGGACCGACGGGCTGCGTGATGCGCTGATAAAATTAGAGCTGATGGTGCCGTGGCTTACGGGTGTATGATGCTTTGACGACCGGCGAAAGTTTTCTTCGGGAATCGGTGTCGGTGAGGCGGATTGGGATGAATTATTTGTAATTGCAAGTGGAGATTTTACGATTAATAATTTCGTAGTCGAGCAAAATGTGTTATTCAATGTAAAAATTCGATTATATGAAAATTCATAAATTCATGTATCACTGTATTTGAAGAATGAATCTCAACTTTTTTTTGCGAAATTTAAATTCAAATTAAGCCTAATCAATGCAACGGTTTGAAAATGACAAAATTTTCTACTTTCAAGTATTCATTAGCGAAGAAATAATAGGAAATAAAATAAATGCTCATATTTCTTCTAATCGATAAATTTCTTTTAAATTTCGTTTAAAGTTAAAAATTTACTACTGCCTCGACAGCCTTTAAAGTCTTTATACGTTACCGAAAATATATAGATTTGATTGGGCTAATTCCACTTCGCCAAAATTTCATCAAGATATACCCAAGCTTCGCGCAGCAAAACCATAAGCATCGAAAGCTTCAGCACTATATTCATTACCGCATCCCAAACTCCGAGAGCAGCTCATTGTCCTATCAAACTGACCACTCGGGCATTTATATATAAGTCCCGGAACTATTCCGGCGGTCTTCCCCGCCCCATAAATCGGAACGGGCGGCGCGACGACTTCTCGGCCGCGCGCGGCGTCAACGACTTGCGGGGGGGAGGGACCGGTCCTCCGTCGCCGGCGCGCGCGTAATACAAAACGGCGTTTTATCGCCCTCGAGCCTGCGGGGCATTATCGAGTCTCTCTCTCTCTCTCCTCGCGCGCTTATATATAATTGCCGCGTCGCGCGTATAGCCCGCGGGTATTAATTATTATACGCGTTTGAATTCCGGCGGGTTATACCCCGGCCGCCAGCAGGCGGAATAAAGCGTCTTATTCAGCGGCAGGACGCGGAGGAGGAGCGATACGATGGGGCTATTACCGGGGCCTCGCCGGGACAATAATGCCATTGTCTCGCGCGAGTCGCCGCCGCCGCCGCCGCCGCCGCCGCCGCCGCTGGCGGCAGCTTGTGCATAGGCGTATAATAGCAACGAGGCGAATGAATGCGTTCGCGCGGGTTTATATATAAGGGCGGAGGGATGATGCCAGTCCACTTATATATACATATATATTTCGCGGCCACTCGAGCTCCTCGCAAGACGTGCGTGGCTCCGTCGTCGAGGAGTCGGGAGATCCGAGCCTCAATTGCGCCACTCGCGGAGACGCGCGGGGGATCTGGAAAATCGGAGTGGTTTCCCGGAAGCAGGCTGCCGCCTGCTCTGGACGTTTAGTTCTGTTAACTCGAGATATTCACGGCACTGTATTTATTTGTTAGTCTTAGGGCCGGGATTTTCTTTTGTGAACCCTTTATTTTCAGCACTGAGCACTTGCGATTTTCCGCTGCGTTCCAGCACCTTTTGTCGGAGTTATCGCGATCTGTGCCGTAAGTGAAATTTATCGACATTATCCGCGCGTATAAAATAAATGTATAGAACATTAAGGTATCGCCGGTAGTTTAATAGTTAATAATACTTGCCAAGTAAGCGCACAAAAATGTTATTGAAAATTGCCTCATATTTTCTCATAAGTTAGTGTTATGCGCTCCAAAACTTTATAGTTGATTGTAAAATTTTCTATAGTTATAGTAAAAAGTTACGGGTACGTATCATAAAAGAGTTCCCTTCTGTGTAAGAAACTTTTCCATGCGTTCCGTAAAAAAATTCGTATTTTATAAAAAAAAAATAATAATAATAATAAAACTTTAAAAAATAATGCAAAGGATTATACTAAATCAAATTTCATCTCACTTTTCTTTATTTAAAACGTTCTCCCAAATAACTGATAATTAAAATATTGATTTAAAAGAAATCTCAATAAATTAGGAATAAATGCATTAATTAATATGATGTAAACTGTTAATCAGGCATATTTTTTAAGAAATAAATAATGATTATTAAAATATTTTTAATAAATTCCACATTTTATACAATTATATTGTTTTATTTAAAAAATAATTTATACAAAATAAATACAATTGATAAATTTTTTATAGTTTGTTTTAAAAAAAGACCAAAACTCATACTTTAAAGCTTAAAATCATTTATGATGTTAATATAATAATTGGTTAAAGACAAATAAGTTTAATTAATAAGAATTGCGACACTAACGATTTTCGTAAGTAGAGTTAAAACGTCGGATGAAATAAAGCAATTGACAAGAAAACCATTAGTGTAATTCTTATTATTTAAAATATTTTAACAATTAAATTGCTGCATGCATTCACGTTGAAGCTACGTAGCATAGAAAATGGTATTTACACTTGATAGTTTATTTCTTAATTTTCCCGTCAAGCCGGAAATAGAATTCAGAAAAGTACTATTAATTAAAATTATTTTTTGCAGTCTCTAAGAAATTATCCTTTATTCACCTAATTTACGTACACCGGCAGCTAAAACACAGACTGTAATGAGTAATCAATTTCACACAGAAATCGCTATTTGTAAAGCTTCAAACGCACGATACTTCCAGAGTTATCGTAATCTTTTCAATCTATTTTAAATTAAAGCAAAGAGTAATTTTCGATACGAGTGCGACAAAGTGATTGTATCCTCGTGTGGCCGTTTTCGCTCGAGCAAAGTGAGGGGAAAAGGCAAACACGAGATTAAAATTACTTTCTCGCTCGTGTATCGAACAATATTTTTTTGATAAATGTATAAAGTGAGTTTTGCTCACGACGTATCAACAAATATTTTCAAAAGTTCTACTTTTACATATTCAATAACATAAGTGACAAGTTTTAATGTTTAAACTACATAAAAAATGAACACCTATGAAAATTAGACAAATGTGTTTTAAGATTAATATACATATTTAAATTGACTATAAATACTAAATTAACAAACCAAAATTTTTCATACAATTCTATATTATAATAAGTGAAAATCTCTAAGTATGTTTTAATCATATTTGTCAAATTCGGTTTTAAATAACGTTAAGAATAGTCTGTAGAAAAAAATAATAATTAAACTTTCGTTGAAAAGCTTAATTTCACCGGAATTATTTAAAGAACATTAAAGAATGACAGCTCTATAATGTTTCACAACTATTTTAAGCAAATTTTAAAAAATTGTCGTTTTTTAGTAAATAAAGCAGTCTTTATCAAAGACAATATGACGTCTGTTTCTTATAATAACACTATCTCACATTTCTTACATTAGTATTAATATCCGTTTTTGGAATGAGTATTTTCTTACTAAAAAGAACCGTCGGTCAAAAATAGCTGAACAAACTTCTATGTTAAATTAATAATAAAATCGTCTAATTGCTTGTTGGTGCTTGTCAGATCAATTTTCAGTTTTTTATTTTTTGAAGAATCGTTTATCGGTCTTTTCTTGGAAGGTGACGTTTTTGGAAATACTTCAAGCTTTGAATGGCCTCCAAATCCATCAAAAGTTATAGAAGAATCTCTTCTCGAGTTCTGAAAAGAATACGTTTAATCAGTTATATAATTGAATCGGTAAAACTACTTATGATTAATTGGAAATTTATCAAAATTGTATACCGGTAAAGTTGAGTCAGATTTTTTAGAAAGGATTTTCTTTGATGATATTGTCCTTCCTCCACGTTGTGAAATTCTTTCTTTCAATCCTAAAATTCCTTTCGACTTTGTTGGCAAGTAAGGTGAGTTCTCTTCGTTTCCTATTGCGTTATTACTGCGTGACTGTAAAATAAAATCTTTAATCAATAAATGGCTAATGGCAAGTCCGTAAAAGAAAAATAATATTTACCGGAATAACAATAAGATCTGTGACTTCATCGTTTCCTTGTTTCTGTTTTTTACCAGATGTATCATGAATTTCAAATGAAATATCTATTTCTCGTTTTCGAGTTGTATTACTTTCTGGAACTACATCTGCTTTTACTGGTACTTCTGACTTGTTATCAAATTGTTTTGTTCCACTTTCAAACTTACTTAAACGTTTTTTCAAAACATCTCTTTCGCTTTTACAAATTTCTAAAGTATCCTCTAATTCCTCACTATAATTGATAAATGTTTATACAAAAATCATCTACGACGTATAAAAATAATAATTAAATATAATTTACATACATTCTTTTAATGAAATCTTCAGCAAAATTATCTCTCTCTTTTTTTAACGTTTGAATCTCTTGCTGCAACCTCTTCATATGAGATTTAGTTTCTCTTCTTTTATCTCTAAATGCACTTAATTCTCTAAAATGAAAATGTTAAATAAAATTATTGAATTGCTACCAAAGCTTACAAACTACATTAGATGAATTACATTTTTAAGATAAGTATTTAGCGTTTCTCTCTTCTGCGACTTATATTTGTTAATTATTTTTAGTAATCAAGTATATTTTGTATACTGGGCTGCAAGCCCGTTTTTCCAATAAATAAATAAATAAATAAATAAGTGTAAATAAATTTTAAAAATACCATTTAATTTAAATAATTATCTAAGTAAATTATGCATTATTATCACAAACCTTTTCAACATTGAAACATAAAGTGATAAAGTAGTAGCATCCGTCGTATTACTCAAGATTTTATCTACCTCATCACTGGTAGCACAAATAATATTTTTGATACTAAATGGAAATAAAAAATAAATGTATTAAGTAACTTAATAATTAATAAATAAGCATTTATAGAGTAGCATAGTTAAATCATTACTAACTTGTGGTATGTCTCCAATTGATTTTCTAATTTTTTCTTTTCTACCTGAAGGTGTTCATAGTCCTTACATTTGTCTTTGAAATATGAAGTCTGCTCTTTTAAAGCATGGATGGCTGAATTGATTTGAGTAATTTTACTTTCACGATCTTTTAATTCTTCACGAAGAGTACGAGTTTGCTTCTTTAAATCGGCATTGTCAGTAATATAATTTTTGCATTCAGTTTCTTTTAATTTTACTTGAAACATTAAACTATCAACCTTTTGTTGTAGACTAACTGAATCTTCTTTTATTACTTCTGAATTTGAAAAATTGAAATAAATTCTTGTTATCTTATCTCGACTCACTCTTTGTCGACATTGTGGACAGGTTTTAGATCTAGAAAAGAATATATATAATAAAATAAATTAATAATACTCACGCTTGAAAAATATTTTTTCACAATATATACATTCTTCATACAATAAAAAATTAATTGCTTGAACAAGTCATTGCATCAGACAATTTATTGAGATGAAAGTAAGTAATTATATCAGTGCAAAATGCAAAATAAATGAAAAAGAATTTTAAGACTTAATCATTTTTGTTACTTTGTAAGTCTTGAAAAAATTGGACAATGAAATTGATTAATCCAAACTTACTTATCGAGCCATAAATTGAGGCATGGAAAATGAAAGACGTGCCCACAGGGTGTAATGTGGATATCATTTGAAGGCTCCAATAAATCCTGACAAATAGCACACAAAACATTCATCTTGGTTTGCTATATTAAGACATTAAATAAATCAAAATGAAAAAATAATCTTGTCGACGAACGAACGATGTCGCGACATTAACGTCCAAAACTTTTCATTCTCGAAGAGTCATATTGCATAACTTTGAGACGCATTAACAAACGAGGAGATTCAATGCAGAATTTGATGCGTATTTTTGTCGAAAAAGATGCATAGAATCATGATAACAAACAAAACGAACTTTTAGAACCTAAAATTATAAAAATACAAGAAAAGCAACTCTCCCATGGAAAGAGAGCATTAAAGGTTAGGTTATAATCGAAAAACATAAAAAACGGTTATGGTGGCGCCCTCTGATTCGAAGTGTTTTACTATAATTATCCCGCCAAAATAAAAAATTAGAAAGTCAAAAAAAAATTGCTAGTCTAAAAAGTTTTAGGTAGTATTATTGTCTTACTAAAAATGTCAGTTTAATATTTGAATAAAAGCTATTCAAATTAAAAAATAAAAAGACAATGCTGTAATAATATATAAAATAGAAATATTGTCATTAATTTTTAAAAAATTGAAAAAAATAAATAGATAAATTTAAAAATGTTTACTGCGTATATGATCATATAACACGCCAAATTAATTTTAGGCACTTATTAATAAAGGAACGTACGATACTTTTTTAGGTAATTGTATAAATTTATATTTTAGGTTCACAATACTCTATAATATATTACAAAAATTTACACCAATTTTCTCCAACTTGTTTGGAATCCAATTCGCATAAAACTTATTTCATACTGAAAATAACTTTGAAAAAAATTTTTAGTGTATTTATATTCGAAATTTGTGTAAAAACGCGTTCGATGGCATCTGTAAAAATCTGGCACACATCGAAGCACGTGGGTGCAAAGAATGCATCTATTCTTATTCTTACGTATCTATTTACAATATTTACATGAAAGTTTATTATACTTTACGCAAGAAGCGGCACGAATCCAAATCGTGTATTTAAAATACTTTCTACAATTTTTAAAACTCTAAAGTTATTTAGACACCATAATTTAACTAGTGTATAGCGTTGAAACATGAATTAAAATTCAAGTTGTCGTGTTAAAATTAAAATGCATTAAAGTTACTTGTAGACTTTTACAAATACAATTTCCGTTTACTAAAAATAATATTGAGGCAGTAAAAACTCTAAAGTTAACATTAAAATTAAAAAAAAGCGCAGTGAATTAAGTGTCTTTTATTTATTACAATTAAACACTGTAATTTTTTAACAATTGTAAAACGATAAGCCCACTTATCTAAAGTAAGAACTTATCAGAAAGTATATTTTTATTTATAGGTTTTATTTTATCCTCTATTATTTAGTTTATAAAACTATTTTCATACTAGAAATGGCAATAATATTTTATGTTTAACATAAAATATTTATTATATTTAAAAACATAACACAGTTTTAAAACATCCTAATAAGAAAATATGTTAATTCTAAACTTTTTTATTTTATATTTCTTAAAAATATATGATTTAATTTTCAATTTAGTTACTTATTCATCACTAGTTGCACTTTATAACAAGAAAATAATTTAAACCATAAAAATTTAACTGAAATTAATGAAAAAGATTTTTCGAAAATAATCTTAAAAATCTTGTTTCAAATACGTTTGTAAACTATAATCGGCAGTGGTATACGTATATGTCTCTCGAAAAAAATTACCGTTTTTAAACTATTTTAATTTGCTGTAGGTAAAAAATACCTAATAACTAATATGCTCAATTTAACAATAAATTTTTTCGTTAAAATCCTAATATTCTTGTCGAAATAGAAGTACCATTATTAACAATTCGAGTATACACCGAGTCGAATTATTATCACCACTTAATTTATCTTAATTAACAATACTGCAAAAATCAAAGATCCTTTACTTCTACGGGGCTCCGAAAATTTAAAATCATAAAATTAATTCAATATAATACAACGCTACGAAATAAACATCTCGCAATCCCGCTCATAACGTTCCTCGTACATCCAGCACGTGACCTTCGATCAGGATTTTTTAACAGAAATATCCTTCAGCTCAAAGTCGTCCTCGTCCTCGTCGTTCCCGGTGAAGAACTTGGCGCGAACCCGTTCGCCGGCGGAGGTCGAGGCGCCGATCTCGACGGCGAGCCTCAGCTCGGGCGAGCTCTTCGACACGGCGAGCCTCTCCTCGTCGGCCTTGCGCTTCTGCGCCTGAGCCACCGAGGACCGATGTCGCTTCGCCAGGAACTTGGGGAAGCTGTTGAAGCGAGGCGCGCGCGACTTTTGGGGCTTCTTCTTTGCGGAACCGGTGCTGCTGCTGCTCGATCGCCGAGGCAGCGGCTGCTGGTGCTCGAGTCGAACCGGACACGAGTCCATGCCGCAGCAGCAGCTTCTGCTGGAACCTACTGGCTCGAAGCAGTGCTGAGGAGGCTCGGGCGGTAGCACTTCTTCCTCGATGCTTGTTTCCCGACAGAGGAAGCCTCGATTTATCGCGCCGCTTCGCGCGTCGAATATTGCTCTAAAACAGAATTGTTTTATTACTATAGATTTAATTGTCAAACGTTAATTAATAATTGTTCTCGTAAAAACAAAAACATTTTTAGTAAAAAGATTGATCGTACTCCGTTCCAAGGCAAGCTGTTTACGCCTCTCAAGAAAACACTTTTCTTATAATTAAAGTAAACTAAGACTATAATTACTGCGAGCGTCTCCTCAACTCCCCACTTCCACTGCGGACTCCATCTACCGAGACGACGTCGTCGTAATCGTCGTCGTCAAGCAAGTCGTCGACGGACGTCTGCCTGACGTCAATGCTGGGAATGTTGAAGGATCGCGTCTGCTGCAGCCGTCTCCTATCCTCGGCGGTAAGGTCCTCGGTCCAGTCGGCGCCGGGCACCGGCTCCGACTTGAGGTTCGTCGCGCTCGGCCAGGGCTGGATGCTGACCTTGGCCGACTTGGCCAGGGGGAAGAAGGGCTTGCGGGGCATCTGCTGCTCCAGCTTGTGCTTGCTCGAGAACATCTTGACCGCCTCGGCTAGAGCGCTCGTCGGTCGTCCGTTCGTCGCTCTTCCTGACTGGCCGGCTGGTGGCTGCTGCTGCTGATCCTGCTCCTGATCGAACTCGTCCAGATTAAGGACCGTTTCGCCAGAGTCAGAAGCCAGGCGACGAATCGGTTGAGGGGAGGAGCCACCCTGGCTGAAACAAATGGATCGACGTTAAGGGCTGCTTGCGACTTCGTGCAAAGTCAAGTGAAGTGCGAAAATTCATGCAAAGCTACAAAATCATATAATTTTCTTATTTAAGGAGCAAATGAATAATTTACAGTTTTAAATATTTATTTTTTATTACACAAAAAAAAAAGTATATTATAATTGGAAAAAAAATGTTGCACAAAATTTTTTTACTTATAAATAGATAATTAAAATAGTCATTCAAAGCTACTTTTGACATAGTCTTGAAACAATTATCGAACTGATTTATTTTTATATAGTAAATTGTTTGCGTAATTGTTTACGCAGTTTACTATAATACCGTTTGTTGCTTGCAGACGGACTGTCGTTGTGCACAGCTAAGCTTGCGCTGGAAGTCCGTGGGGTTCCAGTGTTTTCTTCCTCTTCAGCAATGTTAGGTAAAAACATTGTTTGCTTCTCTTCGGGTACGCTGAAGCAAAAGAAATTACTTCAATTTCTATTCTTTATCGAGAAACAATTATTTAACTCTGGTCAAGCAATTTGCAAAAGTCCGTAACGATTTAAAAGTATAGCTCAAAGTCTCAGATTTTGTTTCAGTAATTTTTCTGATAATAATCAGCTGATTTATGAAATTGTTTCTTCAAACAGTGGATAAAAAGCTTTGTTTTTATCGAGGACAATTAATCTCCAAATGTCTCGGAACGTTCGCAAATTTCTTTTTAACCACAGTCGGGGCGATTCAGCGTAAAGCGATTAAATCTCGCGGCGTATTTTTAAGCCCAGATCTAATAAAGAAGGCATACGAATTACTCACGTCATATTGGCGACGCTGCCGCGGTAAGTCTTTCGTTTGTAGGCGGCGGCGGCTTCGGTGTAGGGTAAAATTAAATTTTCCGAATCGTAATAGATGTCCTTAACGAGAGGCGGGCAGCGATTCATCAATGTGTCGACGCCCAAATACGAGACCTTTCACAGAGAGAAGTTAAATGTACGCGTTTGCGCGAGGCAACGCGAGGCAACACGAGCGCGCGCTTTCGCCCGCGGGCGAAAGAGCAGAGGCATTTGCATTTATATTTACCTACCTTTGTGTGACGATCGATCAGCCAGTTTAGCTCGAAATCCTCGTCGTCATCGCCGAACGGATTTATGAGCTGTTCCGCAACCTTTTCCAAGCAAAAGTGAAAGATGAGAGTTTCTGGGGGGACTTTGCGCGAAAGGGGGGATTTTGGTGATATTATTAAACCGACCTTCAAGAGCCCCATGAAGAAGAAGAACTGCAGAACCGTGAAGACCGGAAAGTATATGTCGACCTTCATTTGGAAGGGTTTGATGACACCCTCGATGTACTGGCGACCGACGAGGGCGACCGCGAAGAAGCTGTAAGTGGCCAAAGTGACGACTTGCGTGTATACCAGCGGTATCGAGACCCAATCGTAACTCCAAAGCATCCCGCATTTCGATCGAAAATCGTTAAATTCCTGGAAACCCAACCTGGTCAATACTTGAGAGTAATTTATTCTAATGGCAATAATTTTAGTACGTTCAAATATTAGTAATAATACTTTGGCTGGCAGAAGAATAATTAAGATTTGTAATACGCTGCTGTAAAAAAAATTAATTGCAAAAGTATTACAGGCGTTAAATCGACGCGACTATGAAAGCAGAGCGTCTTAAAAGAAGAAGAATAAGAAATCATAAAAGTCATCGTTATAGAATGTACCTCCATTATGATTTTCAAGCCCTGAGCGTCGGGCAATCGATGGTTCGTCCTCGCCTCCTTCAATAAGTTAATGAACCACGTGCATGGAATCCAGTAAGTATTAAACTCGAGACTTGGCACAGAAACGAAAAGATCCAGCTCCAACGAAGTCATAAAGCCTGTCGGAATGCCGATGCTTTTATATATATATCGATCGTAACAGTATCGAATAGCGAAAATAAACAAAGCGGCTCGAAGGCGCTGTGTCTTACCAGATTCCACCACGTGATCTAGGGTAGGGAATCGCCGCTTGACGGCCGAGCTGATGGATCGTAAAACGAGAATGAGCGACAGGTTGAGGTACCGCATCAGGGCTCGTCGTATCATCCGTCCGTACTCGTCGTTCCCGATGACGTAAAGAGCGACGGAGTGCATTACTCTGCAATTAAAGAAATTTATTTCCCGTCGTTTTCAACTATTTTACTTTCATAGTTTTAAGTGCAACTTAAAGTAATGATTAGAAATATAAGTTTATGATTATTTTGATTGTGCTCGAGGAAGTGGTTCTTGCCGAAGTAGAGCTGAAGCAGACTTAATCATCTTCGTTTCAATCATCGCTTCTTCCCCGCGTAGACGTCACTGAACAGCCTAGGCCTTTCAGTCTACAGTCAAAACAAACCCGCGAGAAGCGTAAACAATCTATAGAGTTCGCTTAAAAGAGATCTCCCGGAAAACGAGAATGAGCAGGAAAAGATGAGTGATGATAGCTGTATTAGTTACCAATGAAACTAAGCCCAAAGTCTTACTTGTCGGGCCAGGGTATAGCCGTGTACTGCTGCCACCACCTGCCGGCGACGTAGGCGACGTAGAATCCAAGAACGAAGCTGAGCGGTATGAGGTTGATGAAGGTGTCGCAGTAGACGACGATCTGCTCGAAGGAGCGCTTCTGATCGTTGCTGAGGACGTGTCGGTAGAGGGCGGAGATCGTGCCGAAGAGGGCGAGGAAGAGCAGCAGCTCCCGATAGATGAGCTTGTAGAGGGAGCCCCGCCACATGAACAGGAGACGGGTGAAGCCGCCGCTGGTGGAGCTGGCGACCTCGTACTGATACGACACCGTCATCCTGGAGGGCTGCTGCGGACTGTACTACAGGAGCCCCCTGGCTAATCCGGCCTTGCACCTCGCCAACAGCCCTCGGATGCCCACCGACGACGACCCGAGCCGCTGCTGCTGCTGCTGCTGCTGCTTCTGCTCTCGGCTCGACGTCCGCATCCTCGCACTTTCGCTTCCTGAGTGAACGAAGGGCACTTATTATTGGTTGTTGTCAAGCGTAGATTATTGAGGGAATTTATCTATATATTTATACAGTGATTTGTAGACGCAAATGAAATCGACTTGAAAAAGGTGTTCTGTGTAATTCAAAGTTGTTCTACATTTTCAAATGTGAAACAAAGCTTTTTAACTTTGAAATAATTTATAGCAGTTCTTTTGTGTTACGTATAATAGTGATATGGAATTGCTTAATTTTGCATGTTTTGAATATTTTATGATGCTGGAATGGCTTTGAAAGAAAAGACATACATTTTGACTTCCAGAACATGCCTTAAAATTTGAATGCAATTTTACATTATTTGCATGTTTACATAACTACACAGAAATAAGTAAAATTATGTGCAATCGATACAACACATTTTATTGATTCGCATAAATTATAAAATTCTATAATATTAAAGGAAGTACTTTTTAATTTTAAATCGATATTCTTTACGATAACGTTCGCTTTTTAAATAGAAAAATTTTCACGGTTATGTATTTGTACGGTGAATGGGCCTGTATCGCAAAAACTTCTTTAATAACACAGAAATTCGAAAAGCCCATCGATCGAGAGCTAAAAGCACAATTAGCCAACCAAAAGCACACCGCATTTCCAGAAATGTTTACAAGCACTCGGGCAAGCTCGGTGCGTGTTGCGTGCAATTTCGCGCGCGGAAGGCCCTAGACCGATTTCTGGGCGGCAGTTATTATCACCCGGGCGGCCGCTTATCGGCGATCCGACAAATTTGGATACGCGCGCAACCTATACACGGAGAGAGCCGCGTGTATGTACACCGGCAAAAATAGCCCCGGGCCGACGAGTATCGGATAGCTCGAACTTTGTAACTGCTCGAGTCTAAGGACCTATCCTAGACCTACATAGATAAATATCGGTGCGGATTCATTGTCGTCGTTAATCTCCGGGCGTTCGGACGCCTTTGGGTAACTCTCCCCCGGGAAATGCGCACGCGCCTTACGTCTGTATATCGGTATCTCGCCGGTGTCTCGCCCTCGCGAAATAAGCGTTATCATTTTCTTTATGTAACGCCATCGCCGGTGGCGAACGATGATTGTTCATTTTCGAATTTACAGGCGCATTTCGAGAGTAACGTGTTTAATCTTCGAGAGACTTGCTTATGCAGTTGGCGATTATTTTTGTTTTAATATTTACGGCGATGCTATTGAAGTTAGATGTTAAGAAGCCTGGCGTCTTTTTTGTTAGAATATGCAGAGATAAGCAATTCGAATTAAAAATGGTGATTGAATCGAAAGATGTAAACCCTATGAAAAAATGAAGGAAAAGTAAAAAGATCACGCATTTACTGAAAATTACTGCTAAAAAAATATTTGTAGAAGAACAAGAAATATGGGTCAGGCAGAAACTGGTTTCTTCGGCATAAAAAAGGAAACGGCTCTTAAGAGGAGAGAAGTAAGGAATCGATTTTTCTCTTACAATCCATACACTTTCGCTCTCGCCGACGCCTCACCTTAATCATAACCCCGTGACTGGCACTAAATAAAGCAATGGAATGACTAATCGGGCCAACGCTCCAATTATTCCCATCAGGAAATTCCGCGCGTGAATACAAGAAAACGAGCGGTGGGCGACGCGGAGACTCGTAAGAAAGAGACAGACTTCTGATCGAGTGCCAGTCGATGTAAATATAGCCACCGCGCGAGAGACGATCGTGACGTCCGATGTCACCGAAAGGCAAATGATCTTTTCTCGCCGACGCGCCGTTGCACTTTTATATTCGATGTGCCTCGCCGTAATTAAAAGGCGCGGGCGCTCCGTTATGCCTTCTAGACCAAAGATGACTTTTTTCTTTTTTATTGATGGTTCGTTAGTAGCTGGTTTTTTTTAAAGGAGATCCGTGTCAAGGATTCGGTCATTCCACTTGAATTGCGTTGATACCTGTGGATGATTAGGTTCGCGCGGTATTTGGAAATAATTATCTTTTTTTATATAAACTGTGAGAATTTTTTTCTTTTTAAGAACATATAATGTGGGAGATTCATTTGAAGTAGTTTTAAATTACAGATAATTGCAGAATACTTTGTTGTACAAAGCGTATAAAATTTTTACTGCTTTCTGCGTGTATTTTCAGAAATCTCGTCGCGGCATTAAATCAAAATAAAAATAAAAGTCAAAAATGTTTACTACTCTTTTCAATTTCGAGAGCACAAGCTACTTATTAAACAAGATTTATATATTCTACGACTTTATCAGAACGCCTAGCTGCCTTCCCTTGACACATATAGACTATAAAAAAAAATTTGCTTTTCAAATCCTCCCCCTTTATGTTTCCTTTGCTCCAGTTAACAAAAGGGTTGGCTGCACATTTAGGTCCAAAACCCATCCAGTGCATAAGTCGATTACCAGCATTCGCGTTTTTACCTTCTTCGGTCAGTATACCTTCGCGTGGTTCCGTTCTATCTATCTTCATCCATTCCCTGCTTTCTTGTAGATTACTCAAATGGATGAAGTTTAAAGGAGTGACGGGATTATACACACGAATTTTTTTGCCTCCCTCGCCTCCTGTTCGATTCGCCTTATATTAGACGTCGACGTCGAGAAATCCGGAAAATGCGATGGCGTGCCGGAGCTGTTAAGGCCAAGCCCGAGCCTGGAAGTGAACGAAATTAGTCTCTCCTGGCACGCCTATTCAACCAGTGCGGGAATCCTCTACTGAATAGATCGCTCTGCTTTCATTGTGGCTGGATTATATTTTCGTGTTTGGAAGTGAATTGGGAATTTCCGAGTGACTCTTCGCTTCGTTCGTTTTACTTGGCCGCGAGGATTGAAGAGAAATCAATTTCTAATAAAGTTTTTTTTTTTTTGGTTGATTCGACTTTGCGATAGATCAGGTGTAACTATTGTACTCCGCTATTTCTTTCAAATTTTTAAATTTTAGTTTTATTTTTGAAGTTTTAAGGCCGCCTTAGCTCTGAATTACTTATTTACTTATATAATACTCATTTTCACGCTTTATCAATATAATTAAAATTTTACAAAGCTTCAATTTAATCAGAGTAAATATGTTAAAAGCTTATTATCGTTTCAAGAATGATTACTTAATCTGAATTTTCATGTTTAAAATTAAGAAAACAATTCGTATTTACGCGCGATTGCAAAATCCACTAATTTATTTAAGTTCCAAGAAGAAGTAAAAATAAATTCATTAGTTAATTTTGTTTGCTACTATTAGAATTTGAAGAAAAGTACATGCAGTGACGAAAACGATACTCTTATTTATCCATCTGATTTCTAGGCTGTGTAAACAATCTTTATTGAAACTATCACAATATTTTATTCAGAGAACGATTCAATTCAATCGCACTTATCGTTATGAAAAGCTTTTGTAAAATATTTATAATATTGTCTGTCCACAGTACCTTTTAACAATAAGAGTTTCACGAATGGCCGCTTTAATACACTCTTAAAAATCAATAATTTAATTTATACCATCACAGAAACAGCATTAGTGCATTGTTAGTACATTATGCTACAAGATGTTTATGCAAGTCCCTTTAAAATAGACGTTTAAATAATACAATATATATTTAAATACTTAAAATTATTCTTGAAAATATTATGTTGGTCATTTAAAGCGTATACTAATAGTATTACTTAACATTTCTCAACTTTAGTCTACACGTTAAATATTTAAAAATATTATTTATTTGCACGTAAAACCTTTGGCATTTTAAAACATTTGGCGAACGTCGGTCATAAATTCATATATCGAAACCTGCCAATTGCCCGTTTAAATTTACAGTTCATTCATCATTTATATCTTTGACAACCTACCATTCACTTCGATATTTTGACTTCCCTCCATAACAAAGATTACCGCCGACTTTTCCATCCGTCACTCGTTTATCCACCGGCCAGCGTCCAGGAAAATTCTCGAAATTACGCAAAGATGCAGCAAACGGCGTGCGAGGTCTTTGACAGTTCGCAAGGTCGCGAAGACGCGCGCTTCGGCCGCGTGTTTTTATTTCGGTGGAAGGCCGAGCGAGCTTCCTGGCTTCCATTGTAGCGGGGCGCAGCGCGGCGTTTAAATATATATTTTAACGCGGGGAGGGACAGATTCTAGGCCTTCGTATCGGCAGATTAGCGAGCCGACGCGCACCTCCAAGCCAAGCGGCTCTTTCGAAAACCGAAGTCGGCAGCGGCTGCTGCCGATGTTTGTTCCCTAACGAGGGGTTTTCGCGGATCTCGACTTTTCGAGGAGCGATATGCTTCGTTTTGAAAGGCGCGGATAGCCTTAATTTAGAGGTGGAAAGCTATTTTTATTCTTTAGCAGAGCTATTTCGAGCTTTGTTTGTGTTTACTCGGGGGGAGGCAATCAAACTCTTTGAATTCGAGCTCATATTTTACCACGGAGTATGGTTTGCTTGGTTTTACACGCCACGGTAAAGCATTTATCGTTTCTCGAAGATCATTTTATTTGGAATGCTTGTATGTATACTTAAAATGAGTTCATTTCACTTATTTTAGCAGCTCATAAAACTCATCTCCCGGCTCGATTAAAAATCTCGAAATCTCACATCCCGTTAACCCATACTGCTATAATATATATCGTGTAGCCTCCCTCGAAACTTTGATTCCCACACGAGAGGGCCGAGCCGCCGGGGCGCGCGAAAAAAAGCTCTCGCGGCGCAAAAGTATACAGGGTGGTGAGAGTGGACTGAAGTTATGGGCCGCGGCGGAGATACGTGGCCCCCAGCAGACTGCACGCGCACGCGAATTTGCATGCCGCGCGGATTGAGCCCGCTGCCCGAGTGCGCTTACCCGCACCTCGCAAGCCGGATTCTTTATCGGGGCGCGGGCGGCGCATGCGAGCCGGATTTTTAATGTAAATAAAGCTACGGTTATTAAGGAGCCTCCTTTGATTTTTTTTTGTTACCGCGCGCGAGGTATCGGCGGTGGCGTATTGCTCTTCTAAATTAGGAGCCACCGCTCGACTGTAACGCGTCGACTAGGCGTTAGTATTTATTTGCTGGATAAACGCGCGGCTTTAATCAGGTCTGGAGTCGACGTTATTGAATTTACGGGGAGAGTTTTTTTCTATCTATTATCTGAGAAGTTTTCATTTTGAAAGATAAGGCTGATATATCTTTGAGCAGGTACATAAATATGCATTAACGTGCGAATTTATCACTCTATATCGTTCTGGATTCTAAGAATTACACTTTCAATTAAGCCCTAGCCGAAAGATTGCAATTTGGAGGATAACATAAAGCCAAATGCTTGACACGAGTACGACTAAAATGCGAACATAGCCAATACTGAAAATAAAGGGACACCAAATTTTACTCAAGCTATATAAAATCATCCCAGCTAAATCTCGTAAATCTCTCTGTCGCAGGCATGTCAATAGGTGCACTTGGCGCTTCCGACAAGACTCGCCAATCGCGGAGTTGGTTATCGCAAACATTTACCTACACCATCGCTTATTTCGTTCGAGCACTCCAAGCCCAGTAAACAAACAGCGCGTCATCGGGATCACTTATAGAAAAGCGTCCACTGGCGTATACGCTTCTTGCATCGATCTTAAGCTCTCTCATGCCGTAACCTCCGTTTTTTTCTTTTTTTTTTTTTCTTTCCCGACGATCCTATTTCAGGCCGCATGTAATCCTGGGGTCCGGAAACTTTCCGGCAAGGTGAAAGCGTTTAATCGCGAACTTGCCAGGGATTCGATTGCGGGAGATGCCAAATGTTTTTAGATATCCGCTGAATTTTGTATTTATAAAATTTCCAAAATTATTTCGTTCCAAGTAATTTCTTACTCGATTTCAAATTAAAATAAATTGTAAAAAACTAAGAAAATTTGACTTAAAGAATACTATTGCTACTAAGAATCTTTGAAAGTAAGAATATCAGCATTTAAATCGCTCTTATTTTTGAAATCGTCGTTTCAATACCGTTACCAAAAATGTTTCGGGACTTCTCCAACACCGACAAATCACGCCGCTAATGAGCACATTTACTTTACTTACCGGAAGCGAAGAACCCGTCTGGGTCGAGTCTTTCAGACAAGGCTACTCTCGCGGCTTTCAGACGCATGTTCCCCTCGGTCTCGTTGGCTCGCTGCACCAGCCGCTCGAACGTGGAAATTCAAATTCGGACGGCGATACAGTTATTGTGCCGGGCATAGCTACGCTCGCTCGAACTGACACATAACTTTAAGCGGAGAGCTCGCACCGTTCACTTAAATTTAGGAATCCGCTCGAGGATGGACGCCTCGGGTTTGGCATTTTTACAAAGGTCGCCCTCGCGTATTTATCTCGGATTTTTCCTTTTCGCGAGCTTCCAATCTCGCTCGCGAATTTCTCGATTCGAATTGCTACGGACGGCACATTTTTTCGATAAACATAGACAAAGCAATTCGCGCGCACAGCACCCACGGTCTCTTTTGTTCACTGAACGGAGTATATGTAGGAAGGTGGAGAGGCGCGGGATCTCGGGCGAGAAGGCGGATCGAAACGACGGCTGCACGCTGGCCGCTCGTTGGAGAACGACTAAGCGAGACTCGCAAGCTCGATCGCCGAGGCGAAAAGCCCGCACGCCTCGCATATACCTGCCCGACCTCGACGCGCCGGCTGATCTTAGTCACGTTAGCCGCGCTTCTTTTGCCGTTCAATTGGACGGCTGCACCGCGCTTTTTCATGTAGATTCGTTACGATTCGAGTGGGGGCGTCATTTGCTGCGATTGATATGAAGGTGCAGGCTGAGCAATTCAGATGGTGTTAAAGAAAGACCTGCTACTCGTGTATTTTAAGAAATTTTTACTTTTGTAACGTAAACTAAAAAGTATAATACTGAAATTTGTGTTAATTTTATTTTATTTTCTAAAAACTATCGAAAAAAAACTGAAATAAGAACAAAAACCGTGATTAATAATTTACACCAAAGTAAAAAATCAGTCCTGGCATTCTAAAACTTGCAATTTCTCAACTTTTCCATTTAAAATCAATTCCGCTCCGTCTATTTCTGTACGCGTCGGTCGGCAAAAAAATGTTCACGAAAATAAAAGAAAAATTTTGCAGAATTAAAGTTCCGGAGCACACGTGATACCGCCAGCGCTTGGCTGGACGCAGCGCTCGTCCGGGCAGAGGCCCAAGAGTCTAAAAAGGCTCGAATGTCAAGCTCAGGTGTACTCTAGTTCTCCGCGTCTCTCTCTCTCGTTCCCCGGTGGCCGGGCCGTAGGCTGCCCGGTGATTTATGTACGCAGCGGGCCACAGCGACGCGAGCTGGCCGTCATCCGGACACCTGCGAATAGAGACAGAGCTTGTACGCACGCTTGGCTACTTTTTCTGTCTGTGGCTAGGCGAGGCGAATTTCTATTAGCCGCTTTGACCGATATACGATGTGCGGATAGATTTTTTGATTGATGAATAAAACCCGTTCCGGCTCGTTCGGATGATACGTTTAATTTCCAACGTTGAAAAGCTTTTGCGAAAGTGCAAAAAATTAACAAAAATTGAAAGAGGTAATTTATTATAAAATTTAGTATAGAAACAATTGTAAAAAATATTTATATTCTATTTTTTGAAAATGTAATATGTACTATTTGTTTTGTTTTAATTATTAAACTGTATATGTCGTACTGTAGTGAAAATTAAAAAAAATCGTAATATGATGTAGGTTGGAACATATATTTATTTGTATTGATTTAAAAATCACATACGAGTATATCTTTTATTAGGTGATTTTTCAAGGCTAAAATACTGCTGCAAATCGTAGACCGCAGCCCATATAGGTCAACATATTAGAATTTAAACCTTCGCGCTATAATACAAGAAAATCAGCTGATTAATGGCACGCGAGCGCCCCCAAATACCAAGAATCGTGGTTGACTTTCCGATCTCCTAAAGCTCACTGCTCCCAGACGAAGAATTGCGCTCTGTTTGTAATATCGCGGACGAGCATAATCGTTTGAAATCGAAGAGCCTTTGTGATCGACAAAACACTAAAAAGCACGTGCCCCGCATCTCGTGTCGTTATAGCAACGTTCTCGCTGCGATTTCCGAGTGACGGCAACTCTTCTTGAAGGATGCTGGCACGGTTTAACCTAGCAGATTTTCTCGATAAATAATAGTTGGTTGACCCAGCTAAACTTACCGGCACAGAGTCGATTAGCAGTTGGCTAAACATTCATTATTTCTCTGCTTTACATACGTAGAAGAACGTAAAAATGGACAAGGCTATTTGGTTACAAAAGCAAGTGAGGGACAATTCAGAGGACTTGCAAAAGGAGTTCCTTGATATGAAAGCATGGGAAGAACAAATGAAAAAGAAAGATTTGGAAATTCGCCATTCAAAAAATGATCAGGTAATTTTGCGATTTATATTTTTATATTTACATTATTTCAATTTTGTTTTATAATTTTTAACATTTTTCTTCAGGACAAACCTCCAGTTAGAAAGAAAAAGAAAAAGAAAGTAACACCTAAAGAAGAATCAAAGGATGAACAGCAATGTAAAGAAAAACGTATTTCAAGCTATGATTACAGAGCTTGGGATAAATTTGATGTTGTAAGTTTTTATTTTTTATTTAACAAATAAATAGTCATATTAAAAAGTTTTAAATAAAATTTCACAGGATAAAGCTTGCGAAGAAGTGGAAGGAGATAATACAACAAAAATCACAGAAGAAACAGTTTTTGAGATTCCTTCTAAAGAAGAATTAAATAAAGAACACGAGGAAGCTTTAAAATTGAAACAAGAGGGGAATGACCTAGTGCAAAGAAGAAAATATGCAAAAGCAGTAGGTAAATATAATGAAGCAATTAAAATATATCCTCACGATGCTGTGTTTTATGCAAATAGAGCTCTTTGCCAATTAAAATTAGACAAGTGAGTAGTTCATTTATACTTTTTAAAAATAATGTTTATTTTATTGACTTACATTTTACTTTTAAATTAAATTATAGTGTATTCTCTGCTGTCTCTGATTGTACAGCTGCAATAAAACTTGATTCAAAATATGTCAAAGCATTTCATAGAAGAGCTTTGGCGTACGTAGAGTTAAAACGCTACAAGGAGGCTCTGCGTGATATAGAAACAATTTTACAGTTAGATCCTTCTAATAAAGAGGCTAGCATCTTGCTCACACAATTGCAGAATAAAGTTGAAAAATCAGAAAAGGTATAAAAATTATTTTTTATTTTAATCAAAAGTAAATGTTATTTGTTACATTGTTTTTAGACAATGATTATTTCTGGAGATGAAAAAGAAGAAAAAAACATTTCCATTGAAAAACAAATGATGGAAAGGTTTTTGGGTAAGCAAGTATCTCCAGATAAAGAAAAAAAATCTGAACCCAAGCCTTCAAGCACTAATGAAACTGAAGACATAAGTATTAAAGTAGAACATAAACATGCTTCTCAAGCTGAAGAATTTATGCAAAATCAAATATTAAAGCAAAAAACTGCTTTAGAAAAATTGCAAGAACCTGAAGGTCCTAAATCCATAAATGATCTCACACCATCGTGGATGCCAAAATTAAAAGATCATATTGATATAGTAGAATGTTTAGAAGAAATTTCACGTAAAATAAATAAAGTAAGCTTGTATTCGGGCACTGAAATGGAAATTTTCAATATTAATTATTCTAATAATTTTTTCAATTTTTTTAAGAATTTAGTACGAGTTACTATTGAAGAGGTACCATCAAATGAATCCATATTTAAAGAAGTTGAAGATGCACCACAAAAAACTGACAAACATGTAGTAGTAGAAAAAACTGATTCTGATAAACAGAAAGATATTGAGAATGAAAATGAACAAACAGTGGAAGAAAACAGAAGCTCTGATGAACAAAAAGACATTTGCAATGAAAATAATATTAATAATGTTATACATGCAGAAAAAAGTGAATCTTTACCACCAGCGCCTAAAACATCAGTAGCATTCATTATGATTTGGAGAAAAAATGTATCTCTTGATTTCCGATATAAGTATTTTAAGGTAAAACTTATAAAAAATATATTATTACATTTAATAAATCATAAACAATATTTTATTATAACATCGTGCATTACTATACAAAGCATTTCACTTTTAGCAAATTAAACCAAAAGAGCTTCCTGATATATTCAAGGAAACCATGGAATCGAACATATTCAGTGAAATTTTATCCGTTTTAAAATTAAAATTTACACCAAACAATGATAAAGTTTATGATTATCTTTATTACCTTACAAAAGTGAAGCGATTTCGAGCTTTAATACTTTTCTTTACTAAAGCTGATAAAGAAGGTATGTAAATCAATTAACTATAATCAATCAAATTTATTTTTTAAACGCTTTTATTGTTATAAAATATTTTTATTTGAAGCTTTAGAACTGCTCTTTGAATACTGTAAAAGTATGGAAGGCAAAACTGAAGAAGATGTACAAAATCTTCGCACCTCTTACGAAATGTAAAAAGAATTCTACGTTTAACGATGCTATCATCTATATTGTACAGATTTATAGTATTTAGATAGTTTAATGCCATTAAGAAGAAAATATAAGCAATTAAAAAAGACATTAGCTTACTAATCAGGCATGTGCTAAGAATATTTCAAAAGTCCACGCAAACCAAACGCGCATGCGCAGTAAAATGTTTCAGAGTCGCTTTAATTTAGAAATAAGAAAATACTTTTAACAGATTCAGTTATTTGTCTACTTATAGTCAATTAGATCGAATACAGCGTTTTTTTACTTTTTCTTTCAATTTTAGAAGTTAAATACAACTAAAATATTTTTGCAAAAGAAAGCTTTTATTTGGTTACTGTTATAATAAATGTTGTCGTTTTTTTTTACTTAAAAAAAATATTGTCAAGGAAGCCAAAATTCCTGTCTCATAGAACAAAGATTGATACATTTAAATCAGCTTCAATCCTTAACTTAAATTTCGCTCGAGCCAGCTTGCAGCAAAGTAGAGGTGGACAGAGAGCGAATAATACACGCGGAGGGAGAGCATTCTAGCTGTCGCGCGCGCGCACACGGCTCGGAAAACAAGATCGCTCAGTCCGCCCCGCGTTGTGCGCGTGTTCGTGTCTCTTGCCGAGAAATTCCGCGTGCGATTAAGTGCACAGAGGCTATATCATGCGATACTTAGCGGCTCTTGATGTCGGCACCACAACGATCCGCTGTCATGTCCTCGACGATACTGGCAACACCATTGCGGCGAGCGCGGAAAAGGTGCGCCCATTCTTTTTAGATATCTGTCTTTCTATTTCATTTTTGCTTTACGTACTTGAGGGTATCGATCTTGTAAACGCGTCCACGTTGTTGCTTTAACTGCTGTTATCTGTAAAGCGCGCCAACGCTTCTTTTATCGCTCGAGTGCGTAATTTACACGTTATTCAGTTTTTACATTTAGAAGCTATTTCTAAAAACAAAAAGAAGAAAATTTATAGACAGCTGCAAGATTAAAAGATAAAATGAGAGAAAAAGGCTGTAAGCTTTCTTGCGAACTTTTGTAGGACACGCTACTTACAAGTTCCTCTTAAGACATTTTTAAATTGTTATTAAAAATTATACTTTAATTTGAATTATTTAAACATCTAAAAATATACATATTATTTTTATTCAAACATGTACTTGTGTTTATTATATTTCTCTTAATTTTTCCCTTTGTGTCTCATAAAGCGTTAAAATACTCATTTATTACAAGTCTTTGATATTGATGCATATATTTTTTGTGTGCAAAATGCTCTTCAACTTGTAAATGTATTTTGAACGTTTTATCAAAGGGCGCGATCGCGCCCTGCTGGCAAGTAGGAGTTGCAAGTGCAGATGATGCCTGCGGCGGGACGACCGTACCTTTATACATTGAATTTGGCCCGCCAAAAATTCAAACTCTTATTATAGCTTTGCGTCTAATAATATAGCATTTATATTAGTATATAATTGTAGTTTAAGGACGTTTGTCAGAGTCTGCTTGCGGGGTGACCCCTCTCTTCAACCGGCTTCTTCTTAATTTTAATTTATTATCTTTTATCGTTATCTTTTCACCCTCGCTTCGTTTGGGCGAAAATGGTCACACGAGAGTATAATCACTTTCTTGCACTTGTATCGAAATATACTATTTCATTTTTCATAAGAATTCATGTTAAATCTGTTTCTTTTCGATTCCATTTCTACCTATTAATTTTTTAGAAAGATCGTAGATTTGTTAAATTCCTGACAAACGTCCTTAATAAATCTCATATTTTTCATAGTATTGAAAAATAAAAATTTTACTTAAAAAGATTGCATCGTATTAAAACGTTTTAAGATCAAAATTAGGTGCTCGATTTCCACTTCTAAAATTTGCTCCTTTTCACTTTTTCCAGAGTGGTCATCATTCTTCTTACCGATAACCCACCGATAACCCACCGATAAGTTCACATAATATCCTGAGAGATATAAATTAAAAGAATAATTTATTATTTAAACATTGCAATATTTCAAAATGAATATCTTTTAAAAGGGATCAAAATTTCGAAGAATCTTAAGATTCTTCTTTCTTTTCTCCTCGACAATTTTACTGGGTCGTCTTGTAGACGATGTCTCGTCGTCCTGAAGGTATTCCTGGACACCTAGACATCGATTATAGAAACACTTCGATTTTCAGCACCTCGACTGTAACCCACATGGGCTACTTCATTGTAGATGATGTCTCGTTGTTCTTAAGGCGTATCTGAGCACCTTGACATCCCCTATATGAACCCCTTTCTATTTTCGGCGCACTATTTTTCTAAACAGTGGACGCAAAGTTCGATTTTGCACATTCATTTCAGTGCTCTGAGTACCGTATTACCACACTATTCAGAAGGGTGTGCAAAGTAAATAAATGGATCTTTGCATGTTTAGAAAAACTACAGTTACAGCTGCAGCTCCTTTGTGTACTTTCTTTTGTTTAATTACATTCATTCACCTAATTACGAAGTTTTTCTATATTCTAATTTTGTTAATATTATTAATAAGTTGATATGAAAAAATTATGAAGAGCTTTGAAGGGCAATAATAATTTTTTTTCTGATAATTGATTTCATTCCTTTCTTTTCTTTGATTCGTATTTAATAATTATTATTTTAATTTTCAAAGTATAATATTTTATTTTATATATACGTTTGCTAACAGAAGATCGTCATTTCAGAAAAAACTAGATTAACAAAGTTTATGGAAAATATATTTGTTTTTGTGAGGAATTGTTAAACACTTCTTTTAGGATATATTATTGGCAAACAAACTCCTATTTTTTTTATATAACTGAATTTTGTCGACGAGTTTACTCAATTTATATTGCAACAGTTTTACTTTCACTTGGACGTTGATTTTAAAATGCATTCATTATATAACGAAAATAATCAAAATATTCTTTCGTTTATATGTTGTTCGTTTTTATTAAGTGACATTATAAGTAGTCAGACACTACAGACTTTTAATTTTTTCAAATAACTTCTATATTTGAAATAAATAAAAATTTATTATAAAAAACAACTTTAGTACGCCATTTAGAGATCGTTTCGAATAAAATGAAAATGCAATACGGTA
The DNA here is from genome assembly GCA_035047165.1 of Ormyrus rosae. Taxonomy (NCBI): domain Eukaryota; kingdom Metazoa; phylum Arthropoda; class Insecta; order Hymenoptera; family Ormyridae; genus Ormyrus; species Ormyrus rosae. The sequence goes on along the minus strand of JAWWML010000052.1, from coordinate 17,138,563 downwards.
AAATTACAGAAAAAAAAGAATACAGTAGACACTATAGAATTGTCTTAACGGCGGAAATTAAATGACGCCCTGAGTCAAACGAAGGTTCAAGGACCTTAATTGACAGTTAACACATGTTTCGTATATAACTATTTTCTGTTTGAAATTATTGTTGTAAAACATATATCAAAGAGAAATGGTAAAAAAATAATATGTAATTTACTTGCCTTCATTATTTATAAAATAGGCCATGAATTTCTAATTTATGTTTTTTCTGCACACAACAGGTAAACTTAACATTTACTATAACGCAAATTAAATGTATAGTTTGTAAAAATTTTTTATTAAAATTTGCTATTGTGTGTATAACAGGTGGAACTGCTGTATCCAAAACCAGGCTATGTAGAAATTGATCCAGATTGGCTGTGGGATGCTATCCTTCGAGTTGTTAAACAGTGCTTTCACGGTAAGACTGATTTTGATGTATTTATACTCAAATTTATGCTTCCTTATACAGGAAGTTTTAGATCAATAAAAAAGGTTCTTGAAGCAAAATATGAAATAAACAATACTAATTATATTACTGTTAAAAAAAAAAAAAAAAAAAAATTTTAGAACTAAAAATATGCATAGTACCGATATAAAATAAGTTACATTCCCTAAAAAAGTAGAAATACAAATATATCATTTATTTATTCATAAGTGTAAATAGTTATAAAATGGAACAATAAATAAAGTTTGCTAGCTACGTGTCAATGAACTAGCAGCGGGTCTTTTATTTAATATTACACAACAAAAATGTTTCTCACTACTCTTGCATTTATATCAGTAAGATTACACACAAGTTATATATGTTACTTGTTAAGAAATTACACGAACTGTAGGTATGCTTTATTAAACACGAATTTAATCTAAGCACGTGCTATGCAAAAAATACCCATGTGACTATTAATAGATTCACAAACACATACTTTATCGTTAATGAATCAAACTAATGTGCAAAACTATGAGGAATATTCATTAGAAATATCAATCAATTTAGAATGACAAAATAGACCTAATTTAAATATTTTTTAGCAATTTTTATTTGCATTGAAGTAGTTATCTCATAAAATTTTCCTACAACAAAAGTCTGTCCTCGCAATATTTAATCGTAACGAGTTGTTTTTTTAAGAAAGCGGCATTGACACGTCAAAGATCGAGACCCTAGGCATTTCCACTCAACGTTGTAGCATCATCACGTGGAATCCAGAAACCGGGAAACCTTATCACAAGTAGGAAGATAACTCGACATATCTATTTATCATTAAAGTAAACCACGTTTCACTTACTAAAATCTTATAATTAAAAGTAATAACTATGCAGCAAGCTGTTATATAATATCTAAATTTTCATTAAAATTTGATTTGCGCACAAAGAGCCAGAAAAGCATGCAATTCGTCCACTTGATGAACCTCGATTTTAATTACTGACTCCGCTTGCAGCTTCATAACATGGAAAGATCTACGGGCGGACTCGATGGTGGACGAGTGGAATGAATCGCTGATGATAAAGAGCTTGCGGCTAGGCTCGCGGCTCCTTTACACGGTCTTGCGCAACAAGAGATATCAAGCGGGCAGCGTCTTTCGCCTCATGAATACTCAGGTTTCAATAAATTACATACGAGATAATCGCTCATTCATGAACTCGGCGCGATTTCCTCGTCAAGCGCTGACTTACTTGTGGATCAGTGGATTCTACGACTAAATCCTATCGTTTTCAGAAAATATTTCCGGGAACAAATCGACTAATTTTGAATGTGAACACTTGCTTTCAAAAATTTTAGCCTGTCATAATTTATTTTGTAATTTGCATAAATAATAAAGACGTAAATTTGAGATATTCTTCATTTATAGAGTTATTAAATTTTTTGCGAATGTAACAGTTTTTTTACTTTTAAATTTTAAATTCATACTTCGTGTTTATTACACTTGAAACATTTACATGCGTGTGTGCTAAAAGATATTGCTCTTACCCTAATGAAGTCTGTTTTTATTTTGAATTTTTAAAAGGAAACAAAAACTAAAAATGATGAATATAATACATCAGTTCTTACATTTTTCATGTTTTTTGCTTCGTTAATAAATGTTTTCATGATATGATTTATATTTTGAAAAAGTTAAAAAAAAGTTAATACGAAAATCATAATGTAGAAAGAACTTAATTATAAACGCATTATCAACTTCGACCGTGTACGGAAAAAAGTACAATTTAGCCTCAAATAAACACTGTATTCATCTAGAAAAAAGTAATGACGCCTTGTTAAAATCACCTATTTTAAAAAAATTCATTAATATCGTATAATTACAGATAACTTTACGCTTACTGTGGGCTCTGGAGAACGTGGAAGGTCTGCGCGCTGCTGCCAACGATGGAAAGGTTGTCTTTGGTGGCGTCGATTGCTGGCTTCTCTACAAATTAACAGGTACGGACGTACTCGTGTTGCACGCAAGCAAAATGTACATCTGCTGTGAGTGCTGTGCTATTCGAGGAACGATTCTGAACGTTCAAGAGACGTTATTTTACAATTAATGCCCAATCCATGTTTTAACTATTTTTTAAATTAAAATGCGGTAGAAATAATTAACTTTTTTTAAAAATTTTTTTTTCAAGTTTACTTTAAAGCATTTAGATTTGCACAATCTAACAAAAACAAAACGTAAAAATTAAACTGACTGAAATTTACTAGTAAATTATTATTCCCATTGATCTCCTTTATCGTTTCCTAAAAAGCATAAATTTCAGGTCAGCACGTATCGGACATCTCGAGCTGTGCCGCTTCGGGTTTGTTCGACCCGTTCACCATGCAGTGGTCCGGTTGGGCCCAAAACCTGTTCAATCTGCCGGTAAAAATGTTCCCTCGCATAGTGGATACAGCGGGGGACTTCGGCTGCGTAAAAAAGTCATATTTCGGCGCCGAGATTCCAATCTCTTGTTCGATGGCAGATCAGGCAGCCTCGCTTTTTGGCTCTGGCTGCTTCAATCCCGGCGATTTAAAAATCACCCTAGGAACCGGTAGTTTTATTAATGTGAATACCGGAGTGGAACCATACGCCTCGGTTCATGGTGGGTAACTTTTTTGTTTTTTTGTATTTCTATCTGACGCGGTTAGAACGATGGCGTCAAAGCTTTTTTGTTTGTGTCTAATTTGCACTTAGTTAAATCATACATTTTAAATACCAGAAAAAACTATTTGTGGAAGATTTTTGAGTAGTGTAGGAGAAACAAAAGAGTTTTTCGTTATTACTTATACTGTAAGAAGAACTTATATTTATTTGCGGGTTAAGGTATTTCAAAAACGAAATTCGATTCGGTTGAAACGTTAAAAAACAAATAAACAAATTCTGTCATGATGAGTTTATTACAGTTAGAAAGGTGCAAATGAAATACACTTGTATGCAATGAATACGAATGAGTTCTGAAAGTTGTTGGCAAGAAACGAATGCAGACGATTTCATAACGATACCAGCAATTACCTTTAGTATTTTAAAGTTCAATTAAAAATGCGGCAATTTCATTTTTCCCTTTTTATGGGCAAATTTTTGCGTAAGATTCTTGAATTTATTATAATATCTTACGTCTACTATACATTTAAAATTTACAGTGAACTAATTCATTCAGTTATTTTAATCAAATCAACAAGTTACTTTGATCGCCGTGCAAATGTGACGCAATTATTTTCAATCCTTCTTTAATACTGATGACGCACATACATTTATATTCGTACTTTAAAAACGTATTTGCAGATTACATTAGATTCATGTTTTTGTTATATTTGTTATAAATCATAGAAGTTTATTTTTATATTAGGTAAATTGGGTCTGAAAGTGTTATTTTCATAAGCGTTATTTTTTCAAGGTCTCTATCCCTTAGTCGCATGGCGTTTTGGATCAGAGGTAGTATACGTCGTTGAAGGATCATCAAATGATACGGGAACTGTAATTGAATGGGCACAATCTTTAGGTAAACGTTTTATACTTTTCTATACGCTACCTTTGCTCGTTTTAAATTATTATTTTTAAAAAATTTCTTGTTTTTTCAGAATTAATTGATGGTCCTAAAGATATGGACACAATGCCTGCTTCTATAGAAGATACCGACGGTGTCTACTTTGTACCTGCCTTTAGTGGCTTACAGGTATTTCGAAATATATTCGTACTTCTTTTTAATTATTAAAATTTGATTATCGTTATACAAAGCTTAGCGATAAATTTCATTCTTTTCCATGCATAATTATTCGAAATGAAAAATCATATAAAAATACTACTGTACAGGCACCGATCAATGACCACAGTGCAGCAGCAGGATTTCTCGGCATCAAACCAACCACACATAAAGCTCACCTTGTGCGCTCGATGGTAGAAAGTTTCATCTTCAGAGCATTACTGATATATGAATGTATTCAAAAAGATACTAAATTCTCATATCACACGATAAGGTATTAAAAGTTATACGCAATGCATAAAAGTAGAAAACCGTAGATTTTAAAGCAACCAACTTGAATTAGGGTCGACGGAGGCGTGTCCCGAAATGATTTTGCCATGCAACTTTTGTCTGACTTAACTGGGTTAGAAGTTGAGCGAAGCACAAGCAGTGAAATGACGATTTTGGGAGTAGCGTTCCTTGCTGGGTTACACCAAGGTAATTCATTGCGCATTTAATATTTCATCAGTTATACATTTTTCTTAAAAAAAAAAAATTACATATTTTATAATATACTTCATGTCAAAGTAGTAGTAAATTATTCTTCTTGAAAGCTCAAAAGTCCATTTGAATATTAAAAAATTGATCAGTGAAGATAACTTTGTTACCGATTGAGCGTCGGAAAATTATCTATCATATTACAACTTTTTTAACTGCAAATCGATCAAGTTTTTTGTTTTTTTAAATTTAACTTTTTAATTGATAAAATAAGTATTACTAACTAATTCTTTATAATTTTCAATAGGAATTTGGAAAAGTAAAGAAGAAATTTTAAAGCTAAGAAAAGTTGAGAAAGTATTTTATCCAAATAAAGAGAGAAAAGCTGCATATGAACCAATAATTAAGGAATGGAAAAGAGCAATAGACCGATTTAGAGATTGGTACTGACAGTACACTTTCAACAATTTGCAAGATGCTAGTAAACGGAACTTTATGAGAATCATATCAACGTTCCTTTTAATCATCTTTATATTAAGGGTTGTGCAAATAACACGAAGAGGAAGTTACCTGCACGTGTAATTGACGCCGAACTTTGTAAACATTAGTGGGAAATTGTTAGCAAATGAGATTAAAGATTTCTATCTAACGTTACTGAGGAAAAGTGAACTCAAAATGCCAAAAGAATTTTCACAGGATAAGAATAAAGTGCTATATCATACGTCGTTGTATATAAAAGTCTGTTAACTTTGTGAACAGAGTTTATGTTGATGAAGTATGTAATCATTCCTAAGTGCCTTGTAAGAAATGAAAAAGTTTGTATTCATTTATAAATATAAAACATATTTTGATACACATCTTTTTGAAAATAAAAGCAATTGATAATCACAAAAATCAAGAACGATTCTATTATTTTGCTTTTCTACGCTCTTCACTATTCTATAAATAGAAAAAAAAAAAGCATAAAAAGCAGGTTGAATAAGTAATGGAGGTCGTAAAGTAGAAAACATGCGGTTAATCTCGGATGGTAAAAGGAAAATAATGAGCTATTACTAAAGAGTTAGTCTCTCTCGCAGTTCTGCTATTGTTATTCACAGTTTCCAAGCGCGCTGTTAAAATCAGCGAGGGTCTTCCAGGTCGCGTCACTCGTTCTAAATAAAATGACAGTGTTGCCGTAATTCACGCGACTAAACGTGTATCTAATTATCGTATATGTATAAATTTTACCCATCTTATCCACGCTAGCTTTTCATTTTCTGTTACGAATTTGATATTTTTTACAGATTACTGACAGACGATAGATAATATGATGATTCTTTTTTATGTTCGAGAAAATGGAACATCAGATTTAACGTTTGAACCATGAACTAACTTCGACACTTATTTATTCGCCTTTTGTAGTTCACATGTTATTTTTATGTCACGACTTTGGAGAATTTGCGTCATTAGACTATTTGAATTTCCATTGATAAGTATAGGATGAGAACAGTTTTCAATATTGTACATTTTTATGTTTATTTATTCAAAGAAGAAAATATTTTATAATGAAAAAATTAAAATGTTCTATCGGCATTCTTATTTTTATTTCGATTAGTATGCTCATGCAATATGTAATCTTTTACATTTAAATTTTACTTTTTTCCAAGGTAATGGAAATCAAATTTATAAATATCCAACTGGGCGTAAATTTACAAATTTCCACGTTGGAGAAGAATAATAATTTATAGATGCATGGAAAAATAAATAAAGTAGCATATAGTATATGAAACCTATATTAAAATTAAGTTATTGTAAATTTTTCTTAAAGTTATCCAAAAATGTGAAATCGGTTTAAAATACATTTTACACGGTGATTTAATCATAAAAATGTTCCTTTAATGAATTAGTTCCCGGTACACCATTCATTTATCCGAATAACTGCTTATTACTTTCACCAGATGACAACGTACAGCGGTCGACGAAACAACCTACACCTCGATAACGATCGCGTCCACTCGGGTTATTTTAGTCTTATCACATATCCGACATACCTGCCGGTGCCCGATGCCGATTTGCAAGCTTGCACGGAACAGTATACAGCTCGCGCCGACTCCCCTCGCGTCGAATTTCGAAAAAAGCCGAGCAAGAGCTCGGCGCGCATTATATATACAGCGGCGCTCGGTTCATTGGAGAGTTGCGCAACTCGCGCGGCGATGAACTTGCCGTTTTTCATTATACACTCCATAAATGAATTCGGGCAAAGTCGGCGCGCTCGATCGATGCTCGTCGGATTCGCGATCGGCCGTCGATCGAGCGCGTCCAGTTCGCTCGCATCCGCTTTTTTCGCGCGACACGCGAAGTGAGTCCCTTCGCAGCCTCTTCGAAGCTTCGAGTTTTGGCGCCCGCTGACTTCTCGACGAGATCTGCAAAGATGGTAAGTCATAATGTTCTGATTTCGATGGTTTTGTTGCTTTTTGCGGACGTTATGTAAGGTTTGATGCATTTTTAATGCAGTAGGCCCTTGAGTCGGTATAACTGAAAAAACATATTTTAGTATATAATCAGGTAACTGATATTAAACAAGCGGAAATCTTTGATCAAAGGATTGTCGGTGGTTTTGCGAGTGTAAATACAACTTATGAGCATCAGAGTGTCCAACCAATCGTGCATGTTGGTATAATTGGCCAAAAAAGAAGTCTTCTATATCAACGTTTCGTTCGTTGGGATCTACCAACGAATTTCCGGCCGTGGAAATGCAAATATCGTCATAATTACAAACTATAGCAAAATTCTTGCCTCGCTGACGCTCGTAATTACAAATGCGTTGATTTCATAAATTTAGATCCAATACGTAATTTTTAATATAAATAGTCTCAAATTAACGCCTTTACTGCTCCAATTAAACCTTTTATTTAATACGCAAAGAATTTACTATATTTTTCGAAAACCTCGTTTTTGACCAAAGAACGGTCTCATTAATAACATATAGTCCGATGGTTTGACACTCTTCTCGTACGTATTTTTAATCAATCATTTTATTTAACAATACGTTTGATTGCAACATTTTTCATGTTCATGTACAATAAAGCAGAGTTTCACACAATTGGCTTTATTTCCCAAAAATAATAAAAAGTTGAAAATACAGAGAGAAACTACAAACAAGGAAAAATTGAAAATTTTGTTTTTTGTTGGTGAGAGATTTTCCCCGATCGCATTGATCGAAAAAGATTATAATTCTGAATGGCAGTAATTAATTCGATGTATTAGATATGGAAACTCTGTCGGTCTGCTTACACTGTGTATGCATTAGAATTTAGGAATCTTAATTTTGAATCGCTTTATCAAGAGACTTCTGTATTAATACTTGTTACGGGAATATAAAATTTAAAAGTCGTTAAGAAAAGTACATTTGAAACATAAATTATAATAGATTCTAAATATATAGATGCGATTAAGAAGAAATAATAATTTTGAATTGACCCAATGAAAATAAGTAAATTATATAAATTATTTTTTAAACAACGTTACGAATTCTCCAGTCGCAAGAATTGTCACTTAGAGTGAAGTGATGTTTGCTGTTTATCGAGAATTGTTCTCGTTACAGCGATCAACAGGTGGTGTGTTTCGTCGTCCACATCATTCTGATTAAAACTCAGATTGAGTTTATTATTAAAATTTTATTTTTACTGCGAATAATAATAATCAAAGCACTCAAGCGAATTTGTATGTGCATTGTATTTTAAGGTGAAAAAAGTTAAATTTTTTGTCAGTATCGTTGAATTTGAAGAAGATATACTTTGTTAATTTCTTACCAAGAACTAATAGCAATTAATTTTTCATCTTTTCTAATGTTATCAAGATAATTATAAAAAAATTAAAAACTTACTGAATCCAATTTGAGAACGATATTATTATCTATTTAAAGAAACATAAAAAACTAAAAAGTTCGTAGATAGAAAAATTCAAATTAATTTTAGAAACAAATATTTAAGAACTCGTAAAACACGTTCTGCCATTTAGTACGAGTGGTTATAATTTAATTTACATTCACTGCCGGAAACGTATTTTTTTGAGTTCTCAATGAAATGTGAACTCTTAAAATATAGTAATCTAATTTACTTACTTTCAAAATAGTATTTTATAAATTTTATCTTACACACTAGTCCATCGTAATAAAGATTAATAGAATAAATGGTTTTGAAAAAACGATTAATGAACATTAATGTATAGAATTCGAAAGTTATACAGATTAACTTCTTATAAGTAGAACGAAAAATTTTAAACGATCATTTTGTGAAAGTTCGTGTTTTAGTAGGTTATATTTACTCTATATTAAGGAGGGTCTTGCACGAAATATAGACTATAGTATTTGCTAATTTTATATTTCAACTATTTAAGGTTTAATAATTTGACTGGTAATATATGTTAAAGAGGTGTGTTCCCTACGAACTGAATAAAAATTTAAAAGCTGTAAATATCATTCAACAAATGCAGGTATAGTTCATTAAAAAAATAATTGTTAAAAACATGGGAATATTTTTTGTTTTTCATTCAATTTTAATTTGGGAGGTTTCATTTTCTTCCTTATTCAATTTCAGGGGGAGTTACCAATGCAAAAACTAAGGTATTTTCAAAACCGGTAAAGTTACATTCACTTGTTTATAGATTTCTCGTCGAATTTCATAGGATTTATCGAAGATTCAACGATAAATCTATAATCAAGTGAATATAACTTTACCCAGTTTGAAAATAGTTTTTACATGATATTTACAGCTTTTAAATTGTTATTCGGTTCGTAGGGAACACCTCTTTAACATATATTACCAATCAGATTATTAAATCTTAAATAGTTGAAATATAAAATTAGCAAATATAGTCTATATTTCGTGCAAGACCCTCCTTAATAATGTTGATAATGTGTATTGCAACCTATTATACTTTGTTAAAATATCATTGTACTGTTGCTTCTGACAAGAGCTATATTAAAGTATAATAGCGGTAAAGAGAAAAATTAATCTTCAAGGATTATTGGCATTGAATATTGACGTATGAACTAATAAATAATGGTTTCACTTTTAGTTAAAGAATAAATTTAATGACGTAGTAGTGCATATGGCAATCTTGAATTTTTAAACGTTGTAGTAGATATAAATCTTATACATAAATCTTATTATTTATTTGTTACTTTTATGAATTTTTACGTTCAGTCGATTTTGTTGCATAATTAAGTTAGAACTTTTAATATTTATAAACTTTATGAAAAATAAGGTAACACTTACGAAATTGTACCTCATTTCCAATGAATTTAAAGGCAAATTATTCTGTAGTGAACGATATATTTTAAAATTTAATAATTCGAATCCACAGTCGATCGATTACCCAAATAATATCTCATTATAATACGAGAAAAAACTTCCGTTTTCCAAAGCGCACTCAAGTGGTATATATTAAACAATCGTTTTACAGTGCACCAGAAACGAATCCGTGCACTCGACATCAGTGAAAATGCGTGCAGTATATATATATACGTTACGTAAAAAGAAGGAGGAAGCAGTTGGTCGCAGACTCTTTAAAGAGAAAAAGAGAGAAATCGAAGTCGCCCATAATCGACCGACACACACACAATTTCTCCGCTCGGGCATTTGCGCTCGAAGCCTGCGTCCGCGCTCTATAATAATCTCTCGGCTCTCCGCCTCTCCGCACTTTCTCGTTGACGAGTCGCGCAGACGGCTTGGGGCACCGGGCCGCGACTGCAGCCATCAGCGATCGCGTAGCCGGTCCGCTTCTCTTTCTCCTCCGTCGGCTTATCTCGTGGCTTCGCACACGTGTCGGCTTACTCCTCCTCTCGCGCCATCTCTGCCTGCATCTGTACCCCTCAGTTGTACCTCGTTAGTTAAACGCTCCGGTAGTTAAAAGTACTACAGCTCGCTTTGTGATATATCTCGGCCCTATTCGTGCCACTGGATTTCGCGATGTTTGCCCGCAGTTATCTGACGATTGTTGTGCTTTTGTAGGCGGACGTAGTCCTGGACATGACCGAAGTTAACGGCCGGGTAAACGAGCCGTCCTCCGAGTCCGTCGCCGTGGACGTTGAAGAGACGGAAGAATGCAGAGTGGACCTTGAGCCCGAGCCCGCCACCGTCAAGATTGAATCGATGACCGAAGGTGAGTGCTTGCTAATTAATTGGGGGGCACTCGTACACTGCCTTGATCGGTTCATAATTTTCTGCTCTCAACGGCCTTTCGAACGACGCCGAGTTTGACGCTCTGTTGCCAGTTTTTCGAAAGTTTTCTTTGAGTTCTGGTGGGATGTTTCTTGAATTGTTTTGAAGAGGTCGATACACTGGAGTTTGATTAAAGCTGTTTTGTTGATAATGATTAAGTAATAATCGGGAACGAACTTACACGGAAATAAAGTACATGATTTAAAAAGCGATTAAACAAATATTTATTAATAAAATTAATTTTAACCATTCTTAAAATAAAACGAAACACTGAAAAATTAAAAAAAACTACATTTTTTTTTAAATAACATCTTTTACTTAAAGGTCGAAATGGCTTACAAATATAAATAAAAAAATGTTAAGTTAAATATTTAAATATTTATATAAACACGCACATTTATATGTACATATTTAAAATCTTGATCATTTTTTGTAAAACTTTTTTTTTAGTGTTTTATACATATGCCTGTATGCATATTTGTGATATCAGAATAGTTTTTGTACCAAATTTCTAAAAAAAAACTTATTTTTCTGAAGAATAATTTAAAAACCAATGACACAAATCGCAGGCTTTTTAAGCTTAAAATGATTATAAGACTCGTTTTTCACCTTTACTGTCGGTTATTTATTCCTGTTTCCTCGCCTTTCTCTTAGTAAAGGTCTTTAAGCGAAATTACTTATACATAGTAAACTAGAGGTAAGTAGATGTTACCTTGTTATAGACTGCCATGCCAGTTAACAAGACTTAGTGAACTTACTAAATTATTCTCAAGCTTTCGATCTAAAATTAGTTTAACCCTTGAGTCATACATTTTTCCTATCAAAAGACATTTTTTATGCGTAAATAATAATACGAAAAAATAATGCATGCATCTTTATAGTGTTAATAAAGATAATGATGTGATAAAATTCTAAAAAAGAAACAAAAATCGACTTTTCAGCACGAAAATAATTAAAAAAGTAATTTAACAAAGCTGGGAGTGTAAATGTTGCAGCTTCGTTAAGTTGTAACTGAAAGAGTTCAAGTAATTTTAATTAGTATCTATTTTTATAAATACGCCTTACTATTATCAGCATCTTATATTTAAAAGCACACTTTGCGGCTTGCTAATTGCACTCACCATAGAAACTAAACCGCAAATCAATACTTAACGATTTTTGTAAACAAGAAAGTACATTTCATCGGAATTTCCAACAAAGTATCGTATAATGAAGAAGATAACATAACTGAGTAAATTACTGAAAATGGACTGACATTATAAATAAGTAAACAATTTTCACAAGGACGAGAATATTTGTTATTCAAAGTGAGTGCAGCATTTGTACTTTTAAATTTAGTAAGGGGGAGAAATATTATGAGTCATAACAGAAACTTGCACTTATTTCTTAATTAGCGTCTTCAATAGACCTTAATATTTTAGAAATTTTTACCATTGCTCATCGCTTTTCTTTCAACCTACTTTGTGGCATATCTAGATGTACTTGCTCCGCGGAGCTACCGCGCCACTCAATATGATGCATGCATGCTCATTATGAACTTGAACTAATGTTTTTCGATGATTATAGAAATTGAAATGAAGCATAATTACTGAACCGAAAATTTATTTACCCATAAATTTAATTTCACTTAACGTGAAGATTACTTAAATTACAGACAAAATCAACAAAAAGTGTGTGCTCTTTGCACGACAATTAGCATTCTGAATAACGCCGCGTCTCTATAGAGCAAACTGCTCCGTTGAAAGAAACGTTTATCTGACTTTATCGAAGAATCCGTAAGACCTTAACTCTCGCGAGTTTCTAAGAAAATCTGAAAACTGCTTATGCGCGCTTTACTTATAGTATCTCAGCTTTTTGTCGTGGCTCAAAAAAGTGGAAATTTTCAACCGGCAGATGATTTGCATTTACTTATGTTTGCTCTTCGACTCTTCTAACAGAGATGCGTTAGAGCTCCTCAGAGTCTGCCTGAGACTGCCAGTAATGCAGTGATCGGCCTTAAACCATCAAGGAGACGTCGTGCAAGTTTTCCTCATTTTTCTGCCGCTCCGTTTGAACGTATATATATAGCTAATCGGCGCTGACAGGTGTGTTAATAAAAGGTAGCTTTGTTTATAGTTAAGTGTTATTATAACGGTGGGCTCATTAGTTTTGATGAAAGACTTTGGAGTTGGTAAAAAATGTTGGTATTTATCGTGGCTGTGAAAAAGTGCTTGAATTGATTCAGGAATTTATAAAAAATTTTAAATTACTTTTGAATCGTATAGAATAAGTGAAATAACAATCGTTGTATGACATACTTTTATTTAAATGACGTCCAGTTATGTTAAAATAATTTTTTCAATAATATTAATGGTTATCTTCAGGATGATCACAGTAATAAATAAAAAGTATCGATCCTTAATGAAATGTTCGTGATTCAAAACCGATTAACAAGTGTTTCTTTAATGACTACATTCATCGTCGTTTTTACATTAAAAAAAAGATTTTCATAATGATACAGAAACAAGTTTTGTTTATGTTATTCCGTTTAAATTCTATGAAAAGTGAATTTCTGTTTTATTACACTAATTTTTTGCATTCAATATTTTCCTGTTAAAATATTTTACGACTCGTGTACGAAAAAATAAATTCTGTTTACGTTTCTAAAATATAATATTTCCTTTAGAACAATGTAGAACAAGTTCTATTACGCATGTGATGTTTGTATCATAATATTATTGAATCTGAACTTGATAAATAAATTTTATACGCACATTTTCATAAAAACATCTCATAAGTCACCGATATATGCAGGCTCATTTACAATTCAATCGCATTCGTCCTTTTCAATTCTACGGGATAAATATAAAGCTTATATACATAACCGGACTGCGTTATAAAGAAGCAACATATCTCTGTAATCAATTAAAAACTTCTTCTAGCAGTTCTTTAAGATCGCGAACAAAAAAATTTATTCACCATATTTTTCTTTTCGCGCGTGAAGGCAAAGTTGTAAATCTTCTTCTTCTCTCTCAAGTTCTTACAAAACTGCGCCACCGCAACTGCGCGCCTCAGCCCAAATACCTCTGGCTCGAACCCTCATTATTAAACCATGTACCTTCGCGCTCTATTCCTGCGACTGGCGAAACGAGCAAGTCATTCCGCGCTCAAGACGCGGATAGTGCGAAATCACCTCTAAGCAAGCCGCAAAGTGTCCGCAAGAAGGTCTCGGCTGATTCACGTCAAGCGAGAGGCGCGCGGGAAAAGGGTAGTAGTTAACGAAAAAAGAAGGGGACGTTATTAAGATTATGGCTCTGAATAATGTACGGGTGTTACCACCTCGTTTCACCTTCGCGTCCCCTTATGGCAAAAGTGGGCTATTTAGCGCCGTCAAAGTTTTATGAATCGGAACGTCGATCGTTTCATACGCCTCCTCGGTCCAACTTGCAGTTTTCTCTCCGGGCGTACAGTCGGCCATAAGTAGATTCCGACGAACCGCCGCTGATATCGCGACGAACGCGGAGCTTTATTGGGACCTCGATTGAACTGATTTTAATGGAGATTTAATTAGCGGATAAGAAAGTTCGAGAGTTTGAGACGTCGACGTTTGCCGGTTAGGTATTAATAACATCGTGTATATAGGCTTAAGGTGTGTGCATGTGGTAAATATATCATTATGATTCTTTGAAGAAAAGCTGCTTTTGTTGTATTTTTATCCTACTTTTCATTGTTGTAAATTATTTAATTTTTTTATGATTAAGTAATAATTGCTTGGTATAGTAATAAAATATTTATAAAATGTACGTAAATATTTTTTATTCAAGCAATAATAATTTGTAAAAAATGTAACTTTGATACAAACTTTTAGAATTCTAAAACAATTTTCTAGAAACTATAAAATATTATTTAGACGGAATTGCTATATCTAAGAAACATAAGTTTTCTTGCAATACTACGCAACTTTATTATGTACGTTGTGTTTCTTTTACGATTGCATTTGTCTATTATAATTTATAACGTACATTGTGGTGCATCACAATATTGTGAGAAATCGGCGAAACCGGGGCAAGTTGGTTGCAATAGTAAGTTTTAACTATATAATTGTTTCTGTCTCCACATGATATGGCGATATCAATTAAGTAACGTTTTATAAAAAGTTTGTGTAATTTTTTAGAAACAAAAAAAATTAAGTATCTTAATATTTACATTAAAGAAACGAAGGGCAGATAGACACCATTTTTTCGGAGCAAATTGACACACTTAAAATATTGAAAACATAGACTCATGAATAATGTGCGATTGAAAAAGTTTTTCTGTGACAATTATTTACTCCCGGGATAGATTGACACGAAAAACTGTTGTAAAAATAATTATAACGATTACATAAAACTATTTAAGGATTCATTTTCCTAACTTATATAAATTTCTTAAATAAATTGTGTACTTTAAGAATGTACGTTAAGTTTTTCGTAAAATATTTTAATGTTAAAATAGGAGCGTAAAATACAAAAATGGGTCAACTGACTGAGGTCAGGTATTTCCGATAATGAATTCAAATAGTAATTAAAATCTCAATCTCAATAGATCTCTGGTTACATTTCAGTAAATAAAATATTAAATTTAAACACTATTAATTAAATTAAAAGAGAATTTTTAAGTAAAAGATGTTTATAGGTTTTCATCGCTAGTTTATTAAGTAAGAAATCAATGAATGAAAAAGATAAATATTTTAGAGCAAATACTTTAAGAAATATCGAAAATAGCTTGCAATAAACATTAGTAAATGATCATTTTAAAACCATTAATCAGTTTAAAAATATTCATCATTTATTGCAGTTAAAGATAAACCTGTTAATTCAGAAACCATTATGACGCAATTAATCGAACAGAACGTGGAATCTAATGGAGAAGCAGTTCGAATTCAGGTTGAGGCTGCTAAAGTGGCTCACTATAATGGCTATGGTAGATAGTAAAAACATTTAAGTAATGTGGCACATGGATCGACTTTTATTTTTGGAAAATGAAATATCGATAAGTATGTCAGTAAGTTCATGGCTAAAAATGTTGAAGATCAGGGCTGAAAGTTATACATTTTTTATGGCAAACTTATTGGTATTTCATTTTTAAAAGTGTTTGCACTGTTTTAATGAATTTTTCACTAAAAATTTGTTTTAAAACACATATCAATTTGAAGGGGGATATTAAAAAAATCCTTAAAAATTAGCTTACTTCAAGTGTAAATAGTTTGATCCAGAAAAGTCCTTGAAATAGTATCAAAAACGAAAATGAAATTAGAAAATTCAAGCTTCAATTACTTTTTCATACTTTTCATACTTTTTCAGCAAAACTGAATAGCAAAATGCATCGGAATGACAAAAATTCGAGTCAGTAAATTTTTATGGTTTATCAATTTTTTACTATTCAACTGACGTAATTTAAAAACGATTTAACTTTATTTGGATTTAAAAAAATATTATACAAATCTTCAGATCTCCTTTTCTGAAACTGTTTCTAGGACTTTTCGATTTGGATTAAATATGCATTGTATTGTGTAGTTTAAAGAAGTTATGATTCACCTGCACTTAGTAAATTATTTTCTATTAATTCACCTACGGTAATAGGTCACCTAATATAGCAAACTATTGTTCTTTCTCTTAGTAAGCAAGAGTTTTGTTATAAACGTATATTTATTTTAAAAATGTAGTCAAAATAAAAATTCGAACAAAATAAGAATACGCACAACATTAAGGACTTGACAATGTTGAATTTTAACATATAAACTTTTTATCTTTTGAAAAAATATTAGAGGTGCCTGCCTCGGAATTCGAATCCAAACATCCGGCCATCGAAGGAAAGATGGAGACCGGGATTTTTTTTTTTTTTTAATTCGTTTATTATTGGCTTTGGTAAACAAAGTACAAAACAGCCACCCACCATACGCTTTACTTTACTTTACTTTAAAATAGGACTTTATTGGCTTTCAATATACATGATACCGCCAAACTACCATACGCAATTTCATTCACATGTTTACGGCATCTGTAAAATACGTCCAGTACTACAATTCTCATTCAAGGCTTGAATACCAACCGTGGATTACCGATTACGTTTACATTTCGCTCAATCAATGCGACTTGCGCGACCTCTTTTGTACTCTTTCAAAACTCCAAACATAAATAAGTGATCATATGATAAATGTAGACGTAAACCGAAAGCGTAACGCGACTGTCGAAGCAATCCATAAAAAATTGCGTTTTTTTTTATCTAAAAAACACATAATTTACGGTTTTAAAAGCATATACTTAACTACTAATATCTATTAAGTACTGCTTATCGCACTTGCACTCTAGCCTCGAGCCTCGATTCCGGCGCATGCGTCCTAAAATAGCTCTCGCCCACAAACAAATAATAATCGCGTTCAGAGCTTCAGAGATGTTTACGGGAGTGCATATCGCGGGGAGTGACGCGAGCGCGGCTCCTCAAAAACCGGAGAAGAGCGGCTCTTTCGAATAGCCAGGCGGGGACTAACGGTCAGTCAGTAGAGAGATTATCTCCAGCGCGACAAGTGCACGGCGCCAGCAGCTCCTATACTCTATTAGGAATCTGCGAATAAGAGGATAAATAACTTCGTTGGACACGTAAGTCATCTTTTTTTTTTATTGTTTATCCCCGTACTGTACGTTTCCGCGTGCGAGAAGCTACGGTTCGTGATAAAAGAGGCAACATCGTTTCTTCCGTGCGCATTGTTTTAAACGATTCTCGAAGCAAGTGAAAAACTTTCCCTTTAGCGGTTGCGACACTCACCAAGTTACATATGTCAGTACATTGCGGTCTTTCTCCAGTGGAGCAGCGAAACCGGTCCTACATTATATATGTCTTGCATATGCGTCGAGACACAAGAGGAGTGTATTCTATAATTATTGCTCCGCAGCTTTTGTGCGGCTTGCTTCGTTGCGTGCGACCTTGGTGATACCGAATTCTGCAGATTCGCGATAGAACGTATAATCTGAAATTTTATTGTTGAGTCTTTGCTGAGCGCTGAGTCTCTCTTAATTGCATTACGCAAGTTATTTGTTGTTTGTTACGGTAAATTGATTGAAATTTTATCATTTAGATAAGCAGAAATTGGGTTGATAAGGTTTTTTCTTCATATTTGACAACCTTGACTTGCATTTTTTTTTTGCATGATATCAATGCATTGAAATTTAAATTATTTTCCTCACTCAATATTTACAATTTAATATTAATATGATTTGCACATTCAAGGTTCTGTAATTTAAGTAATTAATTGTACGCTTTATCACTCTTTCAGTTTCCATCAACGGCAAAGACATGTCAAACTTTGGCGAGGTAAGCCTTCTTTTTTGTTATTACATTCTTTTTATACTAAAAGTAATGTTTTATTTTTAGATAATTCAATCAACTCGGGACACCTTTTACAGTGGTAAAACTCGACCACTAGACTTTAGAATTAAACAACTAAAGAACATGAAAAGAATGTTAGAGGAAAATAGAGGAGAATTTCATGACGCTTTAAATGCAGATTTAAGAAGAGTAAGTTTTCTCAATATAATTTTATTCAAATGATTGCAAAAGAAAAAATTAATTGCTAAATGATATCATTTTTTTGTTTTAGAGTAAGTTTGAAAATTATGTTCTGGAAATTGATTACACTTTAAATGAAATCATTCATATGCTTAGACACATAAAGGAATGGTCTGCTCCAGAGAGGGTAAATAATTTAAAAATCTAAACTAACAGTTTATTGTAAAGTAATTTATTTTAATTTAAAATTTATACCTAACTCTATGTATTTTTAGCCATCAAGAGCATTAGTCAACTTTTTTGATGATATTGTCATCCAAAAGGAACCCTATGGTGTAGTTTTAATAATTGGAGCTTGGAATTATCCTATTCAATTGACTTTAGCTCCATTTGTGGGTGCTGTTGCTGCTGGAAATTGTATTATTCTTAAACCATCAGAGGTGTCAGTTGCAACTGCAAAACTTATAAGCGAGCTGATTCCAAAATATTTGGATAATGTTAGTATTTTAAACTTATATATTTTTAAAAGTTTAAAAATTTGTAACAATAAAATTATATTTTTTTCAGGAATGTTATAAAGTTGTTAACGGTGGTGTTTCTGAAACATCTGAACTTCTGAAACACAAATTTGATTACATTTTTTATACTGGTTCAACTACAGTAGGACGTATTGTAAGAGAAGCATCGAATAAATATCTTACTCCAGTGACACTAGAACTTGGTGGAAAGAGGTAACATTAATAAATCTACTAATATTTAATTCTATATACTTTTAATGGCTTTTAAAATAAAAAAGAATACATTTTCAGT
This sequence comes from Ormyrus rosae, assembly GCA_035047165.1. Classification (NCBI taxonomy): domain Eukaryota; kingdom Metazoa; phylum Arthropoda; class Insecta; order Hymenoptera; family Ormyridae; genus Ormyrus; species Ormyrus rosae. The sequence continues at coordinate 17,119,367 of JAWWML010000052.1, read as the reverse complement.
CCTGTTTACATTGATAATACAATAGATATAACAGTGACAACCAAAAGAGTTTTATGGGGAAAGTTTATCAATGTTGGTCAAACCTGCATAGCACCTGACTACATACTATGTACACCTGAAGTTCAAAATTTATTTGTCAAAGAAGCAAAAAAAATTTTAAAAGAGTGGTATGGTGAAAATCCACAGGAGAGTCCGGATCTGTGTCGTATTGTAACTGAAAAACACTGGCAGTAAGTGCAAATTTTTAGTTTGAACAAATAAAATAATAAGTAAATAGAATAATTAAAAATATTTTATTTTATTTTAGACGATTAACAAATTTCTTGTCCAATGGTGAGGTAGCAATAGGTGGCCAAGTTGATCCTTCAGAGAAATTTATTTCACCAACTATTCTTATTAATGTAAGACCTACAGACCCAGTGATGAAAGAAGAAATTTTTGGTCCAATTTTACCGATTGTAAATATTAGTAATGCATATGAAGCAATAAAGTTTATTAACGAGCGGTAAGTTTACTAAAATATTTTTTTTCTGTTATTACTTATACTTGTAATTAAAACAGTGGTAGTTGTAATAGTAGATTACATTTATAAATTATTATATTATATTCTTATAATTTTTGTTTATTTAAATATTTTATTGTAATAGTACTTGTAAATAATATGTTTGATTAGTAAAATTTAAATTTATTTTACATATTTTAAATGCTGACATTATTTAAATTTATGGTAAATAATTTAAAAAAAAGTAAGAGTTTAATGGTCTTAATAGCTGTATTTATAATGTATGTTAATCCTTAACAGTAAAACTTTTATAATTTCTTGTTCTATATGAAGACATACTTAAATTTTCATTTTCTGCTGTATAGAGAACATGCCCTTACAATGTATGTATTTACCAAGGATAAAGGTGTTCAAAATCTGTTTATTACTCAAACTCAATCTGGCTCTATATGTGTCAATGATACAATTATGCAATATGGTGGTGAGTTAGGCCAAACTGATTATTGGTGATGGTTAAATTATAACAGCTTTTTCAGTCCCTGATTTTCTTTATAAATATACTTAATTTAATGCCAATTGTTAGATTTTTGAGTATTTAATGAGGAATGTGCATGAGAATGTATATTGTGTTAAATACCAGTATGTTTATTATATAAATAATATTTTTTTTATATCTATCAGTTTCTTAAATGCTATTAATAACAGCTAAACACCATTATACTCAAAATTGATACATGATTTAATTTTATAAATGTTTATGTCCCTTTTGCTGTTATACCCATTTTAATAAACTTGTCTACAGGGATAGGCCTTTAGCGCTCTACCTTTTTAGTAACAATACCGATGATCTTAAATTAATAATGAACAATACATCTAGTGGAAACGTTTCAGTGAATGATACTATTTTGCACGTTACTGGTATGCTTATTAGGTGAAGGTGTTTTGTAGACAGTAGTTTAGATAGTAGAAAGTAGTTTATTATGAATTTATTCTTGCACATATTTAAAGTTATTTTACTATGTTTTTATCCTCATAAATTTATTAAAAAACTTTGATAAATCAGAAATAATATATTCTCATATGGATTTTTAGTTGATACCTTACCATTTGGAGGAGTTGGAAGTTCAGGTATGGGAGCATACCATGGAAAATTATCTTATGATACATTTGTGCATCCCAAAGGATGTCTTATCAAGAATTTTAATCCTATTGTTGAAATTCTGGGATCGTAAGTTTCATTATTTTACCTTTCTTTAGGTTTTATGAATAATAATATTGTTGATTACCTATATAACATGATAGATTTTTTAAATTTTTTCATATTTAATTTTTTTAAATTTAAATCTAAACGATCTTATAATTAATTTTTATTTCATATTTTAGATCGAGATATCCACCATATACAGATGGTAAATTAAAAATGCTGTCACTTCTGATGGCTAAAAGGCCTGATATTCCTGGAATGAAATATTTGCCACACTTGTTATTGTTTGGATTGGGTGTAGCAGTTACAATAGGATTCAAAGCTTTTATGAAGGTACAAAAAGCAGGAACACGATAAACATCATTTCATCAACATATACTTTAATTATGTCAATTAAAAAGCACAATTTTATACAGATTTGTTACATTCAAATTATATCAATTTAAAGTTCATAACTAAAAGTTATTAGGTCATGCTTAACATGAACTCATCATTTACATTAAATTTTTTTATTAACATTTTTTAAGAATATATTTATGTTATTATATTTTCTTAATTGTTAAAAGTTATATTACATTTTTACAAGGTTGTAATAGTTTGAGACAGATAAATTTTATTTATGCTTACTTATTGTAATATTTATGAAATCGTCACGCACACAACTTTGGCGCATACTAACTTTTTGTAATTTTTTTATTTCTAGTAATAAAGAATTAAAATAGTTAAGCTATCTGCATAATGATTTCATTTTATTTTTCAACAAATCGCTTAGAAAAAATAATACTACAGCTGCTTCTGGTGAACATAATCGACTAAAAAACATAACGCAATGAATACATTTTTCCAGGGATCCTCTTATGAGAGCGAGCCGTGACATCTATAAAAAAGGATCCTGATTGCCACGTTCATTTTAAACCCCAGTCATGAAAATTAAGAATTTTAAATTTTTACATTCAATTTCTTTATTAAGTTGATATAAAAAAACGAATTCAAGAACTTATCACTTCTTTTTTTAAGTTCACATATTTTTATTATGCAAACATCACGTTAATTTAGTATTTGTTATATACACATCACGTGCTTATAACGAGTTTTTTAATGTCACTATTTTGTTATTTTTTTTAATATTAATTCATTATTTCTTTCTTGATTGTTAAAATATGTAATATTTATAAGTATTTTAAAATATTTAATTCATTTTATAATTTATGACATAATTGTGTGAAACGTTCAATTATTAAATCAAAGCTAATTAGATTTATTATTCAATTGCTTTACATCGCTGAAAATATGTTTTATAAGAAAATGGTGTATATGTGATATACATATTCAAACTATATAGGTGAGAGCCATCGAAAATATATATATTTTATATGTTTATAATGTTATTGTAAATGTTGAAATTGTGTATAGCTTTAGATTATACATGTTTTATAAAACAGTATTTATTTATTTTGTCTTTTTCATTTATCCCTTACAAAAATGTTAGTAATCAGTTATTTAATCTTTGAATAATTATACATATAACTCAATTAAAAATTTACTAATAAATTTTCTTTTTCCATTTGAATTTTTAGTTTTTTGTTGATGGAAAATAGAATTAAAGGAACTATACGAGTAAAAATTTTACTAATTGTTACAAATTAACATTGTAGTAATATATAATGTAACATATAATATAACAAAATATATTTAGATTAAGGACTAACATAAATCTTCTGTACATCTGTACTTCTTTATTTTTTTATGTAATGCAATAAGAATTTTTATACAAAAATAAAATCATTTTACGTAATAAATCATCTACACGCATTTAAAAAATATAAGCTATCAAATTTTTCTTCAAAGAAGAATGTTAATTCTGCCTACGTATTTTTTAATCAGTAAAAGTACTTGTCATACTGAATTTTTAATGAATGCATCTGTTTTTTTCTCATCTTTTAAAATTGTAAATATTTATAAATGGTTCATGCAGATAATTAAATAATTTAGTTAATTTACGTATACTAAATATTATCTAAAATGTATTACAAATTCGAGTTACTGATAAAATAAAGAATACGTTCTAAATTATCAAGATATAATCAGACTTCAAATGGAAATAATTTCTCAAACTATTCCAAAGGGGTAGTCAAATAAAGCTTTTTCAATTTACTAAAATTCTATTTTAGTTAAATCATTCTTGCATATGTACGAATTAATAAAAACATGGATTCCAGTAAAGAAGTAATAAAACGAACACGTTAAAATTGAAAGTCTTGTAAATTCCATCTTTTAACGCAAAATCTGACCTCCTGCTTTAAAATCATGATACTCGAAAACGTAACGCGCCAGGTCAACGACTCACGTGCCGCACAATTCGTCGCGCACGTCTCAATTTCGGAAAATCCATTCCGAAAAGTGATTCTGCAATCGTCGGAGCAGTGACGTATTTCTTCGATAGCCGCAAGTGAGATTTCTAGGGCTGATTCTCGTTGCGCCTCGACGTGAGAAAGTCACGCTTGCGATTAGACACGCTCGCGACGTGCCTCGGCAGGTGATGATACGCTTCTGATCGGCAGCTGATCGACGCTTCATTGAGTCATTATATATTTAAGCCGGTGACAAAAGTCACTCGCCCCCAGTAGTAGTAGTTTGGCAAGAAAACCAACTTTTGCAGAGTGCCAGGTTTGAGTGCGTATTTTACCTAAATTTGTGTGTAGAGATCGAAAAAATGTTTTAGCGACGTCCTTCCTACTTTCAATAAATTTAGATTTTTAAATTAAATAGTTAAATTTACGTTCAAACAAATCTTTCCTTTTAAACTAATAATTATAATAAATTTTCACATAATATTGTCTTTATCAAATTAACTTTTTTGTTAGCAGTTGATATAGATATTAATTTTATTTCTTTTATATTTTAATTAATTAATAAAATGAAAAATTCGGTTTGAAAAACTAGTGAAGAGATAAATCAATTATTGTAACAAATGTAACATAAATATATAATGATTTTTCTCATACCTATTTGAGCAGTGATAAAATGCAGCTTGGCAAATTTAAGCTTGATAATTCATAAAATATGTCTTCTAAACGATTTTAATTACTGCAGATATGAGATCCTCATTTTACATATCCCTATTGTTGGTGGGATGGGCCACTGCCGCCATGTCCGACGATTTGTTATCGCGCATTGACAATGTTCTCAAGAACGATTTGTTACTGCGACAGTACATCGACTGTTTCCTAGATAGACTTCCAGTTCAAGAATGCCCCTCTGATTCTTCATCAATGAAAAGTAAGTTAATTACTAATAGTGTTTACTAGTCAAGTAAAAAATTAGTTATGCTTTTCATAAAATTTCGAGTGCCAACTTGTATTATATAACATAAAGCATTTTTACTATATTAAATTGAAAAGTTTTGTTTTCCATTTCTTCAGCGTTAATACTTTCTCAGTTAATAAGATAAACCTGTTTGCCTTATTTTTATGTTTACTAAAATCCGAAGGAACTTTGATATTCGCAAAAACATGATTAAATGCCAACGTCATCATCTCGTTAAAATGTATCATAAATTTTTGGTTTTGTTTATAATTTTATTACACTGATAATGGAACAAGAAAATATTAACGCATTTTGCAACTATTTATTTATAGATTGTAGGAAATTTTTAAAAACTTAAATACATGTACATTGGCAATAATTTTTTATTATTAAAAAAAATATTAAATTGAAAATATAAGTATTTGTATAAAAAAGCATTGTAATAATAAATTATTTTAATGTTTCCAATTTTTTATAGAATAGAGAAAAAAACATTATGTAAAGTAGTTCAAATATCCCGGGATATTACTTTGTCATTGAATAAAAACCAGTTATTTTTATAAATTTTCCTTTATTTTCATATTTAATATTGCTGTTTTTGTAAATGTTTAAAATAATAATTTATATTTACGTCATTTAATTGAAATTCTCCGTAATAATATATTACTTGTCTCTTTATTTAATGAAACTCCTACGTTTAATTTTTAACTCGACATTTGCTTTTCTGTTTGGCAGGAATAATTTCAGAATTCATTGCTACAAGCTGTGGAAAATGCTCTAACAAAAATAAACGAATAGCTTGCAGAGTTCTCTCTACTTTGCAGCAGGAGCAGTATGCCGAATTGTGGACTGCTTTATTACAGAAATTTGATCCGCACAGCCAATATGTGGTTAATCTTGAAAATTTCATGCAAACCTGCAGAGAAAATCAATGGATTCCCGTTGCTTACTAAACATACGGATTAATGAAAACTTGTATAAATTTCGATAACTGAAAAATAATCAAATTTGAATCTCATTGTAAAATAGTTATGTTTTTATAGTGCATGCTTTTGAGAAAAAAATTTGTATCGATAATTTTTCTGAGCCAAAGAATCAAGTGCAGTATTAAATGATGTAGTCAATTGTTATACCTTATTCCTGAGTTGTATAATTCCTTTAGAAATTCCTTTAGAATACTTTTATTAGATGCAGAGTTGAAGATGGCATCCATCCTTCTTTAGAATTTTTTAAGTGAAGATTTAAAAAGGGTTCACGGATTTATTCATGAACTTCTCAAGATATTAAAAGGGGCATTTTTCATGAAAGTCTTTACAGTTTTAATTCATCGTTCGAAATATTAAAATGCAAAGATAAAAAAAACAGGGCTTATAAGATATTATAAATTTACTTATATACGCCTGTATTTATATCCAGACCTATAAATACGAAGGTTGTTTTAAATGTAGGTTAAAAAATTAATTAAATACAAAATTTTTAAATTCAAATTTTAAATATTAGTCAACTAAAAAAGTTCTAATATATCATATATGATCATAATGCGGAAATCTTCATTAGATATTTAGTAACCGCTAATTAAATTTCAAAGTAGCCCGCAGTAGTTTTTTTCGAAAAACCATTACCAAGTTTAATTTTTAAGATCGACACGACTCAACGAGAACAACGTAACTGCGGTCACTATGGACAATGTACCTCGATCACTGTCGCTTTCATTTACATAAATTAGCGTAAATTAACCACCTGAACAGACGTTAAATTACAAACCAGGGAAGTACCTTGTGGGACTTTCATTGACAACTACATTTCTATCGGTTTAAATCACAATGTTTATTTCAATCAGTACAAAGTATAAAGCAGCATTTATAGTGCAGAACAAAAAGAAAACAGACATAAAGCGATTTAACGATGAAAACAACAGAAACAAAGCGGGCGAACTGGTTTGGCCGCCCGACATTAAACCTTTTAATTGCACTTCTACTGTCTTCGATTTCGTACACAATGCAACCATAATCCATACACACAGTCACTCTTAATAGCTATATATAATAAATGGAAAGGCACATTCAAAGATTGTCTTTCCCGCCTTTTGAATAATTTATTGCGGATGAGGAGTCATCGCGGGTCCAGTCGTTCTGACCGCAACATTATTTTAAGATGAGCTTCGTCGAATTGTAGAACCGAAATTTCGCGTCGGTCATTTACATATATATTTTATGTACACTTTGTAAAGAGGTATTTGTCGGTTGGTGTATTCGCCCTCGGATTTAATGGGATCGTTTCCTTTGAGACTCCTCGATGGCCTTGGCGAGGACGGCCTTCCACTTTTCCGGTTCCTTCTCGGTGTAGTACAGGACAATCTTCTCGAAGGATTCCTTTTGCTTTTGCGTGCATCTTCTGCATTTGGTCACAATGGCCTCAGGGAATCTTTCTGTAATTTTAAAAATTTAATTTACTATATAAATTTTCGAATCTGCACATTTGCAGTTTTTTAAAAACTTGCAATTTCCTGCGAACGTTTACATTTTTGACGTGCAGTGCCCTGGCAGCCGCATAGCGATAATATAGCTAGAAACTTTCTAAATTTTGAAAATTTAACGATAATCCAGCGATATTATCGCTACGCTGCTACCAGGATGTTTTTTTTCTTTGCAAATATTTGATTTAAAAACATGATAAATTTTGTTTTTCTTTAGTCTATCGCGGCAATATTAACTAAATTTAAATGTTTTTGAATTACAATTTTATTCTATTACATTGCACATCTATTTTATCAACCTTGAAATTAATCAATCGTAAGCTAAGGTTATATGCAAAAGAGATTTATAATTGAATAATATGGCTTCGTTATTATATTATTTCATGCACTTATTTTTAATTTTAAACAGATTGTTAATGTTAAATTAATAAAAAAAAACTTATTTTTTTCTTTTAAAATGAGATAATGTAATTTATAAACATGAATTGAATATTATCAATGCATTATCTTGCAATTAAAATAAAATACAAGAAATAAAATGCCGAAAAGATGCAAACGATAAGAAAGTATTTAAAACATTTACAAACGCTGCATTAGAATCAGATAGAAACGCGATGATGCAAATGAGATGAATTTCACAATATTTTTGAATGACTAAATTGAATGACAAATGTTAATAAGTAGATTAAACCGTACCTCTGAAGAACTTGGCATCGGGCGTGAGACAGGGTGCCGCGTCGAGGAAGCAGTTGAAGTACTGATTCCTGATGCGCTCGTTGGACAGGATGTTGTCGACGTCGATGTAGTCGTACTTGTCGGAGTACAACTCCTCGGCAGCGGCCGCGGCGAACAAGCACAAAGCGACAACAAAGAAGCTCCTCATCTCGACGTCTTTCTCTGACCGACAACGGGTGGAAAGTAGAAGCGTAATCTCTCGCGTTATATCAACGATCGCGTCCGCTCTGCGTCTGCGGAGAGATGAGGGATCCAGCGGGTTTATATATGTAAAAAGAAGCGCCCATCGAGCCCGCGCCTGCCGTCAGGCCTGCGAGTCGATTCACTTTTTTCTATATATCCCTCCTTCCTCGCTCTCCTTTTCCCTCTTCTCTCTCTCTCTCCACCACGTGCGCGGAAGGCAAAGTTCGATCGGTGTGAACACACTATACTGGCATTGGACGTTATTCGCCTGTCGGTGAAGGACGCGATGGTCGCAGGCGAGACCGGCGGCGCGATGATGCTGGAGCGCATGCAAATGCTGTTGTCGCCGATCAGGGAGGGGGAGGAGGGGAGGCGCGGCGTGTTTTGCCACTCGTTAAATCTCGTACGCGCGGATACGTCCGCGTTTGCGCGCGTTTTTGCCCGACGAGGGGGTAAGCATCGCCGAGTACTGCGCAATTTCAGGATATACGTCAATGCGATTCCGATAGACGAGCGCGGCCGCGTATAAAAAGCCATTCGAAAGCCAGGTGTCTTCTGTCTTTGATTCCCTTTTTACGACTGACATTTGATTTGTTATTATACTTTTTCTTATAAATCACTTGAACAATATTAATTTATTATCTACACGAGAAGATGGTCTTTGAAAAAGTACTGTGCACAAGAGATTTAGATTTTAATGCGGATAAAAAAATTGACTGTGGAGTTTTAAGGATAATGATTTTGCGCTTCCTGATGAATATCAAAGTCCATGTTTACATAATGGAAGGATGATCCTTGAATGTGGAAACTGGAATACCGTGGAATATTACTATATATCTCTTTATAGACTTTGTACATTAATATAATACGTAATTAAAAATAAAAATGTAACAAAATATCCAAATGTTAATTACTTTTTGTGAGCCTGTGGAAGAAAAAAAATATTTAAAAAAATAATAAATTTAAAAAGCATATTTAATTTTTTGGATATTTTTAGAAGTTTCCATTCATTCTTTTCAAAATTTTAAGTAGATACATAAATGTGGATTATATATTGAAGCTGCCTTCAAAATGAAAATAAATGTTTCAACTAATTTAAATGCAGAGCCAAGAAAAACTAAAAGAATTAATGCCGGTTCTCCTTCGGAAAAAGATTATAGGATAATTCTCAAATTAAAATCTTGAGTTTTATAAATTACACAAGACTTATTTGAACGAAATTTTAATTTTTAATTCAGTAATCGATTGAAAAAAGAGAGATGCAGGAAAAACTTTCCGCGTTATGGCGATGTTAATGTTCATTTCCTGGTGGAGAAACCCTAAACTATATTCTTATTTTTTGCACTTGGCGGGTTTTTTCTACTGCGAATCCTTTTTTTCTTAACAAAGTTCACCTGTCTTCGATCGAATACTTATGAGTCACATGCTCGTGAATCACAAACAACACGTTTGGTTTCTTAGAATTCAAACCACTTTAAATAATAGTTCTTTTTGAAACACTCTTTGTATAGATATCCCAATCTTGTAATAATATCTGTCATTTTTTTATCCATGCAGCATGTGTATTGATCAAACTATTTATTCAATCTCTATTTATTATTAGGCTTGGTGTTTAATTCATATTCTTCATCAAACAATTTCGAATTGCCGTTTCTTTTGATATAATAGCAGGATTATCTTTATTATAAGTACTGACTTCGCCCGTTCAAAAAAAAATTCTTAAAATTACGTACGGAAACTTAAAGTAGGTCTGCTGTATCGAAATCCAAGAATATACTCGAATGAACGATTGATCTGAATTCTAGAGGAATCCAATGAAGATCCAGTAAACTACAGCTTCCTATTAGGGTTGTCAATAATATGTAATATAGAATTATCGTTATATGACAGTTTATGTTGATTTAAGGTTTCGTTTCTGTAAAAAGCTTTACATTACAGTAAAAAATATTCAAAAACATTGAAAAACACTTTTCAAAACTATAGATTGAAAGCAATAAAATTATGAATAAAAAATTACATGTAACTCATACCCTTTGGCGTTTTTGCAAGGTAATCTAGAAAGCAAAAAGTGTTTTTAAGCCGCTCTTTAAATTACTTGATTACTTTGACACATTTTATTGATACTTGTATCAAGGATGCAAGCAAGATAATAAAAATAAAACTTGAATAAAAATATAAAAAAAATATTTAGGATAATTAGAAGTAAAAAAGTCGTGAAAAAAATGAAATAATATGTGGAAAATTTTAAATAGCATAAATCATTTATAATGATTCTTATTAACTGTAAGGTACACTGAGTGTCAATGACTTAAAACTTAAAACTAAAAACTTCAAATTTAAATTTGAATTGACAGTGAATTAGCTCATCTCGATAAACCACGTAACCCCGGACGTTAAATGAAGCTGCTTCTCCCATTCATTCTTCCCTTTCTTCATTCACAAGCTTATCCAACGTCAGCAAAACCTTTAACACTTTGCATCAACAAAGCTTACATATTTTCACATAACCGGACGCGGGAATACCAAAAAGCAAGCCGGCAATTAGCCACAGTGCCGTCACGGCCAAGCTTATGTGTGTTTAACGCTAATGACTTGCTCTTCTTCCCGGTGATTTCAAATCGGGCGAATCATCAAATTTTACGCTCTTAGCGCGGCCATTAAGTCGTTTGCTCGCCGTAACCGGTGATCCAGAGAAGCTTATATATCCAACCATCCCCGCGACGAGCATTGCCAAAGCGTCACACCCGCACGCCGTCACCAAGAGGGCAGAGTGAATTCGTGCAAGACAATGGCTTCTTCGAGGCGATCGGTATCGTGTAACGCACCACTTTTTTTAGTGGCTGCCGCCGTCGTCGTGACGCTCGTCGGCGTCAGTGCGGACAAAATGTACGCCGATACCTTCGACAATCTCGATGTCGATGCCATCCTGAAAGACGACGCGGAGCGCGACAAATATTACAATTGCTTCATGGACACTGGACCCTGCCATACCGATGCTGCTGTCTTTTTCAAGAGTAAGTACAATGTTTGGGAACTGTTTGTGTAAGAAGTGATCAAATACGCGAGGAAAATAATTTTAAATACTTTTTTTTATAAATTTGGAACTAATTCGCGTAACTTAATAATTTGTAGCACTTATTCTAGCATGAAATTTTTTCATCCTTCAAAATCTAGCGAACAATGCAGCTTCTAACTCAAAATAAAAAATTCTTAATTTATTTTTATGTTTCCGTTACGTTTTAAGATAAAAATTTGAAGTAGATGAATAAGTAAAAAACTAAGAAGCAATTTTGAAACTTGTAATAGTTTACCTCCCTGCTGTTTTTTTTTCAAACTTTTAGTTCAAAATAAAATTTCTTAATTTTTCTCATTAATTTCAGCTCACGCACCTGAGGCTGTCGTAACATCTTGCAAATACTGCACAATGAAACAAATTGAGATGTTCGAAAAAGTAGTCAGCTGGTTCGTTGATAACCAGCCAGCGCAATGGAACGCTCTTATCGAAAAGACTATTGAAGATGCCAGGAAGAAGGGATTGACTACCTAATTTAACTTGTGTTTCGAATTAAAGAAAAACTAGGCTTTAAGTTTAATACCTTTTACTCGATGACAATGCGATCGATAATAGGTATAGTCCTCATTTTGTAAACTTTCTGTCGGCTCAACACATATATTACTGTAATTATACACGCTCTTTATTAACAATAAATAAGAGAAAATACCATGTCGAAAAAAAAAACTCGAATAATAACTTTTTATAGCTTGCAATTAAGAAAAATTAATATTTATTATTAAATATATTATTACATTACGTATACAGACATATTCTGAAATTTTCATTACTGTCATGAGATATTACTTTTATGATTGTTCAAATATTCACTTGAAATTATTTGATTTTTAGTACAGATGCTTGAATTCTGGCAAAAGTGTATTCTCATATTACGAATTATTCTTGTAGTCAAAATTTTTCATTTTTAAAATAAAGGAAGTATTAATATGCATTGATGTCAAAAAGTATTAATGTTAACTTCATTGAATGCACAAACGGAATTAAAAAACAGTTCTAAAAATTTAATCATCTCCAATAAAAATATTTACATCTATTTCACACTACGATGAATCAATTAGAAAATTGTCTGATACGATTGAAATTAGGATTTCTGAGCTTTGGTATTTTATTGTTCCTTTAATTTCCTTGCCACACCTTTAGCCGTGAAATCGTTCACGGCTTTTCTCACGATAGCCTCCCATGATTCAGGTTCGTTTTCAGTGTACCAAACGGCAACCTTATCAAACGCTTGCTTCTGCCTCTCAGTGCATCTACGGCATTTGGTCACAACAGCTTCCGGATAGTGTTCTGTAAAAGAAAACGAGCATGATCATTTGAATTTTCAATTCTTTAAATTTGAATTCTAGTAAAATATATTAATAGTTTTTTTTATTGAATAATTCAAAGTGGTTAATTTAAAAGCTGAATTTTTAACGTTTTAATTAAATATTAAATATAATAACTTTATTTCTTATCGAAGAAGATACTTGCAAACTTTTGCGATAAGGTTCAATTAAAAATTCAGTTTACAGTTTCAGTTTTAAGTTTACAAAGATAAATATATCCCATTTAAAACTTAATATTATATTAATATCTTATGATAGTTCCGTATTGATAAATGACCTAAAATACCCAAATTTTAAGTTTCGCTGAAAATTCATTTGTTAGTGAATTCTCTACAGGTTTCGAAATCAAATATGTAAATATAATACTTATCATACACTGAGAGAAAAGTTTAGTAAAAATTAGAATACTGCCTAGTAAAGCCGCCACAGGCTGTCAAAACCCAAAAAATTATCATACTTTATAGGAAAATTTACCAAACAGTATAGTAAAATTTCTTACCTAGATAGGAAAATTTACCAAACAGTAAAATAAAATTTCTTATAAAGTATAGTAATTTTTTGGGTTTTGACAGTCTGTGGCGGCTTTACTAGACAGTATGGTAATTTTTATAAGATTATTTGTAATTTTTACTATACTTCTTCTCTCAGTGTAAGAATACTATTAATACAATCATGAGTTTTTCAGATGATTTTAGGGGGACGCACTTAAGTAAAATACTTAACAGAACACACATATTAATTTGCAGCTCTTAGGGTAGTTTTTTTTTTTTACTTGTACGATAAATTTTATTATATTTTATAATTGTTTTCGAATTTATAAAATACTTTCTTTCAATATTCATAAACAATTAACTCTTTTAATATTTGTATAATCGATACATACGTTTAAAGAAAAGAGCGTCTGGAGTAACACATGGTCCAACATCCATGAAGCACTTGAAATACTGAGTACGAAGACGATCATTCTTCAAATATTCGTCAACATCCAAGTGATCGTATTTGTCATCGTACTTTTGTTCTTCCGCGGCAAATGCACAAACCACTAAACTCACAACTAAAAGAATCGCGAAACTTAGACGAGCCATTGCAAAACTATGCCTGGTATTCGCCAGATTAAATTGAGTCTTTGAGCACACAATTTTTGCAAGACTGTAGCGTTCATTTATATATGCGGAAAAATAAGGATTTGCCCCCACTAACAGAGGTGTTAGATTTTTTGTGACATATCAAGCTTTTTACTTTGATTCTGACGTCACTTTCGTCACTTCGACACTCGCGGGGTACGACAAAAAAAGAAATGAAACAGCTGATAATTGTACTGGCAAAATTATTACCGACACGCGATGATCGGCGTAAAAAGGAAAATTATAGCTATCGAACATTAGTCGCTAGTTTGATTAAATATAATTAATTTTTTTATCCATGCAAATTTGGTGGCATAACGCGAAGAGGAAATTGAAGATGACAGACAGAAACAAATGGTATTGATTCATAAGCCATATTTTTTCGAAACTTAATTCTTGATACATGCGAAAGAATTGCATTTTCAGTTTGTAAATTAAAGTTTTTTCAATCCAGTAACCGATTCATTGACGCCACAATCAATGTTTCATGGATTGCTATATCATCAATCTTGTTTAGGAAAAAAAGATTTTAAGATTTGTCATGTTATGCTTAATTGAGCTAGTTATAAAGGAAAAAGAATAAAGTACCTTTCAATCAGAGAATAAATTAATATTTCATTTTCTTAAAAAAGATTGACATAACCACTAATGATTAATATCTTCACTTTACAAATTGCAACCAGTTGTAAGAATGATTTATGTGAATTTTTAAAAGACTTTCAGAAATATGTAGAAATTTCCTAATATAATGTTCTATTCATAAAATAATTATCAAAGTTAAAAGCTACTTTTTAATTATAATAATTATAAAAAAAAATATAACAAAAAATGTATGTTAAAGTTACAATCGTCAGATTAATTTTTGTTTAAAAGTAACAATTTTATCCGATATTTCATTAAATAATTGTTGATATAAAATTTGCATTTGCAAGTATTAGTTATTATCGAAGAAACTAAACTTAGCATAGATTCAACTAGACAAGAAGATAAAATGAATACAGCGTTTCCATGTTTGCTAACGGAAGCATGATCGTAGGCATTTTACCTTAATGATAGTGTCTCCACCTGCAATTTATCAGTAACGTTCGCTTCTTGATTTTGTAATATGCAAATCCATCGATTTCTGTTTGTGGAAAGACGCAAAGCCATCAGTGATGATTCTAACAAAATGTAGTTCACGAGTGTGGAAAAATATTCATAAAGTACTAAAATTTAAACAAAATGCTAAAAATCTTATTGTTTATCTTCTATTAGGTAACGTGTGTTTAAGAATAATGTTAAACCTCCTATTAGTTTAAATTGTTTCCATTTAAAAAAAAATAATCAAAATAATATATATCAACGTAGCGATAAATATTTTTTGTGAATTGTTGTTACTATAGGATACATTATAAGCCTTTATAAAAATGATAAAAGTACTCAAGTTTGGGAAAAACTTTAATTTACATTTATAGAGAAGTCATTATTGCATTAAATGTTTCTGCTTCTTTCATAAGGAAATTTATATTCCTTAATTATGTAATAGATACATATACATTGGTTTAATCAATGCAAAACTGATAATAACAGAATAAAAAATAATAACATATTACTCCAAGATTTTTTTTAATTAAATTTTTTAAGAATAAAATTTGACTTTTTAATTATTGAATAAGTATCTTTCCGTAAACAAATAACTTTTATTATGAAACCTGTAAAAAAAAGAAGTCAAATAATTTTTGCAAGTTTATTCCAGAGCAATAAATTTTTTTCTTTAACTCAACAGGTAATGGCGGAGTCAAACACACTACAAGATAATTAATTGAAAAGCAATTTTTAAATCCAGAGTATCGGCTTGAATGCAAGATGTTGGTTCAACTTTTTTTTAACTTTGTTTTTGCACTCGGCATCGTTAAAGCCAACCAAGTAGAATTTAGATTCGTTCGAGACTACTTCGCAGAACGAGGCATTTCACAAATTGCAGCTTTTGGGTGTTGGAGTTTTTACGGTAAATTTGTTTTGTATTAAATATTTTGTATTAATATTGGAAATATTAAGCACATTCATGTATAAAGCAAAATTTTTTAAGATTTTTGAAACATTAAGCGTGATTATTTTTTTAACGAAAATTTAGTTTATTTAAATATATATAGCTTAAAAAATTTTTGATCATTGGAATAATTGAACTCATTGAAACTATAAACCGATAAAAATAACTATATTTTAACTGAATAATAAAATTTAAAACAGGGAGTAGATCGTTTATAGTCAATGATATAACAATGTCTTTAAAAACTTACGTAGACATCAATTAAGATGCTCAATGAAACACTTAATCATTTGCTTAGGCTATAATTATTCAAGAATAAAAAATTGTAAGTAAGCAAGTATTTAAAATACTCGTAAAGGAGACTTCCCAGTGTAAAAAATTTATTACATTTTTTTAATTTTTCCATTTTAGTGTCAGAACAAATTTAATAAATTAAATCTGGTTCACGAATAAAAATCAATTAATTCATTCATTTTTTAATAACTTTAACAATTTTACGCGAAAATCAAACAATTATGATGAGTATTGCAAGGCAATACGCTCTTTTGATTTATTTATTATTATTATTCTCTCTGTTTTGAGTGGAATATTTTAATTTGTATTTTTATTTTTGCGAATGTGTAGAAAAAGTTGAAGTTTTCCGTAGTATCGTATCACCGAATACAAGATTGTCGCTTACGCCTATTTCCGATGGCCTAAACATGAAAGAACTGCTGAAGGTGAATTACTACAAACTTGGAATTTTTCTCGATTTGGACTGTCCAGGAAGCGAAATTATTCTAGATCAGGTATATAAATGTTGATTTAAAATACTTTTTTCTATAAACAAATAACTTCACACAAAGGTAATACGGATTCATGTACGGATTTTTTAACACCTTACTCTCTGAAATAATTTCTATTTTTCCTTTTTTCCAAACGATTTTTGGCATTGTAGCTAAAAACAGCACAATTCTTACATGAAATTAATTTATACATGTTTTAACTGACGCTTTATTTTTAGATAAAAAATTGTTTTATTTTTATATTCAATTATATTTTTAACAAATTAACAATTGAATAAACGATTGAAAACACTAACTGTATTATAAACAATTAAGCGCTACATTAACTTAATTGTAGTTTTTCGTAAATAATTGTACACCCAGTTTCTAAGATCTTTCAAAATGATGTATACTTAACATTCATATTGCGATTGACTATTTTTGAAATAACCCAATTTGCATAAATTCAAGCTAGTGGTCCGTACTTAATTTAATATATCACGTCCGATTGCACTGCCAAATTGCTTTAGGCTATCAATCATTAATTAAAGAGCATTAAGTTTCTTAATGCCAGCAAATAATTAATAATATAGTTTTATTAACAATCCTATATATTTTATGCCTGTTAATCCTTTCTGCAATTTCTTTGTAATTTGAATGTTGTTTGTAAAACACTGAAGTCCAAAAAATAAATTAAAAAAATGAACATCTTAATTTAAATTTATATTAATGACTTACCAGCTTCGAGATTCGTAAAAAAATGATATTTTATCGTTTCAACTTAAATTAGAAATAATAATTCATTCTCGTTGTCAAATTAATCGTAACCTTGCAAGGGCTACGTTCTCATAAATCATTCATTCCAACCTTTCATCACCGATTTTATAAAAAATATTTTGCGTTAGTTTATTGCAGACCGGCTGCCCTTCAACGAATCTTACTTCTGGTTGCTGAAAATGGCTCATTACAAAGCTTTGCCTGTGGAGCTTCTCGATCGGTTGCCGCTAAGCATAAACGCCGAATTGACATTGGCAATGCGGAATGATACGCGTTACGAACTCTACGACATCTACAATCCAAGCTACAGACACGGTGGCAAGTTGAACGTCACGTGGATGGGCTATTGGGATGAAAGCAGCGGTATCAGGAACGAACTTACCCAGTACAAGTATAAGAGAAGAGGCGATCTGCGAGGCATGTTCCTTAATTTCTCAATAGTGGTAAGAATCTGGAAGTAATTAAATATTAGTTTTAAAATGCATAATGTTTATCAATAAAGTGCCATTTTACTTCAATAATGATTAGTTATCTTTAAAGTTTTTTATAAACTTAATAGGAGATTACTCAGAGGTCACCTACTAAACATTCGTTATTAAACTATCTTTCATTTTTTCCTACTTTGTAAGTTGTTTGCTTAGCATATTTAATTATTTCCTTGAATTTTCTCAGGTGGACTTTCCATCTAAATTGGTGGATATGAATACATATTTGGTGACACCGATTGACAGACATCTTGATACCATGCATCGTTATAATTATGCCTTAACACTGCAGCTACGGGATTACTACAATTTCACGTAATCCGGCATTTCCATTGACCTCAGTCTCTAATTAAACAATCGCCCTTAGTATAATTAAGACAATTCATTGACTACAATGATTTGCGTATTCATGTCCATCCTCTAAGCTAATGTTTACATAATGCTTCCTTGTGAGTAATTACGATAGCAATGAAAAAAAAGCGGTCTGACTTTAGATTATTCCTTCTTTTTTCGATGCTTCGCGTACAAGTAATGGAAAAAAGTTAAAAATCGTCTGTTTTTGCTATCAACCTCAATTTCAAAATAAAATCAATCATCCCATCAAAGTGACTGCCGTTGAACTTCGCGGTACCGGATGACTTTGACGTGAAATATGTTTTAGGATGAACTTGTTGCGCGGCGCCACATGGGGTTACCTCATCAATGGCACTTTCAATGGCATAGTGGGCGATATGATAAAGGGAATTGTCGATGTAGGGGCGACTCCCTTTCAATTCAAACCCGAGAGAATGGATGTGATGGACTATACAGTGCAAGCTTACATGGCTAAGTACGATTTCTAGATGTTACCTATTCCTGTGAATGGTGCGGAAACTGTAATTCATTGAATCACGAAGCGAACGTTCATGCCGGAGTCTCTGTTTTCTTAGTTTTCTAAAATCAGCATAAATTAAAAATTATTATGATGGGATTAAATAATAACCAATACGTTTGTATCGCAAAAATTCATATTTAATATAAGTAAATTGTTATTATTTACTATGTTATCAATGTAATTATACCGTAAATTTAATGCAAATAAGTCAAAAATAACATAATTTTCATTATTAAAATTGTATAATATATATTAAACAATTTCAATTTTCTTTTGCATTTGTAATAATTTTGGCTTCATTGTTAGCATATTTAAAATTTGTTTAGGGCAGCTATAATATTTCGGCACCCAAAAAGACAAGAACTGAATAATCGTTTCCTCGAACCTTTTTCAAAACAAGTTTGGTGGCTAACCATCGTCATAGGATTATTGAATTGGCTGCTCCTTTATATAACCATAAGAGTAGAAAAATATTTTATTGACAATGGATCGAACAGCACTTCGTACCTTCAACCAGAATCCGAGACCTTCCTGATTACAAGCGCTGCGCTTTGTCAACAAGGTGATTATTCAAATAACGAGAAGTGGAAAATTAGATTATGAAAAAAAGAGCAAGATTATAAAACATGCAAAATATGCATTTAGTTCTATTAAAAGCGTGATGATCTTAAGGAAAACTTTAAAAGTCTCGAGCTACTAATTATTTCAGGTCTCAGCGATACACCGCGAGTATATTCCGGTCGAATCGTGTACATGTCACTGTTCCTTTGGGCCATGCTCTTGTACCAATTTTACTCGGCGAGTATCGTCGGTTCTCTTTTAGCAGAAAAACCGCGATTCATTAAAGAAATAAAAGACCTCGCGGAAAGCAACCTTGAGGTTGGGATCGAGGATATGCCTTACAATCACGATTTCTTTCGGGTAAATGTGTCAAATCGATAATCGATGCCATATACCAGATGTAAATCGAAAATCAAATAATTAAGTAAATTAATCTGCAGACGACGACGGATAAGAACGTTATTGAACTTTACGAACGCAAGATTGTGCCGAATAAGAAGCGAAAGAAATTTCCATACTACAAAGCAGACGAAGGTCTCCGAAAAGTTCAGAAAGGCGATTTCGCATTCCAGGTGGATTTGGCAACAGCATATAAAATTATTACCGTGAGTCGTGTCATTGAACCCATATTAACTTCACCTTCCGAATTCATAATTTATGCAATTTTAAAAATCTTTGCTTTTTTGTGGTGAATTAAACATATACTTGCTATTATATTATATTTAATATTTAATAATTTTAAAAACAACAAACATATTTTAAACGTAGGGTATAAAAATATTGAAAAATCTACATAAATTACTCAGTAATATTTACAATGATGATTTCAAGTTTTTGGAATTTAAGAATTTATTTGTCATCCAAATCCCTCGAAACTAATTACGTGTTGACGTTTAATATTTTTTAACGAACAATAGCAACTTTTTCATTTTCGTAGACTGAATATGAGTGCGAAAAACATAATGTTTTAAACAATTACATGTAATTATATGTAATTATATTATTTATTTTTTTAATAATGATGGGTTTTTAATTATTATTTTCAAATCGTCAAGGATATAAAAGAATAAGATAAGACAACTAGTTTAATAACAAAAATCCTGCAAAAATAAGATTAACGCAGATTCACTTTTCAGCAGAGACTATTAAGTCACTTCTTTAATTGAAAAAGCTAACACGAATAAATCATTTACTTATTAACATAACCAGCCGAAGATAAGGCGCCGAATCCGCCCAAAAAGAAGTCGTTGAACATTTCAGCCACGTTTAAAGTACAAATCCAGCGACCTTCTGGAATATATAAGATATTTTTTAAGAAAGAGAGGGAAAGAGTCCGGTGCGTCGACACCGATAAATGAAAGTGAATCACGATCTTCCTCCCAAAAAAAGTCGTTTCGCGACGCAGGCCTCGCAGCCAAGGTTACTCGGTCACTGTCACCCGTCGCGAATGCGTGTCTTCGGGTCGTTTGCCCGCGAGGTGAACGTGGAATTTTTGTCTCCGCGTTTAATGTAATGTAATGGCGCCGCTTATTAACGCCTCGAGACGTTCTTGCAATTCGCGGAGAAGTCGCATATTTGAAGCAGTTTAAGACGTAAAAGTAGATCGCCGGGGGAATGTTTAAATAACGTTTAAATACGATTCACGTAAGAAATTGCAAAGTACTTTATCACTATTTTTCTAAAAGTCTTATTCGTGCATGACTGGTCATTTATTTTCATGTAAATCGATCGAAAAAGTTTGCGTTAAGTAAGCAAGATTCATTTTCAGGATACTTTTAGTGAAGATGAAATATGCGATCTGCAGGAAATAGAACTTTTCGGGCCAAAGCATACTGCCACCTGTACAGCCAAACATTCGCCTTTCAGAAAGATGATTACTTACGGGTAAATAAAACTAAAACCTCATATACGTGTTTACTTTCAAAGTGATTAAAGTATCATTCGTGTACCTAATTTAAACAAAATGCAATATTTATTCGAAATCATTGCGCTATTTTATATAAAAAATTAATATTTCGTTGAAAAGCTTACGGCAAGTTGTAGAGCACGGAATGACACGTCGTTTAGAATCAGTTTGGAAACCAAAGAGACCAGAATGTCCAGAAAGTCACAGTTCCACGCCAACTCCGGTGAATCTAAGTGACTTTAGCCCGGCGCTTGTTATGATTTCCGCTGCAATAGCTTTCTCCATATTCATAATGCTGTCGGAAAATCTTATAAGAACGTGTTTGTATGAGAAGCACTTGCTACCTTCCTTTTGGCATTTTAATAAAGAAGTTCAAGTTGAAACTCCTGTCGAATCTTTGGAAAGCGAAGAAACATCGGAATCTAACGATACTTAAAGAGGTTCCTCGTTTAAACATTGAAATAGTATGAATTTATATTCTTGACTATTTTTGCTCAGTATTATTAATAAATTACTGCACTATTTTATTTTTATAGCACAAATTGTATTTACTTTAATAAATGTGAAATGACGCTAACAAGCGGCATTCTATTTCTCCTGTTACACGCTTGTACTGAAAATAAAATAGATAGCCCTGCTTTAACAAGGTGTACTATTACCCTATCAAAGGCTGCAATTGTAACAAACTCTGCCAATGCAACGACAAAGGTAAAACGATATCGAGTTGTTCGACAAATTGTAATTTACTGCACAAAATAGTAAGCACTTTTTTATCGGGCAGAGGTACGTATTACGTAATACCTATGAATGCCGGAACGGGTTCAATATCTGCTTGCCGTGTAATTTCGTGAGAAAAGTACCTCGTCTCGAATAGCGTATAGTTAAAGTAAATGCAGCGCTTCAAACTCTAATAAAAAAAAGAGGAATGAAACGGTAGATCACAATGGCTGTAAGAGTATACATGTTCACAAACAGATAACGTGTACTACAAGTCTCCTGTGCTTGGAGAATTCATTCTGTGAACAGTAATAAATGTATTATATAACGAGCGAGATTTTTAGATAATCTTCATTTAAAATTTTTAATAAAGACTTATTGTCATGAAACTGAATTGTCGAGTATTATGTTTTATGTTAGTAATTACACCTTTTGTTGGTAGTGATACAATGAGTACAGAATTTGTTAGAGACTATTTTTTATATCAAGGAGTAAAACAAATTGCTGTATTTGGTTGCTGGGATATATTTGGTTTGTATGAATAGTAATTAATTTAAAAAGTTTTGCATTAAACAATACTTCAGTAAGAAATAAAATGATCATTTTTAAGAATTACAGAACTCGTCTTTCTCTTAAATATTACGCAACAGTATAAAAATATTTTAAAATTAAATAAAATTTTATTTTCAGAAAGAGCCAATTTTATAAGAAATGTAATGCAATTAGATTTACGGCTTTCATATTTATCAACGCACTCGACAGATATCGACATGACCAAAGTTTTAAAAGTTAACTACTATAAACTTGGAATTCTTTTGGATCTTGACTGCCCAAATAGCCAAGAAATTATTTATAAAGTAAGAAAAAGTGATATTATTTTAATGTTGAAAATCAGGTCACAAACTTGTACGCTAAATATTTATTTTTTACTTTTGTTTTAGTTTACCGGTTATCGTTTACCTTTTAATGAAACTTATTTCTGGATGATGACAAAGACTGGCGATGAAATTCCCTTTGATGTTCTTCGTCCGTTGCCTTTGAGTATAAATGCCGAAGTAACCGTAGCATTGCAGAGACAAAAAGACTCGTACGAACTTTATGACGTTTACAATCCGAGTTACAGGCACGGAGGTAAACTCAATGTCACCTACATGGGTAATTGGAGTCCTGAAAAAGGTTTAGTAAACGAACTAACTCAGTATAAGTACCTCAGACGTGGAAATTTATATGGGATGTATCTAAATTTTTCTATTGTTGTAAGTAAATGAAGTGTGTCAGAAATGTAATAAAATTATGAAATAGTTAATAATTCTTCGATGGAATATTTAATAATACTTATATAACAATTATTTCCTTCTTTAATCGATGCGGGCGCATATTACTTATTTATCGTATGCACGTGTTCGTTTCGTAATGAGAAATTAATCATTTCTAACAAAATAATATTTTGATAGGTTGATCATCCACCGAAAACCGTGGACATGACTACATACATTATGAATCCAATTGATAAACATCTCGATACCATGCATCGATATAATTATGCATTAACGCGACAACTTCGAGATTACTACAATTTCACGTAATTTAGTATTATTGACAAACTAATGTTTTTATGTAAAGGTAATTAATTAATACATAAATCATTTTTTTTTCAGAATGAATTTATTACGAGGGACAACTTGGGGGTTCAAAGTGAATGGTACGTTCAATGGAATTATAGGAGATATGATAAAAGGAATTGTAGATGTAAGCGCTACTCCGTTTAGATTTAAAGATGAAAGATTAGACGTTTTAGAGTTCACCGTACAAGCTTGGGTAGCTAGGTATCCCAATGATTTTTTAATTACATAAATTGTATAAATATATCTGATTTACTCTTAAAATTTAATTCTTTTTCATGATTACGTTATAGCCCAACGATAATTTTACGTCATCCCAAGAAAAATGACTTGACAAATCAATTTTTCAAACCGTTTACTCGTCAAGTATGGTTGTTTACGTCAATAATGGCAATTATAAATTGGTTTCTTCTCTATCTAACCGTTAAAGTTGATCAATATTACGACAAAATAGAGCCCACCATTCCGATGGATACCATCCCTGCGTCAGAAACTGCCCTTATAACAACAGCAGCGCTCTGTCAACAAGGTTTGTTTGCAACTCATTGTACATTTATTCCCAGCAGTGTACGGTGTGTTTTTCATACAAAGGTTTAAGCGATGGTCCGAGACTTTATTCTGGTCGGATAGTGTTCATTTCTCTATTTCTTTGGGCGTTAATGCTGTACCAATTCTATTCCGCCAGTATTGTTGGATCTCTTTTGGCAGTCCCTCCGAGGTTTATTACGACTCCTGAAGCGTTACTTGAAAGTTCTCTAGATATGGGAGCTGAAGACATTGCATACAACTGGGACTATTTTGCTGTAAGTTAATTTCAATTTATAATTTATTTGCGTAAATGGAAATTCTTCTTTTTATAGACTGACACTAAACCCGTTGTTAGTAAGTTAAATAAAAAAAAAATTATGCCTAATAAACATCGTAAAAAAGCTCAATATTTTACATCCGAAGAAGGCTTAAAAAAAGTTCAAAAAGGTGGATTTGCTTTTCAAGTCGATATTGCTACAGCATATAAAATTATTGAGGCAGGTACATACATTTGTTTATTTCTATAATTTGAGTTTTTATTATTATTTTTCGAAATATTTATTATAGGACACTTTTAACGAAGATGAAATTTGTGATCTTCAAGAAATTGCTTTGGTTGGTCCACAACATACAGCTACAGCAACAGCTAAGCATTCTCCATTCAAAAAAATGGTTACTTATGGGTAAAAATAATTCTAAAATGCAGCAAAGTTAAATTACAGCTTACAAAGGATATTTTTAGTAATTTTTAATACGTCCTTGTTTTTCTGTAGATTAAGACAAATCGTAGAAAAGGGTTTGTCTAAAAGACTTACTCACGTTTGGCATCATCGACGGCCGCAGTGCCCTGAAAGTCATAGTTCCTTGCCAACACCAGTATCACTCAACGAGTTCAGTCCATTATTATTTATGTTTGCAACTGGAATTGCCATTGCGATATTTATCATGTTAAGTGAAAATTTGATACGCAAATATTGGTACAGTATCAAAAAGAGAAAGAAATCTAATTTACCTACCTTGACTGATAAAGACGTTAGTAAAAATTCATTAGAGTCGGTGATTTTTGATTCTGAATAAATAATAGTAGAAATCCGTAGTAGCTGCTGAATAGTATTTTAGTGTAATTTATATCTTATAAAGATTTTTACTTATGATTTTTACTTATAAAATGATTTTACTAACGATAGCCAATAAATAAATAGTCTTATGAATTTAAAATTTACAAAATATTTGTACGTTTTATACTGATAGCAAAGACGTTTAGCTTTAGCAAAATAAAAATAAATCATTGGTTATTTTGAACAATTAATTTCAACCACATATCGACTAAACCCCATTATTATTAATAACTTAATTTGTATTTCTATGTACTTTAAAAACCACAGTTAAACCCTGAACGGATTTATACGAAAACAGCACGCGCTGTGCCCCTTTGCACACACAACCATCCAGACACTTATGTTATTTCAGTTGCCTTTCATAAGGCGTCAGTAATATACTTCACCTTTGTATGATGCATCATTTAAATAATAATATTATGCGATTCTAATTTGCATCGCCATGGTAAAAAAATCATGCCCTTTCAGTTTAATGCAACTCATATGCATAATTCATCTCATACGAAGAATTACATGGATTAAGCATCTCTCGGTTCTCTTAATGCCTGCGGACGATGCATCGAATATGCACTTATACAAAATAGTCGAATGCATATTCGAGCACGGACGGATGGGCAAAATACGAATATGCGGTTCCGATACCAATAATTCGCATCGATTTGCTTTCTCTCTCTCTCTCTCTCTCTCTCTCTCTCTCTCTTTCCCTCCTTCTCTTTCCCGCTCTCCCAGCGGCTCCCGAGTAACCGATGACAGCTTGCTATGCTTCCGATAGCTGTAATATGAGACACACTGAATTAATGAACGCATTCCGTTCTGTGCAATTTGCATATCGTAGATCGGGAAAATTATGCGTCCGTATACTGGTAGTATGAAACTTTAACGAGCTATGCTTTAAGTAATAGAATACAAAGTGCTGCCAATGCTTCCCTTTATGTTGGAGAGGGAAAGATTTGTCACATAATATTGCGAAGAGGCGCGATGTAGGTTACTCGCGCGGCCTTAGATAATGAACACCGAAATCTGGAATCTCTAATGATGGAAGGCAATCTAAAAGGAATTGCTAAGATGCTGACAATTTTTGCGCTTGTCGCCTTTATTTCTCCAGCAATCAGTGAGAAATTAGATCCAGCCTTCAGCGTACAGTACTTTTATCAAAAAAACGTGAATCAAATTGTTGTATTCGCCTGCTGGGATAAATATGGTACACGCGTCATAAAAAGTACTACTACTTTTTAATCTTATCTACCTATAATCTACACTTTTTTTCTTTTCTACATAGATATATTTGATTACACGCAGTATGTTAGAAATAAAAAGATAAGAATTTCTTATAATGTAATTGAAGACAATTTAAATATGAAAGATATAATGAAGGTCAATTATTATAAGATTGGCGTGATTCTTGATTTGGATTGCCCTAATAGTCATACTGTCTTTGATCAGGTATGAAAATCCATTTAAATTATGAAAGTTAATCTCCTAATTAAATATTTAAAATTTATAAAAACCATATAAGTTAATTTGAATATCTAAATTAACAATTAAAAAATATAAATTGAATTAAGTTTTCAAGAGACCGTTTACCATTCAACGAATCCTACAACTGGTTATCCGTTACTACGGCATCAGAAGTACCGATAACAATTCTAGACGGACTTCCGCTTACGATTGAGTCGGAACTAACTCTTGTTTTGGCTAACAAACCTACGTACACGCTTTATGATGTGTATAACCACGCGTACCGTCATGGTGGGAAGCTCAACGTTACGTTCATGGGTCATTGGGATGAAAATAATGGCTTAGTAAATCATCTAACTCAGTACAAGTACAAAAGGCGACAGGACTTTCACGGGATCCCACTGAACTTTTCTATTGTCGTAGGTTTCAATTAAGTTTATTGTCGTATTCCGTGTCATTACAAGTGTATACTTTTTAGCTTATGAATAAGCCGAGGCCCGATTTCGACACGTATCTTACGACTCCAATCGATCCTCATTTAGACACAATGATTCGTTTTCATTATGCTCTTGTTCTTCAACTTCGAGATATGTATAATTTCACGTAATTAATTTTGACGACTTAATTATTCGTACGATTTAAAAATAATGTTCAAAAAGACGGAAAATCATAAGTTATCATTTGATCAGGATCAATCTAAAACAAGACAAAACCTGGGGTTACGTCGTAAATGGATCTTTTAATGGCATTTTGGGCGACATGGTGAAAGGCGTTGTTGATATCAGCGCTGCCCCTTTTCAGTATAAAATGGAAAGGCTGGACGCTTGTGAATTCACCGTTGAAACTTATGTCGTAAAGTAATTAAAATTACGTTAAAAAAATGATAACATTCCAGAGGCAGAGAAATTTATGTTTTGTTTCATTAGACCTTGGTTCATAATGCGGCATCCAAAAAAGAGCAACGTCAGGAACCCCTTTTTGAAGCCATTCACTCAGAATGTATGGTGGTTGGTTTTGAATGTCAGCATAGTATGCTGGGTTTTGTTGCTCGTTACCGCCAAGATAGAGGATTATTACAACTCTAAAAATGGCACTCAGCTTTATGCCTGTCCTTCCTCGGAGACGGCGCTCATTACATTCGCAGCGGTATCTCAGCAAGGTTGTATAGTTTAAAAAATGTTTATAATGATCGATTCAAAATTTCTTCCTATTATTATTTCTTTCTATTAATGGCATTTACCTGAAAGAGTAATCAAATTATTCTAATAGCGAGAAAAAACAAAATACTTTTAGTGAGAATGAAACGCTAATTTAATTTTAACCGCCAAATTAAGAATCTATTTGGTTTAAAAGAACTAATAAAAATATGATGAAGGTTACTTGGTGTTATACTTAAAATTATCCTGTAGAATTTTTCTTTGTACAGGTTTGAGCGATGGGCCTCATTTGTATGCTGGACGCATCGTTTTTATTACGCTCTTTCTTTGGGCTCTGCTTATGTACCAGTTCTATTCAGCAAGTATAGTCGGCTCACTTCTTTCTGCCCCTCCAAGATTCATCAACAACATTATTGATTTAGCTAATAGTGATTTGCATGCCGCTTGCGAAGATACTCCCTACATCCACGATTTTTTCAAAGTTCGTTTATAATTTATTTAAGATTCTATACTCTACTGGTAAATAATCTTTGTTGATTTTTTTAACGACAATTTTTAACTTTAGACTACCCAAGATAAAAAAGCTCAGTATTTTTACAAGAAGAAGTTCAAACCAAATCTAAAGAAAAAGTCCTTTACGAACGCCGTTGAGGGAATTCAGGAAGTAGGAAAAGGCGGTTATGCTTTCTTCATCGATACTGCCACTGCATACAAATTAATAGAGGTAAGAACATAAAAATATATTATGAAAAAAGGGTTACTTAAACAACTTGTGACTTTTGCATAGGACACCTTTACTCAAAATCAGATCTGCGACTTGGTAGAAATCGAATTATTACCACCGAGGGTCGTGACAATAGTCACGAGCAAACGTTCACCTTTCAAAAAAATGGTTATCTACGGGTAAGCTTAAATATAATCAAATTTAAAAATCCTTTTTCATCGAATTCAAATTATTCTCCAATTATTTCTACTGATTCGAATCTATCGTCGCAGTTTACGTCAGATCGTACAAAGCGGCATAACCAACCGCCTCTTCCGCATCTGGAACCACCGTCGTCCGACTTGCCCGGAGAGCTTCCGCTCGCAGCCGGTGCCGGTCGAATTGCAAGAGTTCAGTCCGGCGATGTTTATGATAGTCGGCGGCCTGATCCTCGCCACGATCGTAATGGCCGGCGAGCGACTGACCACCTACACGAGCAGCCAGCGCCGCTCTCGCGAGTGGATGAGTTGCTGCAGCGCGCCCGTGGATGAGGCAACGGCAGCGGCGACGCCGGCGGATGGCGAGCCTCGAGGTTCCTCGGCCTGACGATCGTCTGGAGAGGAGCCAACTCGCACACCGATCGAATTCCGAATCAGCGATCGGGCTGCTCTCCCATTGTAGCTTCTCCCCCCAGGCGGGATGGATTTTCGATTCTGGGCGTTTATGCTAATCGCG
The DNA here is from genome assembly GCA_035047165.1 of Ormyrus rosae. Lineage (NCBI taxonomy): Eukaryota > Metazoa > Arthropoda > Insecta > Hymenoptera > Ormyridae > Ormyrus > Ormyrus rosae. The sequence goes on along the minus strand of JAWWML010000052.1, from coordinate 17,090,005 downwards.
TCGCGCGCTTATGTTTCTTTGTTCACGCACTGCCGATGCGATTCTCTCCAGCCGTGGTATCACGTAATAAAGCAGATTTTATTCTCGCTACATTGTGTTTACCTTTTATTTAGCTGTATGTACAATGGGGCCTCGCGCCGCCGCATCGAATTTCGAACACAGTTTACGAACCGCTGAATGCGCAGAATGTAGTTGCATATTAAAATGGAGATGCTAATTCGCGATATTGAGGCACGAAATAACAGCGGGATGAAAACGATTTTGCGAAGGTAGCTCGTGTTTTATTGTTGGACGATCGAATGTAATATATATAATATTAGAGTTTCAACCATTTCCCAGGATTAATATTTTAATGCTAATAGAATATTCATAATAGCTATAATCTGCAGAATTTAATTATGCAACAACTATCATCATATTGAGTTTCCAATTTGAATATTGGAATTTCGTCGTTAATTAATAATCAACAAAATGTCGAAATCCTTGCTGCGACCAAAAAGCGAAACTTGAATTTTCATATAATTCGAAACCTTAGCAAAAGCGCGCAGCGTTCAATGCCTGCAAAACAGATCATCCAGTAGCCCAGAAATTGAAAAAGTTTAAAAAAAAAAAAGAGAAGCAGCGGGACGCGGTCGTCACCGCGCGCGAAAGCGTAAACAAACAGAGAAACGGGTTCTCGCGGTTTCAATACACACACACACACACACACACGGCGGCGCCACCGCCTCGACGCATTTAAATTAGCGAAACGTCGTCGTCGCGCGAGCGGGAGAAATTGATCCTCTCTCTCTCGCGAGAGAGTCTCGTGTGTGCCGAGTCGCTCGCGCGCATTTCGAATCGGGTCAGGTTCGCGGCCGCCGGCGAGTTTCTCGCTCGGTTTCGGGGGGGCTTTTATCGAACGGGACTCGTCCTACGCAGGCGTATGTAGCGCGGCGCGCGAAAAAAAAAAGAAAACCGGGAGCCGCGCGATTTTCGCCACTGCGGGGCTTACTTTTTTAGGGCTGTAAAAGTGGGTCATCGCCGTGCTGTTATAATGACGATCATCGAATTTTTTCACTCGAGCGCCGGGTATTAGCATAAATATATGTACAATTTCGCAGGGTTTAAATTAAGACGCGCGGTTATATACAGGCGTTTAACCTAAATTTCTGGAGTGATATAACTGTTTTGGTCATCTATTGTTGAGTTAAACGTGCTGTGGATGAAACAAAGTTCTCATGGCGTTTTCAGAATTATATTGTATTTGAAAAAGAAATGAATTTGAATTACACGTTGCATTGTTTGAATTCTTTAACCGTTTTTTATTTCTGCTTACGCGGCGTGTCGAGCAGTGACCTGCAATTAAAATAATTAAAAAAGTAGCGATAAAATTCCAAGAAATGTACTCAGAAACGCGTACTTTCGGTCTCTTTAAAAATATGCAGTAGTTTCATACTATTAACTTGAGAACGTTTCATTATTTTTCAAAATAATCAATACTCAAGGAGGTTTTACAATGCGACATTTTTATACAGTATATAGTTACTAAAGGAAGCGTTCAGTGAATTTTAGAAAAAAAAAAACTTCTGTTTGATGAATTCCACCGCGTTCCCAAAGCTGTAAAGATAATTGACCTCGTTAGTGCGAAAGGTCTTGGCTCAATCTTCAATAATTTTTTCCTACGTTATTCCGCGCGACGATTCCGCAGAGAGGCCTTTGTTGTCGCTCAGTTTCTTCCTATTTTCATCAATTAACAGCACGCGAGAGATGCCTCAAGAATTAATTGTTCGACGTAGGCACGACGAGCGCGCACTTAAAATTAAATTGTTGTAATAGCCGGTGTACCGTTATTCGCTACTATTGCGTTATTACTACGGTAATATTCCTTTCGCAGCGGGATAAATACATATTGCAATTTGAATACAGTGAATGCATCGCAAATAAAATTACAGCAAGTTTATTCAGAGGAACAAGGAAGTACAATAAGTCGTGACATAATGCGATTGAGTTATTATCAAGTTTCTCGTATGGTAGGTTAATAATTAACGATTATGGCGTTTTACAATTAAGAGAAGCTATTTTTTATCGCTTCTTTAAAATGGTTTCTATATTCTACTACAAGTGCTGCATACTTATAACCCTTAATTATTGTCGTCAAACCCTCTTACGCAATGCAGCGTTATATTAGAGGTCTTAAAACGTTTCCAAGGTTTCCATTCTTTAAAAAATCTTGTAATACTTACTCCTTGAATTATTTTTGAGTAATAACCAGCATTTAATCCGAGCTTGATCTCGAGTAGTTTTCCAATTAAGAAGTTACGATTGTTTCTCGAAAATATCCAGTTTCAGCGTCGCAGAAAAGAAAAAAGACAAAGGCTGCCCGCGAAACGTGAAAAGTCATACATATCCCAACGCGGCTCGGCTCGCACGAGCCAACAAGTATTTTCTTCACGTCTCGGGGAACGGCATACCTACTCGACCGACTTGCGGAACGGTCCGGATGCCGCGGCGAAGCTTTTTGAAGGGAAAGCTCCTTGGAAGAAGCTCGCCGCCGAAAGGCCGATGCGGCGAGAGAAGAATCCCGAGAACGCGAGGAGAAATGCGTGACCCGGCATGGCGGACAAACGGTGATCTTTTCGGCATGAGCGGCTGCGCCGTTTCTGGAGCAATATCGGCTTAACATCGGGAAAAGTGCAAGAACAAGAGCGGCTCTCCTGTCGTTACTTATCTGCTTTTTGTGTGTCACTTGACCGGATCGGCCAGCGTTATTTTCCACTTTCAGAGCTTTTACTTTTAATTGGCTTTCGATATCTTTTCGATGCTCGACTTTATTGACCTAAATCTCTTAATTACTAAATTTAGCTGAAAAAAAAAAAATCTCATTTAATTCAGCGATCGCGATAATCTGCTCGTTCGCTAAAAAAAATTAATACAACTAATATATTTTACTTGAACTCCTTTCCAGCCATGCTTTTCACCTCGTAAACAACTATAAAATGCAACATCCCCGTAAACTCGGCAGGATGAAGATATTGACAAAACAATGCGCTAATAAAAAGCTCACGTACGAGAGGACGCGTTAACGTACCAGTCGGAACAATGGTGAAAGCGCGAGATGTGACGCATTGTTTGCTAAGAGATTGCGAAAGAAGCGATCGAGTTTTCAAGTTCATTGAACACGGGTGGTGTAAAAAACTAGCTCTTGTTTATACGGATATCATTAATTTTACAATAACCCACGAGAGCGCCTCCGCTCTTTAAAAAATACCTTGCAAAAGTAGCCCAAACGTTATGTCCCGACCCAGTTGAAGAAGTGCAGAGCGCGAAAAGTGCAGCGAAAGCAGAGAGAGAGAGAGAACGACCGGCGAAAGAAAGCAGCCGGTAGCAGCAGCAGCAGCAGCCGCCCCCACGAGGGCAGCGCCGGTGGTGTGTGGTGTGTGTGTGTGTGTGTGTGTGTGTGTGTCTGGCCGGGGCAAAAGCGCTGCACGCACTCTTTCCTCGGTAGTCTCTCACTTACGACATGGACAAGCGGATGTGCTGGCTGGCTCTGTGCTGGCTGCTAGGCGGCTGCCTCGACGGCAAACACGAGAAGACCGCCGCCAGCGGTTATCCCTGGCCGAAGCCGCACACCTACATGACGCGCTGGGACAAGGTCAACCTGGACGAGGTGCTCAACAGCAAGAGGCTGCTGCAGCACTACTTCAATTGCCTCATGTCCAAAGGTCCCTGCCCTCCCGACGGACGCGAGCTCAAGCGTGAGTCCTCTCCTCTCTGCGCACGTGTTTCTCGCTTCATCGGACAAGTGTTACTTGGCCGATTGTTATTATTGTTTTTTTTTTTTGCCTAAGAGTGAGAGTGCTTTTTTTTCGTGTGTTGTTAGTGATGTGCAGCGGGCGCGAGGTGCTTGCCAAGGGAGGATTTTAATGTTTACTTTTTTTTTAATTTTTTACATGCGAATTTATCGCTACTGTTTAATTGTTGATTGAGGAAAGGATCGGCTTCGGGGTTTGGAACTGATCGCTTACTGGATTGGGAATTAAGCAAATTGATCCTCTTCCTGATTAGGAAGTTTGGTAAATTCAGACTTGCAGTGGAGAAGCGTAGCTACTTGGTTTTATGCATAATTTGATAGGTCACGAGTTCGAAGTTTAAAGCGAAACAATCGGTGGTTCACATATAGTTTTGTTTAAGTGTATCAAACTAATTTATATTTTAAAAAGTTTAATAAAACTATTACTTTTTAATTTTTAAGAAACATTTATTTTGATCTTAAATCAATTGTTAAAACTATAGGCAATCAATTATTTAATAATAAGAATAACAAAACGTAGTGTGCATTTATTAAATAATTGAACATTTATTATCTTATTGTCGCACACTGAAATTAAATAAATTTGGTGTCATTGCAGCATTTCTCGAGAAGGAAATGATGACAAGCAACCATTCTTGATTGCCACAGTCAACATTAATTACAGTGCAATTTATAATTAAAAAGAGGAAAAAACTTAGAAGATTTATAAAAAAACAAAAAATGAAACAACTATAAGTTGAAAGTAATGTTTGGGATTCAAATCGGTGGAAATATTGGTTACTTAATTTTTAAAATACGACTTCCTGTAAAATTTAGGTCGCGAATTTGATATGACAATAAAATACCTGTTCAGGTTACGCAACTTTCGCTATTTTATAGCAAAAATTTCTTTTTAGATGCGTAGAAAGCAGTGAAAGTGAATTAAATAAAATACGTATATCCCAATCATATAAACTCTCTCCTCTGAAATAAAAATAGCAAAACATTTTGCTAAGAATTTCTGATTTGTAAAATAAATAATGAACTTTCAAATTTCATCTCGTAAACCTTGACATCTGAGCAAACAAAAAAAAATGAAATAAAAATAGTACGCGAAGGCTTTATTTTAAAATTAGGTTACTTAGAAAATGAGCTTGTCGCAATACTCACCATTAGAGTAAATCACCTAAATGTAAAACTATAATTAAAATATTCTGAAATAATTTTTTAATTCCATTGTATTTGAATACGTGCTTAATAATTGTAATATTAATACAGTAGTGAAAGGACGAAATAGAATCTAATATTACAATTAATCCTTCTTGATTGTTCAAATGAATTTTAGATTGACACGTGAAATTATGTGATATAGAACAATGAATAAATGCGCAATGAATATCACTGTGTATTATACTGATTGCAAATCGCAATATTTAATTGATAACCGTAATAACGATCTATTTTAAACGCTAGCGTAATTGGCCAAATACTCCTTCATTCAATACATCACGAAATTTTTTTTTTTCGACCACACGTGAGAAGGTCGTTAGAATGAGCTAACGGTAAATCAAACTGTAACCGCGCGCGAAAGCGTTTTTTTGTGCCCCAAGTAGCCAAATTACGTCTACAAATCGGAGAAAGCAAAAATTTGAATATAAGATTGCCGAGTAAAACAAAAAGTGAGTCAGTGCAAAATATGAAAGTCGAAAATATCGTGCGATTTTTTAGAGAAATTCCGAAATGATTCATCGCTTATTTCGGCGACCAAAAGCTTCTAAATAGAGTTTTGCCCTTATCGAATTCTATTATCAAAGATGATAGATTCGGCTGTCGCACAATGCATCCCGCGCATATTCACGTCTCTCTTTGTCAGAAGTTGTTTACATTCTGCGGGTCTCTCCTATCGCGATTCCTTTTTTGCATTTCATTTCTGCCGTAATCCTTTGTGTTCTAAGAGCTTTATATGCGGTTTATTTTGCTAAATAAAACGGGCTGCATTCTTGAAACTCTTTCATTATAAAGTGTACTGCACTGGAATCTTCTCGATAAACTTTTTATCGTTTCAAGATTTTATCGCAAAAGATTACTTCTATTCGAATAACAATACTAGCATTGCACAAGCCCGCATAAAATATATAATGCAGCTTTAGGGTAATAGCAACGAATCTGTATTTGCAGAAAATTACAGTTCAATAAATATCATCTACCAAAGAAGGAAACGAATTATCGAAACAGCAACCGATTTCAAAATCCCGCGTTAACCAATTCGCGCGCAATCCTACATCCTCCGAGAGAGCATCGTCTGCGATAAATTGCAGCCAATCGGCCGGCGCGCTTTTTACGCACGAACCGTCACTTAGAAATGGCGAAAGCCCGCGCGTTACCTTACCCGTTGGCAACTCGGAAAAATTGCTATCTTTCGTCGGCATCGTCGCCGGTTCAAGGGTCCTTAGCACCGCGACAAACTGCACTTACTTCTGTAAGCAAGCGGAAACACGGATTGCAAGGTCGCGCGCGCGCCACTTATGCAAGTGAAACGCGCGCCGACCCTGATGACGATAGCGACGACAGCAGCCCGTTGCTAAAAGGCTTTACCGTTCGCCGGCTCGTACAATTAAGAGAGCTGCCTCGTTTCTCGAGGCTTGACGAGCGGGATCTTCTGTTATCCGATGGGAGAGAGAGAGAGAGAGAGAGAGAGAGGGAAATGTCTTTCCACCATGGGTTCGAGGGCCGGTTTCGATGTGCGTTAAGTGGCTCCTTTGTTTGTAGGTGCTCTTCCGGAGGCGTTGGAGAACGCTTGCGCCAAGTGCAGCAAGAGCCAGCTCGAGGGCGCCGTCAAAGTCATTCGATACTTGAGGTAAGCAGAAATTGAGAGCTTTCACGCCTCTTATTCGTTTTTTTGTATTTTATAAAAAAAAATGAAAAGCTTTCTTTCAAGATAAAATGTACAATATATTATTTACAACTGTTACGTGGAGTATTTTTGTTTTATATGTACAGTCTTCACTCGTTGAATAAAAAAATTATTAAAATTATCAATTTTACCGGCGAACTTTTCAGAAATAAAAATGTCCAACTCCGTCCTCATAAAGCAGAAACCACGACAGTTCGCAGAGACCGTAAAACTTCTCAAAAAGCTTTAATAGCTCTCTTTTCACAGCCGCGAAAACAAAAAAAAAAGAGCGTCTCGAAAACGAAGCCGAGCGATAAATTTTCATTAGCGGGGAAAAACAAGTGTCGTCTAGGCCCAATTAACGAGAGGCTCGCACGGACGGATCTCGTTTAAGAAGCTCGGCGTTTAAAACAAAGATACCGCGCAAGAGACAGTAATAGAAGCAGGAAGCGTACGATAATGCGGATACCTGCCGCATGATGCGGCTACGTTTCTACGTGCTTAGGCGGAGCGCACCACTTTCGCGCAGCTCGCATGCAAAGGACGCGGTGACACGCGCTCGCACGCGCCGCGTCCGTCATTCGTCACCCGAGGCGATCGCAGGACGATCGGTTCTTATTTTTTTTTTTTTTTTATCGTCGGCAGGCGCGTTTTGATCGGTTTTCTTTTGGTTGGAGGCGGATGTAAAGCGTGGCGGGGCTATTTTTAGCTTATTGACTTTTGATTTGGTTCGATGTTTGTGTGGAAGTGATTCGCCTGTAGATAAGTGGATTCGTAATTAGCATTCGTGGATTTTCTCGTTAGTCATGAAAATGTAAAATATCGGGTCGTTACAGTTGTACTTAAGAGATAAATTATCATTATTTTTTTGTACTTGTTTTGCTCGCAAGTTTGCTTCTTTTCAAAATTCATTAAGCGGAGAATGATGAATAAAATCATGAAATATTTTTTCCCAAATTTAACGCCCAAGCTATCAGAACTCTAACATTTCAAAAAATTTCTTCTGTTCATTTTTACATTTATAATACTTATCAAAATGATTGCATGAACTTAGATTGTAATTTTGTTCATGCGTTCTTTCTAAATTATGAACAAACCGATCCGATCAAACCGGCAGCTACAAATCATTTTTCCATTTCAGAGAATTCGAAACAGAGAAATTTGAGCAGCTTGCCAACAAGTACGACCCGCAGGGAATTTACCGAAAGAAATACTTCGAACCGCCGCCAGATAACAACAGCCTTAACGAACCGGACAACGACAATCGCCGACGGAGACGATTCGCAAAAAGGCAGAAAAGGTCAAGTCGCCGTCTTTGACGCGCGCGCGCGCGCAACTCAGTCGACCGTACGCGTCATTGTTCCTAAATCCCAAATCGGGGATTTACAACTCAGCTCGAGCGTTATTCCATATATCGGCCGTCGCGCGCTTCTTTAATCATAGTTATTTATTTCCAGCCAGTCTCTTAAGTGTTATTAGCGTGTAATGATGTATAATTTATAGACTTAATTGATCGATCTTAATTGATAATGTTATAATTGTTTTGTATAGAAAAAAAAATAATGCGAAAAAATTGTTGCTTTAATTAATAAAATATATTTAATATTGCGCACAGCATTGTATCACAATAATTCGTATAACCTTTCCTTCTTCTTCTACTCTTATCTTAACATCGGAGGTGCACTTTAACAGTTGAGCGCGCCGAATTTCGCCTCGAATTTGGCTTGAATTTCACCGGTCGGGTCTGACAATTTTCGCACCTCGTCGTAGTCAGCCCTTCGGGTCTTGCAAATGTATTCCACGGCTTCCTTGAACTTGGCAATGTGCCCGGGCAAACACTTGGCACATAGGTTTTCGACAACTTCGGGAATTATCTCTGAAACGGGGAATCGAATGAATATTTTAAGGGCTAATGACGGCAAGTACAGCTACACAAATTAAATTAGTTCTACTCTTTTTTTTTTAGAAAATATCAATACTGCTTAACGAAATGTTAAACATTTACAAATGTAAGTACTTACAAAAAAACTTTGCTTTATTCATTCGAGTAAAAAATTTTCTAATTTAATTCCTAAATGATCTTACGTGGTAGTTTAGTTTATAAAACGAAAAAAAAAAAAATTATTCAAAAAGAATACGTAAAGACTACTTATCCATAAATATTCAACAGACACTGTTACTCACTCTTGAATTCAGTTACATCGCGAGGGCATCCAACGGGCTTCTGGCTGATGAGGCACTCCTTGTACTTCTTGAACAATCTGTCGTTGTCGACGATCGGCTTGAAGTCGATCTGCGTCCAAGAGGCAGGATAGTGATCCGCCTCCTGCGCCCGAGCGATCCCGAGGACGAGCAGCGCCGCAGCCAGCGCGAGGCAAACTCCGTTCCTGAACATCTTTGCTTCGAGTGCAACGAGCGTGAGACTTGCGCGGAGACTAATAGCGGGGCGATTAGATCGATTTACGCGGCGCCGAAGTCTTTTATAGCGTCCGATGCCTCTGTGTGTACTTGCGTACGAAAAAAAAAGAAAAAAAAAAACTCGTTCCCGCGCGCACGCAAAAGGTGCCCAGTTGCATAATGACCGAGACGGGGGATTCGTCAGCTCGGAAAACGCCGTGTTCTTTCGCGCGCTGCTTTTTTCTCCATCCCATTTTTTTTCTAGGCCGATTAACATATTGGACAATGATTCGATGCACTTTTCGCGCGGCTGACAGACGTCATTAGGAGCGTGGATTCGCGTTAATTGTTTGATATCATGAATCATTCATTGTCGACGCTCGAACGAAATCGATCCCGTAAAAACGATTCCCGCTGGGGGATCAACTTCAGCTTGCAACGCGTATTATGTATCAAAATTGTTTATAACCTGACTTCTCAAGCAGGATCGAATACTAAATTTTCCGTGATGTGGGTTCAGCAAAAATTTTGGTCATCTCCAAGTTAACTCGGGTTACTTTGCCTCTTCCGAAAACAACCGTCTGATTAATCATGTCGAGAGTTTGTTTACCGTGCGATCCGAAACCGTCGGAGCCGCCCAAGGTTATCCCACGTGTTGCCGCGCAAATCAACGCGCCGCAGGAGCAACTGGCGATCCGTCGAGCTTTGCGAAATGTCAATCCGAATTCCAGGAGATTGTACTGGTGCATGAAGAGATGCACGGACAAAGCTCTCTATAACGAAAAATGCGAGCTCAAGGAGGTTTACTCGGCGCCGTCGCTGAGGTGCGACTGCAAATCGATGGAGACCTGGGAACTAGAGTACTTCATTAATTTACACAAGTCGAAGTGCTACACGCAGAGGGAGATAGACTGCTTTGTCGAAGTTATCGAAGGGATACTTTCGGAAGAGTTTCACAAGCGCGTGACTGTACGAGATTGCAAGCAATGCAGGGCTCCGGACTATTGTATCGTTCCGGTGGTTATGCGTAACTGCGATGAAAGGTAGATCTTACTTATAAGTCGTATAAAAATAGTAAAATATAAAAGAAACAAAAAGATGAGATGTAACTTTTAATTAACACTTGCTGAGCAACTTATTTTGTAAAGGAATCGAAAAATAAAGGATACACTAAACTAAATTTTCTAGTTTGTAGCTCTTTTTTACTCACGATATGTCAATTTTTTATCATTTTACCATACAAAATGATAAAAATGCATTTTTCATGTCATTAATAATTTGTTACTTTTCTGATAAATAATTTACAAAATAAATTTCAGTGCAATGTTACTAAGTGCATCTCCTGCAAAGTGCTTTTTTTTTCTCTTCTTAAAACATCATTCACTCAATCTTTCCACATTCTTCAGTTCCGAATCAACTGAGGTAGCATCCGTGTGCGTCAGCGTGAAACCACCCTGCAACCTCACCTGCCCCGAAAACAAAATGCTAACGAGCGAGTGCAAACCGCGTCACAGAAAGCCCCTTTTCAGTCATTACGGCTACATATTGAAGCAGAATAAGAATTGCATTCGCGGATCAGAGGACCCATTTAGAATCGGAGATTTGGGCGCTTCCGAGGAAATCGCCAAGTGGGGTCCGTTTTTTGACCTCGTTGAACGAGTGTTGCGCCAACTAGACCGCGTAGTGAGATTAAAGTTCAGCTCTTCTCACAGTAGCATTCAAAATCAAAATTCAAAAAGTTCAATCCATCCTGATGGATGTTGCGAAGGAGATATGGTGTGTGTGATTGCCACCAAAATGCCTAGGCGCAGAGACGACCTACAAGATGTTGATAGATACAAGCATATTGACTTGTTTGGGATGTCAACATTTTCTAGAGGAGTAGTAAGATGGTTTGTTATGATTCTTTAATTAATTAGTAAGAAATAGTTAAGGTATTAAATTATTCAAAAAGCCAATAATTTTTTTTTTTTATGATGTGCTACAAACTTTTTTAGTGTTTCACTTTTTTAAAGCGAAACGTTAAGTTTATTTATATAATAAACGTAGAATTGATTGTAGGTCTAATTGCATCACAAAAAGATGGAAGTGTATAGTACACCATCCGCACGTTGTTATTCACCTACCCTCAATGGGTTATCCTTGCCATCTGAGATGTTCAGCCCGCAAGAAATTCGACGCTTTGCAAAGCGTCCAAGTAATCTCTGTTGCTTAATAGCACGTTTAAATTTTATTTAAAAATCAAGGAAAACTCCGCTTTTAGATCGGCAGAATAGGCTGGCTCGCAAACGAATATTCAGACGTAATTTACGTTTGCCCAGGCAAATCCAATTTTGAAACCAGGTGTGCCCTAGAAAGCCTCGTAAGAATGGTTAGACCAGACGCAGACATGTCAAGATTATGGATCATCGTGAACGACAGCGAATGGTATATATACATCCATTGTACTTGACACATTTTTTTCCTCTCGCCGTTTTCAAACGAGAACTGTTCTTCCTTCAGTTTATGCAAACACATCGACCAAGAGTACCGCAGTGGCTGTGAAACTCTGTTCTACACGCCGAACGTCTATCAGAGAGTGAGAAATCTCACAGCCGGGCGTCATGCATTCATAATTCCCGGCATTCTTTCCGAAATGGATGTTTTCATCGCCTGCGAACTGAAAACGTCGATTGTAGGTGAGAATTTGTAAAAAATACCGTTTTTCCGGAAGCCAGCAGCCGAATAATACGTACAAACCAGCACGTTTGCGCAACTGTCGCGCGTTAAAAGAACGAAATTATTAAGAGCCCAGATATTAAACATGTAAGGCTCGTCAGCGCGTGTTGACTTACGACACCGCGAAATTTTCACAAGAAGCTTCTCCCGCATAAAAGTCTCGCGCTCGGGAAAACAAAGTATATACGAGGGCGTCCGGTAACTCTAGGCGCTACGGGACAGTATGGGTGAACGACACGGCAGGCATGCCTACACATATATCCGTATATCCATTATCCACATTTTGTCGCAGCTCCCTGCTTAAGCTTCCAGCAGCGTTTGCTCAACAAGCGCTACGTGATGTCGCTCCTGGTCGACGCGCAGATCCCGCATCCGCCGTTCGTATCCGTCCGGAATTACAGCGACGTAAGGAAGAGATGTGCATTTTGTCTCGCGTTGAAAGCTCTCTCGATCGAGTTTCAATTTCACATTCGATATATTATCTTTCCCGAGCAGCTGTGCGACAAATTGGCGCTCGTGATCATGACGGTACCGCGCTTGGGCATGATCTCGAAGAAATGGCTACTGAAGGTCAACTGCGGCTTTTACGGCAATCAGAACGCTTTCATCTGCCTTGAATTCTGCGACTTCTGCGTAGTCAAGGTACGTAGCGCTTGATTTATGATGGTTCTTACGGGTTGGTATCTTGCGTGGAGAGGCGCACGCTTCGTGCGTTTAATGCCCGCTGCATCATTTTGGGCATACCGTAATCTTGATTACGGCAGATGTATGTGTGCGACCAAGCACTTGTACGACTGGTCTTTGTGGGCCTCGTAAAGTTTCTTCTGAAGGAAGGAATATTCTAAATAGGTAGAATTAAATGGGAAATGTAAATTCATTCTGAAACAGTATTTAAAGGACATTCTAATGGTACTCTACATTGCGTAGACACGTGGGGACTGCAAATGAGAAAATCAAGTTTTAAATGACTTTTTTCTAAATTAGTAATACGGGGGAAATGGTTGCAATGCATTGAAAAAAGTGTTCCCTTTAAATTACTTGTAAAAATAAAATTTAGTCAAATTCTTTTGATCCTTTCAATAAAAAAAAAATCAGTTTCAAGAGTCTTCGAATCTTTTTGAACTGTCATTTGCAAAAACTGCATAAAGTTTCCTTTTATCTTCATCGATTCTTGTTTTTTCTTCTATGAGAAGGACTTGTCGGAGTATCTCGCCAAGATACTACCAAAAAAGCTGAAAGTAAATAAAGCAGCTTATAAGGACAGCAAGGATTTCTTTGTCGAGCTGGAACGACACGGTAAGTAACTTTTATAATGTTGCTTACTTTGTTTGCTTTATTTTATTGACAATGACAACCTTGTGATGACGAAAAGAGTAATTAAAAAATATGTGTATGTCTTGAAAGAGGCAAACAATTAAATGAATCAAATAAGTAAGGCAGGTGTGGCTTTTCTAATACAATGCACAAAGAAATATTCGAAAAAGCTTCAAAGATTATAAATTGTGATTAAAATTATAAGAACTTTTTTTATTCCAACACGAAAAAGTTTTATGCTTCTAAATAGAAAAACACTTCAATTTATACAGAGGCGAATGTTATACTTTGTCAATAAAAAAATTTACATTTTAAAGATACGTTAGCATAATGCCAAACCGATTGAATGCTTGCTTAATTTATGTCGATACTGCAGAATTCCCGAGTGTATTTACGGAAATGACACTGCGGAGGTCACTTCGATAAATATAAGTTGAATATAATATTACAAACCTACAAGATTACAAAACCTCGGAGTTGTTGTTAAATTATTTACAAATATTTTATCAATGTTTAAAAGATTGACCAAATGAATTATAAATCTGTTTTTCGTTTACGTAAATTTTCTGATACATTTCAAGTCTCAAACCTATGGCAGAGTTAAAAGATCAATAAATTTTTCAGTATCTCTTTAGTATTTGTGGCAGTCGGTTAAAGAAAGGACCAGCAGAGTTTCGCATACGTTTTTAGCAAATACGGCATAAGTTTTAGTACTCAAAACAGGCAAAAACTTTTTTTTTTTAAATTTTACTACGAAATTTGATCATAAATTCGTTTCTATAAAAAAGATAACGATGCTGTTTTTCATTTCCTCATTTTTATCCTCGTTATTATTAAAAAGTAATAAAGCTGTTTTGAACCAAGGAAGATATGATATGTCGGCTTTCGTGGCTTTTGTTTTACTAGTAACAATCGAGGTAGTGGCGGTGAAAATCGCAACTTCTGAACACAGCAATACCACTGCAGTGACAGTCGCTGAAATATTACTAGATCCAGAAGAATATTGATCAGTAGAAGGCACTATATAGCATTATTTTTAATAATATCTACTTCCGTTGATAAAAATAATACATTATTACTTTTCTAAAAAAGATGAATTTTATTTTATATTGTTTCTGGATTTTAGGAGGCATCTTGATGACTTGTCCACCGGCCAATTATCGGACAATCAGCTTGGGTGGTTTTATTGAACACGACTTGGCGCAGCCTATTGTAAGAACGACTGCCGACGTTATACAGTACGAAGACGAAAGTGGCTACATCCGGACAGACTTCGGCTACATAATACCGCAGATTACCGTACCAGAGGAGATGATCCGAGATATCGTGACTCGTATCGGGGACGTTTTGCAGATGCACCTCTACCTTGGATTTTTCGGGATCGACATTGTGGTGTTTCAAGAGGAAGGGGCTGCGGAAGAGGTAATTTTTAACGAGACCGTTTTATTGGAAAACGCATGAATGTCTGGATAAAGTAGTTGTTATTTTAAAAAGCAAAATTTTACGTACATTTTCAAAGATTTAATTAATCGTAATATGCTATTTATATCTAAAAGTAGAACATATATACAGCTAGCTTGCTCATTACAGAGTTATTGGCAATTAATTGAAAAACATTAATAGATAGTACTATAAAAAATATTGCAACGCATACATTAAATACATTGTGTTATTCGAGAATTTAAAATGAAATTGTTTTAATGTATTCAAGTTTAATTATCATAAAAAGAGTTACAATCAATAACATCCATGACCTATAAAGTGATTCATGCTACTTTGTATGCTAGAAAATTGCTACACTTTTTTTTTTAGTTTTCTACGAACTATTCCATCTTACGTTATAGGCACTGAGTTATTGGGTGGTGGATATTGACCCGTACTACACAGATTTAATATCTTTCGACGATTGGAGAAGATTTTGCTTGAATGCACCAAACAAAACCTGGTAACTATATTAAAATTTTATTTCCTTGTAAATCCAATTTCACATAGAAAATCTTTTGAATTTTTAATTAAATTGAATTTCAGTTTCACTGCAGATCCCGACGTAGAGAATTCCGATAAAGTTCCACCTAAAAATTTGCCATTTTTGGATCCAGAACATCGATTTGTCGTCTGCAGTGGAAAATTGTTTGTGGATGGATTATCGCTCACCAGTGGGACTTTCCTGATTGACCTGTGCAAGAAACATCAAATTGCCTACAGCTCTAAGGTAAAAACTGAAGCTTTTGATTCACGAGCCAGCAGTCAATTTTTTCTACTATAAAAAGTGTGGCTTTGGCAGTTTAATTTATGTCGATGAGACATAGTTTTATTCCGTAGTCAATAATAAAAAGAAGATAATTTATGACATTTAATAATATAGAATAGTATTAATTAATCGTGTAAAAATTGATTTTCAAAATACGTAAATTCCTATCATACTTCAAAAAAAATTTGTGGTACAGAAACCAACCAAAATGGCGATTTCAGACACTAATTACAAAATAACTTTACATCTCATTGTTTTAAGACCTCGTTTATCTGTATTTTAAATTAGTAAATAAAAGTCTCATACACCTTCTTTTTGATTTCCACCTATGAAACCTTAAATAATACAGCATTCTAATTTCAAATCCAAATACAGGCAAAAGCGGGCACTATGATATATCCGGTGAACAACGAACGAACAGCTTTTTTGCTGTTCTCCATCGCCAGGTCACGAGATATAGCTCTGCAGCAGTTCGTTCACGCGCTGAAGGCCTTGCATATTGTATCAGTGGAAAAATCAAAGCCTTCATTGATCTTTACTACGAAAATGCTGGTACGTACGAGGTATCGCGCATTTGCATAAGACGCATTCGCAATTACAACCGATACTTTAATCAAATTGTTCACGGATGGCTTGTTTCTTAGATTTCTTTTTTTTTTTTTTTTTTGCGCGCGATTGCCTCTTCGCAATAGCACTCATTTCGTTAGATATTCATCCTTGTAATTCGTTTTAATTGTCGATTGCCGCAGGCGTAAATTATGATCCACTGCTTGCTCGAGTATTCTCTTGAACGTTACAATTTTCACGAATACCTAACCAGTCGAATATAATTTTCAGGAAATAGCGAGAAAGATGATAAAAACCTACAATATCATATTGACTGATCCCACGAGTTGAGACAAAGCAACGGATAAACTCGAAGAGAGCGGGAGTCTCTCGGGCTCTTTTGTCAGGGGCTCCAATGCAGCTGCGAACGACAGATGCAGATGTACGCCGCGCGCACACACACGTAAGGCCGCGGCATTGTCGCGGCCGCATCCCACAGTCGATAAGTCGAAAGAGCGAGCGAGCGGCTCCGGCAAGGGTGAAAGAGAGAGAGAAAGAGACAGAGGATTGCCCCCGGGCTTTGTTCTTATCGACGACAGGTACGGCAGATACCGGCAGCGGTCGCATTTGCGGCATTTAGTCGGGAGCGCGCTTCTTAAGTCGGCCGGCTTTTGTTGAATTATAAGCACTGCGGTATCGATGCTTACTGTTCCCAAGTCGGAGACCTGCATCGGCTGATATTAACTGCCTCGTGGGCGGGTGGCTCGTTTTTTACAGATTAAGGTCGCAATGAGAGTCTGTGATATGAAGTTCTGTTCTGCACTGCGATTTTGAGAAATCGTTTTGTTCTCGTCGAAGCTGAAATTAAATCGTGCTTGTAGTTTTTGCGTCGTTGCTAGGAGGTTATATAAAATCAAGTTTGCAAATATTAAACACTTTGTTAAATGTGACCTTATTTCACGTTGATTATATTATTTAATTAACGTAACATTTCTGTTTTCGGCTAAAAAAAGTTTTGCTCTAAAAACATTTTTTAGCCAGCAAATCCCTTTCCAGTTTTTGATGAATTAAGACGATAACTGTACTGATAACTTTTTCCTTGATGATCAATGTCTATTATTACACCACGAATTGTAATCACTTTACCATTAAATTAATTTGAAAATATTTATATCTTATAATATATCAATTGAGTAGGATATTTTTAACGATAATTCAATCTTCTTGTCGGGCAGCTAGTAATTTGAATACATTTTATTGATAATGATGCTTATTATTCGATTTTATGTTAGTAATTCAATTATGTCACTCGAAATTTTCTGATCACGTACATAAATGCTTTCGCAATTGATCATTGAAAGCTCGTCGAAAATTCGCGCAATAAAACAAGCTGTAATTATTAGCTTTTCAATCACACAAACACTTAAAATTGCCTGATAGCGGAACGTGCGCATAAAACCAATTGGCGCCTCGATAAAGAATGAATTTTTCCGAGTCCCCGGCTTAATTGAAACGCCGCGCCCCACATATAGGCGTCACAACAAATTTCCACCTAGAGAAACAATAGCTCTCCCTCTCTCTCTCTCCCTTTTCAATCACCCTCAAGCTAACGAGCCGTCAAATCCACTCTTTATCACTCGGAAATTTAGCCTACGCAGCGCTTCGGCGGGAAGGAAGAACAAAAATCGGAATATCGCGGGGCGTACAATCCCGAAAGCTCGGCGATTACCCCCTCGGCTCTGAAACTAGACGCCGATGCCGTTAATCAATGGGGCGGGCGAGCTTGCACGAGAAACGAAATCGCCCCTTTATCTATCTCTGCGGCGAGGGCACGGAAGCTCGCGATCGAGCGCCGCCGAGGCGATTCCGCCCTATCGCCAGGTACTAATCAGCCCGCCGTTCAAAAGAGAGTTTTAAAGGGGTCGCCCGGCAGTCACGTCTGCGCCTTTTTTACCGTTATGTGCGCGGCCCCCTTTTTTTTCTCTCCTTTCCGGAGATTTTTTTTTTTCGCGTTCGCCGGCTGATTGACGTTATTACGTATACATGCACTGTCGAAAATGGGCTTTGGATTTAATGAAATATCGATTTTCGTATCCGGATGACTATCTCCGTGTTTCGAATGAAAAATATTCTAGTTTACGACTGTTTTTCCTCGCTTTTTGCATTTATTGACAGCGTCTTTATTAACTAGGTACATAGAGATAGAAATGCGGCGAAGTGAAGTTTCGTCTGAACTGACTCGGGATGTATCTACTGATCAGTGTGTCAATGGCACTTCTACTCCAGTATTCGAGTAAATATTTTCCATTTAATTCTTACCACAAATGAAACGGAGTCAAACGTGTCTTCACTTTTAATTAAATGATTTTTTTTGGAATTTAATAACGGAAAGCTGCACGACTCGCTTCGCAAATACTTGTTTTACTTTTTTATGAGTTTCTAACTGAAAGTCCGCGTGAATGAAAAAACTTTTACGACCGGTTGAATAAAGATGACGATGTTTTCCTCTGCTATCTGCAAAGCCAAAAGATGAATAACTGCTTCTTCTTCAATTCTCATTCTTGTAGACGCGTGATGAAACTTTGTAGAAGTAAAGTGTTCCATGATCTTCGTGTACATTAAGTGCAATATACTAGCAGAAGGTGTAGAAGTACTTCATAACTTTCAAATCATTTTTTCTAAGACCTGCTTTTTTTTGCAAGAATTACAAGAAAGTTAATTCCTAATTATAAAAATATTCTATTTTATTGAAAAAGCAATTCGAAATAGAATTTTTCGTAGTAACGAATGGAAAGATCCAGGTATTTTCAGTCAACGAGTAAATAAATTATATTGCAGCAAATTAAATACGAGTGGACGATGCCGTCATTAAAGATTTAATCAGCTTAAAACACGAAAGCTTTCTCATTAAGTTCTTTTACCAAAAAAGTTAATTTCCTCTTAAATTATGGGTCAAGTAAAAAGCATTAAGTTTCCTAAGTATATCCATGCACATCGTTTTAAGTAGATATTACTGAAATGTATATTTAATTTAAGACAGTTTGACACTTTGCATGTTGTGAAGGATGGAGAGGTGTTTCTTGCAATGAATAAGAAGCTTTTTATTTATATTTTATTTTCTTTTTACAATAAATAATACAGTTCAGTCTCTTCTAGATGGTCTATTCAAGTGAGCCGGAGCGCGCTGCGCTTGCTCCTTTTAAGCCCTTGCACGCCCCCGGATTTTTCCTCGAATTGTAATCGGCTGTTTCTTTTGTTATTCCTTTCGCGCTCCCATGAATCGCTCTTCAATTAATAAACAAATTAATATTCTATACGTTATATTTCGCAATACAATAAGTTTTGTTTTCGCGCGAGTAAGGCGTGACGGGACGAGAGTAATAAAAAATAAAAAAAAACAAATACTAGAAGAAGAGCTTGCTGCTTGCCTCCCAGCCTATCGGGTGGACCCTAGGTCTCACCTTTCCCGCTAAGACCCCCAAAGGGCCTGACAGACTCGGAGAACACAGGGTTACCCCCAGCTGAAGGCCATTCGCAAAGCGTCCTAGACCATCGCTCACACGGAGTCGCCCGCAAGCTCAACTTGTTCCTTTTTTAAATTAAATATTTCAATATTTCTCTCTCTCTCTCTCGTCCGCTGTCCTCCTTAACCTCGCTCAAACATTACAAATTCTTTTCAATCTTAAAGGCCGCTTGTCTTTGTTTACTTTCGTACTGATTTTCTAGAAGCGCGCGCTCGACCTCGCGCTTCAAAACCAAAACACCGCTTGCGAGCTTTTCAATTTTAAAAGGTCAGCGCTTTACTTATTGATTTAAATATTCAAGACTACGCATCCCTTTTTTCTCACAGAGAATTCTAATTGGAAACAAAATAATATTTTTTCTTTTTTTGTGAGAAAAAAGGAATACTCGACTTTTAAAAAGGAATTTGGTTTTCAACAAAAGGAATACTCTTCTTTTAAATAAAATAAAAAGGATTTCGTTTTCAACACATGCTTTTAAAATCTACATTATTGTTAAATAAATAATAAGAAATAATGGCTCAAAATTTAAAATTGCAACAAAAATACTGGGATGCAAGCAAATTCTTTGGCTGTCAAAGCAGTTTGTTTCCCAGTTGAAAGACTTTATTTTTAATGCATTTTCACAACTTGCATGAGCGCAGATGCCGTTACACAATATGAATATGTTTGTGTATTTCAAGAATACTTGTTTGCCGAGTAATATAATAAGGTCATTTCCGTTTCCTTTCGCTCGAGATGCAAACCTATTTATTATTAATGTATTTCTAACTAAAAAAAATATCAGTATTCTATTCCTTGAACCACAATATAACAAATTTAGAAATTAATTAATATATTGTTAATTGAAAAAATGAATAAAGAACATGTAATTTAATCCAAAGAGTTTTCTTAAATAATTTTTATTTTTAATACGTTCCGTTTTAATTAAATTGGCTTACAGCATTAAAATAAATGACGCGTCTATACGTATTTCCTCCTCCGTTTCATTGAAACTAGTCGAAACGGCAAATGCGTCTCTTAAAAAACAAGTACCGACTCCGAATATATGCGAGTTTCACGGCGGGAAAGGTAAAAAGGGATACGTTGAAACGCATTACACGCCACATCGCGCCATCTCCATAGAATAAAGTTTGCTCGCGCTCAAAAAAAAAAAAAAAAACAGGAAAAAGTTCGCCCGGATGAACGACACGCAGAGTTTTTACAAAAAAAAAAATTCTCGTGTTGCAAAAAAAGCAACGAAACGAAAAAGAAGAAGGAAGAGGGAGATAGAGAGAAATAAACCCTCGCAACAGACACTTCTCTCTTTTTTTTTTCTCTTCGAAACAATAGCTCGCTCGCAAAGTACGTCGGTCTACAAGTGGCGATGAAAACGCGAAGCAAGACTCATACATACAAAGTGTCGTGTATCACTTTTTGCGCGGAATAATAATCACCACGTGTTCGCCAAGCTTCGAATTCAAAGTCCTCCCCCGTCCCCCTTTTTGTCGCGCCGAGACGCGCGCGAGCCTTAACAGAGGGCTGAAAGGGACAGATGGGCCGTGGCCTCAGATTTCGCGAAAGAAATAACAAAAGAGAGAGAGAGGGAGAGAGAGACCAAAGTCAAAAAAGTAAAATAATTCATTGTGTCGGTGCAGCGCGAGGAGAGGAGAGAAGGCTTTGTGAAGCACCCACGGCTCGTAGGGCGAGCTCTAGTGCGAGCGTCGAGAGAAAGAGACTGACAGCTAGACGGTCGAAAAAGGGAGACGCGGAGGAATCCACTTCGCGCTTCAGCCCCTAACGAATCGGGCGCCGCCGCCACAATCAGCGAAGACGGAACTATGCGGAAGTAGGGAAGCTGAGATTTCATCTGCGTTGAGCTTTCTTCGCTTTCTAATGCGCTTTAGCGAGGAGTCTATTTAGATGCCTGTTTTCTTTCTTCAGGTTAGTCAATTCTGAGCAATATAACCGATTTTCGCCCAATAGGCTTGAAATTGTTAAGTTTGAAAAATATATATTTCCCTGGATGCAGTTTTTCATTCTTCGTTATATACAAAAGAGTGAAACTTTGAAGCTTCGTTTATTTTCTTATATATATTTGCTTGATGAGATTTCATTTCTACGCTGAATAATTTAATTGTATTCTTAAAGAATTAATGGAATATTTTATATACCGAAAACAAAAGTAAAACGTTCATTTCTTCGGGCCGCATTTCACCGCGAGCCGCGGAAATAGAGTTGATTAAAAAATTGGCCTCTATGCGGCTGCATTCTTTTGAAACTGGAACGTGAAATTTCTACGAAACCGTGTCTCGCTTGGGAAAATAATTGGTCAACCGTGGCATTTCCATGCGGGAGTCACAAAAGTCAGGGTGGCTGCGAAAGAGAGAGAGAGAGAGAGAGAGACAGAGAGAGAGACAGAGAGAATAAGAAAAAAAGAGAAATCCCCTTTTGAGAAATATTTATGCAGGACATCCCCTGGCAACTTGGCTAAATTAAACGACTTTAATTCAATTGCTAATATATTTACGTGTTTTAACAATGAAAAAGTAAAAGTTTATTAATTAGATTGAAGGGTAACGACGTGTAAAATTTTACTGTGAGTAATTTATTTGTTCTGTATGATTTAATACAAGAAATAAAGGAAGGGCCATCAAGTAGATGGGATTTTTATTTATTCAATGAGAGTTTTTCAAGCGGAATTTACGAAGCTCTTATTATATTACGCGATAAACTTTAGTTTCAAAGATAAATTTCTTAGTAAAACTGAATGGAAAATTCTCATTATTGAGGACTGGACTTTTAACTTTCATCGCTTAGCAATTATAAAGCTGCAGTTTCTACATTTATAAAATGAAAATTACGCAAATAAAATATCTTTTTAAAATAAGTTTTCCGTAGCAATTATATACATCATTGTTAAAAATAATAATGTAAACTTATAGTCTAGTATATATAAAAATGTTTAAAATGTTATCCTTTATACTAACTTAATATTTTTTTTCGAAACTTACGTAATCATTTTTAAAAGGACCGGTATTATCACCGTCAGTAGCTCTATTTGCATAAACTTATTTTCTATCTTTTTGTACACCCCCTTTTCCCAGAAGCGTTCATCCGACCTTTTCAAACAAAAACTCTTAAAAGCCATTTGATATCCCCAGAAATACACCTAATAAAAACTCAATATCCCAGTCCAAACTAATATACCGCTCGAATTCCAGCGTCCAAAAAAAAAGCGACCTTACGCACATCCAATAATGCAAATCTGCAAGAAAAAAAAGAAAAAAAAGAGTGCAATCACTCGCATTCGTCGTATCCGAGGCGTAAACGAAATTCTCGTCTACCTTTAACGGAATTCGATAACCCAAGGAATATCGAGAATTCTCATTACATACCTGAAGCTCGGGGAAGTGCACAGGTCTATCTCCTTGCACAATACACCGCCAAACAGTCCCGACAGAGAGACGAGGAGAATAAGCGAAATTCTTTATTTCTCGCGTGGCGTCGGCGAGGATGATATCTTTGTGTGTCACGCGCAGGACAGGCGAATTGATATAGGGTGGTATACACGTGTATATATATATATATATATATACATATATATTGGAGGCTGCCTTCAACTACTGGCACAGTGGGAAAGAAAAAAAGCCCCGGCGATGAGAGCAATCTCGACGCCGCGGGCATGATTGCCGAGCGAGCAGCGTCGGGGATTTACGGCGACGGCTGTCGGTGTGCAGCCTCTTTTCGCAATCAAAAGTGTTTCAGGCCGCGCAGATTGAAGCGCGACTCCGGCGAGTCCGACGCTGTATCGCGCGAAGGACGAGCTTTTTTTTTTTTATTTTTTTCGGGAATGCCGCACGTGCGCCAGGTCGAGCGTCGGGGATTCGATTCCCGGCTCGATCGAAATCGCTAATAAGCGGCCATTGTTCCGAACGGGGGGCTAATATTTTTTTTTTCACAGCGCGGAGACTTTGTGCTTTTTATGTGCGTCGCGCGAAAGGGTACGATGGTTCAAAGAGTTATTTTATTTACTGTCGCGGAAGATGGACGTTATTTAATACCGCACGAAATATATACATTTTAAAATTTTTATTTTTATAAACATTCTTTCCGAATTATGGTTTTTGTTTTTGAAAATTTCTCCTATTTTCAATTTACAATTTTTAACTAAAACTATTGATGGAAAGGCTCCTGTTCAATTTTATACTTAATTTCAACTGTCACGTGAAATTCTGTCGATTTTATAATCTTTCCGTGATAAATTCAAATAAAAAAAAACTGATAGCATCGACGTGCAAAGTTAATTTATTGATCTTGCGTTAGAATTTATTATCGGTTCTAACTCAGCGAAAAAGTACTTAAAATAAATACGTAACTGCTTTATATAGATAGTCAATCTCAACCTTAATGAACATTTTAGTAATTGATACATATTTAATAAAAAAAAACAAAAAAACTATATTGAGAAATATGATAATTAAATTTATGAATGAAATTTATAATGAAATTAAACATTTGTTGCCGAATAATCAACTTTACTTTTCTTTGATTGATTCTCAAAAAAAAACCTAATTACTCAAACTGTATTCATTGATTCACTTCACTTGCATCTTATTTCTTTCGTTGCAACTTCTTTTTATCAAAGAAACCCGCAAAGAGTACATCAAAATACCTTTTTACTCTCTGTCATTTTCTTTCCACTTGCTATCGTTACTTACGGCACAAGAGCTTTTTAATTTTTCCTCGTCTCTGTGTCTCTTTTTTTTCACGCACTCCCTCTTCATAAAAGCGTGCAGCTACTCTCCGAGGGTGTCAACTGCTGCTCTATAAAGCTCGGGCGGTGGTGTTCGCTTCAAATCAGATTAGAATAAATCAACTTTAGCGAAATTTGACGTTGATGTTTCTGCATTTACCTTTTCTGTTATGCGCAAGTAATTATGTTAGACTAATCAAAAAGAATGAAATCTGTACTTTGTATTATAAATGTACAGTTATTATTTTCTTAATTTGTTCGTGTTAAAGAAAAACATCACATTTAAAAGTCGAACCCTTGATATTATTAAAGGTCTTGTAAATCAATTTCAGAACCCGTTTATAAGTTACTTTTAATTTATTAATATCATTTACAATGATTTAGAGAGAAATACAGCTTGAATTGGATATCTAAGGAAAACAGTAATAATTTTTATCGCTCGCAGCACGAAAAGACCTTTGGTTAAATAGTTGCCCTTCTATCTAAAAAAAAAAAAGTGAAAAAATCGATGATGGTTCGTTTGAAATAAGTGTTAGTATACCGTTCCGTACCTATTTTCACTTGCGGTTATAGTACATTAAGAATCTCGATCGTCTGTGTTATTTACTCCCGCATCTGGTTGATGGATCAAATCTTTTTCTAACAAGTAGTAACAGTAGACGCAGTGTCAAGCTACAAACAACAACATATTTTTTTCATAAAGAAATAGTAGCGGAAGTATTAATGGGATTTAGGTATTCTGTTCATGCCTCAATTATCGACATATTTTAAAACAAATCTCTGTTGGTAGTAGTTTTTCAAAAATAAATTCGATAAAAAAAGGGCAAGTACAATGCTGCATAATAACTTAACAATTCGAACTATAAAATAATTTACGAGCGTAGATTCTAGCACTTTATTCCATCGACACGGCAAGAGAAATAGAGAGAGAGAGAGAGAGAGAGAGAAACATCATAGAGCACGCCGGACGAATCGATTCTCTCTCGCCTTCTGCAAAAATCCATAAAATTGAGCTTATCTCGCTGGAATTTCCAGCCGTCCGTACGTATAGATCGCACACACACATACGTCAACCCGCGCGGCGCTGCGCTCGGAGTTGTCCGGTTCGCTTTTCCCGGCATTGGCAGCGCGGCGCGCGCTCGAGTGCAGTGTTTTTTCGCCGGGCGGCCGGATGTAGCTGCGCTCCGGGAGAGTTATTTATCACTTGGCTCTCTCGCCCCTCGGCTATACTATTTTCCGCGCTTATGACTCCTTATTTTTCAATTTCGTTACCTCCGCGCGCGCGCGACGACGACGACGTTGATAAAACTTGACCGAGACGTCGCCGAGAAAGCGAGAAGGCGGCGCGAAAAAGAGGAAAAACAGAGGAACGGAGAAAGAGAACGGAGGCGCCGCTAAGCCAAGAGAGCGAGAGAGGGACTTACCACCCCCCACCGTTCGATCAATACGCGCTGCGACTCTTCTGACGTGGTGAAATGACGTATAACAAACAAGCCTTCCCTCTCCTTCTCGCCCGCGCGGACTCTCGTGTGCGCGTGCATATATATATATAGACGCGGCATTCGAATCGCGGCGCGCACCGCGTCGATTTAGAGGCCGGATGTACGCAGGTAATGGACTGGAAGAAAGTCGACGGGGGGAGGGGACGGGGATCGAGCGCCGGAACCGGTACATGGTAGGGAGCTCGAGCCGCGAACGGGCAAGACAAACACCGACTCGCGAGATCTTCTTTGACCCCGCTGGATTTGAGTGATGGCTTTGGTGAATGAACTCCGGCTTGTTTTACGGTTTTGAGACACTGCGCACGTTGTTTTTGTCGATTGTTTTGATATTTTGCACAACGCAAGAGATCGCTGAAGTGAAAGATTTATAGGAGCTACGCTGGTAGTTGAATGAAAATTTGCTGGTTTATTTGACTTTAAGCTGACAAGGTCGCAAATTATCGGGGTATAAGACGCAATAAAAAAGTGATAAACGTTAGTTTATGAAGCGCTTAACCGTGACGGATTAGGCGATGTAATAACCCTTTTAGCGAGGAATAACGCTGCTTGATGCATAACACTGAACAGTAAAAAATTAATCGCGGAAACTAAAAGTTTAATAGAATGCAGGCATCCTTTTATGCTCTCCGGCAAATGCGCCAGATTTTTCGTTTTACTGCTTTTGGCTTCGCAGGCTAAGGGATTTACTTTGAATTCTTCAGTAACGGATTTGTGTTGTGCTGTTCGTCTTTTGTTACAAAAGGTCTTGTTGAAAATCTTAGTAATGTTACTCGCAATCTGCTGAATCTTTGTTACTATTATTCTTTACGAAAAATTGTATAGCTCGATCTCCTTTGATAATAAATGAATGCTTTTTAAACGCCATTGACGCAAGCTCTCTATTAGATTCATAACCATTTATAGATTATCACCGGTCCCTTTTTTACAGATTATAAACGTATTCCCGTAATAGGTTTTTCTCTGTGCAAGTGTTTTACTCACGTGTCTCAGACTTCCCTTCGGAAAATTTTTTTTTATTTACTCGATAAAGGGATTAAGCTTTTTCCACAAAGCTCCAATAACGTGATCGCGCGAAATTCAATCTTCGAATTTCAATAATATAATCAAAAGATAAAAATTTCCAGGTTTTTGTTCGGCTCGAAAATCCATTTTTCGGTACAATGGAGAGCTTCTTCATTTTTACAGCTTCCGAGCGACTATTCAGCTCCGGCATAAGCTTTTTTAATTAGACCGTGAATAGCGGCGCGCCTCGGAAAACCGTGAAAACGGTAAAAAATTATTTTCCATCGACTTTGAAGAATAAAATAAAAGACGCGATAGTCGTCGGAAAAAAAGCTATTCTGGCTCGCGCACAGAGAAGCTCGCGCTATCCCTTCCGATTCGATCCTCATTCTCGACGGCGTGTTTCGCATTATGTTCGATTGGCTATTCTGCTCGTCGGGCGAATATAAAAAAGAAAAAAGAAAAAAAAAACAAGGCAGCGAATGAGATGCGAAGGGAAAAAAAAGAGAGGCAAATGTAGAACGAGGCTGCAGTTATATTGGGAGAAAGAGAGAATGAGAGAGAGAGAAAGAGAGAGAGAGAGAGAGGAGTGCATTGTTTTCTAAAATACGCGCCGCCGCGAGCCTCGCTTCGTGCTGCCTCAGGAAAAAATTCCACTTCCAGGACGTTTCGCGACGGAATGGAACAAGGGAAAAATCTGAAATTCGTTTTCTCCGCGGGATTGAATTATCATTCGCGGATAGGAATAAAATCAATGAATAACAAAGGCCTTTATTTTCTCGTTGAAAATTATATTTAGTTTAATTCGCCAGTTTTCTTACATACTTTCAACATACTTTTCAAGGAGTCAACCAATTGCCTCCACAATCGTTTCATTCCTCAGGTTAATCGTAACATTCCTCAATTCGACTAAAAATGTAAAACTGCATTTAAAAGTCGCGAAAGAATAGTATATTACGCACCTAGGGAGGTAAAGTATTGGTAAGCTCATAGCACGTGTAAATTGACTCCCGAGCCGAA